>CM034544.1:26460614-26608677 GCA_020002185.1 Paraescarpia echinospica
ATAATAATAATAAATGGCTGATCGAGCAACAAACCAGGGCATCTATTGTAATCATAACAGTGGCATCATATGTAGACCTGAATGATCTGAGGCAGGAGAAAAGCCCTCTAAACAATCAGTCCATGTAACAATCAAATAAGTACACAACAATGCACAACTATCGTTGTCTTTTCTTGCTACCGTTTCTTGTCCAAGCTTTGAAACGGCAGCCAGGGGTGTAGAATCCGTATTGTCTCGATTGAGAGTCCGTCTTTCTATCCCCACTTAATCTCACTTACTCAATGATATGTATGTCAGACACCCTATTATAAGATTTCTGACACCTACCAACTATGCATGTCATGTCTTTCAGGGAGTTAATCAATCTTTCCAGAATGTCGAAGTTTTCCGAGGCGTAAAACAGAGCTGGGTCGGACGCAATGGTAACGAGAGGATCCACGTCGGAGTCAACGCCTTCAAACCAACACAACAACATACAATTACAAGACATAAACATTTAAAAGGACGAAGTATATTCTTATGTTTCATTTATTAATTAACATAATGATCGTAAGACTACAGTAACTATGTTGAAAACATACTGCCCGCCAAATTGTGTTTAGTAAGCCCGTAACAACGTTCGTAATTTGGAAGGTACGACACCGGAGCATGTTCAAATAGTAAACAAAACATCCAGTTTCAAAACAAGCTTCATTGGCAATACGGCCGGAACGAGCAGAGTTAACTACAATACCCAATGGTGTTCAACGATGTCCCAATTCCAACGTGCAACACAGCAGGCTTCCTGCTACAAATTACTAAGCTGTCTAATTTCAGGCAGAGGAACTGACTGGTATCCTCTAAATAGTTACAAGTGTTGAATATATGTGTTTCTGATTTAATCGATTGCGCTCGGTTTTAACACAGCTTGGAGACAACAGTGTTAGAGACAACTATACGCACCTATGACGTATACCACTATTCCATCGTTCGCAGCAGCTTCAGATGCACGTAGGGTGCGTTCCGGGTCTATACTGCGTACATCATCAGTGACTACGACAGCAATCTGCTTCACGTAAGATCTTTTGTACCTGAAATCGATGGCCAGTAAGCCATCAGTTGCCACTAGTGCTCTTTCAAAATTACTGTCGTCCACATTTTGCTCTTTCAGCAATCGTAACCGTTAATTGAAAAATAAATACAGTTATTGTTTGAAATATATAGACATTCCAGTTTTGTGGCTTGTTTCACCATGTACATTGTGGTCTTCTCTGGCTAGCGTCATGTGATACTGGTCATGTGACACGCCGTTAGCAAAGCTATTGCGCTTACGAAGTCTGGGCGATACAGCAAACTTATTTGGAGGATAGATCAAATTTTTGCGACGTATATATCATGTCTAATTATTACAGTTGTTGTTATATAATCATATGTATGTGTTCGTTTGTTCGTTCGTTCGCTCGCTCATGTGTGTGTGTGTGTGTGTGTGTGTGTGTGTGTGTGTGTGTGTGTATGTGTGTGTGTCTGTTTGTGCGTGCGTGCGTGCGTGCGTGAGAGCTTGTGTGTTTTGTGTGTGTAAATGTGCGTACGTGCGTGCGTACGTGCGGCTGTGTGTGTTTATTCCTTCGCTCGTTCGTGTGTGTGTGTGTGTGTTTGTGTGTGTGTGTGTGTGTGTAAGCGCGCGTGCTTGTTTGTCTGAGATTGTGTATATGCGTGTGGCATGTACAATGTGCGCATATTCACTGGTTGAACATGTCGCGCATCACCTCAAGAGCGTCTGCGAAGCTGGATCCTCCGGCCATGTAGTCGATATCCCACACGGCTTGAACCAGGTTTGACGCGTCGTTGTACTGACCAAGGTAGACGTCCGATCGGACCGTGGTGGAGAAGCTGATGACCCCCACACGTGTCTGGTCCTCGCCGACCTGCAGTGCAACAACCAATATTTAAATAAATATCAATGTCCCTCCAACATAACTACAATTCCTGATAATGCATCGGCTAATAATGAGCAGATTTACGATTATATGCTTGCACAAACCTCGCTTGATGGTCACATCGGTAATACAACCATCTCACAATTAAGGTCACCCTTGGACAGACCCCAAAATGATTAATATAACAGTACAGTATAGGAAATTAATCTCGCTAATACGGTCACCTTGCTATTCAGGGTTCAAGTGACTTTTGCGAATCCACTGGGTGACCTTACTATTGAGGTTCCAATCTATCTCTCTCTATATATTGGTATATATATATATAGATATATATATATGGTATATATATGTATCTATACATATATATACAGGAGGGAGGGAGGGAGGAAGGAGGGAGGGAGGGAGGGAGGAGGGAGGGAGGAGGGAGGAGGGAGGGAGGGAGGGAGGGAGGGAGGGAGGAGGGAGGGAGGGAGGGAGGAGGGAGGGGTGGAGGGAGGGAGGGAGGGAGGGATGATGATGATGATGATGATGATGATGATGATTACGATGATGATGATGATGATGATGATGATGATGATGATGACGGATGATGATGATGATGGATGATGATGATGATGATGATGATGATGATGATGATGATGATGATGATGATGATGATGATGATGATGGATGATGATGATGATTATTTTATTTGATGATGATGATGATTTTATTTGATGATGACGGATGATGATGATGATGATGATGATGATGATGATGATGATGATGATGATGATGATGATGATGATGATGATTTGATGATGATGGATGATGATGATGATGATGATGGATGATGATGATAATGATCTGATGACGATGATGATGATGATGATGATGATGATGATGATGATGATGATGATTTATTTTATTTTATTTTGACGTGTATGTGGAGGATGGAGGAGGAGGAGGAGGAGGAGGAGGGAGGGAGGGAGGGAGGGAGGAGGAGGGAGTGGAGGGAGGGAGGGAGTGGAGGAGGGAGGAGGGAGGGAGGGGGTGGATGGAAGGAAAGGAATGGAAGTGGAGAAATGAATATTATTCGAGTGGACATGATGAATGAAGCGGTGGCGTCACCAACGGCCGCTAGCTGTCGCAACAAACTGTGCAGAAAATGTACAGAAAAACGAGACCAAAGGGGGCATTGCATAGGGTGACGGAGAGGGTTAAAATATTTGAATAGCAGGACACTATGTTTAGAGTATATGTATTTCAGATTTTTAATAAAAAATAATTTCACTGAGTCTTTAAGTTGGTGGACCATCGTTGATCCGAAAGATACTAAACCATTTAGTTCGACTCATTTTATTTAATTCTGACGTCCCTTTACGCCTTCTAAACTTCTCACGATGTATTTAACCAGTCAGTGTTTGCACACGTGGCTGTGTGTCGGTAATGTTTGTGTGACCCAATATAATTTAAATATGTAAATACTGTTTTAAAAGAATACTCATCAGTTTCTGAATAGCACAGTGTTTGTGGTTGTATTTCAATGAGCAAGACTGCAAAACAGTATGAAGTGAAACGTGATTAAATGAAACTAAGTACATGTTTGTTTTGGAAACGGATACGTTGCCGTATTTAATTTTTTTTTTAATGGACGTATTACAGCCAACATAGCGACTATGAGTGAAGAGATTCAACAGACTGGATGGTTCAAATGAGAAATATGTTTTACTTATTTCATAATCAGTTTATGTTTTCTGTGACCGATTTTCACATATCTACGACGGCCTCCTGAAGAGCCACCCACGGCACAGATGGGGGGCACACAGCGGAGTGACTACATCTGCGCAGAGTGACTATCGTGTCGCAATTGAGAGGTATCCGTCTGATGAAGATTGCTATCAGCAGACGAAACGTCACGGAAAAAGTAAAAGTAAGTTTTTATATCGAACAGTATCCAGTCGTTGGGACTGCACAAAACACACTACACTTTACTTTCTGGCAGATCTGTTCAATCGAACACCATCTCGACTTCTCTGGGAAGACTTTTCGTACACACATACCCACCACTGCCTATAGCTAGGTACTCATTCATGCAGTTGAGTGGACTGGGGCAACGTAGAGTGAACGGACTTCCCTAAGATTCGACACGGCGAGAAACCGGTTCTCTGGTCACTGAGCCACTGCGTTCCACAACAAAGGGAAACTGACTGTGAAATAAGTAAACATATATTACTCTACATAGTGACTATTCATCAGGAAAAACGGTTTGATCTATTAGTACCTTCAGACTATGAATGACGTCGATGACGAACTGTTTCTGACCGAACCATTTCAATGCGCCATAGCTGTTTGACGAATCCAAGACGAATATGACGTCCGCTTCGTAGTCTCCAGTGACTAGAAATATCGCATACATATCAATCAGTATTCCGCCTATCATTGCGTCTATACAAACACTTCTACATGTGCTAGCTTTTTGTATTTAATCACATATTATAGTTAAACAGGGATCGATTTGGTAAAAGATATGCATGTGCCTTTCGGGCACATCAGAGATAAAACTATGTGTCTTTTCGAAATTTGGTGTGCCCCAAATCAGTTGTTCACTGTACACTGTTCGTCTAAAGCTTACAAACAATGGAAATGACAGGCAAGGGGTAGACAGGGCACACTGATGTTAATTAGACTGTTCTCAGTGTCCAGTCATCACTGTCAGGTGTGATTTAAATAACTCCATTCAGGCCATTATTCTATTTGTTGCCCGCGTGGCCGTTGTCTGTGTTCGAGCGCAGACTGGAGCAAACCAGAGCGCTATATGGGCCTCAAATGCGCTGAAGCCCAAGACGCAATATTTTTAAAGCGTAGATATGCCTGGGATGTGGAATGATTTGATTATCGCATCAACATGTCAAATTTAGGCAAAACTATAGTTAATAACCGCAAAATCAAGGTGGGCCAGGATTCTACAAAAGTGCTCCTTAATTTTCTCAGATTTCTCAGACACGTTTTGTATGCGTCTTTTGGGCAAATGCGACAGAAAAGTATGCGGCATTCCAGCGTACAACGCGTCATTGACGCGTTTCCGCGCTCCAAAGGAATTCCTGTCTAAAGTATTATAGTTCGAGGGGACTAAACTGGTATCACCATCAATTAATCAGTCATACAGTTGTCTACAAGAAGTCTCCTGAGAAAGATTAAAACCTTTGACCCAGTCAGCACCTTTCTGAAATAGTATACATTCTATCATTCAATTTAATAACTTAGTATTATTATGAGAAAGAATAAAACAAGGTTCACCCATATTGTCAGTCTGTCCAGCAAATTGATTGGCTGAGATCAAAGACAGTTTTCTAGTCTTTTTAAAGTGGCTCTTAAAAGAAAAGCCACTCGGATATTAAATAACTTTGATCATCTTCTTAATTCAGCTTATTAGAAGCTCGCGGAAAACGATTAAAATGAACGCTTTCTCCAACGTGCATTCCTTTTTAATACATTTTTTATATAAAAATCATATAAAAAGTTAAGTTATGTTCTTATATAGCACAGTATAGCGAAGACTATTCGTACAAACATATCCTCCACTATCTATAGCTGAGTACTCATCCATAGAGTTGAATGAGTTGGAGCAATGTAGAGTGAACGAGCTTGCCCAAAAGTTCGGCACGACAGCACAGGATTCGAAACCTTGTTCTCTCGATTGACAGTCCGATTCTCTTTATCATTCCGTCACTGTGCACCACATATAAAGACAAAAATAAATTGGAAATTTTGGCTCTGTAAATAGCCCTATCACTCACGTGGTTCGCAAGACTGCATGTTGCAAGCGATCTCCTGGGTGATAATGGGATTTGTCATCGTTTCGCGATGACGCTTGCCTCCGCCGCAATGTGCGCTGCAACTTGACCACTTGACCCCATCAAACGGATCTGTAATACATTAATTCTTTCTGTGAACCCCCGAAAGAACCTACCAATTTCAGATTGTTACCTAGCTACATGTTAGTAAGCACGCATTCATGTTGGAGTAGTGTTACTAACAAACGCCATGTATTTCTTATCTTGATAGTTAGTAAATCCGTACAACCAAATCCGTACAACTGCTGCTACTACAAGTACTACTACTACTACTACTACTACTACTGCTACTACTACTATGACTGTTGCTACTATTATTACTACTACTACTACTCCTGCTATTACTACTACTACTACTACTATTACTACTACTATTATTACTACTACTACTACTACTACTTCTACTACTACTACTACTACTACTACTACTACTACTCCTGCTGCTACTACTACTACTACTACTACTACTACTACTACTACTACTGCTACTACTACTATTACTGTTGCTACTACTACTACTACTACTACTACTCCTGCTATTACTACTACTACTACTACTACTACTACTACTATTATTACTACTACTACTACTTCTACTACTACTACTACTACTCCTGCTGCTGCTGCTGCTGCTACTACTACTACTACTACTACTACTACTACTACTACTACTACTACTACTACTACTGCTACTACTACTATTACTGTTGCTACTACTACTACTACTACTACTCCTGCTATTACTACTACTACTACTACTACTATTACTACTACTATTATTACTACTACTACTACTACTACTTCTACTACTACTACTACTACTACTACTACTCCTGCTGCTGCTGCTGCTACTACTACTACTACTACTACTTCTGCTACTACTACTACTACTACTTCTACTACTACTACTACTACTACTTCTACTACTACTACTACTACTCCTGCTGCTGCTACTACTACTACTACTACTACTACTACTACTACTACTACTTCTACTACTACTACTACTACTTCTACTACTACTACTACTGCTACTACTACTACTACTACTACTACTACTACTACTACTACTACTGGAGGAGCATTCCATGCCAATTCAATCAAAAACAGGGTGAAATTTACATGTCCGTCTTCGAATTTTATAAAACTTGGTTTGTTGGTTTATGATCATGAGTATATGCTTCCAACCAAATAGATCAATCTGGCCTTCCTATCCAGATATAGAGGTCAACAAACTTTGACCCGACCTTGATACCTGACTGGTGTCATGACTCCTCTCCTAGGGGACCTACAGATGTGATGTTGGTGTCATTTTAAAGCTCTTACAATTGTCTATCAATTTAGCAATGAACCACACATAACAATTTTAAAAACATATTTAAAAAAGTGTTTTTCCTTTGATTTGACCTAGCCAAAAACATGTAACCTTCGAATTCGTTTACTTTTTATGTTGAAGCAAACATATTTAGTAAGAACCAGTGGAAGTTTGATTGTGCGTCTATGAAGACTACGTGTTATGCAATTTTAAGCACATTTCATATGCCGCTTTAGGCGATAAGTACAGTCATAATGCTCTGTCAGTATGCAAATGAAGGCTACCTTCGTAGAATTTGTTGTTTTTTGTCATCAACATTATTATCCGCACAATTCTGTCCTAATCTACATATGCTGATGTACTTAATATATATATACATGTGTAAAAATATAGGGGAATACCATGCCTAATTAATCAAAAACAGGGTGAAATTGACTTGTTCAACTTCCATATTGATGAAAAACTTGATGTGTTAGTTTACGTTCATGAGTCTATGGTACAAACCAATGTTTAGGTCAATCAGGCCATCCGTTTAGTCAAGGATTTGATTTTTAAAATATGTCTGGATAGAGGTCATCAACATTTGACTTGACCATGGCTACCTTACGACCTTACAGATGTCATAACTCGTCTCCTAAGCAACCAACATGTTGGTGTCATTTTAAATATATTATAATTGTCTCTCTTTGTAGCCAAGTAAACAAATAATGATTTGGAGAAACATCTGTTTTTTTATAAATAAGCTTGACCTTTGACCCGACATTACAAAAATCGTGTTAGCTCAGATCAACGTTAGAAATCAACCATCAGTCAGTCGATGAATTCGTTCAAAGTTTCACTGACCATTTCCAGCATCTCATCCTTCATGATTTCACTGTGAAAGTACAAACATCATACCACCGAGACCTGCGAGACAACATGCTGGGTGAAAAGGAGGTACTTGTTGTCGGTGATTTTTCCGAGAACTTCACGTTTGTAATGCAAGATGAGGTCCAGTCATATCACTGGAACAATACTCAAGCTACCATCCACCCTTTTGTTTGTTACTGGTTGGAGAACGGAGTGTCAAAGCATGTGTCATACGTTGCTGTCTCTGAGTGTCTGATGCATGACACCTTTACAATCCACCTGTTTCAACGACATCTCCTGAAGTTCCTCGAGGAGATGTTTGGAGAGAAGCCAAAGAAAGTTCTCAGATGGCTGTGCAGGCCAATACAAGAACTGTAAGAACTTCATCAACGTGTACCACCATTCTGTCGACTTTGGAGTTGAAGCTGAATGGCACTTTTTTGCCACTTCACACGGCAAGGGGCAATACGATGGTGTTTGTGAAGATGGCAACAAAGGCTAGTCTACAGAGGCCCTATCAAAATCAGATCCAGACAGCTGTATGAGTTTGCAAAACAAAATGCTCGCTTCTTAAATGTTGAATACATCACCGTGGGAGATTGGGAAGCTGAGGGACACTGCTTGAGAGACGCTTTGCAAAGATGCGAACAGTGCCAGGGACACGACAGTTGCATTGCTTCCGTCCTGTGTCGTTGTTCTTAGTAGTCAATTTTCAACAAGCACACAGACCCGACAAGAAACTGTGACAGTTGAAGATGATGTCGTCAGGTTTGAAGAGGTGAAGGGTTATGTCACAGTTCAGTATGATGGATGGTGGTGGCTTGGAATTGTCACGTCCCTGGATCAGAAAGAAAGAGAGGCAGCTATTAACTTTCTATATCCTCGTGCACCAGCCAGACCATTCACTTACCCCGAACCACCTGATTAACTTGTGGTGGACATGGGAGACATCCTAACCACTGCTCACCCTACCACAGCAACTGGAAGAACATTATACCTTGAAGACAGAGAACATGGCACAAGTGTCTAAAGCATTGGAGGAATGGCTTCAATGGAAGAACAGAGAAACCAAACATTCATTATGTGTGAAAAGGTGATATAATAGTGTTAATAATCCGCAAAAATGATCAATTTGCAGTTATGAACATTGTCACCGAAATGTTAATTGCTGTTAAAGTATTGCAATCTGCATGTTCAAATTGTCAACAATTATTGCCAAGTCAAAGGTCAAACTTGTTTTTTAAATGTTATCTACTTTATTGTGTATATTTTATGGTGTACAAAGATACACAAGTGTCTATCTTTATACCCTATAAAACGACAGAACATTTAATATGTTATGACTCCTACAGTATTCAAATGCGTACGATCAAACTTTCACTGATTCTTGCAAAATAGATATGCTTCAACATAAAAAAAGTTAGCGGAATCGGAGGTTACGTATTTTTGCTAGGTCAAGTCGAAAAACATTATTTTAATTTGTTTTTACAATGTTGATGCGCGGTTCTTTGTCTGCGTAGATAGACACTTCTAAGAGATTTAAAATGACGTCAACATCACATATGTAGGTCACCTATTAGTGGAGTTATGACACACGGAAAGTCGTCAGGTATCAAGGTCGGGCCAAATTGTGATGACTTCTATCTCTGGATAGGAAGGTCAAATTGAACTGGAATTTGGTTGATAACATAGACTCATGAACATAAACCACCAAGTTTCATCAAAATCGAAGACGGTCAAGTAAATTCTTGATTGATTTTATACCCCTACTACTAAGTGAATGACTAAGTTAACACTACTACTACTACTACTACTACTACTACTACTATTATTACTACAACTATTACTACTACCACTTTTACTGCTACTACAACAACAACTACTACCACTAAGTTAATGAGTAAGTTAATACTACTACCACTACAGCTGCTACTACTACTTCTACTAATAATATTAATTATTATTATATTAACAATAATAACAGCAATAACAATAATAACCAAGTTGACCACGTACCGTTGCACGGCATCCCATTGCACATCATTTCTATTAAATTACACTTGACGCCGTCGCAAGTCGCAAATTTCTTCTGTGTTCCGCCTCCACAACTACGACTGCACGCAGACCACTCGCCCCACTCTGTAACACACATCTCTCAGTCATTCATGTCACATGTTTCTCGTTGACATATGTGTCCCTGACTTGAAGTTATGTTTACGAAAACAAATACTTAATATACAAATTTATGTACATAGAAATAGGCATTAAAATTAAATAAATGTTAAGTGTAAATTCGTACTAAGACATTGAGCTTAATGTCCTTGGCTATTTCACTAATAGGGTATCGTAAAGTGTTTAATTACTTAACACATAGTGATATGTTTAAACATATTACTACTCTTAACGTTAACACAATCAGTAGCGAGTTTTATGTAATTATCTGTAACCTTGTGTGGGAACAAATACGTTCTCATTACCATTGTATAAGCCCAAAAGATGGCTTATATAACCGTAAGCATTCATTGCGTCGAGGTAAATTAAATAATAGACTCTCAGTATTGTATTGGGCTTAATTTCGAACGCCGTATAATTTACTTTTTCACTTACGATATACTGGTGCAGGTGTTCCGGTTGAAGGGGCCGTCGATGTTGTCACTTGTGATGTGGTGTCGTTGTCTACAAAAATACCGTCTCCGATGGGAACAGACAGCGCTGTTTGTAATATTAAAATGTACGTGTAAATATGCGTTCACATAGGGCGGCCTCGTGACATTGTTCGGTACGTATTTACAGTTCGCTGGCGGTCAATTATCTATTTCTTCAAGTTTTATTTTATTTCAACGGTACGTTTTTATAGTATACGTGTGTACATCACTTCTGGATTACACCGGGAAGGTATATCGTACACGTGGTGAACTTATACAACACTTCTGGATTACACCAGGAAGGTGTATCGTACACGTGGTGAACGTATACACTACTTGTGGAATACACCGGGAAGGTGTATCGTACACATTGTGAAACTTATACACCACTTCTGGATTACACCAGGAAGGTGTATCGTACACGTGGCGAACTTATACGTCACTGCTGGATTACACCAGGAAGGTGTATCGTACACATGATGAACTTATACATAACTTCGGGATTACACCGGGAAGGTGCATAGTACACGTGGTGAACTTATATGACTGATTTTAACGATTTCATTAATGAATAACCACTACTTACTATTGGCCTCAGGAACACAGACACATGACTCCCATGAGAAGACCATGCCGTTTAGACACCGGAAGATTTATGTTGGATTATCTATTAAGCGGTAGTATCCTTCTTTGCCCGGCACTGGTTCGTAGATGCACGAGGCTGCAAGGCAGGTAGGCAAGAGAAGGCCGTTTGTGGTTAAGCACGTACGCACATACACACTCACACACAAGCACATTCACGCGCGTACGCACGCATATTTGGGCGTACACATGCTCGCACCATGGACTTTGAAAGACAGTTCGCACCTTCTCGCACCACTAGTCACAGCAATATTCAACAGCTCACTCAGAGAAGGTGTACTGCCGAAATTGTGGAAGTCAGCAACCATTATTCCATTGTCAAAGAAACACCGGCCAGATACAATTGAAAGCGATGTTAGACCAATATCGCTTACTTCAATTCTGACTAAAGTCTTTGAGTCTTTAGTGCTGAAGTAGATCGATATTGACATTAAACCCTTGCTTCACAAATTGTATGAAGCCACTGATATGACTGGCAATATTCTAAGAGTGTTATTTCTTGACTACAGCAAAGCATATTATACAATTAATCATAATGTGGTAATTAATTAGCTGGTTGTGATGGACGTGCCAGCACACCTTGTCCGATGGATGGCAACGTTTCTACTAGACCGTGAACAGAAAGTTAAGATCGGTGACACTGTCAAAACCAAGCTACCCTAATGGGAGTGTTCCACATGGAACCTTGTCCGGACCAAAACATTTTTGGTCCATATCAATGATTTACATACACCGTGCCCAATTTATAAATATGCTGATGATAGCACGATATTTGAAATATGTAACAAAAGGATGATATCTGACATATAGGATTCTGCTGACAGTATTGCGCAATTGTTTATTAATAATGATATGCGCACAAATACGAGCAAAACAAAATAAATGGCTACATGTTTCTGTAAGGGTAGGATGTTTGTGGACTCTTTGCCAAATATTGATATAACTGGGACTGATATTGAAAGAGTTACTCAAGCAAATGTTATCGGTGCAACTATATTTTCTGATCTAAATTTGAATGCACATGTACATAATATTGTTCCAAAGACAAGAAAAAGAGTGCATACGATCTATCAATTGAAACGGGCTGGTATCAATCAAAATGACTGTTTTAGAATGTATGTGTCTGTGATTAGACCAGTAGTGGAATATGCTTGTCTGGCACTGCACGTGAATTTGCCTAAATACTTATCGGACAACATAGAGATAATTAAAAAACGGTGTCTTAAAACAATATATCCTGGTTGTACCTACGAGGATGTTTTGCAGATAGCAAATCAATCAATGTTGCACGATAGGCGCAATTACTTATGTAAAGTGTATTTTGTTAAAATGAAGCGTGTGACCACACATTGAATACCTTATTGACAGAAAATCGAAATGTTCAATATATATGCGCTTAGATCATTTAATAAATGACATGTCCCAATGACGAATACAAATCAATACAAAAACTCATTAATACCGTGGTGTTTAGGACACTGTCAAAACACTTTAATTTCTATTGTGTATATCTTAACTGATAATTGTAGCATCCAAAGTAATTTATTTCGTTTTACTTTTATTTATTTATTTGTTAAGTGTAATTAAAGTTGTTAATGCAATTACAATGCACCCGTTTTAATATAAAGCGCCTCATCGAGTATGTAGTGGCCATTAATTTATTTATGAGTATTTTAGTGTAAATCCATTACGTGTATTATGTATGTACACAATTGTATGTAATTGTTTAAAGATAATTTATTGTTTTACAAAAGAAATATTATACTTGTATGGCTTTGTTCATTTTATCATGAATGTATGTACAATCCAACTGAACACTATTAAATTGATTCTGATTCTGAAGACTCATAGAAACTTCATCCCTGGCAGACTGTGAATTAAAAAAAAACATTTTGATTTTTTTAGGAATTATGTAAGCCAGCATACACGCCGTTATTTACCTATCAATCGCGTGACCTGCTGTCTAACAAAATCTCCACAAAGGCATACAAAACGGATGCTGACCACGTGGTGGATTTTGACTTTCCGTCGCACATTTTGTTGACATTCTGGTACAACAAGTGTTTATTTATGACAAAAACATAACGTAACGTTTTTAAAATGACAACTATATGCGGGAATGTTTGATTTCACGATTGCCAACAATGCCAACACACTGCCCACCAGACTGACGGTTATGTGGCAACATTAGAGTAAATCTGCACTAATACATGTTTCACCCGAAAGATGACGTCACCGTAGCGATTTATTTTCCCGCCGATACGTGAAGACGACCAAACGTCCGCCACGTACACGTAATTTGTTTGCGAGTTTAAGCAATCATCACCTGTCAGGTCTGAAAGATTGGAGAATGCTAATCATTAATGCAACAAGATACATTCGGGACATGATTACTATTTTTGAATACAGTCCCTGCGCAAATCGTGGCATAAGGTAATAAATAGATTAATGTTGATGATACTAAGGCGCAAGGCATTCATATATATATATATATATATATATATATATGTATATATATATATATATATATGTATATATTTATGTATATATATATATAAATATATACATATATATATATGTATATATCTATATATATTTATGGACGTATAGGTCAAATACAGGGATTCTAAGTTCTGAGTTATGAGAAGTATCGCTGCAATGGTGAAATATGTTTACATTGTCATTACATAACATATTAATAAGTATAATATATATATATATAGGTCTAATATATGTATGTATGTTTTCAATATGCATTTTAATTACAAGTATAATAATTATGAATACGACAATAGGATTCATAATTATAAAAAGTGTGTTGTGTATGTCGAAATACCATACTGACTGTGGGTGCAAAGTGTATTAATCATAAAACTAAGTGTATTGTTTACTGTCTTAACTGCGTTGTGTATAATGTATTTTGGTATATTCAAGTTTGACTAAGAATATGTATACTATAACAGGTGCTGACGTCATAGCGTACAGGGCTGACGTCAGCTAAATGTTTTAGTAACATATTTTTAATTTTTCCACCCAGTTGTGTATAAATGAATATGGCTAGGACGATTGTCGTCCATAAATGAATAACCATTACTTACTATTGGCCTCAGGAACACAGACACATGACTCCCATGAGAAGACCATGCCGTCTAGACACCGGAATATTTCAGTTGGATTATCTTTTAAGCGGTAGTATCCTATTATGCCCGGAACTGGTTCGTAGATGCACGAGGCTGCCAGGCAGGTAGGCAAGAGAAGGCCGTAGTGGTTAAGGTACCCAAACATTACACGCACGTACGCACATGCACGCTCACACAGAAACGCACATTCAAGCGCGTACGCACGCACATGTGGGCGTTCTCACGTGCGCACAAACATGCGCGCACGCATGCAAATACATGTTCACATACAGCAACATATACACACGCGCATTCAAAAATACATACACACATTCACGCACGCAGTTATATATATACACACACACACACACACACACACACACACACACACACACACACACACATATATATATAGGTTAAATATATGTACATGCATTTCAATATGCATTATGAATTACAAATATAACAACTATGAATAAGACAACAGGATTGTGTATGTCGAAATTCCATATAGACTGTTGGCGCAAATTGTGTTAATCATAATACTAAGTGTATTGTTTACTGTCTTTACTGCGTTATATCTAATGCATTTTGGCATATTCATATTTGACTGTGAACATGTATACTATACTCGTTCTACGTGTCGTTAGTACCATAGCGTACAGGGCTGACGTCAGCTAAATGTTTTAGTAACATATTTTAAATTTTTCCACCCAGTTGTGTATAAATGAATATGGCTAGGACGATTATCGTCCATAAATGAATAACCATTACTTACTATTGGCCTCAGGAACACAGACACATGACTCCCATGAGAAGACCATGCCGTCTAGACACCGGAATATTTCAGTTGGATTATCTTTTAAGCGGTAGTATCCTATTTTGCCCGGAACTGGTTCGTAGATGCACGAGGCTGCAAGGCAGGTAGGCAAGAGAAGGCCGTTGTGGTTAAGGTACCCAAACATTACACGCACGTACACACATGCACGCTCACACAGACACGCACATTCACGCGCGTACGCACGCACATGTGGGCGTTCACACGCGCGCACAAACATGCGCACACGCATGCAAATTCATGCTCACATACAGCAACATATACACACGCGCATACACAAATACATACACACATGCACGCACGCAGTTATACACACACACACACACACACACACACATATATACATATATATATATATATATATATATAGGTTACATATATGTACATGCATTTCAATATGCATTATGAATTACAAATATAACAATTATGAATAAGACAAAAGGATTGTGTATATCGAAATTACATATAGACTGTTGGAGCAAATTGTGTTAATCATAATACTAAGTGTATTGTTTACTGTCTTTACTGCGTTATATCTAATGCATTTTGGCATATTCATATTTGACTGTGAACATGTATACTATACTCGTTCTACGTGTCGTTAGTACCATAGCGTACAGGGCTGACGTCAGCTAAATGTTTTAGTAACATATTTTAAATTTTTCCACCCAGTTGTGTATAAATGAATATGGCTAGGACGATTGTCGTCCATAAATGAATAACCATTACTTACTATTGGCCTCACGAACACAGACACATGACTCCCATGAGAAGACCATGCCGTCTAGACACCGGAAGATTTCTGTTGGATTAACTTTTAAGCGGTAGTATCCTATTTTGCCCGGAACTGGTTCGTAGATGCACGAGGCTGCAAGGCAGGTAGGCAAGAGAAGGCCGTTGTGGTTAAGGTACCCAAACATTACACGCACGTACACACATGCACGCTCACACAGACACGCACATTCACGCGCGTACGCACGCACATGTGGGCGTTCACACGCGCGCAAAAATATGCGCACACACATGCAAATTCATGCTCACATAGAGCAACATATACACACGCGCATACACAAATACATACACACATGCACGCACGCAGTTATACAAACACACACACACACACACATATATATATTATATATATATATGTTAAATATATGTACATGCATTTCAATATGCATTATGAATTACAAATATAACAATTATGAATAAGACAACAGGATTGTGTATGTCGAAATCCCATATAGACTGTTGGCGCAAATTGTGATAATCATAATACTAAGTGTATTGTTTTGCTGTCTTTACTGCGTTATATCTAATGCATTTTGGCATATTCATATTTGACTGTGAACTTGTATACTATACTCGTTCTACGTGTCGTTAGTACCATAGCGTACAGGGCTGACGTCAGCTAAATGTTTTAGTAACATATTTTAAATTTTTCCACCCAGTTGTGTATAAATGAATATGGCTAGGACGATTGTCGTCCATAAATGAATAACCATTACTTACTATTGGCCTCAGGAACACAGACACATGACTCCCATGAGAAGACCATGCCGTCTAGACACCGGAATATTTCAGTTGGATTATCTTTTAAGCGGTAGTATCCTATTTTGCCCGGAACTGGTTCGTAGATGCACGAGGCTGCCAGGCAGGTAGGCAAGAGAAGGCCGTAGTGGTTAAGGTACCCAAACATTACACGCACGTACGCACATGCACGCTCACACAGACACGCACATTCAAGCGCGTACGCACGCACATGTGGGCGTTCTCACGTGCGCACAAACATGCGCGCACGCATGCAAATACATGTTCACATACAGCAACATATACACACGCGCATTCAAAAATACATACACACATTCACGCACGCAGTTATATATATACACACACACACACACACACACACACACACACACACACACACATATATATAGGTTAAATATATGTACATGCATTTCAATATGCATTATGAATTACAAATATAACAATTATGAATAAGACAAAAGGATTGTGTATGTCGAAATTCCATATAGACTGTTGGCGCAAATTGTGTTAATCATAATACTAAGTGTATTGTTTACTGTCTTTACTGCGTTATATCTAATGCATTTTGGCATATTCATATTTGACTGTGAACATGTATACTATACTCGTTCTACGTGTCGTTAGTACCATAGCGTACAGGGCTGACGTCAGCTAAATGTTTTGGTAACATATTTTAAATTTTTCCACCCTGTTGTGTATAAATGAATATGGCTAGGACGATTGTCGTCCATAAATGAATAACCATTACTTACTATTGGCCTCAGGAACACAGACACATGACTCCCATGAGAAGACCATGCCGTCTAGACACCGGAATATTTCAGTTGGATTATCTTTTAAGCGGTAGTATCCTATTTTGCCCGGAACTGGTTCGTAGATGCACGAGGCTGCAAGGCAGGTAGGCAAGAGAAGGCCGTAGTGGTTAAGGTACCCAAACATTACACGCACGTACGCACATGCACGCTCACACAGACACGCACATTCAAGCGCGTACGCACGCACATGTGGACGTTCTCACGTGCGCACAAACATGCGCGCACGCATGCAAATACATGTTCACATACAGCAACATATACACACGCGCATTCAAAAATACATACACACATTCACGCACGCAGTTATATATACACACACACACACACACACACACACACACACACACACACACACACATATATATATATATAGGTTAAATATATGTACATGCATTTCAAAATGCATTATGAATTACAAATATAACAATTATGAATAAGACAAAAGGATTGTGTATGTCGAAATTCCATATAGACTGTTGGCGCAAATTGTGTTAATCATAATACTAAGTGTATTGTTTACTGTCTTTACTGCGTTATATCTAATGCATTTTGGCATATTCATATTTGACTGTGAACATGTATACTATACTCGTTCTACGTGTCGTTAGTACCATAGCGTACAGGGCTGACGTCAGCTAAATGTTTTAGTAACATATTTTAAATTTTTCCACCCAGTTGTGTATAAATGAATATGGCTAGGACGATTGTCGTCCATAAATGAATAACCATTACTTACTATTGGCCTCAGGAACACAGACACATGACTCCCATGAGAAGACCATGCCGTCTAGACACCGGAATATTTCAGTTGGATTATCTTTTAAGCGGTAGTATCCTATTTTGCCCGGAACTGGTTCGTAGATGCACGAGGCTGCAAGGCAGGTAGGCAAGAGAAGGCCGTTGTGGTTAAGGTACCCAAACATTACACGCACGTACACACATGCACGCTCACACAGACACGCACATTCACGCGCGTACGCACGCACATGTGGGCGTTCACACGCGCGCACAAACATGCGCACACGCATGCAAATTCATGCTCACATACAGCAACATATACACACGCGCATACACAAATACATACACACATGCACGCAAGCAGTTATACACACACACACATATATACATATATATATATATATATATATATATATAGGTTAAATATATGTACATGCATTTCAATATGCATTATGAATTACAAATATAACAATTATGAATAAGACAAAAGGATTGTGTATATCGAAATTACATATAGACTGTTGGCGCAAATTGTGTTAATCATAATACTAAGTGTATTGTTTACTGTCTTTACTGCGTTATATCTAATGCATTTTGGCATATTCATATTTGACTGTGAACATGTATACTATACTCGTTCTACGTGTCGTTAGTACCATAGCGTACAGGGCTGACGTCAGCTAAATGTTTTAGTAACATATTTTAAATTTTTCCACCCAGTTGTGTATAAATGAATATGGCTAGGACGATTGTCGTCCATAAATGAATAACCATTACTTACTATTGGCCTTACGAACACAGACACATGACTCCCATGAGAAGACCATGCCGTCTAGACACCGGAATATTTCTGTTGGATTAACTTTTAAGCGGTAGTATCCTATTTTGCCCGGAACTGGTTCGTAGATGCACGAGGCTGCAAGGCAGGTAGGCAAGAGAAGGCCGTTGTGGTTAAGGTACCCAAACATTACACGCACGTACACACATGCACGCTCACGCAGACACGCACATTCACGCGCGTACGCACGCACATGTGGGCGTTCACACGCGCGCACAGACATGCGCACACGCATGCAAATTCATGCTCACATACAGCAACATATACACACGCGCATACACAAATACATACACACATGCACGCACGCAGTTATACACACACACACACACACACACACACACACACATATATATAGGTTAAATATATGTACATGCATTTCAATATGCATTATGAATTACAAATATAACAATTATAAATAAGACAAAAGGATTGTGTATGTCGAAATTCCATATAGACTGTTGGCGCAAATTGTGTTAATCATAATACTAAGTGTATTGTTTACTGTCTTTACTCCGTTATATCTAATGCATTTTGGCATATTCATATTTGACTGTGAACATGTATACTATACTCGTTCTACGTGTCGTTAGTACCATAGCGTACAGGGCTGACGTCAGCTAAATGTTTTAGTAACATATTTAAATTTTTTCCACCCAGTTGTGTATAAATGAATATGGCTAGGACGAATGTCGTCCATTAATGATTAATCACTACTTACTATTGGCCTCACGAACACAGACACATGACTCTGATGAGAAGACCATGCCGTCTAGACACCGGAAGATTTCTGTTGGATTATCTTTTAAGCGGTAGTGTCCTATTTTGCCCGGAACTGGTTCGTAGATGCACGAGGCTGCAAGGCAGGTAGGCAAGAGAAGGCCGTTGTGGTTAAGGTACCCAAACATTACACGCACGTAAACACATGCACGCTCACACAGACAGGCACATTCACGCGCGTACGCACGCACATGTGGGCGTTCACACGCGCGCACAAACATGCGCACACGCATGCAAATTCATCCTCACGTACAGCAACATATACACACGCGCATACACATATACATACACACATGCACGCACGCAGTTATACACACACACACAGATATATATATATAATATATATATATAGGTTAAATATATGTACATGCATTTCAATATGCATTATGAATTACAAATATAACAACTATGAATAAGACAACAGGATTGTGTATGTCGAAATTACATATAGACTGTTGGCGCAAATTGTGTTAATCATAATACTAAGTGTATTGTTTACTGTCTTTACTGCGTTATATCTAATGCATTTTGGCATATTCATATTTGACTGTGAACATGTATACTATACTCGTTCTACGTGTCGTTAGTACCATAGCGTACAGGGCTGACGTCAGCTAAATGTTTTAGTCACATATTATTTTTTTTCAACCCAGTTGTGTATAAATGAATATGGCTAGGACGAATGTCGTCCATAAATGAATAAGCACTACTTACTATTGGCCTCAGGAACACAGACACATGACTCCCATGAGAAGACCATGCCGTCTAGACACCGGAAGATTTCTGTTGGATTATCTTTTAAGCGGTAGTGTCCTATTTTGCCCGGCACTGGTTCGTAGATGCACGAGGCTGCAAGGCAGGTAGTCAAGAGAAGGCCGTTGTGGTTAAGGTACCCAAATATTACACGCACGTACACACATGCACGCTCACACAGACACGCACATTCACGCGCGTACGCACGCACACGTGGGCGTTCACACGCGCGCACAAACATGCGCACACGCATGCAAATTCATGCTCACATACAGCAACGTATTCACACGCGCATACACAAATACATACACACATGCACGCACGCAGTTATACACACACACACACACACACACACACACACACACATATACACACACACACATATATATATATATATATAGGTTAAATATATGTACATGCATTTCAATATGCATTATGAATTACAAATATAACAATTATGAATAAGACAACAGGATTGTGTATGTCGAAATTCCATATAGACTGTTGGCGCAAATTGTGTTAATCATAATACTAAGTGTATTGTTTACTGTCTTTACTGCGTTATGTCTAATGCATTTTGGCATATTCATATTTGACTGTGAACATGTATACTATACTCGGTCTACGTGTTGTTAGTACCATAACGTGCAGGTGCTGACGTAAGCTAAATGTTTTAGTCACATATTTTACTTTTTTTTCACCCAGTTGTGTATACGTGAATATGAATAGGACGAATGGCGTCCATTAGTGAATAACCATTACTTACTATTGGCCTCAGGAACACAGACACATGACTCCCATGAGAAGACCATGCCGTCTAGACATCGGAAGATTTCTGTTGGATTATCTTTTAAGCGGTAGTATCCTATTTTGCCCGGCACTGGTTCGTAGATGCACGAGGCTGCAAGGCAGGTAGGCAAGAGAAGGCCGTTTGTGATTAAGGTACACAAACTTTACACGCACGTACACACATGCACGCTCACACAGACACGCACATTCACGCGCGTACGCACGCACAGGTGGGCGTTCACGCGCGCGCACAAACATGCTCACACGTATGCAAAAACATGCTCACATACAGCAACATGTACACACGCGCATACACAAATACATACACACATGAACGCACGCAGTTATATATATACACACACACATACACACACACACACACACACATATATATATATATATATAGTTTAAGTATATGTACATGCATTTCAATATGCATTATGAATTACAAATATAACAATTATGAATAAAACGACTGGATTGTGTATGTCGAAATACCATACAGTCTGTTGGCGCAAATTGTGTTAATCATAATACTAAGTGTATTGTTTACTGTCTTTACTGCGTTATGTCTAATGCATTTTGGCATATTCATATTTGACTGTGAACATGTATACTATACTCGGTCTACGTGTCGTTAGTACCATAACGTGCAGGTGCTGATGTAAGCTAAATGTTTTAGTCACATATTTTTTTTTTCCACCCAGTTGTGTATAAATGAATATGGCTAGGACGAATGTCGTCCATTAATGAATAACCACTACTTACTATTGGCCTCACGAACACAGACACATGACTCCCATGAGAAGACCATGCCGTCTAGACACCGGAAGATTTCTGTTGGATTATCTTTTAAGCGGTAGTATCCTATTTTCCCCGGCACTGGTTCGTAGATGCACGAGGCTGCAAGGTAGGTAGACAAGAGAAGGCCGTTGTGGTTAAGGTACCAAACGCACGCACATGCACGCTCACACAGACACGCACACGTGGGCGTACACTCGAGCGCGCAAACATGCACGCACGCACGCAAATAGACACTCACATACACGTAAACCAACATACATATACACACGTGCGTACACAAATACATACACACATGCATGCACGCAGTTATAGACATTCGCACAGTGACGTGAACACTTACATACACACTCACGTACACATGCGCACACGCACACACGCACACACACACGAAAACACACATAAACACTCTGATGGTGACACATATGGAGTTATCTATTAAACTCATTTTCGTGTGTTGCTCAGAAAAGGACATTGCTGAAATAGCTTGCTTCACAACGTTAACCCATCTTACAATTGTTATATATGTATATCATAAACAAAAACTCAAACGCTGAACAGTGATTGTTATTATTATTAAAAGTTTCATGAGAGTGCTAGCGAAAACTCTGTTCCCGTTCATAAGAGTGCACTTTAAGTCGTCAATCAAATGGAAAGCATATATTTAAATAATTAAGTTTCAAAGCATGCATCACAGATTATTCCAAAACATTCAATGTCCTTGTAATAAGCGTACCTCAAGTCAACAAGAAAATATAACATATGTGTGTCTGTAATTACTAATGGTCAAAGATACACATTTCCTAGATATTTGATCAAAACAAGGATTTTTATATTGAAACATTAATTGGTTTTGTAGACAATGCACCTACTGACAAATGTTTGCGGGTGTCTGCAACAAGTTGACATGCTCAATGACTGGGTTTATTGGACGACTTTAATGATGTGGTTTCACAAAGTATGAGATCATGTCAAGTCGCATATATCTATACACGGTGCCACAGCTGACAAGAACGCACTTACCGTTGTCTTCAGCAGAGACGAACATCACGCCAATTCGGACTGAAAAACAAGCGAAAGATATGCTTCGAATCAATTAATGAATATTAAAATGTTAATGGATGATATCCCTTTCGCTTTTATTATATATATATATATATATATATATATATAATGTGTGTGTTTCAATCTAAGGAACATTTACAACGTCCACATGCGTCTTAACATGGGATCAGCTTAAGGTTTTCCCGTATAAAATATCGTTAGCATTTACGTGACACTAAACAAACATAGATACTGTACGTATCATCATTGTATACATCACGAAGTAAACAAACATAGATACTGTACATATCATCACTGTATACATCACGAAGTAAACAAACATATATACTGTACATATCATCATTGTATACATCACGAAGTAAACAAACATAGATACTGTACGTATCATCATTGTATACATCACGAAGTAAACAAACATAGATACTGTACGTATCATCATTGTATACATCACGAAGTAAACAAACATAGATACTGTACGTATCATCATTGTGTACATCACGAAGTAAACAAACATAGATACTGTACGTATCATCACTGTATACATCACGAAGTAAACAAACATAGATACTGTACGTATCATCATTGTATACATCACGAAGTAAACAAACATAGATACTGTACGTATCATCATTGTATACCACACGAAGTAAACAAACATATATACTGTACGTATCATCATTGTATTCAACACGAAGTAAACAAACATAGATACTGTACGTATCATCATTGTATACATCACGAAGTAAACAAACATAGATACTGTACGTATCATCATTGTATACATCACGAATAAACAAACATAGATAATGTATGTATCATCATAATATACATCACGAAGTAAACAAACATAGATACTGTACGTATCATCATTGTATACATCACGAAGTAAACAAACACATATACTGTACGTATCATCATTGTATACATCACGAAGTAAACAAACACATATACTGTACTTATCATCATTGTATACATCACGAAGTAAACAAACACATATACTGTACGTATCATCATTGTATACAACACGAAGTAAACAAACATATATACTGTACATAATCATCATTGTATACATCACGAAGTAAACAAACATAGATAATGTATGTATCATCATTGTATACATCACGAAGTAAACAAACATAGATAATGTATGTATCATCATAGTATACATCACGAAGTAAACAAACATATATACTGTACGTATCATCATTGTATACATCACGAAGTAAACAAACACATATACTGTACGTATCATCATTGTATACATCACGAAGTAAACAAACACATACACTGTACTTATCATCATTGTATACATCACGAAGTAAACAAACACATATACTGTACGTATCATCATTGTATACAACACGAAGTAAACAAACATATATACTGTACATATCATCACTGTATACATCACGAAGTAAACAAACATAGATACTGTACGTATCATCATTGTATACATCACGAAGTAAACAAACATATATACTGTACGTATCATCATTGTATTCAACACGAAGTAAACAAACATAGACACTGTACGTATCATCATTGTGTACATCACGAAGACACTAACAATCAAAAGGCCTATGCCACGTCAATGCTGATTACGACGAATATATTATGTCTTGATGTACGAAATGTAACAACTACATAGTACCAAGACAAATGAACCGGGAAGCCGAGTCATTGTATATGTATATAAATTGAACGGACGACGCCGTCGTTTGCTATGCATTTGTTATAATTATTACTGTGTGTTTTGGATGAGAATTCCCGTTTTGAGACAACAGTCGCCGTTCGCAAACATATTTTGCTACCAGAAGGAATCGGCGAAGTGAAATGATTTTATACTACAGGGCACGTGAACAGAAGCGATAGTCTATTAAATACTCGTAAACACAGCGTAATAACATTATTTCAATGCAACAAATGGCGTTACCTGAATGACTCACCTTCCGTATTAAAATGCGTTGACAGTACTTACAGAATACGACGACGATACTGGCTAGAACAGGCAAACGTTGGCTGATCAGCTCCATCCTAGGAAGGCACCAAATGAGAATTAAAAATAATAATCGATCTGCGTACGCTAACTTTGAAACGTTGTAAGAACGCAATCCAGGCGTAAATGTCCACTTGCTTCTGACTCTTCTGTTTCTATTTGTTCGTTTCTTTGGACCATTTGTTTCCTAGCTGTGTGTGTGTGTGTGTGTGTGAGTGAGTGAGTGGGTGAGTGAGTGAGTGAGTGAGTGAGTGAGTGAGTGAGTGAGTGAGTGAGTGAGTGAGTGAGTGAGTGAGTGAGTGAGTGAGTGAGTGAGTGAGTGAGTGTCTCTTTCTCTTTCTCTCTCTCTCTCTCTCTCTCTCTCTCTCTCTCTCTCTCTCTGTCTGTGTGTGTGTGTCTGTGTGTGTATGTGTGTGTATGTGTGTGTATATGTGTGTGTCTGTGTGTGTCTGTGTGTGCCTGTGTGTGTCTCTGTGTGTCTCTGTGTGTATGTGTGTCTCTGTGCGTGTCTGTATGTGTGTGTGCCTGTGTGTGTCTGTGTGTGTGCCTGTGTGTATATGTCTATGTGTATATGTCTGTGTGTGTGCATGTATGTGTGTGTGTGCATGTATGTGTGTGTGTATGTGTGTGTGCGTGTGTGTGTGTGTGTATGTGTGTGTATGAGTGGGATACGCGCGCATGTTAGTACCATGTCATAACACGGCGGTTGTTAAACGTTTTTGTTTGCGAATCAAATTCCGGTAGCACGACTAGTTAACATTTACTAACGGATAGCATAAATAATGCCGAAATAAATAAGCTTAACAAAATAAATGAGAAATGAAAGCATTTCGTACATTTGCTTGACGAACATGGAGGCATCACCAAGTCAGTACCACTCACTGGCAATGTTATGTAGGATGATGACGGATTCGAGAAGATAATACATTTTGGAGAAATTTTACGAATATTTGGAATGTGCTAATTTACTTTAGGACTAGTCAAAATAAAAAGAAGGCAGTCCTATCTAGAAAATAATAATGTAACTGAATATGCTGATTAATGCAATAGTTTTGTGAGAAAGCGTACCTTGAAGGATTTGGTATAGACTGGATCGAAAACGCACCGATGCTGTCCAATTGCGCGTATGACGCACTTTTGACTTGGTCATACCAGATTCATCGCTGACAAACACCTTGCAGTTACGCCAGATGCCGCGTGAATTTGAAATATCGTGTGGTATTATGTCGCACGACGTTTCAAATGCTTACAACGTTAGAAATAAATTATTCGTCTCGTATGCGTCAGTTACGTGTGTGTGTGTGTGTGTGTGTGCATGTGTACGTGCGCTCATTTATATGAGTGTACGTGTGTGTTGGCGTGCGTGCGTGTTTGGTATTATACACCATCCCCACCAAAATATTGGTACTCATTAAATTGACAACTCGACCCGTTGCGTTCAATGACACAACATGTTATTAAATGTTATTTACATGACCAATAACATAACAAACTTTGCAGCCAGTAATATACACATACCTGATAGGGTAACTTTACTTTGATTTGTAGTAGCATTGTTATTTCTTAGAGTGTTAGTAGTTTGCTTTGATTGTGCATCACCTCGTATAAATACCAGCACAATAAATTTAGTTGGTTGGTTTCTATGTAAACGTGTGATACGTTATTACAGGACAACTTTATCATCATGGGACGGATATGAGTCCGATAGATGTCCGATTTATGTGACAGAACACACAAATCTGCACGGGACATACTCCGAATGTAATTTGACACATCTCGTGTAATGTGCTATGTCTTATGCGACAGACGAGGAAAGATCCATCAACTGTTATTTTGTGTCATTTCAGTTTCACACACACACACACACACGCGCGCGCGCGCGCACACACACACACTCGGGTGCATGCATGCGCATATATATAAACGCACATATACATGCACGCACACACCACGCTCACACACACACACAAACACACAATGCATATCTATTTAGCTGTCTTACTTGAATGATATACTTAAATATCAACCGGAAGCAACAATGTCGCTGCATACTATATACTTGCGAACTGTTTTATCTTGCAGTAACAATAAGTTCATCTCAGTATATTTACACACATCAATATCACTAGAATAAAACAAATCATGCATGGGACACCTGCTCACCGGATGCCCTCAATTTGTCACTGATTATTTTTTTAATGCCAACACACACATACATATATACATATACATCGTGGTGGATATTTATGTACGAATACATTTCGAGCAGTAACTACGACCTGGCTTAATGCTTCCCAGATAAGTCAGGATGATGCTCCATTGAACAGGTCTGCCAGTGAATTAAGTATAATGCGCTTTGAGCAGTCGTGATGCCTGCAGACCGCGCTATATAAAAATACCTTTATTTTTACACCGTGTAGGCTAATTAGTGGAAACCAGTCTTGCTTCTGTGTAAGTCCGCTGTGTGAGTGTTCAGTGTATCATTGACCAAACAACTTTCTTGTATTCGAACTTGAGAGCATGATCAATGCATTTATTAGTTAAGTAAATGTTTGTATTATATCAGTATAAGACCTACTTACTTGTAGTACCCTTTTTCCCTCTGTACGGTGTTGTCAGATCTGTGCTCTGTCAAACAGTACTTGTCCTGAGTCCACTAGAGTAAATAAGTCCGTAGCAAGAAACTGGTTCGTATTCAATATGGTTGACCGCAGTGTCATTTCGGTCCGTGTATATGGCGTCTTTTCCTTTTTGTTTTGAAATTTACGAACGAAAAAGGAAAAACCAAACACCGTTCGTTTTTCGCTTTCATGTTTGAAGTACGATAATAAAAAAACGAATACAATCTACTATTAGCGGTATTTCTAATACATGTTAAAAAACCAAATAACGATAAAACAAATCGTTTTTCCTTTTCACTGCATCAGAGCGGAAAACGAAATACGACTGCAGCGCCACTCGTTTTTGACATAACAGTAAAATCTCAAATCCTAGTTTGACATTATGTATTTCTTCTAAACATAATAACTAATAAAGTAGTTTACAACTGAAATTTGAGTATAATTAATTTAATAGTTGAAACCTCATAACAAAATAGGAAAAGACGGTATATACACGGACCCATTTTCCGCCATAGATGGCTAATATAATTGAAATAAAAGCGTAATGACTTGCTTGATTCGTTATTTATTTGGCGTCTTGTATTACCTGCTGTCTATTTGTAGTTTCAAATTTCAAGTGCTCTAAACGTGAAATATGCATGTTGCTTTCGACAGCGAAGATGTATAATAATGATAATACTAATAATAACAACAATAATAACAGCAACGATAATAATAATAACAATAGCAATAGCAATAACAACAATAATAACAGCAACGATAATAATAATAACAACAATAATAACAGCAACGATAATAATAATAACAATAACAACAATAATAACAGCAACGATAATAATAATAACAATAACAACAATAATAACAGCAACTGTAATAATAATAACAATAACAACAATAATAACAGCAATGATAATAATATTTTTATTTCAGACAAGCATTGTGTCCATATAGGAAAAAAGTACATCGATAAAAACATCCATTTAAAAAATAAATTAATAAAAAAATATACAAAGCCTTGACCCAGTGAATCCGCAATTGCGACGTACTGTATATGTCGCTAGTGACAATACTCTGAATAATTGTATAGACAGACCTTTAAATCCTCGTGATTATGCTAAAAATAACTGTTCTGATAATACATTTACATTATTTAAATATAAATTATTTATATAAATAACATGTCTGTGTGGCCGAATACAACGCAGATTGTCAACTAGTTACTAGCCAAGTTAACGCCTCAAGAAATCCTGACACTCGTGACGGCAGTGCCCACGACTATTCGTTTTAGAGTGTTACTGGCAGATTAAAGGTTACATCCTGTCTTGCTTTCAGTCTTGTTTTGATGCCTCCGTGTAAAATATGATGCCTCTAAGGCTAACAAAACCAGAGCTCTGATGTTAGGGCTCCATGTCAAAACACAGATCTTTCTTGGGAATTATGCTACCCAAGAACCAAAATTCTCCCACAGTCGCGGATTTTTCATCTTCCATCAAATCAAATCAAATCGTGACATTTATATTGCGTCGTTCCAACAATCGTTGCTCACGGCGCCGTACAGAAAGTTCGGGAAAACAGATAAGTTTTAAGGTTTGATTTAAAATCAGTGTTTGTCATTCTTCCATGTCGATATGCAAGTGTGACTAAATGATAATCTTGCATTTAGGAAAGTTTATTTTTATAACCCATTTGCTGTACGAAGCTTCTTCCGTGACAAGTTTAGTTTCATAACCCATTTGCTGTAAGTAGCTTCTTCCGTGACAAGTTTATTTTCATAACCCATTTGCTGTAAGAAGCTTCTTCCGTGACAAGTTTATTTTCATAACCCATTTGCTGTAAGAAGCTTCTTCCGTGACAAGTTTATTTTCATAACCCATTTGCTGTAAGAAGCTTCTTCCGTGACAAGTTTATTTTCATAACCCATTTGCTGTAAGAAGCTTCTTCCGTGACAAGTTTATTTTCATAACCCATTTGCTGTAAGAAGCTTCTTCCGTGACAAGTTTATTTTCATAACCCATTTGCTGTAAGAAGCTTCTTCCGTGACAAGTTTATTTTCATAACCCATTTGCTGTAAGAAGCTTCTTCCGTGACAAGTTTATTTTCATAACCCATTTGCTGTAAGAAGCTTCTTCCGTGACAAGTTTATTTTCATAACCCATTTGCTGTAAGAAGCTTCTTCCGTGACAAGTTTATTTTCATAACCCATTTGCTGTAAGAAGCTTCTTCCGTGACAAGTTTATTTTCATAACCCATTTGCTGTAAGAAGCTTCTTCCGTGACAAGTTTATTTTCATAACCCATTTGCTGTAAGAAGCTTCTTCCGTGACAAGTTTATTTTCATAACCCATTTGCTGTAAGAAGCTTCTTCCGTGACAAGTTTATTTTCATAACCCATTTGCTGTAAGAAGCTTCTTCCGTGACAAGTTTATTTTCATAACCCATTTGCTGTAAGAAGCTTCTTCCGTGACAAGTTTATTTTCATAACCCATTTGCTGTAAGAAGCTTCTTCCGTGACAAGTTTATTTTCATAACCCATTTGCTGTAAGAAGCTTCTTCCGTGACAAGTTTATTTTCATAACCCATTTGCTGTAAGAAGCTTCTTGACACAACCGTTGTTGTTGTGCAGACCTGATGTCAAAGCTGAGGTCGTTATATAATTTGAACTCGTTGAATAAGCTCAATATCTCAGTCGTGAACTTAAGAATCAATACGTATTACTAAAATAAAGCGTGTAAACTAGTATCTGTATAACAAAGAATATCGATTATACATAGTTCAAGTTTTGTTTCATGCTGCACGGAAGTATATTTCAATGCAGGTTGGTCGGGAATTTGTACAGTTAACAATATTTGCAAGAGTTTGGTTCAAGTAGTATTTGTAACTCGGTTCTAATAACTCTACATGCACGTGGCCGTGTTAGACACTAAACAGTCGTCCACACATTTGTGTTACAAATCCAGAGTTAGATATTAGATTCTCAACAACTAGCTGACGTTATGTTACCCGACATCAAATATACTAATATAATCGAGTATTATACTACAATGAATTCGACAACAAACCATATCAAGCAACAATATGATTACTAGCGAAAGTACCCATCCTTCGAATAGCGCGACATATACACCACTGATCTACATACATGGATTGAAAGCCTAATGTTAAAAGGTTCAAATTCAAAATGGCGGATTGCTGAGTGACTCTGCTTGGTATATAATTGCTTTGGCAAGGTCGACATATTGCTTTCCCTATTATTACGTATAATGATTGTGTCGACAAATTGGTTCAACAACGCTACGCGTTGCGTCCAAATGCATGTAACACTCGCGTTTTCTCACGTATCTGTAACAAAACATGCACATTCTCACTTCTATATAATCCTCCCGCTAATTTAGTTTGAACCTGCCGTCAGACGTAACGTACATATTCACACACCACGTGTGACGAGTAAATATGGCGCGTAATCGTCATAACGTACATTCATTATCGCCCGTTTAAGAATAGCAAGATGGCGCACAATGTCAATGGCTTCACGTAATTCACGTTTCTTTCAATCCATATATTGAGATCAGTGATATACACAGACACAGAACAGGAGCCGCTTTTATGAGCGCACTTACGACGTCGCAGGTTTAGAACGTCGTACAGTTACGTTATTTGGGTTTCATGAGTCTCCTAAGTGCGATTAGCCATTGCTAGTTGGTCGTAACTTTGCGCTTGGCATATAGCAGGCGTAAGCTTACGTTATTTGAAATATTCCCGGGATGCTCCCTAAGTTCTAAGATGCTCCCGGGATGCACACTTGAGACATAAATATTTACAATCATCAATGTCTTGGCGTTTGGTGCATGCACTGCAAAGAAGACAAATTAGACGAGAAAGAATGTTCAGAGATAGGAATAACCCTCTTGATTCATTAAACGACGATGAACTAGTTGAGCGTTATAGGTTTAGAAGAGATTATACACTGTGGCTGACTGACGAGTTTGGCGGGGCGCTCTAACACAGGAATGAGCGAAAAAATGGTAGGCTGCCGCCCTCGGTACAACTTATGGAGGCGATGCAAGTTTTTGTTGAGGGGGCTTCCAAATTGATGTCGCCGATACATTTGGAATAACCAAACCAACATTGTGCCGAATCGAACAGTGTGACAAATATCGTAGGTGGACGGCTTGGTCAATACGTTAAATTTGACAACGCGGTGGAAACCGAGAGAACGAAACAGCAGTTCTACCGGATGGCAGGGTTTCCGAAAGTAATTGTGTGCATTGACTGCATTCATGTCAAAATTCTCGGTCCAAGCGTCAATGTATACGAGTACATAAATCGAAAAGGAACGCATTCCATCAACGTGCATTTTGGTACAAGAGGTGGAAACTTAATATCCAACGCACCTTATGACATCAAGTAGAACTTTAGTCCTAATATATCCAAGCTGTGTATGGCAATCGCTAAATTTGTTGCTGCAGACGCTGCTTTTAAAACAACGTATGTCCAAAGTCCGTTTTTATTGATTTACTCAAAAGTACCAATTTCGGTGCTTCAATTTGTATAAAGAAACACCTTTCAGCCATTTGGAATTTCGAAAAAAATTAATGTATTTACTTTTCTCTCGAGGGGTTATAGATTAATCCCTGAAAGTTTGGTACAAGAGGTGGAAGCCGTGTAGGGGTAACACGTGTACACACTCACGTTCATATATACAAACATACATACAAACATAAATACATGTATACACATATACACAATATGCATACATACAAACATGCATCCGCCTGGCACGCCAGCGCTCTGAGTTAGAAACCCGGACCGGGCAGGCATGATATTTGGTGTAAAAACGTCTCAACATAGGGGACTGTGTATCCCTCGTGACTCGGAAATCACGTTAATGTCGGTCCCGTCTCAATTTGGGACGTAAAAGAACCACTGAAGGTGACAAACACCCTGGCAGTGACCACCCTCAGTGCCAGCATATAAAGGTCGGTTTGGCGCTAATGTTCTGAAAAAGGCTGACTAGTTGATAGATACCTCGTAAGACCACTACATTGCAACCACAATAATACAGACTAGTCAGTTAATAGAACACGTTGCCGAGCGCTGGAAACAACTAGAACCAAGAACCGAGTTGTGAGACGCAACAAACCAGAGTCGTTAAGCACTTTTATTGTATAACGTCAAAAATATAACACAATGGTTTGCCTGAAGGTACAATATGTGTACACCTTGAACAAGATAAGTTAACAGCAGAACAGGCGGAATGCGATCTAATCTCCAGCGGAACATATCAATGGCCATCACAGATGGAAGAGAAAGGTAAAGATGCTTTCAACATGTCCAGCCGATTTTCAAATGTAACAAATATGTACATATCGCATTACTATAATATAACCATTAGTGCACGTGTTTAAGTGTGCTACCCGTTGGATAGTACAGTTACTGCACGATACACGATGGTCACGTGGACACTAAACATCATTCATACACTGAACTCTGTCCACACGGGTAGGTCATATGATGCACACAAAATATTAGTTATATTGGTATAAGGATACGATTCATGTATAGCCATTGGTCTAAAACGGCCATACCTCTGTTAATAGGGGAGACCGGGCTAGTACGCCCCCAGGGTAAGTCTGCCAAAATGCTTTTATTCGGCGCATTTGCGGAATTTAGTCACTGCGGTCACATGACTACGTTTCATGACCACTAAACTACCTGCGACGGGAAACTGGCATCCACACGTTGCTGACTGCAATGTTGAGAGCCAGAAAACTCATTTTGGTGAGTGACAGTAAATGTAATTAAATTTTTTATCGTTCAAATTTCAATACTAGCGGTATTACTGAACATGACTGAACCAGATTTGAAGTACTAATTAGTTGAATTAATAGTAAGTGATATATTCCACATATGATATACTATTCGTTTACCAAATTTCTACCCAAAACCAGGTTGCGATATGGATTATTGTTTGTATGGCCCTTTTCGACCAGTGGCTCCCCTTAACATGAACCGGTTTCACTTGGATATCACGTGACTCATAATATGTAATATGACTCATATTACATGGACAGATCATATGACGCATGCATTTGACTTATATGCATTGGCCATATGAAATATATATTTCATTGGTGTTTACACGGATGGGTCGTATGGTGCATATTTTTGGTTACTACTGGTCACAATGTATTTGATTAATTTCACATGTTTGGGTCACATGACTTGCAATTTCATTTGATTAATTTCACAATGACACAATATATGATTAATACAACATTTAATGTACATTTAACTAATTTAATATGTTTCATTGTGTATTTCACTCATTTTCCACGAACCGTGCTTATGATGCCTGTACATTTGATTAAACTTACACTGAATAGTCGACAAGTTACAAGAGGGAGGTACTTGATTAATTTAATTTACATTGATAACATGCCACACACAGTGTACACAGTGTACACAGTGTACATCTATCATACTCTGACGAAAATTACATCACTGGATATTATTCATGTCTGAATTTTCTTATTCACAAGGTTTCTTGAATATCGCTATAAAACTTTGCATTAAGAAAGTTTTTAAAACCACCAACGACTGCAATCTTTCCACAGCTAACAATACACTGATTGATCCTCAGAAAACAGTGCTCTAACTGTAAAAGTTGGAAATTCATCATTTTAAGGAGATGACAAAAACAGTACTGTAATTGTAAAATTTAAAACATCGTAATTTTAAGGCGATGACATGTTGGTATGCAGACATGCCTGTAACATAAACACGACTACACATATTTCAAGACAACCACCAACAATATATCTACATACTGCCATCTCTACTAAAGTCAGAACATCAACCATTTCCACATTTCAGTCTACAACCAGTTGGTCTTTGTCATAGTTCCCTTTATAAACAGTAATTAAACAGTACACATACTAATTCTTATTACACTGCACTGTTTTGAGATTACCGGTTTCACCACAAAGTAGATCAATCATCACAACATGGTTGCTTTACAGTGACACCTGGTGGCATACATGTTAACCTTGATAACATTCATCAGCATTGTTTAACAATAAAATACTGGACAGTTACTTACAATAATATCTATCAACTCCTCCCCCCATTACTGTTCCCATAAATATCTAAATGGCCGTGCTATAGCAATGATTGTTCAATCATTATTTCCTCGAAGCCCTCTGGTGGCTGATGGTAGAACCGCTTGAAATGGACGTCGAGAATCGCGCTGTCATCAACTGGAGGAGAGATATGAGGTGACATTAACACTCCGTGGATATATGAGTAATAATAATAAATATATTATAAATATTATAGTTCCCCATCCAATAATTGTTCTGGAAAAAACCCAGTAACATATGTGTTATTGTAAATACCACAAATAGAATTTATATTAAAAAAATAAAAGCTAAATATAATTAATTTATGCTAATATAATGATAACATTAATTATATATTATGGTTATATAAATTATATATACAGTTGAACCATGCTTTATGCTCACCTCAGTAATACAGTCACTTCACAATTAAGGCCATCATAGGACTGTCCCAAATTATTTCCATCATAGCAAAATAGAGGAAATTAGTCTCAGTAATTCGGTGACCTCCATAGTCAGGTTACAACCCCAAAAATGGGTGTACATTGGAACCCTACTATTAAGGTCACCTTTGGGACTGTTCAAACTAATATCCTGTACTTTGCTGTATGTGGACATAATCTGGGACTGTTCTAGGGTGACCTTAATTGCAAGGTGGCTTTTTTACCGAGGTGAGCGTTAAATGAGGTTCAATTCTACACCTGTGTATGCTTATTTGAATGCAAAATCTGACATATATATCTGTGTCTCAAAATACTTGTTATTGTTAAGCAAACTTAACAGAACGATTACGGTATATACTACATGGAACATAGTCTTATGTTTTACTTTAAATTGCCCACTTTCATGCATTATAAGTGCACTGAGCCGGGCAGTTGGTCCAAAAGCCAATACAGAAATACCCTGGTTATTAAAAGTTCCTAAATTCAAAAATTCTGGTGGATCATAAGTCGTTCGACACCACTGTAAATATCATTGGTTTCTCCCACATTTCTCTCAATGCAGAATCGGCTGAAACCAATTTCCATCATGGACACGCACAACTCAACTGAAGGTTGAGTTGTGCGTGTCCATGATCAAAATCGTTAACAGGAACAAGCAAGAGTCGTCATTAGAGCAAGGGACCGCCGAAGATTAGTGTGGGAATGTTATTTCAAATAAATAAGTCTTCAGTTTTTTACGAAAGGTGTCTATAATCTCAGATGATTTTAAAGTGATAGGGAGTTGATTCCAGATTTTGGGTGCAGCTACAGAAAAAGCATTTGCCAATATTAAGCTTGGTTTTCGGAACAAAAAGTCGTGAAAAAGATGATCTGAGACTCCCGGGGATATCGGAAAAATGAAGGAGACTAAACAGATAGGACAGGTGTTGCGTTGAAAGGGTACGATATGTGATAGTGGCTGATTTGAAGTGTATTCGATATGTAACTGGAAGCCAATGCAACTGTTTAAGCAGGGGTAGAGTTGGTGAGAAACAAGGTGCTTTTAATAGTCCTTTTTAGCAATATCACTCACTTAGGAGTGAGTTGCAGTAATCAAGGCGACTGCTAATTAGAGATACTGATATTGTTTTAGCAGCAGATAAACACAAATGACGCTGAATTCAGCGGACATCACGTATATGGTAGAAACAGGATTTACATACTTGAGAAATGTTCTGGTGAAAGCTGAATTCACTGTCAAAGATTACACCTACATTACGAACAGTATCTGATGGTGATGTATCATTACCAAGCAATTTAATTGGAAAGTAGTGTTTCGTTGTTGTTTTGTGCCAATAATAGATCAGTTTTATCTGGATTAAGCTTCAATTTACTTGCTTCCATCCACAGCAAGACGTCAGTGAGACAGTCATTTAAAGTTGATCCAGATGTATGTGTATCAGTTGGTGAAAGTGATATATACACCTGTGTGTCGTCAGCATACAAGTGATGATTTATATTATGATTAGTTATGACTCGACTAAGGGATGTAGTGTATAAGCTAAACAGAACAGGGCCAAGGACAGAACCTTGTGGGACACCAAATGGAAGATGTTGGACAAGACAGTGAGCCAGATATGTTAATGCTTTGGTATCGGTCTGGAAAATATGAACTAAACCACTGAAGAGCTGTGCCAGAAATCCCAAAATGTCTATGATGGAGATGTAAAAAAATTTCGTGATCTATTGTATCAAAATCAGCTGATAGATCTAGTAAGGCAAGAGCAGTCAATTTGCTATTATCCACATTGCAATCAATGTCATTGTGTATTTTAAGAAGAGCCGTCTCAGTTCAATGAAATCGCTTATATTCAGATTGCAGATCATTTGATAAATGCTCTGAATAAATGTGTTCATGGAGTCAATTTGCAACAACCTTCTCTAATACTTTCGACAGAACGGTAATTTTAAGGTCATTTTTGCACAGACTTTGTTTTTTAATAAGAGGATTGATAAGAGCTTGCTTGACTTCGTCCTGTATTGACATATTTATAATATTTGTAATAGAATAAACCAGTTGATCAGTGCAACTCTTCAGTAGAAATGTTGGAAAAGGGTCAAGACCACATGATTTGTTAGGACATTTTTGTATGATAGTGCAAACTTCACTTGTAGTTGCAGACCTGTGTAAAACATTGCAGTGTATTATCAACAATCGGCTGTTCAGTAAACTTGTAATCAACGTCATTAATAACAAAACATGATCGAATGTAAGTACTCTTATCCGTGAAGTATTTTGAAAACATGCTGCATAATGTATCCAATGAAGAGGTATCAGGCAATACTTTTGGTTTCTCCCGTTGAAGCACACTATTGAAGAATTTCCACATTTGGCGAGGGTTTTCAGAATTTTTTTATATTAAATTCATGTAATAGTCCAATTTTGCTTTTGAGATCATGTCATTGCACAAATCTAACTGCTTAGTAGAGCAGGACCGAGCAAAGGGTGAACGGGTCCGTCACCAAATTCTTTCAAAATATCAACAGCGACGTTTTGCTTGTACTATGTCTAGTGCCATCCATGGTGACGGTGGACGAACTTTTACTTTTTTGTTTGTTTGGGGGCATATTTATCAAGAAGAATTTAGTACTGGTTTACTAGCTCACAAAGTGTAGTTTTTGGCTGAATCAAGAGATTGGAATTTGCAAGGTTCTCACGAAGAATGTCTATATTAATGTAATTTATCAGTCGGTAAGTAATACATTGTTGTGCTGGTCTGGACTCAACTTTGAGACACAGATCAATAATTACAGTATGATGATCTGATAATCCATTAGTAATAGATACCGCCTTGATGTCATTGCAGTTTGACCTAGTAATAAACAAGTCGAGCCAACGCCCATGGATATGAGTAGGGAATGTGACATGCATTCTTCATGTAATTGTAATGATGTTTCAAGAAAATCTTGAAATTCATCAAAAAAATGTCATTGTCTTTCTAGAAGGATGATATATGCAAATAAAATGAGTAGACACAGATGAATCTTTTATAAGAATACATAATGCCTCAAAGCTGTGGCATACAGGTGAATGAAGGATTTTTACATTGAACATATCGGACACCAGAAATGCAACACCACCATCCCTACCTGACTGGCGTGGATGATGGTGTAGAGAAAAGCCAGGAGGAGTGATGTCAGCAAGACAGGAGACAGTATCAATTGTTGTCAACCATGTCTCAGTCATTGTTAATATATATGTATATATATATATGTTTTGATGCTATTAAGTCAGATAGGACAGCAGATTTGTGATGAACAGATCTAAGATTGGTAGTCGCACAGCATATTTTTTTGAAACATTTTTGGACCAGAATTAATTGACACAACACCCGCTAGAAGGAGAATCATAGATAGTTTAAAAGATGGATTACAACTTAATTGTTTCACTAAGTTTTTGTGCGTGCATAAACCAAGACAGGAAATGTGTAAAGCAGAGGTTTTGGCAAAGTTGATTTGTGCACTATTTTGAACGAATATTCTAGATTGATTATAGGTATGGTAAAATTCATCTTCAAGAGAGTAACGTTTGTCTTGAAAAAACACAGTGACCATGAAGAGAAAACACATTTTGTATAAATACTTAAATCAATGTAGACTTAAAAAGGCTTACTGATATATATATATATAATTAATACATGACACTGAAAATATCGAATTAGAAAGAGCTTGCAAAGGCCAAGACTAAGGAACATTTGGAAGGCAAAACAAATCAAGCTTAACACCAAATTAACGTTATTCAACTCCAATATCATGTCAATGTTACTCTATGGATCGGAGACATGGCGAATTACACCACAGAAAACACAACAAATGTCTGCACAGAATCATACACCTAAAGTGGTCAGACAAGGTACCAAACACTACATTATGGAAATGGACCAAACAACTACCAATAGAAAATGAAAAGAGAAAATGGAGGTGGTTAGGACATACACTGAGGAAACATGCAACAAACATCACACGACAAGTAATTACATGGAACCCCCCCAGGGAAGAGAAGAAGAGGAAGGCTGAGAATCACCTGGCAGAGAGACACGGAAAGCGAAAGAAAGCAGATGGGAAAAACCTGGAAAGAAATTGAGAAAATGGCATCAAACCGACAACAGTGGAGGACCATGGTCGATGACCTATGCTCTCAGCAAGCAAACAGGCCTAAGTACCTGGTAAGTAAGTAAGTAAGTAAGTAAGTAAGTACACACAGACACACACACACTTTGCAGGAACACACCAGCACTGTAATGCCGCAAATGGAATAAACAAAACCCAATACACCAGGTTAGAATACACCAGAAAGAGTGTATTACATGATTTAAAGGGACCACCTCCCTTTAAAGATTCTCAAAACAATCACCCTGGTCCCATGCAGGGGGATCTTTTACTACAACGGAGGGAAAATGGAGAGAAACATGGGTTACTTACCATAGAAAACAGGGTAGACTGTTCCCTTGATTCCTGATATAGGTGAATTCATTGGCTTTCCATTAATGAAAAAGTTCAAATCAACATGATCATAGCTGACACCCTGAAAACAGAAATGTTGGTTACTTACTGATATGGTCAATAGAAAAAACAGTTGAAGAAGATGACAGCTGAAGTGGCATGTAGGTTGTAGTTAAGTGTAGGGATTAGAGTTGTGTACTACGTGGCTCTAGTTACATATAAGGTATGCACCGTATATTTTATACTGTATATGGTATGGTGTATGTTTTTCGTTATGCTCAAAATTGTTTAATTGCCCATGGAATTGATGAAACAAAATTAACTTATCTAATAAAAATTCCAAATTGACGTAGGAGACTTTAACAAAAATTACCAGGACACATGTACATAGCACCATTCCCAACAGTTACAATGACTCCTTTTTAGACCACAAAGTAGAAGTGCATGGTAGCAATGTAATAGGCCTTCGCCGCCATGGCTAGGCTTGTCTTGGATTTTGGTTAAAGTTTGGTGACATGTTGTTTGGAAATGCTCAAGCAGTTTTAGTCTACAATATATACTTACCATATGGCATGTTTGACTGAATAAAAAACGGTTTCAAAACCATATAGAAAACTGGTTAACTGATATATTGGTACATGGTACACGATATAGTAGTGATTACGACAAATTTCAAATGAAAGACATCGTGTTCCGCCAACACCTGATTATGACAGGAAAGTTTCTCCAAGGAACAACGTTTTGACTCACTTTGAATGTCGTTCTTCCAAATTATACAAAGTAATACTGCCCTTTATAACACACAAGAAAAATAGGCCAAGAGGCCCTGAAGTCCTTTGGACTATACTGTGAGTTTGTAATTATCAATCAAATGGTTTTTGGTGAATCATAGTTACAGATTAATGATGGAAGTACATCTGTCGGCGTTTGATTATGGGTGTCTGATTTACGGTAGAGTGAGACCACTAATACATGTACATATATTGATGTATCATGACATATGATTACTTGAATACGAGTAAACTATCCCTTGCCGATTAATCAAATAGTATATTTGCTACTCGTCACACCCCTATTTAGAATAGACACGGGTACTTTGGAGACACTCTACATTTGTGTTCAGTATACAATTTTACCACACTCTTTTATGACAACACATAATTATTAGTATAGAAGCGAAGTCATACAAAATGGAACACCTGGATAAAAACTGGGAGTGAAATATGTTCTTTCTCAAAATAATGTTTTTCTCATATAATGTTACAGTATAGAGTTGAAAGTGTACCAAGATGATAAGCAGAAGATAACGTTTTGCCTGGTGTGTATTATATAGAATGATGAAATAGATCATTCACATGTTTGTGTCGCGTCTGTCACACTTATAAACCTATATGTGTCCAGCAAAAAATTCTACAATGATAATTCTTTTTTGCTTGTAGAGGTCTATCATGATGGTAATGTCCAGACAAAAATAGAATTATTAGGTTTTCCATTGAAATGGTCGAATGATAATGCTGACATTGCAAAATTGTGTCCCTTTTTCAAAATCCAGCTAAAAAAGTTCCACACAAATTTGTTTTTCTTAATAGAAATTAACTGTCTGTGTCTGTCTTACACCTCACACCTAACTCAGTATACCTCTCATGGCGAACTTAGTTCCATAGATTCCATAGAGGATGAAGACCCCTTTTTGGCTGGCCCGGCAGTAGTTGTGACAGATGCGACATAAGCGACAAGATAATTGATGTTAATTATTTTTAAACTGTCTCTTTACTTGGTTGGGCTTTTGGTTTGTATAATCTAAATCACTTTCTTTTTACAAACTTTGATGGAAATTACTTTAAGACAGTACTGTAATACAGTAACTGAAAAATGAAAATCTGACCTCATGAATTTCAAAATCATTACCAAACATGTGATTTATACAAAGCTCAATCAATGACAGTGTTTATGACCTGTCCTGTTTATGGTGATTCTCAAGGATTTCATGTTCTACTTTCAAATACCATTGTTGATCACCTGTTGAGGTGGAACTAAGAGGGGGCTTCTGCCATAGCAGTAGGGATCCCATTATACATTAGCTGCAGCCTACATGGAGGCATTCTTTTTGACACAGGGACAATGGGCCCAGCTAAAGTGCAATACACAGGCTTACAACATAATCTGTGACACCAGCCTGCTCCACACTGCCAGCCCAGTTAGGCCACAATAAAATATAGTTGTGTTTCCGGTAACAATGATTTAAAAAATGGGGTGGGTAGGTAAGAAAAAAAATTTATTGTGAAAAAAATATGGTAGGCAGACCTATTATAATATTTTATTTTATTTATTATTTTTGTTCAACGAAACCCAGACTATAATTATCACTTTGAGCCAGCGTAACCTAGGCTGTTGTTACTCCTTCGAGTTTTGTGTTTGAAACTGTACACTTATGCGTGTTCTAACGATGTGACAAATTTAATTAACAACATGTCTTCAATGCGCTTAGCGAACAAACAGACAATGATCATGAAATGGTTTATGTTAGCATCTTCCGCCCACGTCCCTGTTTACGTCGGTTGACACTACGTATGTAGCAGGGGCGCCATGACACTTCGCAATGACTTACATAGAAATCCATCCAATACTAGGGACGATCATGGAATTTCCGTTCCAAAAGGTCAACTCTTGTTATTTTTTAGGACTTTTGCAATGATTATCTGTATTTTTTTATCACGTTGAATGATCATTGTAATAGTCTTTTGCCGGAATAATATAATGTTAAAAGAAAAGTTTTTGGTTAGAGGCAGCGGTCGAGGGTCAGCATCATAACAAATATTTTTCTTTTGATCTTAAAAAAATTCATAGGATCATATGGATATACTAAGGACGGTTGGATCACTGGAAATGCAGGTATTATTTTATTTGGCCTGATCAGAAATAGGGAGTCCAGCTATCCAGTTATAAATAGAGATCATTGGTCAGGCAGCAGACCAGCTTCTGTAGTGCAGTAGTGAAATAGTAGGAAAATTTAGCATTTTGGGGGCCCCCGAGGAGCCCTTAGAATGATTCAATCAAATACAGATTTATTGTATTTAGTGGCACTACCACATGGAATGTCTCAAATCAGAGAACAAGTTACTGAAGAGTTTTTAAAAAATTAGACAAAATGTGAAAAATTACAAGTTTCGGGGGCCCTTAGAATGATTCAATCAAATACACATTTCTTGTGTATAGTAGCAGTACCCTAAGATACATCTATGCAAAATTAGAATAAAAGTTGCTGAATGGTTTCTGAGATATGGCAGCTAACGGCGGCCGGCAGACGCGGAGTGATGGCCAAAAGGACTGAACACCTTTTGTTTAATGACAATACTACAATACAGTTTGTGACATGTCTGTTTGAAATATTGGTCTAAATTTTAACACTGATTATTTGAATATTAACCCTTTAAACCTCAACTGCTTGCAACCAGCTGATATGTCACGATCCCCAATTGCCCAAAATTGTCTGCAGTTAACGAGCCCCTTAAGGTGGCTGCACCGGCTATTATATGCTTCTTTTGAATTAATAATTTCTCATATAAGTTTTGAAGATAAGCTAACCATTTTTTTCAGAGTTTGCCTCAGATATTAAACAATACTCTAGACCAAAAAGAATTGATTCTTTATGTTGTTTAGAGATATTTAAATGTGTTTAAAGATAATTAAAAAATATGTCAAAAATCACCTTAAAATGGCATTTTATTTCACTTTGAGAAACTCCCCAAAAAAAAATTTGTATGGTAGTAGTAGTAGGTAGTAGGTTTTATTTGGAATTGTATAAATCATACATACAAATATAAACAATTCGTAAAACAATTGACAAAATGATATACAATTCCAGGATGACAGCGGAGCCAATTAAGGCTGTAACCAGTTTCTTTTAATTATTACAATATAAAATGATAATGATTACATAAACTAGTCGCCGTCATCCCCAAAATAACTATTATTAACAATGATTTCACGTGTAGTGTGTTGGTTATGTTGCTATAATCAATATAACACATATGTTAATTTAATAACATTAATATTAGATGATACATGTTCACATAAGTAGTCTTGTGAAAAAAAACATGTGGTTATGCCAAGCTTCAGCAATGGTATAACACCTAAGTAGAATAGCATTATATCAAACACATATGTCAGACGTGTCGGGGTGGAATGAAATTAAACTAGAATACCATACCCCCGTACAACATTTGCCTTTAATGATAATATAAAACTATTTAAATTGGGTTTATTTCGTATAACAGTTGGAATTGTATTCCAGATCATCGGACCTTTACATAGCAAACTGTTGGAAGATCTTTGGGTAGAACTGATAATAGGACGTATATTACAGGTTTGTCTTGTTTTGTAAAAGTGAATGTCATAGGTAAATGTAAAAATATCCGATAATGAATGTGGCAGACTATCGTGGACATAATTATACATGAATTTTCCAACTTCAATTTCATAAATATAATGCAATTTTATTTGATTTAAACATGTAAAGAGGATGTAAAGAGGGGATCTGAATGTTCCCAATAGTTTGTTTTAAGAATGGAACGAACTATTTTTTTTACTTTTTTGATATGTGTTTTGCATGTGGATCCCCACAAAATGATTCCGTATGTCAAGTAGGGGTAAACTAAAGTGTAATAAATTGTTTTAAGTGCAGCTACTGGAAGGTAGCGGTTAACTTTATTAATTATGTATAAAGCACTAGTTAGCTTGTTTTTGCATACATTTATATGTTCATGCCAATCAAGTCTGTCGTCTATATGAAGGCCTAGAAATGTTATACATTTTGTTTGCTGAATTATGTTATTAGCTATCGCCAACAATAATTCTTCGTTCTGAGAAGGATGAGATCTAGAAAATAACATGCATTTTGTCTTAGAAATGTTTAAATATAGTTTATTGGCACGAAACCAGTCAGCTAATATTTCAAGTTCGTTATTCATATCTTTATATATTTCATTAATATGTTTTCCAGTTTTGTATATAGTAGTGCCATCAGCAAACAATATAGTTTTGCACATATTTACACAGAATGGAAGGTCATTAATATATAATATAAACAAAAGCAGACGGAGGATAGACCCCTGTGGGACACCGTGTGTGACATCCTGCTGAAGTGAGTCACTAGAACTGTACTTAACATACTGTTTCCTGTTTGAAAGGCAACTCTTAAACCATTTGAGTGGAGTACCCCTTATACCGTAATATTCAAGTTTGTGTAATAGGATTTGGTGGTTGATAGTATCGAATGCTTTACTTAGATCCAGAAAAACAGCAAGGACCGAGTCCTTTTTTTCTAGTGCATTAATAATGTCACTAGTAAAAACGGTAATAGCATTGGTTGTTGAATGTTTCTCACGAAAACCATATTGGTTATTGTTCAATATATTGTTTTTCTGTATAAAATCATAAGTTCTTCTATGTACAACTTTTCCCAGTATTTTATAAATTGAAGGTAACAAAGATATTGGTCTATCATTAGAAAAGTCATCAGTAGCTTTAGACTTATAAACAGGTATCATTTTTGCTATTTTTATTTCGTCAGGCACTATTCCCTCTCCTATTGATTTATTTATTAAGATAGTTATTGGTAACGCTATTTGCTCACCAAATAATTTCATGAGGCAGGGACTAAAATTGTCGTATTCAGAACTGGTCTTAGGTTGGAGAGACATTATAATTTGCCTGATTTAATTTACATCGGTCGGACTCATGAAGAGACTTCCTGGATTTTGTTTAGGAAAATTCTGAAGATATTGAGTAAATTGCTCTTTAGGTTGAGGGATTGCATTTGCATGGTTTGAGCCAATATTAGTAAAAACATTACAGAATATATTCAAAATTTGATGAGGGTCCTTAATTATATCATTATTATACTTAAAGTGTGATGACAACATATATCTCAAACATGTCGCTGCTGTTTTTATCATATTCGTGATCTTTGCCGTATTCGCCGGTATATGTCATTTTCTGTTGCTAAGACTATTGCAACAGCTCTTGTTAGCAGCAAACTTGACTATTGCAATTCCCTCCTTTATAATATCGCTAGCAAGGATATCACAAAACTTCAGCGTGTCCAAAATTGTCTAGCAAGAGTAGTTACAAGATCTCCTCGTTTTTCTCGCTCTGTGCCACTTTTGAAAGTCTTTACATTGGCTTCCTGTACGATATCGTATAATATTTCAGATCTGTACCATTACATATCAGGCACTGTCCAATAAGCAACCATCTTATTTGCATTTATTGCTTACTCCTGTAAGAAAATCTATCCAGCTTCGATCATCTAGTTCTGACCTACTTTTTGTTCTTAGAGTCAACACTAACATTGGAACTAGGGCTTTTTCTGTTGCTGCACCAACTCTTTGGAATATGCTTCCTCTTAGTGTTAGATCAGTTAAAAATATTACAAAATTCCGTCGTCATTTAAAAACGTATCTTTACAACCTTGCTTATCCACCGTAGCTCCCTAGCGCCTTGACACATCTGTTGACAACTGGAAAACTACTTATGGACTTTGAGATTGACCAACCCTTTTGTTTTGATGCGCCTCTGAGCTTGGTTTCCAAGGATTTAGGCGCAATAGAAGTTATCTTATTATTATTATTTATCGTTGTTTTTCCCAATCGTGGTTCTAAGTAATTTCCAAGTTTTTTTAGAATCGTTCTTAAATGTTTTTAACTTATTCGCATAGTATGTTGTTTTGACATGGTTGTAAGTACAAACATGTTATTGACATTCAGACGGTTTTTTTTGCAAACAAATGCATATTAAGTTTGATACAGCTTCATAAACATTTTGCTACAATGTTGAAAGACAGCAAAAATCCGTATTGCATTTTTGGCACGACCCTTTCACCAAACATAAAACCATCCCGTGCAATTTTGGGTAAACACAAGTCGAGTTCGTATGCCAAGTTATGGCTTTGTAAGTATTGTAGTTTTTTTTTTTTTTTAAGTTACATTAAGTAATACTTCCTGGTTGTTACCAATAATAAGTGTCACCAGATGCTTGTTTTTTGCTTAGAAATGTAACTTTTTTTACTGGCATGTGGCTTATTTCAACACAATTTGTTAGACACTTCTATTACTAAGATTTTCCCCCAAGGTTTTCTGCCAAGTTGTCTCATGATATTGTGTTACGAAGGGCCATGTGTTGAACTTGTTGTGGTAGACAAGATTGATTGACACCTGCTGGGGTCAGTCACGTGTCACTTTAAATGGTGGCTGAGGTCGGGCATTATCAGAGAATTAACAAAACTACGGCCACTATTTAGTGATTTGACAGCATGATGTATTTAGGTAATTATAATACAACATCATAGTGGCATGAGAATAACCAGACTATTTATGATCTGCATTCATGGTGAATGAATTTATGTTTGAACTGGGCTGACGCACATGTGATCGTCACTATGGAAACATCGTCAGTTTCCAAGAATCTGAAGGGACTTTCCTCAGACACACTAAAAATACTAGTTTTTAAAGGACTGATTGGTGACATATGGTGATAGTGCCTTGGTTTTTTTAATAGTATACATGTTCATACTGACACCTACTAATGTTCTATGAAGAAAAAAGAAAGAAAACTGACATGATACCCGGTGCAGCTACAGTGTGTACCTTAGTAACACATACAAGCTGTGCCATCTATTTGATAATTGACTGTTATGTGTCATTTTAATGGTTCAAATGTCTATTTGCAAAGGGTGTTTATTGTTAGGCCTTGTAAGGGAAGTTTTATTAAAAAACCTCTCAAGATTACCAAAAGCATACAAGAGCTGGAGGAAATGGAAGTTTATTCTGTTAAAACATTACAAGTTTTAAAGGGTTAACTAAATTTTGACTGATCTTGTGACTTCATATTTTCTAACACATCAAACCCAAATAGTAAAAATTGAAAAACAGTAATTTACTGCGTCTCTAATTAGTGTGCCGTCACTTACTATGATGTCACCCTCTTGTGGGGTTTCGGGAATTTTCCCCTTCTCTTCTCCCCGGTGATAGAGGGCAGCACTGTTTCTCAGCACCCAACTGTCCATGTTGTCCCCTAGGGGGATCGTGTTCATGTCACATCTCTCGGTTGCTACGCCGACACCCCAGATACCTGCAAAGTAGGTCACAGTGAACAGAAATTGAAAGGCAAATTTCTCTTTCTTTCTTATGTTATAAAATTAGTTTTTTCCTGTTTAAATATCAATGATGTGATGCTGTGAAATGTATTCTTTCTGCCTACGTTTTCTGATTGCCCTGAACCACAACCAGCAAAAGAAATATCTTTTGATTTTTGCATCTTGACAGTAATAGTTATATAATATATAAATTATATACACATATTTACACACATATATATATAATATATATATATATATAAAACAAGCCAGCTGAGTTACCCTGATATTGAACAATGAAAAAAGACAGCGTGAAAAGACATGTTAAAATGTTCTAGTTAAAGCTACCTGACACCTGTAAATGAAATATAAAATCTACATAAATATATATATGTATATATTTGTACAGTCTTCTAGCCAGAATTGTGAAATTGTCCAATTTACCTGTTCTCATTATTTATTTACCCATTATGCTCATGAAAAAACTCTCCGAAAACCTCCAACTGCACCCCTTTGAGGCTTGCAAAATACTCAAACTTCAAACTACACTACATGACAGCCACCAGTAACACATTCTGACAATGTACACTTGTGCAAAACAGGTAGTTGAATATTAACTGTGCACTACTAATTACAGTATCCATTTTATTAAAATACATCTATTACTTAACGTGGTTCATTGAAATGTTAAAATGAAAATGGGCTTAGTGTTTGTAGTAAGTTTCAGACATAAAATTAAAACATCAAAGCCTGACCATTCCAAATGTTCCTACTCATAATTACAAACCTGTTCCAGTATCAAGACAGTGGGCCTGTGGCTAAGGGCCTGTACATGTACATAATAATGGTTTGTGGTAACTTTTCAAGTTATAACATTATATTCACATTGAAATGTTCAAACATTACGACACTAAATATGAAAAATTACAAAAAATCAGCAAGGTATTTTTGCATCATATATAATTGGTGCTATCTAGATGATTCCATGATAACAATGATGACTTGCAACAGCAAAGTGGATATTAAGTTACAAAATTGTGAAATGCAGTTTTGGATTCCACAAATCATAAGCGTAAAGTTTAAAATGATCCCTCATTTGTTTAAATATACTTAGTAGTTTTAATGTATTGTTACAATTTAAACACATTTTCAAAAAGCAACGTTCCGAGATACAAGGTAATTTTTCCTCATGTAGTCTATAAACAATTGTTTTTTAATAGATCTTTAGGTTCGTAATTGCACATATTTCACTAGTTTGGGACTGTTTGTCAAGGAAATTAAACTGGGCATGGATGAAACTGTAAGGTATGCATTTCTGTAAAAATCACAAAACTGATGCGATATGACCCAGATCTCTATTTTTGAGTGTTTGACTTGATACCTGGTTTGCTGTGGCGGGGCGCAACTAGCACTAGCAGGGTCTAACCTTTAGTCCTTTCGAGATTGAACAGCCGAAAGCGGCCAGATGCCCATTTCCTTAAGCGTCTAAAAATGGCTGCAAACTTTTTCTAACTTTGACTACACGTGGAGGTGGCACCATCTTCTGGACACCTATGTAACTAGTGTCACTGGATTCTTTAATGTATCTTCTGTGTGTTAGGGCTATTTTTCATACTAGAAGTTAATGAATGAGTGCTGTTTAAAAATATCATCTAACAAAGAGTTCATAGTTATTATCAAAGAACAAGTTTAATTTTATAAATCTGGTGCACCCGTAGTGATTTTGTATATTTTGTTCGAGGATTCAGAGCATGTATCATAAATACGTAAGGTCTAATGGGTTAAAAAAGACTTGCCTGTACATTGAAGCTTCACCTCAAAGTACGCCTTGTTCTGGACAATAGGAACACTGGCCAGGGCAGCTCCGGTGCCACATATCCGACGTCCATTCTTCACGACCACCACTTCTGAACCTGCGCGCAAACACATTCAAATAGCATTTAATGTGAAACAAAATGTATATATGGAGTTGAGAAAAGTGATACACAATGTATGGGGCATGTTACATCACCGGAAATGTGTACTTAATATATGGACAATCTCCATATGCAATGTTAAGCTAATCTAATTCTAAATCAGGTTAACACCAGGGTAGATTAAAGACAGTGTCCCAAAGGTTCACATGGATTGTGTGTAGTTTGTGGATAATTTGTTGTCAAGTGGAAGTATGCAGTGCCTTAAGCTTAGGCTTGGTGTACACAGCATGATGCTAGAATTCCCTATATATGTATGGAATTAAACTGCATGCACATGTAGATGTGGTATGTGGAATAACAATTAATATATATACATATATATATAAATGTACATATATAATGCCCAGTGAATGTCGATATAAGTAGTTCCATATGTTATGTACGAAAGCGTTTTTTGATGCGGATGGAATTCCCAGAAGTTACATAACTAGAGAGGGATTTCCCTTCCTCATACTGCTTCTGTACATGTGGACTTCTAGCTTAATATGTGAAAAAACACATCCATCTACGTTATGTACATATGAACTTAGAACTATTAATTTCCACAGGGAACAATACTCATTATCTTGGTGCATACCACATCTGCATGTAGCTTCCGTAAAAGTATATCGTCATTCTAGTAAGGAATTCTAGTTTTAGCTTTGTACTCCTTGCTTAGCCCCAGAAGCCAGGCAGAAGAATGGGCTGTTTGGAGAAACTAGACTCTAGCCTTGGTCATTTAGTGATGCAGATTGGAAGATGGTTTCAGTCTAGTACTAGTGTTCTGTGATAGAAAGAATGATACAAAGTCAGTGGTTTCTAGTGCTCGGGAACATTGTATTAACTGACTAGTATATATATATATATATATATAAATATATAATATATATATATATACACAAGATTTAACAAGATTGCCACCCAGAGAATTAATTCTAGGTGGCAGGTGGACAAGGAAACCATTTGGCTTATCGAGAGTCTGACCCTTTTATCTATGTGTATCCCGCCCTTCTGAGGTATGTGTCAATTTTATTTTTAAACATATTCACGCTACTAGCACCCACACAATCAGCAGATAATATGTTCCATTCATTTAGTCTTTTGTGAAAATTAGAACTTTCTTATATCTAATCTACACTGCTCCTTTGCTAATGTAACTTCATATCCTCTAGTCCTTCTATCTTTCTTAATTAACTGATGAAAAAATATTTCTATCAATATTTTCATAACCATTCATTATTTTAAACACTTTTATCTAATCTCCTCTCAATCTCCTGGCCTCTAGTCAGTTAATACAATAATATATATAGTATGGTTACAATGCAATGGTCTTATCACTCTTAATGGAAATATGAGGTCTTATTCAACTAGTCTGCGTTTTTCAAAACACTATCGCCAAGCCGACCTTTCTATGCTGGCACAAAGGGTAGTGACTGCCAGGGTGATTTTTGCCCTCAGTGGTTTTTTACGTCCCAATTTGTGTGTGATATCTTATGATTTTATGCAGCACGGGAATTATTATTACGAATGCGGATGTAAACACTGATCTATCCCCGACTACTCGACACAGCGCGAGTACGGCGTAGGCGATCACTCCGGTCGTATCTACGCGGTATTTCAACAGACTCGCTGTACCCTCAGCACGCGGTACACACCCATTCGTCCGGTGTCGAGCTTCACCGCAGGCAGCTCCTCAAGTCTCACGTGGCCAGAGTTCGTCCCAGAGCCATCGAGGCGACATCGAAAACAGCAAAAGCACGCCATGACAGTGCCGAGGGAAAACCCGGAAGTGACGCGCGGTGCTATTTATAGAGTCTATCGATGGCACTGTTGTTTTGACTGGTCACCACGTGGCACCACTATTACAACAATATTGATGGTTTCCACCATGTGGCGTTACTGTTTTGGCCAAGACTCTCACGAAATGGCTGAATAACTTATATGTTTATAACTTGTTAAAATAAGTTTGTTTGCCTCCTGAAGACATTATATTATATCACAAAATGCGGTTTTGTTCATCAGTCGAATCGCCGCAAGGAATATAATTTACACATGTCCCTTTCTTATGAAGGTGCAGGGCATAAAACTATCATCTCCACATATTGCGCTTTCTAAAAGTCCCCTCCCCCAACACTTTAGGTACATTTAGGGCTTAGCCAACTGAGGGGGGGCACAGTCACTCATTTCATTAACCAAGTACACATCCCACGAGCCTCACAAAACACTCCAACTGCACCTCCCAAAGACTCACCAAAACCTCTAACTGCACCTCCCGTAGGCTCCATCCTCGCATGCCAGGGGTGGTGACTACGTACACTAGCCCTGGCAGATCTCGTACGCATCGTATGCAAGTTAGCTGACTTAGACTCGTTGACTTCGCCAAACCACCCGTGCGAACAGTGCAGACACCCACCCGAATCGCGCACCACTTCCAAGACGAAGCCCTCAAGTTCCCGGAATCCCAATAAAATTACTCATTTGACCATTCTTACAAGCGCCTGAGCAGTATTAAAATACCTAACTACGCCTACTTCCCAAACCATCGGAACTTGCCGGCAAGCGATACTATTGGCCTTAACTATGTCTTCCGAGTTTCGCAAGGCGATCTGCCAGGGGGTTCTAAGAGTAATGTAATCAGCAACGCCCCCTGGCGCGCGAGGATGGTAGATTCACCAAAAGCCTGTAACTGCAGCCCCTTCCGGCTCATCAATTGCACCCCTTGACAACAAAACGGGGAACTTGAGCTCCCACGAACACTGGATCCGCGCTTGCCACCAAAAGTTCAACCCAGTCTCCCACCGTCCCAAGTTCCCGCCACCCCATCCCAGTTTTTGTGACAATCAACATCACACGGTCACGATTCAACAACAGCCGCCAACAAGTAAAACGGCGTATACGAAAACACACGCAAGTCTGTTGTGTAGAAGTGACATTCCCATAACACACATTCAAACAAGTACAATGCGACCGTCCTGATTTGTTTGTACATTATCATACGCTTTTCCAGCTTTTCAATTTCATTCTAATTTGTTTCTCCGACCTGAGTTACATTTGTTGTTGTTTACTTGCATATCGCTTCTGCAAGTCCACTGCAAATCGATACCTAATTTGGATGGAAAAACCTCACGAATCTTCAAACCCGGTTTATAGGTCCATTAAACGCGTAGCCGAATAAAGACGTGTAACTGCAGTGAAACAGCTACGCGGAGTAAACAAAGTTTGTTGAAGATGTTGTCTTTTTGAAGTGTTTTATTGTCGTAAACCTGTGTCATGTGACCGGAAACGGGCGGCACGTTATTACCGAATATCGCAACCTTTTCCACATAACATTACTATATTATCATCATAAATATTCCTCCGTGTCGACGAACCTGAAAATAATAATTATGGTCAAGTTGTCAACAAGAATTCTCTAATCGTCACATCCAATCGCTTCATCATAAACACATGTCACTTCCTTCGCCACGAACGGCATTCGGTGACATGTTAATTAGAGTCACCGCATACGACACGGATGTCACATTATCTGAAAATGTTATGGTGACACGAGTGAGACGTTGTCATATCAAAATGTTTCAGGGTCACGCCATCACTTTGCCACGTTTTCACGTAGGGTCAAACGATTTTAAAACATCCTCGTCGCACGATACGTTTTCCTAGACGACATCTGACGAGGTCGCGCATCGGCGTCCAGAGCCTGATCGCTTCGCCTTGGAACCCATGTGTCTACGGGAAAGATATATTGGTATTATCGACATCACCGTCAGATGAAGTATTAATGTTGTTGTTGTTGTTGTTGTTATTATTAAAATGACAGACTGTGAGTGTAACGTCACAACCTTACAATTCTAATTTGTTTTAACGAACGCCATTTGTCAGTCGATGTACGTCGATATCACCTACAGACAAGCCTCGTGTACATATGCACGCGCACGCACACGCACACGCACACGCACACGCACGCTCACACGCACACTCACATACACACACACACACACACACACACACTCACACTCACACACACACACACACACACACACACAAACACACACGCACACACGCACGCACGCACACACACACTACATTAATACAACGGCGGCATAAACATCCAATTTTTGATGCTTTGCTCTACGCAACAAGTGTCCACAAATAGCGCGACACACATTATGGGTGATTGTCGTAGACACTCACCTGAGTGTTAAATAACACGTGTACCTGGGCATTCCCTCCTGCATTGATGACACACCGTGTCTCTGTAATCTGCAATGCACAGCGACATAACGACTAAATCAAAACATACTTAAAATGAAGCATACTGTTCCTCCAATCGTTATTAGCCAGCGCAGTAATTTGTAACAGGAACTCTTCCGTGTTGAACGTGAGAAAACGGAACATTTTTGAACACCAAATTGAAATGGTATCGCGGTTATCTCAGCCTGCTTTGAAAATGAATGTTTTGTTTACTATTTGAACATGCAACTGGGTTGCGTCTTCCTAATTGCGAAAGCTGTTGCGGGCTTACTAATCACAGTTAGACTGGCAGTATACCTTAAACATAGTCATTATAATCGTAAGAGCATTATATTAAATGATAAATAAAAAACAAGGAACATACTGCCTCCTTTAATAGCATTACGCTTCGAAAAAGTAAAGGTAAGTTCTTATATAGCGCAGCATGTAAGAATTTGCCACTGCTTAAAGCGTTTTACATTTAACTCTCTGGCAGATCTGTCCAATCGAACATCATATTCATTATTCTGGGGAACATTCAGCCACGCTACGAATGAAGCGCGAGAACTATTCGTATTCGTACACAAATATCATCCACACTCTACAGCCGGGCACTCGTCTGGGTAAAATGGAACAACGTGGAGTAAACGGAATTTCCTAAGGTTCAAAACAACAGCACCAGGATTCGAAATCGGTTTCTCTCGATTGTGAGTCCTGTGCTTTAGACACTGCGCCACCGCGGTTCACATACGTAAATCATTGTTGTATTGTTTAAACTAATTAATAACAACTGCCATTCAAATATATTATGCATACTATATTCGGTGAGGATTCACTTACTTCTCCTTCAACGCGGCCTTTTCACTTCTCGTCCCTGCGAGGTATTTCTCCGCCAACTGCCACCGATACTACAACGAACAGGCAGCTTCACAGCGGCGGATACTATCAATAGAAAGTAATAGTAAAATTCATTAGCATATTTTAAATATTAGCATAAAGAATTATTAATGGAAGTACCAGTGGTATCAAAGGGAAACAAAAGACAGTTTTGAGCATAGACATCTAGAGTAGAATCAAGAATATCAAGCCTGTAGTTTACTATAATAACTTGTTGAAGACACATCATTTAAACTGCACGGACAACGTCATTGTGATAGAAAGCCTGGCGTCACCAATGCATACTCTTTCCAATTCGCCAGTCGCCTTCGTTTTGTCGCTTCCATTACTAGAATATTGTGTCATTATAAAAGTTGTTACAAGTATCTCTATGAATCGAAGGGAATACAACAAACCAACATATGACCTGGCAGATTCATGTTGAAGAAACAGGAACATCCGACTCACATCACAACAGCGTCATGGTCAATGAAGACTGTGACATTTCACAATAATTTTGAAAAGTAAATTTCCGCGTAAGCCACAAGCGTATTATTGTTATTCTAGTTGCAAATGGTAGTAACATTTTTATGTGTACAGGTCCACACAATTGACTTCTGTTTTCATATAAATTGACATTCGCAGTGGTAACAGCTATGACAGGAACGACAGTATAAGTAATTAGTATATGTCTGATGACGAAGAAACCAACCAAGCGCACAAGTTATCATCATTGCATATTTTTTTCTTAAATTAATTAGTTTGCTGACTATGTAACTTCTGCAGTCTCAATTGACAATATGTCCCCGTACATCCACAGTGGTGCCCTCTAGTGAGTTGCTCTCCACCCAATTAGTCGACTGTTTCCCGCTTAAGCGACAATCGCATAACTCAATAACTACGTTTGAATTAGTCGTTAATATATTTCTAATTAGTAGATCAAAGTGCAGTGGTTCTAGGAAGCGAATGAATGTATAAAGAGGCGAGTGAACATCGGAACCTGGGATGAGATACTGGTAGACTGCCCCCAAAGTCAGTGTACTAATATATAAACTCTGGCACTGCTTATATGATCGGTCGTAGATCGAGAGTGCAAATATAGTGAAAGTGAAACTACCTACCCAGGTATCCGCTGCATCCCATCCGCTTTTCGTTTGCTGGACACATGTGAAATACAAGGGTTATAGAGATTATGAGAGGACAGGGTTAAACCTAGCGTGATGCTAATGTTTTACACAATGCCATATGTAGTTGACGCGTATATAGATTACGATCCACACGAAACTACACATTGACGCAACTTCGCGTTGTTTATAAGTCACAACAAATAACGGAAGTTACGGGTGAAACGGCAAGACTAATGACATTGTGAAATTACAACGTATGATCGTTTATTTAAAGTTATGCAACATCGTATAAAGCGTATTGGTTCTAGCACCATGTCTGCTCAACGTAGATGTAGTCTGTTCGTCTACCTGAAATTAAAGGTGTAGTAATTTCAAACTGGAAGTTGAGAGGGTGCACAATATGTATTGATTATAGTGCGTGAAAAAAGGAAAAAAGTACACGTGTGGGAAACCTAACACTTTTACTTTAATATGATTGTCAGAGGTAAACTTACATCAAAGTCACTGACTTCGTGATTATTCCCTTCAAACATTGTATACACACTTGCGTGTTTGTAGATTATGTATAATTATATCGCATCAAATATATAGATGTGTATCTGGTTATGATTATGTATGTATTTTCTTGTATAATGTTGCCAATGTTTAAATAAACGAATCATTCATTCATTTTCTCAGAATATTGCTTTCTGTAGGTTTACGTAATTAATAATAAAATATAAAAAACATACTGAAGATGTTTCAACGGGTATCATTGTAAACCTCCGTGGTCTGTGAAATCAGAAAAGATACAAATAGTGTGGTGTACCATGTCTCCCGTGCAATTTTCTTGCCAAAAGCGTTTTTTGGACGAATGTCATCTACAGTGTCCCAGTCAACAGAACATCTGAGGTGGCAATTAATTTTTTTGCTTTAAAAAAATGGCAGCCATTTTTTTAAATGGCCGCCAAATCGCATATCCAGATATCTGATCAACTGCTTCACCTAGAACTATAATTTTGGTGAGAAAACGTGGGTTTTAGAGATCAAAGATTTCAAATATTTTACATTTCCCCTTCTCCGATTTTCAGATGCGTCATTTTTAGATATGGTCGTCGTCAAAACAAATTTCACAATATGCCATGATGTTGATGCCAAAATATAGATTTTCAGGTGCGATGATTTCATGTATATTACTTTTGACCTTCGCTGACATTCAAATATCCGCCATTTTTAAAGATGGCGCCCGTCAAAGCCATTTGTCGTCATATCTACATCACCTAGAGCCACAATGCTGATGTCAAAATAGAGGTTTTCAGGTACGATGATTGTAAATATGTTAGTTTTGACTTTCACCGACATTTAATTGTCCACCGTCTTTAAAGGTGGCGCCTGTTAACGCTAAAAATCCCTGTATCATAAGAACTACATCACCTAGGGCCATAATGGTGGTGTTCAACTATAGGTTTTCAGGTGCAACGATTTCAAATATTATTATATGTTATCCATCTCCGACTTTCATATCCTCCACTTTCAGTACATCATATGGCCGCCAAATATTCCCCAGTGTGAGACCACTTCAAATTTTGCCTCATTGATTCGTGGTGATACTTACTCTCGCAAATACGCAAGAAGGATTTGCAAACGGTTCACACATGATCACATCCACATCCAATCGTTGGCATATCGGAACGATTTCTCTATGCCGATTGCTACAACGTGATTTCCTCAGCCAATTTCGCGAGCAAAGTTGATAGCTAACACAACAACCTCAGTGTCATCAGATTTTATGACGATGTTCTTTTTTCTTTGTTTGATCGACATCATCTGTTCTCGGATACCGGTGGGGGAAATGTTGGAGAACACCAGCGGAGAGTGCATAGAAAACATATGGTGGTCCGCTCAACAATAGTCTATGAAACAATCCCAAGGAACAAATTGTATATCTTCAGTCGATATCTTAAGAAATAAAATCATTCACATGTATGCACAACACCAGTTGTTTCCTTTGAAACATGACCGCAAGTTGTTTTCAACATTATGCCCTGCTTGCCATAATTGCAGAATTGACTTAGACGCTTTTTTTGTATGATAATCAGTCACGGTCACGGTCAGACAACGACACCACGAGACTCGGTACACAATCTGAACAGCTTCAGTGCCTGGACGACCCGGTCCCTCACAATGACTGTGTCGGCTTGCATACTAAAGGAAGCACACATCATCATCATTGACCGCACAGCGCTCTTTAACATCCTCGAGCTTTCTTATATTAGTTGTTGCTGTGTACAGAGCTTACAGCCTCAAAGACACAACAAGGAAAAAAAGAGGGACAGAAACATACAGAAGAAAGAAGTAACCTGCACAGTGCACACAGGTCAGAGTTCCCTAGAACGCAAAACAAATAGACAACACTATTTCAACTGCTGTGTGAACGAGTGACTGCCTAAACATTTCCTGGCAAGGTGGTGGTCACACGTGGAGAAGATGTGCTGTGCTCATAGCAACTAACTTGGACTGGCTGTCACCGTATATACACAAACAGGCTGCTACTCGGATGCGTTTAAGCGCCGCGTATAATGTCGAACAGGGAAAAAGTAATTAAAACTGTCAACACTGACGTCGTTGTGCTAAGTGTCAGCTTAGCCTGCGAAATTGACTGCGCAAGTCTAGTGATAGCGATCGGCATAGATAAATCATTCCGACAACGCAGATGACCGGGAGTGGATGTGAGAAGAATGTGTGAAACATATAGAAATCCTAGTTGTGTATTTACAGAGTGGGTATTACCATAAAGTCATTAAAACAACGTTTGAAATGACTTTGCCCATTGACTCACACCACCGAATATCTGGCGGCCACACGGTGTGCTGAAAAACGAGGATATGAAAGTCGATGAAGGGTAACAGCAACACATTTGAAATCGTCGCACCTGGAAACCAATAGTTTGACATCAATGTTATGGTCCTAGGTGATGTAGTTCTTATTATATTGGGATATTAAGTGCTGACAGGCGCCATCTTTAAAAATGGTGGATATTTGAATGTCAATAAAGGTAAAAAGTACTAATATTTATTTATAATCATCGTACCTGAAAACCTCTAGTTTGACATCAACATTATGGCTCTAGGTGATGTAGTTCTTTAGATATAGCGATACATAGCTTTAACGGGCGCCACCTTTGAAAAATGGCGGATATTTGAAGTAACATATTTGAAATCGCTGACCGCAATTCTACACATTGACATGGACATGATGGCACTGTGTGACATAATTATCAAGATATTGTGACATTTATTTTGACGACCGCCATCTTTAAAAATGGCAGATCTGAAAGTCAGAGAAGGTCAAGTTAACATATTTGAAAAATTATACCTCTAAAACCCTTGTTTTCACACAAACATTATGGTTCTATGTGACGCAGTTGTTAAGACATGCAGAAATGTGATTTGGCGGCCATTTTGTAAATGGCTGCCATTTCTTTAAAAACAAAAACTAAAATTGCCACCTAAGATGTTCTGTTGATAGAGACATTGTTGATGATAGTCATGCAAAAAAAATGTTTTGGCAAGCAAATTGCACGGGACCCAAATTAAGTTACATCGTAAACTGGACTGAAAACTCAATTTCACTCCTAACACCCACTTTGCCATGGTAGGCCTCATCTTATGTGTTTACAAACAAATTAGACTTTGTACATTTGGAGCTGAATGTTGACGTTACATAGAAACCGATCCATTGCCAAAAGCCAGATCCTACCTTGGCTGTCATTAGTGCCAGGATGTTTTTCATTACGCCAGATTTCAGCTGCGAATTGCTAATTTCATCTGGAAAGTAATAATTTACTTATTAATACGGCTGATTAATGTATTAACGCCGAACCAGTCTTGGCGATATTGTTGGGGCTGCCTTATGCACATTTGCCGTAGACGACATTCTTCTTTAGTTCATGCACAAGAGGTGGAATGTCCACTTTTCCACCACTGCGAGGCACACATATTATACGGATACGTGATCTGAAACCGGCGTTCTAAATACTACGCTACCATGCCAGACCACTTAAATATTTTTCCCTGTGAATTTTCATGACAACTAAACAAGATGTCAGTATAAACAACCCAGCATGTCGTGGTCAATAATGGAGAGGTTCGCGTTTTTGAGTGTGGAAAGAGAACTTGTGAAGATGTGACTGGACAACACCGCTTATAAGGAACTCGCATGTCCGAGCGACGTGGACTACGTATAGATTATGTATTGCATATTAATTAGATAAACGAGGTCATGTTTGTGGAGTAGGTTCACAAAGTCGTGACAAAACGCATAGCATTACATATCGGCGGGTCTTCAACACGAATCGATAGTGAATGAATACTGGCGCCACCTGTCGCGTCGAACATATATTAATTAACATTGACCTTATTGTGGATATCAGCACCGCGCAGCATAGTGAGTGATGTCTCAGCAATCTTGTCACGTCCATTGGTCATTAGCTGTGGTTTTGAAGACATTGTGGGTCACTCAACAACGCAAATGCCACGCCAAGTATTGATTATGATTAATGCTTAGTTGCAACAATACTAATTATTGTATGGGTTTTTTTCTTCATTTTTCGGACTTATGAGCCCAGCCTTACTGTTAGTAAGACAACCATACAAGAGATTGTAAGAGTAATACAAAGTTAGTCAGAGTAATACCAGACAAATTGGTGGTATGAGAATAAATAAGTATTTACCGAATATCCTGGTTCTTGTTCCGTAAGGCAGTGTACTACAGTCACCTTGACCCTGTGTGACACACATCTCAGAGGTCAGAAACCCATTGGTTTATTGATAGACTGCAAATACAACGTTTTTCATTGGCTAAATGATACGGGGTAATATTATACTTACAGGGCCCTGAGTGTTACGGCTTTGTATGTAATTACTACCTCCTTGGGCTTATCACAACATGTATATTTCATCATATTACATCTCCTGTAGAGCGCACATAATCATAAAATATTATGTGTTGCGTGTCACTGTAGTCATTGTATTGCCATAAAGTGGTCTATTTTGATGACGTAAAACTTCGATCAATATGAAGAGGCGAAATATCGCGTTAGAATAAGTTTTTATACGTATTATCGGATATTATTTCTAAACATGTGTGATGACATAATATTATATGCCAGTAAATAAAATATTGTGTCTGCAGTCCTATAAACCAGTCTTTGTAGGCCATACGTTCCATTCAAATGCTATTTACATATAACTTGGGAAAAAATAACATGGATAATTCCAAATGCATAAAATGAACACTAGTCACTGTTCGTTTTAATACGTGCGTTGACCATTTATTTTGTCCATTGCAATGGCGTAGTAAAGAAAACAATTTGTTTGGTTGACTTTGAAAGGTACTGTTTGTAGGTATGTTTTCTACACACAATGTACATTTTCCTAATTGTGGCACTTTTTAGTGCTGCCTTTGACTTAAATATGTATTATCAAATTGGAAATATCTGAGGTGGATACGTTACCAATAAGTTTATTTTGGAAAACGCGTTGAAGTATTACACACGATGCATTTGTAAAAACAATTAAAACAGTTAGCCGGTTCGTTTTTATCGTAGACTCATGTTTTCTACACGTTATATTTATTTGACCACCGAAATATACTCATCGATTTGTTGTTGAAATTTAAGTGTTTCAGAAGGAAATGTTTTGTTTACCCGGCAGCGCGCCGCATTCGAAGGCGTGGCCTCCCGACGGATTACCAATGAGATATAACGTGTGCACCATGTGGTACGTCATCATAGTCACGACGTTCCTCAGAGTTATCTGAGCTCGCTAGTTGGCGTTTGAGTGACAGTTCAGCGATTTGTGTACATTTTACAATATTGAATTCAAAAAGTGTTCCTGCTTCATGAAAACACATATATTTTTGATACTGTACGTACTGTCTTTCGATCAATAAGCACTTGTATACATCTTTAACTTAAATATGGTTTGTACACCACGATGGGAGTAGTAGGAATGTTTAGTAACGTACAATTACTAGTGGGTGGATGGCTCTCACGACAGCGGAATATTTGTAAGCCTTAGTGAGAATCTCCCGGCAGACGTTTCTTCTTTTATGAAAATGTTGTTACATGTTTTGTATTTGTTATCTCTCAAATAAATATCTTTCAGATCCAATTGTACAACATGATTTTACAAAATCACCAAACGATCACCCTTTGAGACAGTTTTGTGTTAATACTATAAGATTCAAGTTGAAGGTCGTATCCTTGTTCTTTTGACAAAAGGAATTCAACTATTCTACGCCACCTACCGGGAGGACTCCGTCGAGGATACACCGTGCAAGATTTGACTTCAGTCGTGGCAACATCTGCAACAACATGGACCAACTAAGGGATCATCTCAGAACGTCGATTTCAGATATCAGGCGAAATTACTTTCATCTGGCCTCACCCCCCCCCCCAATCTCATCATACGAAAACATTGATATGATGATATGAATATATTAAAAGTATCGGTCGGAAGCGTCAAATATCGATGTTCGACGTCTGACGAAAACTACCCCTGACCCCACTCCTCCAAATGAAAGTGATTTCGTGTGATATCGGACGTCGACGTTCTAATATGATCCCTTCAGGGGTCGTCAAATAAATATGCAAACTCCCTCAAACGTAAGGGTCGGTCACATCAATTCGCAGAGTCACCCAAAACGTAATGGGTGTTTACTTGAATTTGCATATAAGTAACTACAATGTTTAGATCACTGCTGCCGTCATACTCACCATCACTGTCTGTGTGTGTCTGTCGTCAGGTGATCACTGCTGCCGTTAATGACTGTTAATGACATTCACGTTTCCGTACAAACAATAATATAAATTATCAGTGCACAAATGATGATCACCACATGTTCTCAATTCATTACCAAACTAGATCGTGACGATACATTTCTTGTTGGGGTTATTTCTTTTGCATGTGACTATCACTCGACATAACCTTTGGTATTGTTTAATTGTGTACAGGGTGGACAATGTCTAACTGTATGCGTTGTTATGTTGTTAAGTAAGCGTTTTTCTCGCTTAGTTCTCGCGGTGTTCTCGCGTTGTTTTCGTATTGTTCTCGCATGTTTTTTTGTGTTTTCTAGCGTTGTTCTCGCGTGGTTCTCGTGCTGGCGACACGTTGTTCTCGCGTTGTTCTTGCGTTGTCCTCGCGTTTTTTTCTCGTTGATTTCGCGTCGGTCTAGCGTTGATCTTGCGTCGGTCTCGCGTGCTACTCACCTCGAGCGAGATCCTCGTTAGTCGCGTCTGGACGTCTTGCTCGGTCGTGAAACGGCTCTGCACGGCCTTGTCGCTCTTATCCTTCTCATCCGTGTTCTTGTTCTGGGCTGTAAGACAGTAAAGGTATGTTCTTATGTAGTGCAGTATCAAATCCTTTGGACTGCTCTATATGCTTTACCCTTTATCCCCTGGCAGACCTGTTCGATAGAACACCATCTCTATTTATCTGGGAAGCATTCAGCCACGCTGTAATTATTGGGCATACTATTCTTACACAGTTAGCCTCTACTGTCTATAGCCAGGCACTCAAACTGGTGCAACGTAGAGTGAATTAACTTGCCCAACGTTCGACCCGGCAGCATAGGATTCGAACCCGGGTTCTCTTGGGCGTCGGACTCCCAATCGAGACATTCAGAGATCGAATCTTTTAGCTGTTGGTAAGATTCGTTCACACTACGCTGCTCCAGTCGACACAGATGTATGGGTGGATATCTGGCTACAAACAGTGGTGGATAACTGTATGCAAGTACCCTTATCTTAGCAATTGCAACGTGGCTGAATACTTCCGAGATAAATTGAAATGGTGTTCAGTGGAACAGGTCTTACAAGGAATACATTGTATAGCGTTTAAGCAGTCCTAAAGACTGAATACCGCGCTATTATAAGAAATTACCTTTGTTTTAAGTTATCGATAATTGACAGTCCTTTTTGAGAGGATATTTACGCCAGTGGACATTTAGGAATTGCGATCCCAGCTCTGTGAGTTCATTACAGGTTGCACTTTAACCCGCTGCGTGGGATATTACTCCCCCTGAAAAATACATCAATTAGAAAGGATCAACGGCTTAAAGTACCTCTACCTACGTCGTCCACTACATCCGTCAATCCATCCAGCCATTCACCCATCTGCCCATCCATCCTTCCATCCATCAATCCATCCATTCTCCCATCTGCCCACTCATCTGCCCATCCATCCTTCCATCCACCCACCCATCCATCCATCCACCAATCTGCCCATCCATCCATCCTTCCATCCATCCATCCGTCCGTTCGTCCGTCCGTCCGTCCGTCCGTCCGTCCGTCCGCCCGTCCAGCCAGCCAGCCAGCCAGCCAGCCAGCCAGCCAGCCAGCCAGCCAGCCAGCCAGCCAACCAGCCAGCCATCCATCCATCCATTCACAGTGCCTCTGTCCCTTTATTTCACTCATTGACCTTCCTCTCCCCGCCTGTTTTCCCACATACGTCCATCACGCGAACTACTCACGTCCGATGTAAAGCAGTCCAAAAACAGTGACGGCTAGTACGATGAAAGCAGTGACCACCTGACGACAGACACACATACAGCGATGGTGAATATGACGGCAGCAGTGATCACCTGACGATAGACACACACAGACAGTGATGGTGAATATGACGGCAGCAGTGATCACCTGACGACAGACACACACAGACAGTGATGGTGAGTATGACGGCAGCAATGATCACCTGACGACAGATACACACAGACAATGATGGTGAGAATGACGGCAGCAGTGATCACCTGACGACAGACACACACAGGCAGTTATGGTGAGTATGACGGCAGCAGTGATCACGATCACCTGACGACAGACACACACATACAATGATGGTGAGTATGACGGCAGCAGTGATCACCTGAAAACAGACACACAGAGTGTGAGCGCGAGTATGACGTTAACAGTGATCACCAGACGACAGACACACTCAGACAGTGATGGTGAGTATGATGGCAGCAGTGATCACATGACGACATACACACATAGTCAGTGATGGTGAGTATGACGGCAGCAGTGATCACCTGACGAGAGGCACACACAGACAGTGATGGTGAGTATAACGGCAGCAGTGATCACCTGACGACAGACACACACAGGCAGTGATGGCTAGTACGACGAAAGCAGTGATCAACTGACGACAGACATACAAAGACAGTGATGGTGAGTATGACGGCAGCAGTGATCACATGACGACAGAAACACACATACAGTGATGGTGAGTATGACGGCAGCAGTGATCACCTGACGATAGACACACACAGACAGTGATGGTGAGTATGACGGCAGCAGTGATCACCTGACGACAGACACACATAGGCAGTGATGGCTAGAACGACGAAAGCAGTGATCCCCTGACGACAGACACACACAGACAGTGATGGTGAGTATGACGGCAGCAATGATCACGATCACCTGACGACAGACACAAACAGACAATGATGGTGAGTATGACGGCAGCAGTGATCACCTTAAAACAGACACACAGAGTGTGAGCGCGAGTATGACGTTAACAGTGATCAACAGACGACAGACACACTCAGACAGTGATGGTGAGTATGATGGCAGCAGTGATCACATCACGACAGACACACATAGTCAGTGACGGTGAGTACGACAGCAGCAGTGATCACCTGACGAGAGACACACACAGACAGTGATGGTGAGTATTACTGCAGCAGTGATCACCTGACGACAAACACACACAGACAGTGATGGCTAGTACGACGAAAGCAGTGAACACCTGACGACAGACACACACAGACAGTGATGGTGAGTACGACGGCAGCAGTGATCACCTGACGATAGACACACACATACAGTGATGGTGAATATGACGGCAGCAGTGATCACCTGACGACAGACACACACATACAGTGATGGTGAATATGACGGCAGCAGTGATCACCTGACGACAGACACACACAGACAGTGGTGGTGAGTATGACGGCAGCAGCGATCACATGACGATAGACACACACAGGCAGTGATGGTGAGTATGACAGCAACAGTGATCACCTGACGACAGACAAACATAGGCAGTGATGACTAGAACGACGAAAGCATTGATCACCTGACGACAGACACACACAGACAGTGATGGTGAGTATGACGGCAGCAGTGATCACCTGACGATACACACACACACACACACACAGTGATGGTGAGTATGACGGCAGCAGTGATCACCTGACGACAGACACACACAGGCAGTGATGGCTAGTACGACGAAAGCAGTGACCACCTGAAGACAGACACACACAGACAGTGTTGGTGAGTATCACGGCAGCAGTGATCACCTGACGATACACACACACAGACAGTGATAGTGAGTATGACGGCAGCAGTGGTCACCTGACGACAGACACACACAGGCAGTGATGGCTAGTACGACGAAAGCAGTGATCACCTGACGACAGACACACACAGACAGTGATGGTGAGTACGACGGCAGCAGTGATCACTTGACGATAGACACACACAGACAGTGATGGTGAGTACGACGGCAGCAGTGATCACCTGACGACAGACACACACAGAGAATGATGGTGAGTATGACGAAAGCAGTGATCACCTGACGACAGACACACACAGACAGTGATGGTGAGTATGACGGCAGCAATGATCACCTGACGACAGACACACTGAGTGTGAGCGCGAGTATGACGTTATCAGTGATCACCAGACGACAGACACACTCATACAGTGATGGTGAATATGACGGCAGCAGTGATCACCTAACGATAGACACATACATATAGACAAACATACAGACAGACAGACAGACAGACAGACATACAGACATATAGACAGACAGACAGACATACGTCTAGTATTTCTGTGACTGTCTTTCTTCCCCAACCACCCCCCCCTCTCTCTCTATCTCTCTCTCTCTCTCTCTCTCTCTCTCTCTCTCTCTCTTTCACTATCGATGCGAATTTGCGTGATCGCGCATGTGTGTGTATGCGTGTGCGTATGTACGTACATACACACATACACACATGTGTGTATGAGTGTATGTGTGTATGTGTGTATGTGTGTATGTGTGTATGTGTGTATGTGTGTATGTGTGTATGTGTGTATGTGTGTATGTGTGTATGTGTGTATGTGTGTATGTGTGTATGTGTGTATGTGTGTATGTGTGTATGTGTGTATGTGTGTACGTGTGTACGTGTTTATGTGTGTACGTATATGCGTGTACGTTTGTACGCATGTACGAATGAAAGGCATGCACACATGTACGCATGTTCGCATGTACGCATGTATGCATGTACGCATGTACGCATGTACGCATGTACGCATGTACGCATGTACGCATGTACGCATGTACGCATGTATGCATGTATGCATAATCACTAAAATATAGAATATTAGTCCCGCTGATACGGTCACCTTTCATGTTAAGTTCACACTACAACAGTCCAGCATTATGTCCACATTCACTAAAGTATAGGATATTAGTCCCGCTGATACGGTCACCTTTCATGTTAAGTTCACACTAGAACTGTCCCACATTATTTCCACATTCACTAAAATATAGGATATTAGTCCCGCTAATACGGTCACCTTTCATGTTAAGTTCACACTGGAACAGTCCCTCATTATTTCCACATACACTATAGTATATGATATTAGTCCCGCTGATACAAGATTTAACAAGATTGCCACCCAGAGAATTAACTCTAGGTGGCAGGTGGACAAGGAAGCCCTTTGGCTTATCGAGAGTCCGACCCTGTTATCTATGTGTATCCAGCCCGTCTGAGGTATGTGTCGATTTAATTTTTAAACATATTCACGCTACTAGCACCCACACAATCAGCAGATAATCTGTTCCATTCATTTACAGTCCTTTGTGAGAATGACAACTTTCTTATATCTAATCTACACTGCTCCTTTGCTAATGTAAGTCCATGCCCTCTAGTCCTTCTATCTTTCTTAACTGAGAAAAAAATATTTCTATCAATATTTTTATAACCCTTCAATATTTTAAACACTTCTATCTGATCTCCTCTCAACCTCCTGGTCTCTAGTTTTGTTAAACCGCATTTTTTTAGGCGTATTTCGTAACTAAGATCATTTTAGTTGCTCTCCTCTGCACTCTTTCTAGCATATATATGTCCATCCTGCGATACGGCCTCCACGCTTGAATACAATATTCTAAAAGAGGCCTAACTATTGTTTTGTACAGCGGTATTATTAGCTCTTTTTCCTTATACGTTATGTTTCGCCTAATTAATCCAAGGATTTGATTTCCCTTTGAAGCTGCAATTCCGCACTGCTCTGAAACCTTCATATCAGCACTAATGGTTAACCCTAAGTCCTTTTCTTTTTCAGTAGTACTTAATACAGTACCCCCCATTGTATATTCTACCTCTTCGTTCCTATGTCCTGTGTGGAGGCATTTACATTTCCCAAAATTGAACAGCATTTGCCACTTTTCAGACCATTTGATCAACCTGTCAAGATCATCTTGTAAATGCTGTCTATATCCATCACTTTTAATCCTTCTAAACACTTTGGTATCATCCGCAAATTTCAACACCTTGCTTGTTATTTCATCATCCAAATCGTTGATATATATTAAGAATAATATAGGTCCTAATACTGATCCCTGTGGTACCCCACTCAACACCGATTTCCAGTTTGATGCCACCCCATCAACTACTACACGTTGTCTTCTGTCAATCAGCCATTGTTCTATCCAGTTTATTATACCATTTCCTATGCCATGGGCCTTTAGTTTAAGCAGTAATCTTTTATGTGGTACTTTGTCGAAAGCTTTTTGAAAATCTAAGTAGACGATATCTACTGGTGATCCCTCATCTACCCACTTAGTGATGTCTTCCAAAAAACATAACATATTTGTTAAGCATGACCTCGCTTTAAAAAAAACATGTTGAGATGGGTTTATCAAGTTTTGTTTAACAAGAAAATCCACCATGTGATCTTTAATTAGTCTTTCTAATAATTTACAAATCACTGATGTTAAACTCACTGGTCTATAGTTCTCTGACTTGTTTCTCGAACCTTTTTTGAATAACGGTATAATGTTTGCTTCTTTCCATTCTAAAGGAACCACTCCCTTTTCTAATGACAGGTTGAAAACTGTTGCAAGCGGTATGCTAATTTGTTCTACAATTTCCAATAGTAGTTTGGGTGGAATACCATCCACTCCAGGTGATTTAATATCCTTCATAGCCCTTAATTTCTTAGCTACCATTTCCGGGGTTACATTTAATTGTCCTAAATAGTCTGAATCTGCCCCCTTGAACTTAGCCTCTGGTACTGGCAGTGAACTAATATCTTCCCTGGTAAACACTGAACTAAAGTACTCATTCAGGTCTTCTGCCATTAAGAATCCCTCTGATATTATATTTCCAGCACTATCTTCTAGAGGACCGACCTTATCTTGAACTTTCTGTTTGCTTCGAACATACGCATAACAACTCTTGCTGTCATGTTTTATATTACTAGCTAATTGTTGTTCATAGCTTCTCTTTGAATTTATAATTTCAGCTGTAGCTTGCTTAAGTGCTTCTTTATAACTGTTGTAGTCGTCATCATTTCCAGTACATCTATATGACTTCCACATCTTTTGTTTATACTTAATTTTTCTAATGGCTTCTTTCGATAAGTGTTTCTTTTTGGACCGTTTTCCTTGTTTTTTGAAGGGTACAAATGTATCGACTATGCACTTATATGTGATACGGTCACCTTTCATGTTAAATTCACACTAGAATAGTCCCACATTATTTCCACATTCACTAAAGTATAGGATATTAGTCACGCTGATACGGTCATCTTTCATGTTAAGTTCACACTAGAACAGTCCCATATTATTTCCACATTCACTAAAGTATATGATATTAGTCCCGCTGATACGGTCACCTTTCATGTTAAGTTCACACTAGAATAGTCCAATATTATTTCCACATTCACTAAAGTATATGATATTAGTCCCGCTGATACGGTCACCTTTCATGTTAAATTCACACTAGAACAGTCCCAAATGATTTCCACATTCACTAAAGTATACGATATTAGTTCCGCTAATACGATCACCTTTCATGTTAAGTTCACACTATAACAGTCCCACATTATTTCCACATTCAATAAAGTATAGGATATTAGTCCTGCTGATACGGTCACCTTTCATGTTAAGTTCACATTATAACAGTCCCACATTAATTCCACAATCACGAAAATATAAGATGTTAGTCCCGCTGATACGGTCACCTTTCATGTTAAGTTCACACTATAACAGTCCCACATTAATTCCACATTCACTAAAGTATAGGATATTAGTCCCGCTGATACGGCCACCTTTCATGTCACTTTTGCTCAGTCCCAAAGGTGACCTTAATACTAATAATAAGATAACTTCTATTGCGCCTAAATCCTTGGAAACCAAGCTCAGAGGCGCATCAAAACAAAAGGTTTGGTCAATCTAAAAATCCATAAGTAGTATTCCAATTGTCAACAGATGGTTCAAGGCGCTAGGGAGCTACGGTGAATAAACAAAGTTGTAAAAAAAAGTTTTTAAATGACTACGTAATTTTGTAATATTTCTAATTGGTCTAACACTAAGATCCCAAAGAGTTGGTGCAGCAACAGAAAAGGCCCTAGTTCCAATGTTAGTGTTGACTCTAGGAATAAAAAAGTGGTTGAGAACTAGATGGTCGAAGCTGGATAGGTTTTCTTACAGGAGTAACCAGTGAATGCAAATAAGACGGTTGCTTACTGGACAGTTCCTGGTATGTAATGGTACATATCTTAAATAGTATACGATATAGTACAGGACGCCAATGCAAAGACTTCAAAAGTGGCACAGAGCAAGAAAAACGAGGAGATCTTGTAACTACTCTTGCTTGACAATTTTGGACACGCTGAAGTTTTGTGATAACCTTGCAAGCGATAGTATAAAGGAGGGAATTGCAATAATCAAGTCTGCTGCTAACAAGCGCTGTTGGAATAGTTTTAGCAACAGGAAATGACATGTACCGGCGAATACGGCGAAGATCACGAATATGACAAAAACAGCAGCGACATGTTTGAGATAACGTGTTGTCGGAAATGGAAGTTACTGTTAAAGATCACTCCTAGATTCCGCACCGAGATTTCTGGCGTGATACACTGATTCGAAATACGCGTAGGGAGAAAACCATCAAGTTTAGTACGCTGCACTGGAGTACCAATGACGATCAATTCTGTTGTACTTGCATTTAAGTTCAACTTTCTTTCAGTCTTCCAGTGGAAGTTATCTTGAAAGCAATCACTGATTTGGTTAAGGAAGCGATTTGTATCCGGGGTAGCCAGCGAAATGTAGATCTGAGTATCATCAGCATAAAGATGATGATCCAAGTTGTCTTTGTATAACAGAGCTTAGTGGCGTGGTGTAAATAGTAAAAAGCAAAGGCACAATAACAGAACCCTGGGGAACACCAAATAAAGTTGGCAGTGCAGCTGAAAAGCAGTTTCCAATCTTTATAGTTTGGTATCTGTCAGTTAGATATGAAGAAAACCAGCGCAGAGCTGTGCCAGATATGCCGTATCACCTTCATAGGCGTTCAATGAGAATGTTGTGATCAATCGTGTCAAAAGCAGCAGAGATATCTAGTAAGGTAAGTGCAGTCACTTTACTATTATTAATGTTCAAATTAATGTCATTATGAACCTTGAAGAGGGCAGGCTCTGTTGAATGAAACTGCCTATAGGCTGATTGCGACACATTAGTTAAGATATGTGTGCTAATGTGAGACCTTAAACGATTTGGTACAACCTTTTCTAGTATAATAGCGAAGTTCCACTGTACACAGATGATCATCATTAATGGGCATATGTTGGGGACTAATAAACGATACTGTGACAGCTATTTGGCTGTCCGCCAGGTGTGAAAGAAAGCAAGTATACGTACGTCGTAAGAACGAAACAGCGCCTGGCAGGAGAACGCGTCCATTGCAAGCCAGCTCAGCCACCGTCGACGTATTGCGTCAAGGCGTTATGACGTCAGTACATCTGCGTAATGACGTTGCAAATTGAAGATCGCCAATTTTCGCGACTGCGCATGTGCGAACATGGAATTTGTCAACTTCGTGTGTCCAGCTTCAATCAAGCGGCTTAGACATTTGGGCTTCTCATAGGTCAGTTTATCCGCAAATTAACTTCATTATTATTGCCTGTTGATGTGTCCAAATATCACTTATAAGAATACTATCGCTGTAAATACAATTGCGTTTTTTTTATTTACATAATCACCCAAACTGAATAAACATCGGTTCATTGCTTGCAAAATATACCGTCTATGGTCGGAAAAGCTATTGTCTGCACGGAGCCGTCCGATTCTGATGCACTGACCATTTTAGTTCCTCTGGATTAAGTTAGATATGCGCTCTGAGCGGTGTTTTTCAGTTTTCAGCGATGACGGTGGACACGCTACAATTTCGGTTATTTTCTTTTGATCAAGAACTATCGTGAAGTATTGCCATCGACGGAGTTATAATGAGGGTTGCTGGTAGGCTTAAAAAACGTAAAAATCGGTGTACATTTCCTACATTTTTGAAGGTAACCTTTCCCTTCGTCGACGCTGAACTCGTAGTTGAAACGCCACTATATATTGTTTAACTTTAATATATATTTTTGATAAATATAGGTTTAGCCCCATCATTTGTTTCAGGTTTTCTTCGTTAAATTTGTAAGAAAAGAATACACGTCAAAATACCCTGCAATAACAATAATATATCAATATAGTTGATCAATCTAAACAGATGACGCAAAAGTGGCCATAATAGAAAACACGCTGTCATTTTTATTTCTTCCTTTTTAAACATGCTTTTGTTTCTGTACACTCCCAAAACATACCTCATTTGCAATATGAACGCAGAAATAAAAAATACAGCACTGCTTTTGCATGGCAGTACTTCCATCTTTGGAAAACTCAACTGAACATGGCGTTGTGTCCGTTTTTGGCACTTTACGCCCACTTTTGTCTATTTCAACATTTCAAGAATTAATAAGGCGGGCAAACAATATATTTCATGAAAACACTTAGTGAAATCAATCAATTTTGAAATTCTCGTTAGTCTAACTTTACAATTCACGGTGTTCGAGACAGAAGACACGGTTGTTATTGATTGTACACTTTTGGGGACATTTCCCTTTAATCTACTGAGCTCAGTCATCCAAACTAAAGTGTCATTAAGACAATTTGTGAGCTGATCTAAGGAGCAATTAGTATCAAGCGTAAAGACATGTAAATCTGGGTATCACCTGATTACATTATGACTGTTAATAACCGAACTCAAAGGTGTTATGTATAGACTGAAAAGTAAAGGTCCAATGGTGGCCCCGTGTTTGGATTAGCGTTTGCATTGGTTGGCTTTGCTAACGGTAAACGTACAATGTCAGTTATGTATTTGCAAATGTTTATTTATAATTAGGCTACATACTTATTATTAATAAACGCCTACTAGAATATATATATATATATGTGTGTGTGTGTGTGTGCGTGTGAATGTGCGTGTGTTTGTGTGTGTCTGTATGTATGTGTGTGTGTGTGTTTTTGCGTGTGTATTTGTGTGATGGTGTGTGTGTTTGTGTGTGTGTGTGTGTGTGTGTTTATGTGTGTGTGTTTGTGTATGTGTGTGTGTGTGTGTGTGTGTGTGTGCTGTGTTGTGTGTGTGTGTGTGTGTGTGTGTGTGTGTGTGTGTGTGTGTGTGTGCGTGTGTGTGTGTGTGTGTGTGGGTGTGTGTGTGTGTGTTGTGAGTGTGTGTGTGTGTGTGTGTGTGTGTGTGTGTGTGTGTGTGTGTGTGTGTGTGTGTGTGTGTGTGTGTGTGTGTGTGTGTGTGTGTGTGTGTGTGTGTGTGTGTGTGTGTGTGTGTGTGTGTGTGTGTGTGTGTGTGTGTGTGTGTGTGTGTGTGTTGGTGTGTGATGAAGGTTGAAGGTGTACAACCTGCCATATTGCTCGAAATTAGCTCGAAACTATGTTCACAATTTAAAACTTATGCCAACGACTTGCTGAAGTTATAAGAAAAACATCCAAGTACAAAACAGCCGCTATTGCGTGTAATTGACGGACCTGGTCTCCACAAACGAAGCCACATGTAAGACAACACATAGCTGATTTAGCGGACGTCCTGGAAATATGTATGAGTACTGGGTAATTCTGCATAACGGAACAAACCTTCCACTTTAAAATGTAACTATAAACAATGTAAATTAAAAACAAAAGAGTCTATATACGTCTATCCGCGACCATTTTCGTCTCTCTGCGTCTCTCTGCATCTCTTTCGCTGCGTTGTCTCTGTGCGTCTCTGTGCGTCTCTGTGCGTCTCTGTGCGTCTCTGTGCGTCTCTGTGCGTTCCTGTCTCTGTGCGTGTCTGCATCTCTGCGTCTCTCCGTATGTTTGTGCATCCATGTCACCTTCGCCTTTCTTCATATAAGTTTGTTCCTGCCTTTACGCTGCCGTGTCTCTTTGCCTCTCTCTGCCTGTCTGCCTTCCTGCACCTGTGTATCTGTGTCTCTGTGTATCTGCTTGTCTCTCTATGTCTCGGCCTCTCTCTCGCTCACTGCGTCTCTCTACCTTTCTCTTCGTCGCTCTACGTGTCGCTTCAACTCTCGTTCTGATTCCGTGCGGAGTCCCTTGATGGTAGTAGGTAAGACTGTGCGAATCTGATTGTACGTGGATCTGTCTCCGTATATCTGCGTCCATACGTCTCTCCCTTTCCATGAGTCTTAGGCTCGTTGAAGGACTGACACTTTGAGTCGAGCTTTCCGGCTCGACGAACCTCACTCTCGGTCTCGCTGCAGCAATCAATGCAAAACCAGCACATATTTATAGCATGTAGAAAGTACGACTATAAACAAACTATGATGTGATGTGAGTGTGTTTGAACGGAACTTTATACACGAACTGATTTAGTTTCTATGTAAAACAACACCTTATGCAAACAATTTACAGGGCAACAAAATATATTTATGTGGGCATGTACACCTAAATGAATTAAAACAAACTAATTATTTTTAACTATAATCATCAAAATCATGCATGTAGTTTATTCAGAATTTAATTTAAAAGTGGGAGATTCTAACTGTACCTGCCCGGGAGGCGTTCTGGACATATGTACATCACACAGGCTTATTTCGCGTCACCATCTAGGCATGTAGTTGCTGTTCGTGCGGCTGATTCTTCCGAAAGATGACAACAACATAAGGATGTGGTATGCGAGTTTATATATTAAAGTTCACACAAACTTGCTGATATTTTCAAATATTTCGCCAACTACTTCAATTATCGCTCTACGCCACGCCCAAGTCTAGCACGATTGCCGTTCCACCTCAGTGACTCCTGCCAATCATGTACGCTGGTTGCCTGAATGACATAATACAGTCATACTTCATGAAGGAGCTGAAGGAATTGAAGAAAAGACAGGGCTACCCAGACAGACAACGAAAGAGTCGAACGTGCGGCAAGTCGGCCACTTCCATTGATCCAGAGAACTTCGTTGTTGACGTCATTGAGCAGATAGCCCCTATTCTGATCAAAACAATGACGGTTGCGGTGACCGTTAGTGTGGCCAGCACATTAGACTCATTAAAGGACATAATTCGAGTCTTGGAAGAGAGGGTCGGCACTCTAGAGGATGAAGCAGACAAAACGGAACAGTACAAGGCGTCCCAACCTCAGAATACAGGGCATCCCGGAAACAAAAGACGAAACAACCAATGAACTTGTAATCGCTACCCCCAAAAAGATGGGCATAACGAACCTAGGGGCTGACCAACTGGAGCAAAGCCCTCGCCTCGGCCCGAAATCAGATGATCATGAACGTCCGCGTAAAAGTGCAATAATCGTTCGCTTTAGGAGCGAGGCCGTCCGGGACGATGTCTGTCGAGCCCGGATTAAACTAAAGGAACGGAATAACAAACACCGCGAAGAACAGTTATTCGTGAATGGAGATCTAACCGCGAAACGTGCAGCACTCGCTTACAAAACACGTTTACTCAAGAGGGAACACAAATTCGCAGACTGCTGGACGTATGCGGGAAGAGTACTGGTGAAATCAAACACAGGTGTTACAAAGGAAATACACACAATGAGGGATATGAACATTATTAGCCATTTACAAAGCTGTAGACATATAACAGACTGAACATAAAATCTTCCAGCGCAATCCTGGTATGTTTCTGCACAGGAACCTGAGTGAGACGAGCCCGCCCAACAGCCCGTTCCTATTGACGCCCTTCAGACGACGAAGAACTGTCATACTGGCGCATTGAACGCCTGGTTTGATTGAAAATGATGATACTGACTTTACGGCTACAGCGGATCCATCTGGTGACAAACGAGATGATCGCGACCGCACCGTGTGAAATACATACCGTTAGGGTTTTGAACATTACATCGTACTTAATATAGAAACTCCACAGACAATTGGAAGACCAGCCATGCATTATAATGCACTTTTTTCTTTCTGTTATACATATTTTTTTGTATGACGATATATTCTAAGGATATGAATGATATAAAAGTAGTCTACTGAATAATCATTTACTATGTTTAATTGACTAATTGCAGTCAATATTCTTTTCCCGTGGGTGGCTCTTGAGTCTTTTGAGCCTTAGTGAGAGCTTCCCGACATAGACTAACTATTGCAAAATGTATAATGCTAAATGTGTATGTACTTTTCTCTTCATTGGCAGTCGTTGTTGTGCCGTTTTATCATTAGTGCAACTAATAGGCCTAACTGTGTTTTTTTTCTTTTAGATGATGTGTCTTAATCAACTCATCCACCTACTTACATTATGTGTATCACTCTTTTGATGCACGTAAGTAGCAATAATCATAGCTATCGGTGTAATAATTTGTATCACTTAGCAATTTTAAATACGTATCATTATGTTAACATTATTAAGCACAAGTATGACCATTTCTGTAAACGCAGGCTCGGTAATGTTTGATGAGGCTCTCCTCTCCTACGTAGGAGGTAATAAAACAAACTATGCAGTGTCTTAGATACAAATGATGAAAACAACGAACCACGAGTAATACACTTCTCTTCCTATTATGATATTGATACATTCACCAACCTAGCAAACAAAAACACAAACAGTTTTACTAGTCTAAGCTCTAACATTCAGTCTGTAAATGCAAAATTTAATGAACTTGAAATATTCACAGAGACCTACGTAGAAATAACTTTAAATTCTGTGTAATATGCTTACAGGAGACGTGGAAAGCTGACAATGATGACTTCTCTCAATTATGCTTAGCCGGGTATAACACAGGGGGAAATATGTAGCGATAATGGAGGGTTATTAACATACGTAGATGATAAATATAAATCTGAACTAAAAATTAATCTTTGTATATATGAAAATTGGGAAGGGTTAATAATTCAAGTAACTGGAATTGGTTTATCAAAGAAAATTACCATTGGAAATATATACAGACCACCAAGATCATGCAACGAAAATATTACACAATTTATTTATGAATTTTCATAAGTGTTATCGTCTCTATAAAACTGCAGTAATAATAGTACCATTATGGAAGGGGACTTTAATATTAACTTACTTAACATAAACGATAACAGAACATACAGTGATTTTTTTTACTTTAATATCACATAGTCTTTATCCCCAAATAACATTCCAAACTCGTTTTACGAGAACCATCGGAACACTAATAGATAACTTATTTGCTCATTAAATCAATTTATATTATAAAGTACTGCAGGGATTTTCACAAACACTTTCTCAGAACATCAACCTTATTCTTCCTCCTAAATTTGTAAAAAATTAACATACAAAGTGTTGAAGCCATGCAGAAAGTCAATATTGAAATTGGTTATCATAAATTATACAACAAACAACATAAACAACAAAATGAAGATCCCATCGTATATTACAATACAATGCATGATGAAATCATGCGTGCTAAAAGTAAGTACATGCCTACTAAAATAACGAAATTTCATAAATACAAACATAAAAAAATCGATATGGATCACCCAAGGTTTGCTCAAATCTATTAGATATCGTGATACACTTTATACACAATTACAAATGGCTAATCCTAACTCACCAGACTATGATATTCTTAATACTAAGAAAAGAAATGTATGTGCAGCTAAACAAATCTACTTTGAATCACGATATAACAAATTCAAAACAGATATAAGAAATACATAGAAAACAATAAACGAAAGTCTCACAAAAATAAAATAAAGAAGACATCTTCATCAACCATTAAATAAGTGGTACTAGCATAACAGATAAATCAGAAATAGCAAAACAATTAAGTAACTATTTTATTAATATTGGTCAAACTATTGCAGAAAACATTACATATAAAGGAAACAAAAAATATTACTACTACTTAAATACAAAAGCTACATATGTTCTTAAATGTAAGAATGTTGATGAAGAAACATTAATGAAACCAATAAATTATCTCCCAACCAAAAACAGCAGTGAATTTTATGGCATTTCATCAAAACTGCTAACAATACTTGAACCGGGAATACTTAAATCGTTAACCTTAGTAATTAACCAAGTTAATAATACAGGCATATTTCCTAATAAACTTAAAATTGCAAAACTAGTACCGATATTCAAAAAGGATAATCCAAATCTATTAATAAATTACAGGCCTATTTCTCTCCTTTCAAATAGTTATAAAGTATTAGAGAAAATAATCCACAATCAGTTATCCGCTTATTTTATTGATTATAAGAATATATTATGATAATCAGTACGGGTTTAGACCTAACCATTCAACAGAATATGCATCACTCGAACTAGTTGATAAAATAATTACTCACATGGACAAACAAAATTACCAATTAGTATTTTTCTTGACCTTTCCAAAGTCTTTGATAATATTGACCATTCGATATTACTAAACAAGTTAAGATGTTATGGCATAGATGAAAAGACTCTTCTCTTATTCAAAAGCTATTTAAGCAACCGGAAGCAGTACACCGAATTTGAAGATACTACATCTGATATGTTACCTATAAAAGTAGGGGGACCACAAGGTTACATCCTTTGGCCACTGTTAACTGGTTTAGACTTAACTCTAGATACAAACTTAAATTGGAAAAAACACATTGAATAAAGATCAAACAAGTGTTCCAAAATTATAGGAATATTGAACAGATTGAAACATGTGCTACCTGTAGAAATAACAATTATTTTATATAATGCATTGCTACTATCTCATATTAAGTATTGTATTATGACAGGGGGATACCAAGGAAACATATTAACGAAAATTAAAAAGAAAGCAGTGCGAATTATCACACTAAGCAAATACAATTCACATACAGAACCACTTCTTAAAGAACTCTATTTATTATAATTAGAAGACTTGAAAAAATTACAAGAACTCAAATTCTACTACAAATATAGACATCAAAATTTACCAGATTACTTATTAAATTGGCACATAATTCCAAATGCCAACACACACAAATAAGACACTCTGTGAGCAACTGAACTACACACCTTCAGAACTAATCATGAATTTGCTAAAAAAAAGTGTCTTAAATATTATAACCTAGCTCATTTTATAAATAATATTCCTGATTTAGTGAAATACAAGATAGTGACCCATAGTTTGAGAGGATGTTCAAGTTATGCCAAACACCATATGCTACAAAGATACAACGTCAGGTACAATATACTACAATGCTACACATGCCAACTAAATTAATGTATCATAAATGAGTAATACAGTTAATACAAATACTAAATCTGTATAGTCGCTTGCATAACTACATGTGCACATGCATACACAACACATACACACCGCATTAGAAAGCACATTGCATCAATAAAACAACTACCATGCTCACTATGTCAGAGAAAGACTATTAGAACCTTTAAAATATATCACATAATCATATTTTTGTTATAAAAACTTAGGATTATATACATTAAGAATATATATGAATATTTTTTTTCTGGGTGGCTCCTACGATAGCGATCAATTTTGATCTTAGTAGGAGTCTCCCATCCCACAGCTATTTTTTTCTCTAAATTTTTTGTAAAAATATATATTTTGTTGACTACATGTCTTAAGTTCTATTGTATTTTTTTCGCATTTCGATATTGTTACATGTGCCAGTATATGTATGTATGCATATATTTACATAATTTGCATTTGTTTAAATGCTACAGGGAAAACAAAAGTATCCTTATCCTTAATGAAGTCTTACAGTTCCCAACGTCTGACATTTTGTGTTACGTTCCACTCTTCTTGACCATTGATTATTTATATATTCATGAAAACGTTATATATATATTAAACAGCACGGAATGCGCGGCGGCCGGTATCGATCTATTCCCAGAGGTAGTACTATTCCGTAATCTACTCACGTCGGCATTTGGAGTACACCCATATGGCAACACAAGCGAATACGATGACGTAGTAGGTGATGATTTCCTACAATTAGACACGCGGTAAGATAGTAAATACATCGAATGTGGGACAATGCAAATTCATACATATAACGAGGAAGGTCGGAGTTTGTGTTTGTGTATTTGTGTGTGTGTGTGTGTGTGTGTGTGTGTGTGTGTGTGTGTGTGTGTGTGTGTGTGTGTGTGTGTGTGTGTGTGTGTGTGTGTGTTCGTACGTATGTGTGTTTGTGCGTGTGGGCGCGCGTTTGTGTGTGATTGAGTGATTATAAATGTATGTGTATGTATACAACGGTTGGCCTGAGCCAACACTGGTATCCCTCATGAACCGCTTGTACTTCTCCAACACTGATTGTACTTGGACAGAATTTAACGTCCGGTTTGGGGAACGTAATAAAGGCCTGCGACTTTGAAAACGCTGGGCACCAACGATAATGATTTTCTTGAAGAAAGCCATAGCTGAAGCTTAATTCAGACCCCGTCGGCGTGAATGAATTTTGTCATAAAATAGACGTTGCACGGCCCGAATTGGTGTGTCCTTTCAAAAAACACCCCAAAAAGCATCCGCGGATACAATATCTTCCTAAATATTAGTACTAAGCTGATATCAATATCAATTGTGTTAGGTTCTATATGTGCCCCTCTTGGAGCCTCTTCTTACACAACCTCTTCATGTTTAACTTCATATACCTCAGAAGGTCGGGATACAAATAGATGAAAGGGTTGAATTTTCGATAAGCCAAAGGGATTCCTTGTCCACCTGCCACCTAATGGTAATTCTCTGGGTGGCAATCTTGTTAAATCTTGTTAAATCTTGTTAAACTTCTCCGTACTGGCCAAGTAAATGGGCATATAGAGTATTAAAAGGAGGATTTCCGTTCGTTTCGAAAATTCGTATTACATAATAGTATATACTCTCTCTGATCCATATGACAAAATGTTGACAACAGCCTGGTGTGCAACTCTTCCCTCTTATTGGCCCAGGTACTTTTCGTGAGTCTACCAAAGGGCCGGACTGAGCAATATTGGCATTTTGCATAACGTCTCTGAATAGTATGGAGAAAATAGGGATAGGGTCCGAATGCATCCCTGCTTCAAGCATTTTTTTATTGTGAAGGGCTCAGATGTTGATCTGACGGATCTGCCTGAAGAGTTTTCGTGGAAGACTTAGATGAGAATGAGTAATACTGGTGGACACCCAACTTTCTTCAGGACCGTGAAGAGATCATCTCTGTTTACATGGCCAAATTTGCTGGTTCCTTTGCATTGTGAATCGGGATATACCCGTTCTGCCAAAGTTTTCTTTAATATAAATTTGTCGTTTGTGTTAAAATACATTATGGTTTATTGTGTATAACATGTATTTTACAATGAAAACTAACGGCCAATCTCTCTTTGAGAAAGAAGCAAAGTACAATAATCGGGAGATGCAGTAATGAAACAAATGTTTGTGCACATAATTATTATATAGAGCACAAGTACACAACATATTTTAGTTGGGGAAAATTGGTTTGACTATCCACGTATTTCTACGTATTTTGTAAATGTCTGCACCCTGACTTAATGTTCGAAGTATGTTTAATCATTTGTGTACGGTAATCGGTATGTCGATGTCGTAAGATACTTAAAGTACATCGTTGCAATATGACAATAACAATGATAGTAATAGTAATAATAATAATAATAATAGTAATAATAATAGTAATACAAATAATAATAATAATAATAAATTTCTTATATAGCGCCCCATCCAAATAATTGTTCTGTGGAGCTGTACAAAGGTAATTATAAACAAATTAATAACGTATAAAACATACATATTTTAAAATACCAATGTGCTAAAATATGCAATCAATACTACTAAACAAAATCGACTATATTTTCATATAAAAAAAAATACTTATATAATTTAACAAATATAGGTATAGATGTTATTAAAAAATAACAACATATTAATTATAATAATACCTAATAACTGAAATAAATGTAAGTATAATTAATTAAGATCGTCGGATGTTAGAATGACTTGTAAACAGATGCGTGTTAAGTGCCACTTTAACACTCACTTTTACGCTGACTAAAAACTTTCTTAATGATTGTCTTAGTAAACTCCGTGATTTTTGTTATATTTTTAGCCGAACATAGAAGTTTACGCAAACACCTAACGCTAACTAACTGAGTAACTTTAAGTATGCTTCAAGAAACCGGCCCCAGGAATTCTAATACACACGACGATTAAAGTGAATCGAAACAAATACGGTAAATGCATTTTTTTTTGGTATAGCACACATATATTTGTTGGCTTAGCGAGCGAATGCATTGCACCGACATGGTAATACTGTGACCAAACGTTTTCATCACATCCGCGGTAACTGTACTTGGGGTATGGGTTTGAAATGAAATGTTCAGTATACCACACGTATCCCCTGTGCCCCGGTGTCTATTACGTTATCATGGTGATTCTAACGAATGTCTAAGTAATACAATTGCAACGTCTATTATGATTCAATTCAATTAGTCCAGCGACTAATACTACTTAAAATAGAGTTAATAGTGAAAGTGAAGTAGAAGTTATTTGAAGCATCGGGCAATAATGGAGTCTACGTACGGGGTAAGGCCGTTTCAGCAACTCCTTCCTTGCGAATTTGTATTTATTCCTTATGTACGTGTATGCAGTATCTAAATCTACTATGGCGTCCATTACGTGTCAGCGCAGGTGCTGTCTACGTATTGCGTTGTGGCGTTATGACGTCACGGGTGTTGCACAAATCAAAGAGCGTATACGTGACCTTCCACAGCAAAGTAGGCATTAAGTTGTGAAATAGAGTTTAATACATCTGTTTCATTCCACTGGCTGTAGCCTCTAACATGGTACCTCGTTTGTGGAAATACCTTGAGTATTTTTTTGTTTGATTGCACACAATTTAAGTAAACTTTAAAAGTGAAGTCTTGAGATAAAATGCTTTACAAATTTGGCTATGTGCAAAATCAATGCCCAATGGAACCACGTATTTAGTATTTTAATAGCTTAACATTAATTGTCGAGAAAAAAGCCTGAAATTGAAAGATGAGATTAAAAGGTTTAGTGTGCATTTCTGCCAAGATCATAAAATCGACGGGATTAACCAAGACAGCTATTGTTGACTTGGGTGCGGAACAGTTTGTTTCGACTTAATAATCGATTCGTTGTGGTAAGTCACATAAATTACATAACTTCGAAACGGTGCAGCGAGCGAAATAACGATTGTTCGAAAAAAAGTACGCCATGGAGCGGATTTTCCACCATTTTGGAGGCGTGTTAAGTCAGCAAGATGGATCTGTCAGGATATACGCGTGCAGAAGATGCAACTCTTTGAATAGTGACAGCTCAAAATGTCAAAGATTGTGCAATAGTATAATAGCCTGATGATCATTCTGGTTAAATATGTTGAAGTTCTCATGGCAGAATAAATCATTTGGACGATTTTTGTTTCATTATCTTGAATTGTCATAGTTAAAAAGTTTCAAATATGACCTCAATTGTTTTTCACTTTACATAATATATCACAGCTGGGACTGAGTTATAATTCTGATTAACTATGGTGAAGTTTTTATCGTTGAATACATATTTAATTTGTTAGGATGATCTGTGGCGTTTCTATAACAAATATAACGTATATATCTGCAGTTCGTCCTCTAGTTTTTTTAATCAACTAACATAGATAACACATATGTATATACTGTTGTGAAGTTTCAACGTGATCAGAACGATATAACTGTTAGAATAAACAATTAAAGATCCCGCAGCTGTCAAAATGGAGGACAAGTAGTACCATTGGATACTTTCAGATTCTGCTACGGTGATGCCTCCGATCTGAATAATAGTTTCTTTGCATAAAGTCATCCACAATCCTGAATAATGTTGCCCTTGACATAATCCGCCGCATATCCTATCGTACGGGCGGACGGACGAGAACAGAGAGAGATAATAAAGTGGGGAGGTCGAATGGGGGCGGTGGTATTATATATATATATATATATGAACAGCGGGGCAGTTCTCGAGTAGGAGCGTGGTGGAGTAGGGGGCCAGTGGCCAAGTATAGGGTGGTGGTCTATTAGGGACGGTGATCAAATAGGGGATTGCGGTCTTTGGGTGGGGCAGTGATCAAGTAGGGGATTGTGGTCGTTTGGGGGGGGGCTATGATCAAGTAGGGGGGCAGTGGGCGAGTAGGGGGCAGTGGTCTAGTAAGGGGGTGGTGGTGGAGTAGGAGATGATGGTCGTGTAGGGGGCGGAGGTCGTGTATGAGGGCAGTGGTCGTGTAGGGGGCAGTGGCCGAGTAAGGGGGCGGTGGTCGTGTATGGGTTAGTGATGGAGTTGTACAGCGCCAGACTGTCGGTCGAGGGGACCCAGATCCGAATCCCGCTACCGAGCACCGTCTCGAAACTTGGGCAATTTCATTCACCCTACTTTACCTGTGTATTTCGAAAGAAAAAGCGTAAGCTGTTGGTCCAGACACATTAAGGTATAAAGTAACAGTGACGTCACAACGTCGTCATTACATGCTAGTTATGCCGTGCTTGAAAAGGTTATTCAATCGTCTCATTATCGATATGCGAAAGTGTGGCTAATTGTGTCCACTCCAAGAGAAGTAAAAGACCCAAGCAGTGGGTAAATGCACAATCTATAAAATAAGCCAGGAGTCCAGGACCGCAAATAAGCCAGGAGTCCAGGACCGCAATGGAAACAAATGAGTATATTTTATTGTGTGATACTCGTAATATACACAATATACACGCATGTGTGCACGCACGTACGCATCCGCACGCACCACACAGGAATACATACTCGCAAGAATGCTGGATACTCGATGATAAATAGCCCAACCTACTCTTAACATACGTGTTTAATTTATCAACACCTAGAATACATCTTCATCTCTAAAGAGACGACCACTTATAAGAGACGAAGAAGACAGTTGTTAAAGCAATGACGTCAGGGAAGACACCCGGTGCGGTTCGCATAAATCCGGAGACCAGGGCGGGAAAAATGACCGAGGTCATCCTTGGAATATGCAGTGCAGCGTGGTATAAAGAAACATTACCAGCCGATCAGTGCAGAAGTATCAATTATCAAAACAGTAACGAAGGATTCAAATGCTACTCAACAAAATAAATAACAATATCGATGCACCACTATCAAGACAGCAGTTTACGTTAAGGAAAAAACAAACAAACAAAAGATGCTATCTTCATAGTGCGTCTTTCATAGAAAAGGCCAATGAACACCAGGTTCCGCTGTACATTGTACATTCTACGTACATTCTGGAAGATGCTGACGTCTATTGGGTGGACCCCAAACTGAGATCATTGGTTGAATCTGTGTTTCATGTACAGTCGTCTGCCTCCCCCCAAAAAAAAAGTAATTTCGTCTGATATCGGACATTGACGTTCTGACATGACCCCCTTACCTTAAGAGACAGAGAAAAACAAGAAAGGCCATTGAAGAAATGGATTGAACAAATCCAACATGACGCTAAACTCCCAGACATTTAACAGCAGAATGGTGTGCTCTTGGTAAATTAAGGCGGATTGGTGTGACCTCTAGGTAGGAGGACAGCGATTTGTCAAATTGGCCTATGCATTGAGTCAACAAACACACTATATCTTGATTATTAATATTTAACGAGTCTGTGTCCCGGCGGCAATCTAGGCGGAGATCGTCTTGGGGATGGTGTCGGGTATCAGGTACGTGTACGGGATGTCGAGACCATCATTACGCTGTATTATCGCCCGCTGCACCCGTCGTAAATCTTCCTGGAATGCCGCCACCGCTGCCCGCATGGCGGCGCTGTCGAAGTGCATCTCGTCGAACTCTCCCAGGAACATCTGGCGGCGAAAAGAGGAACTTGAAATATCAGTTGGTAAAGAGGTGATGTCTATTTGCTGCCCTTCCGCGTGCATGTAAAGCTAGGATTCCATATATGTGGATGCATACGGCAACAAATTGAATATAGTGCCCGATGGAAATTAACATAAGTAGTTCCAAACACACATACGCGGAGGAGTTTTGTCGCGCGGATGCAGCAAGTTCAACTGCTCCGTGTATCGATTCGAATCGTATCTGCACACGAATCGGATAGGAAATTCCCAGTAGTGACGTCAGTACAAAGGTGTTACCCATTCCGCAAGCGTTTCCGTACGCGTTTCCGTACACATGGAATCCTAGCTTAATCCTGATGGCAGTCTTGTCAAAAGTACTTTCAACTTAGCCCTAACACTAAGCCTAACTGCTTTGCACGTCAAACCAACCATACAAGGGCGTATATATGTAGAGGGTAGCATGGATCTCCCTCCTACTAAAGACGGCAAGACATGTTGTGATGGCACTAGGTGCACCACACACGGACGCGCGCGCGCGCACACACACACACACACACACACACACACACACACACACACACACTAACACACATACACACACATGCACGCACGCCGCCCGCACGCCACATACACACACATACACACACACACTCATTCACTCATTCACTCACACATAAACTCACAGTTTCACTAACGAACACAAACAGTCACTCATATACGTGCGTGTGCATGTGCATGTGCGTGTGCGTGTGCGTGTGTGTGTCACGTACTTAAATATAAACAAAAGTAAGTGACACACACACGCAGTCATCTTGAAAACGACTTTTCACCTCGTCTGTGCCTCGTCTAGACAGAGTGTAGCAGGCTGCGATGATTTCCGCTGTCTTCCCCCGGCTCGGCAGCGCTGATTTGATCGTCTCTATGCTAGTTTGACCCTTCTCTGTGGGCGGCGCCACCAGGAGCATTGTCGGCATGTTGGGACAGTAGGCGTAGTAATCCATCATGCCGAAAGTGAGAGCCGCATTACGACACGATGTCGTAAAAATAATCGTAGTCACAAAGTCGATGAGGTCGTCGAGTCGACTGAACACTCCTGGTAGGCCGTGATCGCCCCCGAAGCCGTTATCGTGGATGTCGGTGATCCACTCCTGGACTTCGTTGTCAGCCTGTGGCAAAAGAGGATGGATGACTATTTATATCTCCAATGGAGGCAACGACAACGTTTGTTAGTGTTACACACACAGTTACTTATGATTTATGTGGACATTAGATACGTCGATTTACCAACAAGGAACAACTAAAACATTTGCGTCATATTTACCTTATTCAACCAGTGAGCCCTTTAAGTATATCAACGCCAAGTATAACTTGCTCTCCTGGCACTGAGGATGGACGTTTCCTGTATCTAAGGCGTCCACATAGGCTATTTTATATCCCATACTGAGTCGACGATATGGGACCGCCACAAACATGATCTCCCTGTCACACCGGCTACGCAGCCCCCAGTCTTTATATCAAACGTACTGTGCCTGGTCCGACACACTGCTCTTGTATGCAAAGGTGGATGTGCTAACCAAAGACCGTATATCAATAATGTCTAAATATACTCTCTGTTGTGCTAACACTGCTATGCTGCGTCTTTCATGTTGACGAATACAACATGTGATCGTTTATTTACGTCATAATCATAACGACGCTCGCGCCCTCCATCAATGTTTACCTTTGCCACCAATGTTGATAACGGTTATATACGTGAATTACATTAATATTGCTTCATGACATATCATAAATCAAATATTCACGCATACAGTTGTTATGTCAAAAACGTTGCCTATGTCTTGGTAATAAAGAAACACTATTGTCGCCAGACTTTCAACAAAATATACAACGGAATGCACAAACAAATCACATGTTCGGCGTCCAATGTTGATGACTTGACGGAGCTTTTGTTAGGCAACAAGTCGTATCATGCATAGGTCAATTGTATTGTAATTACGGCATGACATCTGCCAAATATTTGTTTCCGCATGCAGTTCACCCTTAAAATTGTACTTACGTTTTTATAATAAATAACAAACGTTGGGATCAGAATGCACAACTAATTGTCCGATAGCTGTTCACGCGCGGCATCCATTGTGTAAGCTTCACGGACCTTGTTGCTAGGCGACATATTGCGGGATGGATATATCAAAAACGAGTACATCTTTATGTAACCTACCTGGACGTTTGCTTCTGTCCAATAGTGCAGCGTCAATACGACCCGCACGAACTTCTTGATGACGTTCCACAGGGCGAGACTGTCGTCACGGTAGAAGTATCCTGGTAGACACTGCTCTTCCGCCACACCGCGCGCTTTGAGGTCCGTCGGTAGATGGAGGTCATCGAAGTGAAAGGACCTGCGTGGTATCACAAATATATAAGCGAGCGAAAAGTGAACAACTCGGAACATGTCCAAACCATGACATTCTACGGTCACTAGCACCCTCATGGCTCATCCTGTCCCGATGGTTTTGGTATAATTTGAAAGGATGCACTTTTTGTTATTCTAGCGTCAATTATATTTCCCGGTAACCGATCATAGAACATTTACAAACGGACCTATAATCGTGCCGTTTTCGGTGTTCTGTACGGTTCCGAACGATGTTGTCGGCGGGTACTCAGTGCACTAAACTTCCGATTGCGGCGCTGTTTTCCTTATTTGCATAGATTCAGACATGCGCACTTCACGTGTCACGTGCTTCAAATCTAAGCGAATGTATGTATAGATACGTCCCGAATCATTGCAAATTTATTATCGACGTAAAAGTCTGATCTAGAGCGGGAGGAGCAGTGTGCGAGATACGTGTATTGTGCATACTCTAGTGAAGTCGCCTTGTGGTGCACATCAGCAAATGTGAGAAAATCGTGAATAAGATACACTGGACAGGTAATATCGCCCACAAGCCGTTACCAGTGGCGCGAAAGCCAATTTAAACCTTCGTCGCATGACTGACTTCGATGCAACCATTTCTTGATTTCATGTTATAAGCTCCACCCACTTTTAAATTGCATCGAAAATGATATGCTTTGATCGCAGCAAGCCGATATATACCTACGTCGGCGTGACGTCACAATAACGTACGCCAACCAATGGGTCAAAATTCGTTGCGTTGGTTGGTTGATATACGTGATTGTGACGTTACGCCTACTTCGCGTATGTCATTTTCGCAGCCGTTTGAAAGTGGGTGGAGCTTATACCATGACATCAGACAGTTGTGCCTCAATCGGTAGATTGATGAACTGTGTCGACGAAACAACATCGTTCGCAGTGTCTAAGACACCGGAACGGGCACGGTTGTATGTTCGTTTATAGTTTATTTTAGGAATGACTGTCAGGAAACATTTATATACATATATATATATATATATATATATATATATATGAATAACAGAAATCGTAAGCTTTCAAACGATATCAAGATTGTTTGGATCGGACGAACCGTAATGGTACAAGCCATCGTTAAAAAAAACATTTTAGGGACGTGTTTTCAGTTGTTCATTTTTTGCTCGCTTAGCTATTTTTGCAGGTATACAATAAACATAACAATAGTAGTAATAATAATAAACTTCTATTATATCCCCAGGAATAATTATAATTATGTTAATTTTTGTGTGTAATGCCGCTTTTAGGTACATACGTTAGCACTTGTCTCAGACACTGCGAACGATGTTGGGTCGTCGACACAGTTCACCAATGTACCGATTGAGGCACTGTCTGATTTCGTAGTATAAACCAAGGAACCTCTATTTGGACAGGAGGCTTCACTGAGCAAGAAAATGGCAGTCTACGCTGAAGATTTTTGTCCGCCATTCGGGAGGCAAGCGCATGCGCCTGCGGGATCACCAGCACGCGATTTTAACGTATTTATTCAGTCACCTCATTTCATCAGAATAATCATCAAGTTGTGATGCGTCATATAAAATGAAACATATTAAAATAATCATTGAAGTTTAGTTTTTTAGTTATCACAATTCAAATTAATGAAATTTGCAAACAAATCACGTAGAAACGTTGCAATTATATATTGAGCCAACTGAACTTCGTCGTGTTTCATCAGAATAACCATCAGGCTGTAACACTTCTTATATAATTAAAATAGTGTTGTTATAGTTGAAAATGTTGAGCAATGATAATGCAAAGAACTGCATTTCCTGCATGCGTATGGTCTGGCTTGGCGCAACTCCAGAATGGTGGACGAACTGCTTAAGTACTTTCCTCGAACAATGTAGATAGCGCGCGCTGCACCGTCTTGAATTGATATACGGTCTTTGGTATAAACTCCACCCACTTTCAAACGGCTGCGAAAATGACATACGCGAAGTAGGCGGGACGTCACAATCACGTATATCAACCAACCAACGCAACGAATTTTTACCCGTTGGTTGGCGTACGTTATTGTGACGTCACGCCGACGTAGATATATATCGGTTTCGCTGCGAGCAAAGCACATCCGTTTCGCCGCGGTTTAAAAGTGGGTGGAGCTTATAACATGAAATCAAGAAATGGTGAAGTGCGCATGTCTGAACCTATGCAAATAAGGAAGATTAGCGTACTCAGTACCGGCCGCCAACATCGTTCGGAACCGTACAGAACACCGAAAACGGCATGATCGTAGGTCCGTTTACAGGTTTTCTTTGAACGGTTACCGGGAAACCTAGATGACGCTAGAATAACAAAACGTACATCGTTTTAAATGATACCAAGATCGCCGGGACAGGACGAGCCGTGTTGCGAGTTGTTAATTTTTCGCTCGCTTATCTATTTTGATGCTATTTAAATGATAATAAATTATTTCAAATACATAATAAAATATTAAATTATATCAAGATTGTTTGGATCGGACGAACCGTACTGGTACAAGCAATCGTTAAAAAAAACATTTTAGGGACGTGTTTTCAGTTGTTCATTTTTTGCTCGCTTAGCTATTTTTGCAGGTATACAATAAACATAACAATAGTAGTAATAATAATAAACTTCTATTATATCCCAAGGAATAATTATAATTATGTTAATTTTTGTGTGTAATGCCGCTTTTAGGTACATACGTTAGCACGTGTCTCAGACACTGCGAACGATGTTGGGTCGTTGACACAGTTCACCAATGTACCGATTGAGGCACTGTCTGATTTCGTAGTATAAACCAAGGAACCTCTATTTGGACAGGAGGCTTCACTGAGCAAGAAAATGGCAGTCTACGCTGAAGATTTTTGTCCGCCATTCGGGAGGCAAGCGCATGCGCCTGCGGGATCACCAGCACGCGATTTTAACGTATTTATTCAGTCACCTCATTTCATCAGAATAATCATCAAGTTGTGATGCGTCATATAAAATGAAACATATTAAAATAATCATTGAAGTTTAGTTTTTTAGTTATCACAATTCAAATTAATGAAATTTGCAAACAAATCACGTAGAAACGTTGCAATTATATATTGAGCCAACTGAACTTCGTCGTGTTTCATCAGAATAATCATCAGGCTGTAACACTTCTTATATAATTAAAATAGTGTTGTTATAGTTGAAAATGTTGAGCAATGATAATGCAAAGAACTGCATTTCCTGCATGCGTATGGTCTGGCTTGGCGCAACTCCAGAATGGTGGACGAACTGCTTATGTACTTTCCTCGAACAATGTAGATAGCGCGCGCTGCACCGTCTTGTATTGATATACGGTCTTTGGTATAAACTCCACCCACTTTCAAACGGCTGCGAAAATGACATACGCGAAGTAGGCGGGACGTCACAATCACGTATATCAACCAACCAACGCAACGAATTTTGACCCGTTGGTTGGCGTACGTTATTGTGACGTCACGCCGACGTAGATATATATCGGTTTCGCTGCGAGCAAAGCACATCCGTTTCGCCGCGGTTTAAAAGTGGGTGGAGCTTATAACATGAAATCAAGAAATGGTGAAGTGCGCATGTCTGAACCTATGCAAATAAGGAAAACAGCGCCGCAATCGGAAGATTAGCGTACTCAGTACCGGCCGCCAACATCGTTCGGAACCGTACAGAACACCGAAAACGGCATGATTGTAGGTCCGTTTACAGGTTTTCTTTGAACGGTTACCGGGAAATCTAGATGACGCTAAAATAACAAAACGTACATCGTTTTAAATGATACCAAGATCGCCGGGACAGGACGAGCCGTGTTGCGAGTTGTTAATTTTTCGCTCGCTTATCTATTTTGATGCTATTTAAATGATAATAAATTATTTCAAATACATAATAAAATATTAAATTAAGAATGTATATATATATATATTATATATATATATATTTTTTTTATATATACATATATATATATTACTACTACTACTACTACTACTACTACTACTACTACATCGGTACTACTATTACTACTACTACATCAGTACTACTATTATTACTACTACTACTACAGTACTACTTCTACTACTACTACTGCTAATACTACAACGACTACAACGATAATGATTAACTTGTAACATCGCTGAATGAGTTGCGAGTGTTGTCCACCAGTCGCGAGAAGCTTCTGGAGAAGTCCGTCATCTGGCGCCTGTATCAGTCGTCTGCTTAACACGTTGATGGCTGCAAAGGCATCAATGTGTCAACGTTAACATAGCCTAAACAGTTCGCGAAACATACATAATATTCGCTAATTCATTTACTGAACAAAGCTACTGATGTCAACTGAGACGGAAAAACATATCGGATGTGACAGCTGAGAAAAGAAAACAATTCAACGAATTCAATTTTTCCAATCTTGATGGACGGTTTCACCAATATTTCAGACACCGTTATTAACGATGATTATTTTTCGCAAGTACCACGCCATTCTAACCTCCCGCCTCGGGACGCTCACTTATCAGTGAACGAATTATCTAGACATCATTCAGCCTCGATGCAATCACTGCTCACATACTAATCTTACACAAATATCATAGCTGTCTATAACCAGGTTCTCATATATACATCCGAGTGAACTGATGCAACGTGTAGTGACCGAAATTACTTCGAAACGGCATAAAGATTTGTGGAACCTGGATTATCTCGATGTTCTGACATCTCGTATACATCGTCTCACACGAGTGTCACTTACCGATGCAGTAGCGAAGGTGTGGGAACAAGAGTTTGTAGAGGGGGTGTACTGGGGGCAGGTTGCGTAGAGTCGACATGGCAAATACCTCCATCACGAGACGTGTCTGCAAAAATCCGTGATTTTGTTTGGGATAGAACACTTTGGCTGTTGATATCTGAAATATTGATAATCATTTCGGAAATTTTTTTAAGAAGAACATCTTCAAATTTTATTTGTTGGCTTTTCTAATATGTCCTATTACCAAAACGTCCTGTTACCGAAATGTCATATTGCCGAACCGTCCGATTGTCAAAACGTTTTATGTCCGAAATAAACAATTGTCTGCTGTCCACCTGTCCAGGGCCAAAGAACACTTTACAAAAAAGCCTGACTACACACTCCTTTGTGCCCAAAAACGAACCCAAGACCACAAGGCCGCTTTACAATGGGCTCGTTTACGTCATAATTTATACGATTTAGTAACGCCTACGTGACCCATTTGCATAAATTCACCAGTCGGGATGCATCTGGAGTTCCGAGTTGGCCATGTCGTGTTCACGGTGTACACGAGATGATTTGAACGCAGCATAACACTATCACAGCGATTATACAATGCTCATGCCTGCCGGGGAAATAGGGTCTGATGTCTAATGTCTGTTAAGAGAGACGCGCATTGAATTTGCATATTTGCAATAGATATATTTATGTAGAAAGATTTGACTCAGAACATCTTCACCTAAAGTTGTGCTTGGCATAAACTACCGTATTTTAGCTGGTAATGCATTTTGAAAATAAATTAACATTGCTTCGACCATAATTTTTAATAGGTAGGCAATTGAGCTGGAAGATAAAGGCTATCAACGAACCCGCCTAGTGCATTTATTCACCTGAAGATGGCGTGACATGACCTGGTGGATCTGCGCATCCGCTTCGCGCACCCACATCTTGGCGAACAGCCAATCAGTGGTGCTGTCTTCCGGCGTCCACACCGGTTGGTTGGTACCCGGATGCAGCTGTATAGCGACGGGGACAAGATTGGAATCTCGTCTCACGTACAGCAGACATGTTGGGCATGCGATGTACTGATCATATTTCCCCTTGTAGTCCGTGCACAGTTGTAGCGCCTCCAGCTCCGGGTACGAGAGAATGTACACCCGTCCCGCCTTCGGGGAAATGCAAGTTTCATTTAGGCGTAACTCAAACAAAATACATGGTTTTTATTTGATGCGGGTTTTTTTGGAAACATTGAGACAGTTATTCTGGAATGAGTGCGTACGATCGAATGATTGGGATGCATATTTTGGAATTATATGCACACAACTTACTTCTTCTTTTCTTCTTCATCTTAATGCTGTCATTTCATATAATGTCTACAGGACTTATACATTATATCAAAATGACAACATTAAGAAGAAGAAGAAGAAGAAACAAGAAATAGAAGAAGTCTGTTATGTGCATATAAGTCCAAAATATGCATCCCAATCATACGATTGTACGCTCTGTGCACGACTATTCGCGACAGTATTTAAAAAGTACGATTACCGTCATCGTGCCACTTTGGTTTGATTTACTTAGGACTAACATCCCTTAACAGGACCGCCATCAAAAACAAAATCCAGATGGCAAGTGGACGTGGGAGTAGTTATGATCCATTGATTATTTTCAATGTTGGCTACATTATCCATTGATACGCACTTATGACATTCGCATGTGAACCGAACAAATAAATTATACATTTGTTTGAAAATCTCCTTGAAATATGCATGGATTAACGTAATCGTGTCTGGTAAACACGGTTTCATGTAACTACTGTGAAGACATATCCGTCTCACAGATGATTGCCAATTGATGATAATTTTCTGTATATATCCCACACAGCTACACCATTGTTTGCTTATAATATTTGATGGTTATTTTCGATATTATTGTTCTCCTAACCTGGTACTTCTATTCACATTTTGACATAGAAAACGATAGTCAGCAGTTATTTGTTTTGTCTTTGAACGTGTCGTTGCATTTGCGGTCAACACGGCAACGTGCTCTGGATACATTAGTAAATCAAGCAAACTTCTACCCGTCGAATGTCCCCTTATTACATTAAACACGATTACTACTAATATTACTACTACTACTAATAATAATAAAGAAAGAAAGTATGTGGACAATATCTTACTTCAATCTCGTCGAGAAATGAACACCCGCGATCTGCGAAGCGATCCAACATGGCCGCCGTGACCGCCATATTGGCGGGAATCTTCCGGACTCTGCGCAGTCGAGTCGGATGTGGTCCGTTGAGTATTTGTCGGCCAAACTCATCGTCATTGCGCCACGTGACGGCAACTTTGCGAACTGTTTTCTTGTCCTTCGAGAGCGAAAATTGCATTTCGAGTACGTGATTGATGCGACGAATAGGGCAAAATAACATGCTTCCTGTTATCAGAAACGGCCTTTGCAGTTAAATCAGAATAATAATCCATTCATTGCTCGTGTTGCTATCGCTTGTTAAGTTGCTCGGTTTTTTAACAATGTTGTATTGTGGTATTTATGTTATCGAATAGAACATATGCACATGTTATGTTTTTTTATAAAATGCATATTTTGTTTTGTTTTTAAAATGCCGTCACTGATAGTTTGCTATTCCTTTATATATTTTGGCGGGAAATGTATATAGTTGACATCACAATATTGTCTATTGTTCGTTCGTTCGTTCGTTCGTTCGTTCGTTCGTTCGTTCATCCTTTCATTCGTTCGTTCGTTCGGACGGTCGTTAGGTCGGTCGGTCGGTCGGTCGGTCGGTCGGTCGGTCCGTCGGTCGGTCGGTCGGTCGGTCGGTCGGTCGGTCGGTCGGTCGGTCGGTCGGTCGGTCGGTCGGTCGGTCGGTCGGTCGGTCGGTCGGTCGGTCGGTCGGTCCGTCGGTCCGTCGGTCGGTCGGGGTAATCTTACCTTAAGAACGTTGGTCAACAGCTTCGTACAATCAGCCAACGGGTCCCAGGAGTCAAACATTGTAAGCATGGTGCCTGCCCCTGTATTGGCCAGTGTGCGCACGTAGTTCCCCATCACATCTAGCTCATGCTGCAATTTCGATTGGTCGTCGTACATGCAAGGATCAATGCCATTGGCACACTATCAATAGTTGTGGTAGCATGGTGAATGTGCAGCCAACTTGGTGGTGACTTCTGAGAGATGTCCGATAACGTTACATATATACAATAACTGTCTTCTAGCATACGATTGCATAAATGTCAGTTGTTTATATATATATATATATATATATATATATATATATATGGAAACCACATAAAGCAGTAATTTTTGAAGATCCATAATTGCAATATGTAACACGTTATGATAATAATCCTATTCTGTAATTTGAAATGTGTCGTATAACGTGTAATATTATTATTTTGTACAAAAGTACTTTATTTTCAAATAAACGTGCCTGCCAAAATAAAAGTAAACATTTAATAACATTGTCTCCCTGTTTCGACCAATATTCATCACCTGGAAGTTGAATTGCGCCTCCTTTGGTAGATCGTCATAACTATTGGCTTTGATCCGACCCGGAAGTGAATCCGAGAGGTCCCACTGGTAGAGTTGACGGCGCACCTCTAGTTCGTACTTCCGCTGTAAGTACGTGTAGGAGCTAAGCTCGTGCTGTGGAAGTATCGCTGGAAGCAAGCATCGTAATATCTGACCAAGTTCTAGGGGGAACTTCCGGTGGTGAATTGGTTTGAATTTGGTGCAGCAAACTTGCGAAAATATAAGGTTATTTGATCAAGATAAGTGATATTATTGAGTGTATAGCATACATAACGTAATTATAGATATATATTAAGCAATAGTTTTTGTTAAAAGTTAGCTAGAGGGAGTAATCTAGGGTAGATTAAAAGTAGGCGATTTGCGAGCGATAATTGGGGACGTTAATGTAATCGGAACGTTGTTTACAAAGTAGGTCACTGACGAAGTTAACGTAACGTGAACGACAATAGAATAGCGTTATTTGAGATAATAGATGTAGTTAGATGACTAATGAAAACCTGAAATAATAGCCTTTTAATGTGTATATTAGTACACAGGAAACAGTCTTTGTAAAGACTACCTTGTATCTAATCCTAACTTGAATACATTGTCATCGACATCGTAACTAGGTAAGGCACGGTGTGTCACTGTGTGTTAACAAATATAACTAAGTATAAACTATACATTCTGGTGTAAATTGTACACAAAAGTCTTTTCAAAGACTATATAAAAACTATTTTGAAAATAAATAAATTCTGATATGGCACCTTGCAAGCGGCAACTCAGGACAAAATGACACTTAGTTTGCAACGACTGCCAGAGCTGGGTGGATTTTGCGTTGTCTGGCTGTCCAAAATCATGGGCAGAGACCAAAGATGACTGATTCACCTTTCGGTGTATGGGGTGTTTGAGGTTGGAATGTCTGATGAAGGAGGTGTGTAAGTTGACGGATATAGTGAAGGAGATGGAGGGGAGACACAACATAGAAATAGATGGAGCAGAGAGGGATGACGCGGAGAGAGTTGAGAATTCTACAACAGAGAAAGAGCAGAGTTGTGACACGGAGACTGAAGAAAGGAGACTGAGAGGAGGGAAGGTGACCGGTGTGAAGGAACAAGAAATTGAGAAGACAGAGGGACGGAGGAAAACTGTTCGGCAGAGGAAAAGAAAACGGGTCAGTGGGGATAGATCAACAGGTAGTCAGACTGTTGAGAACGAGGAGAGACGCGACAGCGATACAGGTGGTGAAGAGGTAGATACCACACAGGCAGTTGGTAAGAATGTGAGACAAAAGACTGATGGAAGAAGACAGAGTGTTCCGAAAAAAAAAAAAAAACATGACAGGCGTGAAGGTGACAGGGGAGAAAGTGACCATAGTGAAGGAGGTAGCCGGAGAAAAGGGACGGGAGAGGAGAGAAGAAAATGTGATGGAAGGAAAGATGAAGGGACGAAAGGAAGTGAGAGTAAATGTGCTAAAAGAAAAGATGACAGGAGGAAAGGGGACAAGAGAAAACTCGACAGGAAAGAAGGGTATGGAAGAGAATGTGACAGGAGAGAAGACGGCAAGAGGAAAAGACAACAACCAGACATATGCAAACCGGAGGAGCTACTCCGAGGCAGTGATTGAGGGGGCAAGGAGAAAAGAAAGAGTGTTTATGGGCGATTCAATTCTGAGAAAAACAGACAAGACTATATGCGAGGGGAAGGACGTTATTGTATGTCTACCGGGGCTAGGATAGAGCATGTGACCGAAAGGGTAGAGAAGGTATTGGGGCATGACAAGGGAGGGTCTATACTAGTACACGTATGGACAAACAATGCAGGCAAGGGGGGAACAACTGGGATAGTTCAGAAGTACATACATCTAGTGAGGAAGCTAAAGAAGTCAAGAGTGGAACAGGTTGTTCTCTCAGGAATTTTGCCAGTAATGGGAGGAAGGGGGGCAACATACAGAAACTGTAAGAAAATGGCGATTAACGCACTAGTTGAGCAGATGTGTGAGGAAGAGGGCGTGGGAATCATAGGTTTATGGGGGTATTTTGTTGGGAGAGAAGATATGTACATGAGAGACGGTCTCCATCTAAGTGGAAAGGGGGCAGCAGTATTCTCAGAGAATCTGCTGCGATCTGTTGACAGTGGGACAGGTTGCATCTATTTAAACTAAATTCGCAAGGGGGGGGACTCGCAGAGAAGCCTGAAACTGGAGGCATAGATAAAGACAGCAAAAATAATTCACCAAAGAAAAGCTGGATATAAAATGTTTGTTTAAATGCAAGGAGTATAGTAAACAAAAGAAATGAACTAAACATTATGGTAGAAGATATTGACCTTCACATAATAGGTATAACCGAATCATGGGCAACCACCGATATATCAGATGCCGAATTGGGACTGACAGGATATGTAATGTTTAGGAAAGATAGAATAGGAAGAAGGGGAGGTGGAGTTATTTTATATATTAAAGAATCTATCCAGACTGATGAAATAAAATTAGAAAGAGAAGCAGATTGCGAAGAAGCTGTTTGGTGTAACATAGTTACAGGAAACTCAACGTTAACGGTTGGATTAGTGTATCGAAGTCCAAACATAAGCATAGAAGAGAATGAAAAAATACAAAACGCTATAAGGGAAGTGAGCAAACGGGACTGTGTTATTATGGGGGATTTTAATCATGGATATATAAAATGGAAATCTCTACAGAGTATGGGTAGTGAGGACCAAAAGTGTTTAGTTTTAGCACAAGATAGTTTCCTTTCTCAACATGTACTAGAACCAACCAGGGGAGAGAATGTGTTAGACATAGTTTTGTCCTCACAGAATGAATTAGTTGACAATGTCAGGATATGTGAGCCACTGGGGAATAGTGATCACAACCAGATACATTTTACCATCAAAGTAAAATCAGAAATGAATACTAAAAATCAGTACAGGAGAAATTCCCATAAAGGAAAATATAAGGACATAAGGAAATATTTAGCAAAGATAGACTGGAATAACACACTGAAGAATAAGACAGCAACAGAATGCTGGAATATCTTAGAGTGAAACTGAATGCATCATCGTCAAATTTGTTCCCTTAAAAAACACGGGAAACGATCCAAAAAGAAACACTTATCGAAAGAAGCCATTAGAAAAATTAAGTATAAACAAATTATGTGGAAGTCATATAGACGTACTGAAAATGACGAAGACTACAACATTTATAAAGAAGCACTAAACCAAGCTACAGCTGAAACTAGAAATCCAAAGAGAAGCTATGAACATAAATTAGCTTGTAATATAAAACATGACAGCAAGAGTTTTATGCGTATGTTCGAAGCAAACAAAAAGTTCAGGATAAGGTCGGTCCTCTAGAAGATAGTGCTGGAAGTATAATATCAGAAGGATTCTTAATGGCAGAAAACCTGAATGAGTATTTTAGTTCAGTGTTTACCAGAGAAGACACTAGTTCACTGCCAGTACCAGAGGCTAAGTTCAAGGGGGCAGAATCAGACTATTTAAGACAGTTAATTGTAACCCCAGAAATGGTAGCTAAGAAAATTAGGGCTATGAAGGATATTAAATCACCTGGAGTGGATGGTATTCCACCCAAACTACTAGTGAAAATTGTAGAACAAATTAGCATACCGCTTGCAACAGTTTTCAACTTGTCATTGGAAGAGGGAGTGGTTCCTTTAGAATGGAAAGAAGCAAACATTATACCGTTATTTAAAAAAGGTTCAAGAAACAAGTCAAATAATTATAGACCAGTTAGTTTAACATCGGTGATTTGTAAATTATTAGAAAGACTAATTAAAGATCACATGGTGGATTTTCTTGTTAAACATAACTTGATAAACCCATCTCAACATGGGTTTCTAAAAGCGAGGTCATGCTTAACAAATATGTTATGTTTTTTGGAAGATATCACTAAGTGGGTAGATGATGGATCACCAGTAGATATCATCTACTTAGATTTTCAAAAAGCTTTCGACAAAGTGCCACATCAAAGATTACTGCTTAAACTAAAGGCCCATGACATAGGAAATGGTATAATTAATTGGATAGAAAAATGGCTGATTGACAGAAGACAACGGGTAGTTGTTGATGGGGAGGCTTCAAACTGGAAATCAGTTTTGAGTGGGGTTCCACAGGGATCGGTACTGGGACCTATATTATTCTTAATATATATAAACGATTTGGACGATGATATAGCTAGCAAGGTGTTGAAATTTGCAGATGATACAAAAGTGTTTAGAAGGTTTAAAAGTGATGGAGATAGACAGCATTTACAAGATGATCTTGACAGGTTGATCAAATGGTCTGAAAAGTGGCAAATGTTGTTCAATTTTGGGAAATGTAAATGCCTTCACACAGTACATGGGAACGAATATGTAGAATATACAATGGGGGAACTGTACTAAGTACTACTGTAAAATAAAAAGACTTAGGGCTGACAATTAGTGCTGACATGAAGGTTTCAGAGCAGTGTGGAATTGCAGCTTCAAAACGAAATCAAATCCTTGCATTGATTAAGCGAAATATAGCATATAAAGAAAAATAAGTAATAATACCGCTGTACAAAACAATAGTTAGGCCTCATTTAGAATATTGTATACAAGCGTGGAGGCCATACCGCAAGAAGGACATAGATATGCTATAAAGAGTACAGAGGAGAGCGACTAAAATGATACAAAAACTGAGGAATCTTAGTTATTAAAAACGCCTAAAAGAATGTGGTTTAACAAAACTAGAGACCAGGAGATTCAGAGGAGATCGGATAGAAGTGTTTAAAATATAGAATGGTTATGAATTTAAAATATTGAATGGTTATGAAAATATTGATAGAAATATGTTTTTTTCAGTTAAGAAAGATAGAAAGACTAGAGGACATGAAGTTACTTTAGTAAAGGAGCAGTGTAGATTAGACGTAAGAAAGTTCTCATTTTCACAAAGGACTGTGAATGAATGGAACAGATTATATGATGATTGTGTGGGTGCTAGTAGTGTGAATATGTTTAAAAATAAAATCGACATATACCTCAGAAGGGCTGGATATATTTAGATAAAAGGGTTGGACTCTCTATAAGCCAAAAGGCTTCCTTGTCCACCTGCCATCTAGAGTTAATTCTCTGGATGGCAATCTTGTTAAATCCTATTAAATCTATGCATCACGTGACCTGTTGCCTAGCAAAACCTCCGTGAAGCCATCAGAAAACATAGGGTGGGTTCAGACATTCCGTCGTATATGTTATTGAAATTCTGGTCACAAATATGTTTCTTTATGACAAAAACATAAGGCAAAGTTTTTATAGTGACAACTGTGTGCGGGAATGTTTGATTTTTGAGATGTCACGCAGCAATAGTAATGCACGACGAACTCAATTAATGTATCTAGTACGTCGCGGTTTGCCTACGTCACAATACAAATTTTGCGCGTGATCTAAGTCAAGCTGTCTGTGCCAACAATGTTGATAACGGTTATATACGTGAAATACATTGCTGTTGTTGCAGTACATCTCATAAATCAAACATTACCCATACAGTGGTCGTATGGAAAACTTTCTCTTGTGTTTTTCTTATAAAGAAACAGTTTTGGAACCAGAAACTCAACAAAACACGACGGAATGTCTAAACACGTTCAGCATCCATTGTTTGATGGCTTCACGGAGTTTTTGCTAGGCAACAGGTCACGTGATGGATACGTCAATTGTTAGGGGTGGTATCATAAATTCGCTTTAATTTAACGAGTTTCGTAATGGTTCAGACTGCCTACCCAACCCATCCAATGCGTGGGGTGGAACTTGCGATTGTGAGCTTCCAAGACCACACATAATAAACGCCATATTCAATCAACGTGATGTGCTATGCACCACGCAGCCCAGTTGTACTATCTACAATACCATCAATGTGCATAAATGCATGTTCTGCACGATAGGTGGCGACACTGTATCGATAAATGTTTCTGGTATCGACCTACCCACCACTCACCCTCCCCTAATGCACTACTCTTTGGGGGACCTTTGCGAACATATCTCACACACGAACATCGCTATTATTGTCGTCTTTCTTGCATAACCTACACTATCATCATCGTCGTCATCATCTTCAACATCATCACCAGCACATTCGTCATTATTCTAAATATATCGCGTGGTTGACACTATAAGAAATACCGACACATTTAACGAAAATAACACACCATCAATTTTACGCAGAAGGATGTCCGGTCGACCCGCATCCAGCCAGGTGTAGCACGGGAACACGTGACGTCGACCCTGCGCAGTCGTCTCCTCGAGCACGACGCGCTCCAAGTACCAGTGTCGTCCGGGCATCAGACTCCGCAGCTCCATCTGACAGTTGTAAACGCACAATGTGCACACATGATATGGATATTCCCTAAACAATCCGAATTTCCGACAAACGGCAGAGCATTTTGTTTCATGTAGATATTTTACATAATAGTGGATGGAGATACGCCGTATAAGAATGGGAATGCCGTTAACGATTGCAAACACTATTATGGATTGATATGGATTCATATTGAATTTCACATCAAATATATGGATTGTGTGTGTTGTGTCTTTGTGTGTGTGTGTGTTTGTGTGTGTGTGTGTGTTTGTGTGTGTTTGTGTGTGTGTGTGTATGCATAAGCGGGTGCGTGTGTGTGTTTGTATGCGTATGCGAGTGTGTACGCGCGCGTGTGTGTTCGTGCGTGTCTACATGCATGCATGTTTGTGCATGTGTGAGTGCAAACGTGGGTGTGCGTTAATAGATGCCAGTGTGCAGTGGGTGTGTGTCTGTATCTCCCTCTCTCTCTCTCTCTCTCTCTCTCTCTCTCTCTCTCTCTCTCTCTCTCTCTGTGTGTGTGTGTGTGTGTGTGTGTGTGTGTGTGTGTGTGTGTGTGTGTGTGTGTGTGTGTGTGTGTGTGTGTGTGTGTGTGTGTGTGTGTGTGTGTGTATGCATAAGCGTGTGTGTAGCCTCACTTGGACGGCGACGAACTGGCCGACATCTTTGAACTGTAGCGAGAAGACGTCGGTGTGTCCCGGTTCGAAGTCGTCCTGGAGGGTATGACTCAGGTATAGCGGCGCCGTCCGTCCCAGAGTACCTGCGGGGAACACATATTTGTTATTAACGTACTAGTGCATAACCGGAAAAAAACACGTTGATAAGTCGCTCTCATGTGTTGTGCAACGATTCTTCCCACGGCTGCAGCAGGTGCAGCAGCTATAGTAGCTGCAGCAACAACATCAGCAACAGCAGCAGCCGCAGCAGCTATTATATGCAGAGAACAGAATTGGCCAGATTTCAAAACTGCCTCTTTTGTGTTGTCCGAACGAGCCGTTTTTACGTGTCGTATGCTCTATTTTAGTTTGTGCTAATTTTCTCTATCCAGTGAAATTCATATTTAGTGACGTGTTGGATTGTGAACCAAAGCAAACTCTTTCACTATGCATTAAAACGAGCAGCAACAACAGGTGCATAAACAAACACATCAGCAGCAGCAGAAACATCAATAACAACAGTAACAACAACAGTAGTTGCAGCGGAACCAACAACACCGAACAAACAGCAATAACAAGAACAGCAGTAACAACAACAGTAGTTGCAGCGGAACCAACAACACCGAACAATCACCAGTATCAAAAACATCAGTAACAACAACAGTAGTTGCAGCGGAATCAACAACACCGAACAATCAGCAGTAACAAGAACAGCAGTAACAACAACAGTAGTAGCAGCGGAACCAGCAACACCGAACAATCAGCAGTAACAAGAGAAGCAGTAACAACAACAGTAGTAACAGCGGAACCAACAACACTGAACAATCAGCACTAACAAGAGGAGCAGTAACAATATCAGTAGTAACAGCGGAACCAACAACACCGAACAATCAGCAGTAACAAGAGGAGCAGTAACAACAGTAGTAACAGCGTAACCAGCAACACCGAACAAACAGCAGTAACAAGAATAGTAGTAGCAACAAGAGTAGTAGCTGCGGAACCAACAACACCGAACAATCAGCAGAACAAAGAGAAGCAGTAACAACAACAGTAGTAACAGCGGAACGAACAACACTGAACAATCAGCAGTAACAAGAACATTAACAATATCGAAGTAGTAACAGTGGAACCAACAACACGAACAATCAGCAGTAACAAGAGGGCAGTAACAAGAGTAGTAACAATGGAACCAGCAATACCGAACAATCAGCAGTAACAAAGAATAGTAAGTAGCAACAAAATTAGTAGCTGCGGAACCAACAATACTGAACAATCAGCGGTAATAAGGAGCAGTAACAATAGCGATGTAGTAACAGCGGAACCAACAACACCGAACAATCAGCAGTAACAAGGAGCAGTAACAATAGGTAAGTAACAGCGGAATAACAACACCAGACAAATCCAGCAGTAACAAGAGGAGCAATGTAACAATAACAGTAACAGCGGAACCAACAACACCGAACAATGAGCAGTAACAAGAACAGTAGTAACAACAACAGTAGTAACAGCGGAATCAACAACACCGAACAATGAGCAGTAACAAGAATAGTAGTAACAACAACAGTAGTAATAGCGGAACTAACAACACCGAATAATGAGCAGTAACAAGAATAGTAGTAACAACAACAGTAGTAGCTGCGGAACCAACAACAACGAACAATCAGCAGTAACAATAATAGTAGTAGCAACAACAGTAGTAGCTGCGGAACCAACAACACCGAACAATCAGCAGTAACAAGAATAGTAGTAACAACAACAGTAGTAATAGCGGAACCAACAACACCGAATAATGAGCAGTGACAAGAATAGTAGTAACAACAACAGTAGGAGCTGCGGAACCAACAACAACGATCAATCAGCAGTAACAATAATAGTAGTAGCAACAAGAGTAGTAGCTGCGGAACCAACAACACCGAACAATCAGCAGTAACAAGAATAGTAGTAACAACAACAGTAGTAGCAGCGGATCCAACAACACCGAACAATCAGCAGTAACAAGAGGAGCAGTAACAATAACAGTAGTAACAGTGGAACCAACAACACCGAATAATCAGCAGTAACAAGAGGAGCAGTAACAACAACAGTAGTAACAGCGGAACCAACAACACCGAACAATCAGCAGTTACAAAAGGAGCAGTAACAACAACAGTAGTAACAGCGGAACCAGCAACACCGAACAATCAGCAGTAACAAGAATAGTAGTAGCAACAAGAATAGTAGCTGCGGAACCAACAATACTGAAAAATCAGCAGTAATAAGAGGAGCAGTAACAATAACAGTGAAGTAATAGCCGGAACCAGCAACAACACCGAACAATGTGAGAACAGTAACAAGAATAGTAAGTAACAACAACAGTAGTAACTGTGGAACCAACAACACCGAACAATGGGCAGTAACAAGAACAGTAGTAGTAACAACAACAGTAGTAGCTGCGGAACCAACAACACCGAACATTCAGCAGTAACAAGAATAGTAGTAACAACAACAGTAGTAACAGCGGAACCAACAACACCGAACAATCAGCAGTAACAAGAATAGTAGTAACAACAACAGTAGTAACAGCGGAACCAACAACACCGAACAATCAGCAGTAACAAGAATAGTAGTAACAACAACAGTAGTAAAAGCGGAACCAACAACACCGAACAATGAGCAGTAACAAGAACAGTAGTAACAACAACAGTAGTAACAGCGGAACCAACAACACCGAACAATGAGCAGTAACAAGAATAGTAGTAACAACAACAGTAGTAACAGCGGAACCAACAACACCGAACAATCAGCAGTAACAAGAATAGTAGTAACAACAACAGTAGTAAGAGCGGAACCAACAACACCGAACAATGAGCAGTAACAAGAATAGTAGTAACAACAACAGTAGTAACAGCGGAACCAACACCGAACAATGAGCAGTAACAAGAATAGTAGTAACAACAACAGTAGTAACAGCGGAACCAACAACACCGAACAATGAACAGTAACAAGAACAGTAGTAACAACAACAGTAGTAACAGCGGAACCAACAACACCGAACAATGAGCAGTAACAAGAATAGTAGTAACAACAACAGTAGTAGCTGCGGAACCAACAACACCGAACAATCAGCAGTAACAACAACAGTAGTAACAGCGGAACCAACAACACCGAACAATCAGCAGTAACAAGAATAGTAGTAACAGCGGAACCAACAACACCGAACAATGAGCAGTAACAACAACAGTAGTAACAGCGGAACCAACAACACCGAACAATCAGCAGTAACAAGAATAGTAGTAACAACAACAGTTGTAATAGCGGAACCAACAACACCGAATAATGAGCAGTAACAAGAATAGTAGTAACAACAACAGTAGTAGCTGCGGAACCAATAACACAGAACAATCAGCAGTAACAATAATAGTAGTAGCAAAAACAGTAGTAGCTGCGGAACCAACAACACCGAACAATCAGCAGTAACAAGAATAGTAGTAATAACAACAGTAGTAACAGCGGAACCAACAACACCGAACAATCAGCAGTAACAACAACAGTAGTAACAACAACAGTAGTAACAGCGGAACCAACAACACCGAACAATCAGCAGTAACAAGAATAGTAGTAACAACAACAGTAGTAGCTGCGGAACCAACAACACCGAACAATCAGCAGTAACAAGAATAGTAGTAACAACAACAGTAGTAACAGCGGAATCAACAACACCGAACAATCAGCAGTAACAAGAATAGTAGTAACAACAACAGTAGTAACAGCGGAACCAACAACACCGAACAATCAGCAGTAACAAGAATAGTAGTAACAACAACAGTAGTAGCTGCGGAACCAACAACACCGAACAATCAGCAGTAACAAGAATAGTAGTAACAACAACAGTAGTAGCTGCGGAACCAACAACACAGAACAATCAGCAGTAACAATAATAGTAGTAGCAAAAACAGTAGTAGCTGCGGAACCAACAACACCGAACAATCAGCAGTAACAAGAATAGTAGTAGCAAAAACAGTAGTATCTGCGGAACCAACAACACCGAACAATCAGCAGTAACAAGAATAGTAGTAATAACAACAGTAGTAACAGCGGAACCAACAACACCGAACAATCAGCAGTAACAAGAACAGTAGTAACAACAACAGTAGTAACAGCGGAACCAACAACACCGAACAATCAGCAGTAACAAGAATAGTAGTAACAACAACAGTAGTAGCTGTGGAACCAACAACACCGAACAATCAGCAGTAACTAGAATAGTAGTAACAACAACAGTAGTAACAGCGGATCCAACAACACCGAACAATCAGCAGTAACAAGAATAGTAGTAACAACAACAGTAGTAGCTGCGGAACCAACAACACCGAACAATCAGCAGTAACAAGAATAGTAGTAACAACAACAGTAGTAACAGCGGAACCAACAACACCGAACAATGAGCAGTAACAAGAATAGTAGTAACAACAACAGTAGTAACAGCGGAACCAACAACACCGAACAATCAGCAGTAACAAGAATAGTAGTAACAACAACAGTAGTAAAAGCGGAACCAACAACACCGAACAATGAGCAGTAACAAGAATAGTAGTAACAACAACAGTAGTAACAGCGGAACCAACACCGAACAATGAGCAGTAACAAGAATAGTAGTAACAACAACAGTAGTAACAGCGGAACCAACAACACCGAACAATGAGCAGTAACAAGAACAGTAGTAACAACAACAGTAGTAACAGCGGAACCAACAACACCGAACAATGAGCAGTAACAAGAATAGTAGTAACAACAACAGTAGTAGCTGCGGAACCAACAACACCGAACAATCAGCAGTAACAACAACAGTAGTAACAGCGGAACCAACAACACCGAACAATCAGCAGTAACAAGAATAGTAGTAACAGCGGAACCAACAACACCGAACAATGAGCAGTAACAACAACAGTAGTAACAGCGGAACCAACAACACCGAACAATCAGCAGTAACAAGAATAGTAGTAACAACAACAGTTGTAATAGCGGAACCAACAACACCGAATAATGAGCAGTAACAAGAATAGTAGTAACAACAACAGTAGTAGCTGCGGAACCAATAACACAGAACAATCAGCAGTAACAATAATAGTAGTAGCAAAAACAGTAGTAGCTGCGGAACCAACAACACCGAACAATCAGCAGTAACAAGAATAGTAGTAATAACAACAGTAGTAACAGCGGAACCAACAACACCGAACAATCAGCAGTAACAACAACAGTAGTAACAACAACAGTAGTAACAGCGGAACCAACAACACCGAACAATCAGCAGTAACAAGAATAGTAGTAACAACAACAGTAGTAACTGCGGAACCAACAACACCGAACAATCAGCAGTAACAAGAATAGTAGTAACAACAACAGTAGTAGCTGCGGAACCAACAACACCGAACAATCAGCAGTAACAATAATAGTAGTAGCAACAACAGTAGTAGCTGCGGAACCAACAACACCGAACAATCAGCAGTAACAATAATAGTAGTAACAACAACAGTAGTAGCTGCGGAACCAACAACACCGAACAATCAGCAGTAACAAGAATAGTAGTAACAACAACAGTAGTATCAGCAGCGGAACCAACAACACCGAACAATCAGCAGTAACAAGAATAGTAGTAGCAAAAACAGTAGTAGCTGCGGAACCAACAACACCGAACAATCAGCAGTAACAAGAATAGTAGTAACAACAACAGTAGTAACAGCGGAACCAACAACACCGAACAATCAGCAGTAACAAGAATAGTAGTAACAACAACAGTAGTAACAGCGGAACCAACAACACCGAACAATCAGCAGTAACAGTAACAAGTAGTATAGTAGTAACAGTACAACAGTAGTAGCTGCGGAACCAACAACACCGAACAATCAGCAGTAACAAGAATAGTAGTAAAACAACAGTAGTACTGCGGAACCAACAACACCGAACAATCAGCAGTAACAAGAATAGTAGTAACAACAACAGTAGTAGCTGCGGAACCAACAACACCGAACAATCAGCAGTAACAAGAATAGTAGTAACAACAACAGTAGTAACAGCGGAACCAACAACACCGAACAATGAGCAGTAACAAGAACAGTAGTAACAACAACAGTAGTAACAGCGGAACCAACAACACCGAACAATCAGCAGTAACAAGAATAGTAGTAACAACAACAGTAGTAATAGCGGAACCAACAACACCGAACAATGAGCAGTAACAAGAATAGTAGTAACAACAACAGTAGTAACAGCGGAACCAACAACACCGAACAATCAGCAGTAACAAGAATAGTAGTAACAACAACAGTAGTAGCTGCGGAACCAACAACACCGAACAATGAGCAGTAACAAGAACAGTAGTAACAACAACAGTAGTAACAGCGGAACCAACAACACCGAACAATCAGCAGTAACAAGAATAGTAGTAACAACAACAGTAGTAACAGCGGAACCAACAACACCGAACAATCAGCAGTAACAAGAACAGTAGTAACAACAACAGTAGTAGCTGTGGAACCAACAACACCGAACAATCAGCAGTAACAAGAATAGTAGTAACAACAACAGTAGTAACAGCGGAACCAACAACACCGAACTACCAGCAGTAACAAGATATCACTATGTGGGTAGACGAGGCTTCTCCAGTAGATATCATCTACTTTGATTTTCAGAAAGCTTTTGACGAAGTGACACAATAAAGATTAGTGATTAAAATAAAGTCTGTCACTGGAAATGGTATAATTAACTGGATAGAAAAATGGCTGATTGATTATTCTTAATATATTTCAACGATTTGGACGATGATTTAATAAGTATTGTGTGTGAAATTTGCGGATGATACAAATTTTTTTTGAAGGATTAAACGTGATGAAGATAAACAGCAATTACAAGATGATCTTGACAGGTTGATAAAATGGTCTGAAAAGTGGCAAATGTTGTTCAATTTTGGAACATGTAAATGCCTCCACACAGGACATGGAAACGAAGGTTTACAATATACAATGGGTTAATGTATAAAGTACTGCTGTAAAATAAAAGGACTCAGGGTTAACCATTAATGCTGATATGAAGATTTCAGAGCAGTGCGGAATTGCATCTTCAAATGAAAATAAAATCCTTGGATTTATTTTACGATATATAGCGTGTAAGGAAAACTAACTAAGAATACCGCTTTACAAAACAATAGTTAGGCTTCATTTAGAATACTGTATACAAGCCTGGAGGCCTTATCGCGAGAAGGACATATATGCTAGTAAGAGTACATAGGTGAGCAACTAAGATGATACAACAAATTGAGGGATCTTAGTTACGAAATACGCCTAAAAGGATGTGGTTTAACAACACTAGTAGTATGCTAGTAGTGTGAACATGTTTAAAAATAAAATTGACACATACCACAGAAGTGCTGGGTACATGTAGATAAAAAGGATTGGACCCCCGATAAGCCAAAAGGCTTCCTTGTACACCTGCCATCTAGAGTTAATTATCTGGGTGGCAATCTTGTTAAATCTGGTTAAACAAGGGGAGCAGTAACAGCGACAAGACGGTATTAATTAAGTCTTAACGTTGCATTCTGAGTTAAGCTAACACTTTAAAATGATTTAAAGAACATGTAAATACAACATGAACAATATTTGCTTAGTTTAACACACTTTGGCATGTGCTATGTTATTCAATAAATTATGATTGTGCAAAATTACCGGTCACCCTGTCCGGCCAACGGAATAACAAACGTATAACATGCGGGTATAACTGTTCGTCTTTTTACATTTCGCCTCAAAATTGCATATTATCTGTGAAGAAAAGTTATTTATATAATGCATGAGGCTGATTTACTAAGAATTTGTATTTAAAAGATGGCGACTTAAGAAGACCCCCACGCATGTTTTAGTCATTGACTACACACCTGTGATAGTGATGTAGATATCGCCGTCAGTTCCCGCGCTCACAAACTTTCCAGTTGTCACACTGACGTCACACCTGACCATGTCCTCCTCTTCCTCTACCTCTGGGGTCTTCTTCTCAGCGTTAGCCACCACTCCGTGGAACTCCTTCAGTACAGTCGACACTGACCGGAAGTCTTGGGGCGATTTGGGTTCAGCCGGGGTGAAGGTCGGCGGACACGTGACCAGTGACATTCGCGTTCTCGCGAGACGGTCTTCGGAGAGCGGCAACACAAGCGAGATCATGGTGAGATCTAACCAAGGACACGTGATCTCGTCCCACCTGACGCATGCGTTAAACGGGCTTGTTTCGTCAGTTGGAAGGCTGTGGTCGTCTGCCGGATAATTGTATAACTGGATCTGCAGACGGTAGAGCAACGTAGAATCCCGCAGTCTGTCGCAGTATTCGCTGCGAAGGTAGTCCTTCGATTTCTTTTCTGTTTCCAATCGCGAGGTGACCCTGCAATTGAGAGGAACTTTATTGAGTTAGCGATTAATGCATAAGTATGTGTCAATCACCAATGGTAATTTGGTAATTCGTCGAAATTGCACATAATAATAAGTGCACAGAATTCGCGATAGATATTTAATAAAATTTGTTACAGATGACGAAACGCATACGCGTGAAAACAAATATTAAATATTTTTATAACTCGTTATAATATTGCGTATAACCTTAAATATTATCTGATAATAATCAATGAAATTAACTTGCTCTTACCATATGTTTTTCTGGTCAGACTTTTTCGCACGGCCTGTTTCTGGGCTCCCATCTGCTGGCAACAGGCGAAGTCTCGCTAGGTGGCGCGTTCCGTCCACGCTTTGAAAGTCGTATGTCACATGACTGTAATATCGTTGATCGTAGTAGGAGGCAGGCGTGCGTCTGACATTCTCCACTCGGCCGTAGTAACTAACAAAGAAATGTTGTTTTAATCGCAGCAGGTCTCATGAAGTAAATTGAGTATTGTTGACAGGCAGGCAGGCCGGCCGGCCGACCGACCGACAGACCGACCGACCGACCGACCGACCGACCGACCGACCGACCGACCGACAGGCAGGCACATACAGACAGACAGATAGGCTACGCATTAAATTATCGAGAAACGAGAACAAATATAAATTACGCGTTGTAGGAAGAACAGTTAGTCGTATTTTGAGTTTACAAATCTGGTCAATTTCGTTCACTACACGTAATTGTAATACATTAGCCCATTTTACAGCTCTCAATAATTGGGTACCTGGCTACATCCATCGTTGACAATGTGTGAGAAACAAGCTTTCGTACAGCAATTGCAGCGGCGTTGTATACCTCTGATATGATTTAAGAAGATAACTCAATGAATACTTACGCTACAGGGGTGAGGTGTAAATCGCTTGACGGTCTAACGACTGGATACTTAGCCATACAAACACACCCTGTCTGTGTCATTCACTGTCTACAATTACGTAGTCACTGTCATAGCTAGGCGATCACAACGAAGAGGTGCGACATAATTGCCCTACGGGGATCTTCTAAAACATCGATGTTTCAAACTTAACGAAATTAGTCTCAGTTTAATGTATTTCTCCCTAACAAACGTATGCTAGCAAATGAGGAAAAGAAACCTTCTCAAAATTTACCGTGTTAATACTTAAACTGACCATCAAACACAACATCGTTTTCCTAATTATCGATAGAATGTAAACGAGGAGAAAACGTGTTTTCCACTGACACCAACCAAACGGTATCACTTTAAACGTTACAATAGTATAGAAGTTAACTTGGCAGATATTAACTTCTGTGAAACAATGCTCCAACACGTTTCACCAGAGATACCTATATTTTAAAACATTATATTTTAATTTTTATAGAGTGTGTTTTAATAAAGCATATTTGCAGAACATACAGCTTATGTAAGAGCTGTGTACTAGCAGTTACAATTGAAAAACAACAGATTTATATATTACAATGAGACCAGAATCATGGCGGACAGACGTATTAGAACTCCGCAAAATTATTCCAGACGCCTCCTGATTTAACTATAATGTAGGGTCGGGGGTTTTCCGAGGGGAAGATCAGACAAACACAATCTGGGGCAGATCTGTGTCCTAGACTAGCATTGGTGTTTAAAGTATTAGGTGAAGCAACACAGCAACATGTTTCATGTCCCAGCCCGTTTCCATTTTGGCCGCCGCCATCTTTTTATTATTTACTGAACTATTGAAAAGCATGGTTATATAACACAGGGTTTTCGATTCTAATGTAAAACTCATTGTCTAAAATTTGCCGTGCGCACAATTATATAATTATATTTTAATTCTTGCTATCCTTTTCTCAATCCGGAAGCCATACACCATCGACTGTAATCAGCTACAAAAACAACGCTTTTTAATATGCTAACTCTGGGGATGGTACGGGTGGTTTGAGCAATTATTATTAAGAATAGTATTTTAGAAAGCCGGACGAGAAACAGGTTTCTGTTTAACTTGACCTTACTTGGCTGGCTTGGCGAATGTCCAGTCACGTAGAGTGTCCGAACCTCTGCGAAAGGCCTCGAGAAAGAGGGCGAACGAGGCGTTGTTATAGTACTGGGCCTGGCGGCCCGTGTGGAGGATGACGTCGAGAGATCCTCCCTGGTCGACGTCACAGAACTATGGAGCAACATAGCAGATTTTGTTGTCATGCAATGTTCAACATTAACAGCAGCAATTACCAGCGTCGTTGCCATCTTCGTCGTCGTCCTATCGTCATAATTATCATACAAACATTGTCAATATCATCACTATGGTCACCATTACCATAGCAATCGTCAATCACCAATCGTCGTTTATGGTGCATCATTCACATAAACATTGTCATCATCATCACGTGGTCACCATTACCATAGCAATAGTCAATCACCAATCGTCGTTTATGGTTCATCGTTCATATAAACATTGTCATCATCATCACGTGGTCACCATTACCATAGCAATCGTCAATCACCAATCGTCGTTTATGGTTCATCGTTCACATAAACATTGTCATCATCATCACTGTGGTCACCATTACCATAGCAATAGTCAATCACCAATCGTCGTTTATGGTTCATCGTTCATATAAACATTGTCATCATCATCACGTGGTCACCATTACCATAGCAATAGTCAATCACCAATCGTTGTTTATGGTTCATCGTTCATATAAACATTGTCATCATCATCACGTGGTCACCATTACCATAGCAATCGTCAATCACCAATCGTCGTTTATGGAGCATCGTTCATATAAACATTGTCATCATCATCACGTGGTCACCATTACCATAGCAATCGTCAATCACCAATCGTCGTTTATGGAGCATCGTTCATATAAACATTGTCATCATCATCACGATGGTCACCATTACCATAGCAATCGTCAATCACCAATCGTCGTTTATGGAGCATCGTTCATATAAACATTGTCATCATCATCACGTGGTCACCATTACCATAGCAATCGTCAATCACCAATCGTCGTTTATGGAGCATCGTTCATATAAACATTGTCATCATCATCACGTGGTCACCATTACCATAGCAATCGTCAATCACCAATCGTCGTTTATGGAGCATCGTTCATATAAACATTGTCATCATCATCACGTGGTCACCATTACCATAGCAATCGTCAATCACCAATCATCGTTTATGGAGCATCGTTCATATAAACATTGTCATCATCATCACGTGGTCACCATTACCATAGCAATAGTCAATCACCAAACGTCGTTTACGGTGCGTCGTTTCAGATAAACATTGTCATCATCGTCACTGTGGTCACCATTACCATAGCAATCGTCAACCACCAATCGTCGTTTATGGAGCATCGTTCATATAAACATTGTCATCATCATCACGATGGTCACCATTACCATAGCAATCGTCAATCACCAATCGTCGTTTATGGAGCATCGTTCATATAAACATTGTCATCATCGTCACTGTGGTCACCATTACCATAGCAATAGTCAATCACCAATCGTCGTTTATGGAGCATCGTTCAGATAAACATTGTCATCATCATCACTATGGTCACCATTACCATAGCAATCGTCAATCACCAATCGTCGTTTATGGAGCATCGTTCATATAAACATTGTCATCATCATCACGTGGTCACCATTACCATAGCAATCGTCAATCACCAATCGTCGTTTATGGAGCATCGTTCATATAAACATTGTCATCATCATCACGTGGTCACCATTACCATAGCAATCGTCAATCACCAATCGTCGTTTATGGAGCATCGTTCATATAAACATTGTCATCATCATCACGATGGTCACCATTACCATAGCAATCGTCAATCACCAATCGTCGTTTATGGAGCATCGTTCATATAAACATTGTCATCATCATCACGTGGTCACCATTACCATAGCAATAGTCAATCACCAATCGTCGTTTACGGTGCGTCGTTCAGATAAACATTGTCATCATCATCACGTGGTCACCATTACCATAGCAATAGTCAATCACCAAACGTCGTTTACGGTGCGTCGTTCAGATAAACATTGTCATCATCATCACGTGGTCACCATTACCATAGCAATAGTCAATCACCAATCGTTGTTTATGGTTCATCGTTCATATAAACATTGTCATCATCATCACTGTGGTCACCATTACCATAGCAATCGTCAACCACCAATCGTCGTTTATGGTGCGTCGTTCAGATAAACATTGTCATCATCGTCACTGTTGTCACCATTACCATAGCAATAGACAATCACCAATCGTCGTTTATGGAGCATCGTTCATATAAACATTGTCATCATCGTCACTGTAGTCACCATTACCATAGCAATCGTCAATCACCAATCGTCGTTTATGGAGCATCGTTCATATAAACATTGTCATCATCATCACTATGGTCACCATTACCATAGCAATCGTCAACCACCAATCGTCGTTTATGGAGCATCGTTCATATAAACATTGTCATCATCATCACGTGGTCACCATTACCATAGCAATCGTCAATCACTAATCGTCGTTTATGGAGCATCGTTCATATAAACATTGTCATCATCATCACGTGGTCACCATTACCATAGCAATCGTCAATCACCAATCGTCGTTTATGGAGCATCGTTCATATAAACATTGTCATCATCGTCACTGTGATCACCATTACCGTAGCAATAGTCAATCACCAAACGTCGTTTATGGTGCGTCTTTCAGATAAACATTGTCATCATCGTCACTGTGGTCACCATTACCATAGCAATCGTCAATCACCAATCGTCGTTTCTGGGTCATTATTTATCGTTCATCGTTCATCGTTCATCGTTCATAACGTAGAAGTCATCAATCATCGTTGATCAATATCATTATGATTCAACGTCGTCGTCGTTGTTGGCACATACTCCATCTCCGCAATCACTGGCATTCATCATCATCATCATCATCATCATCATCAATATCACCATCATTATTATCATCGTCGCTAGCATCGACGCCATCATCGCCACTAACAGCACACAGGCACACCTGCACTACCGCACAAGCAAAGTTATACAACGCTTGTGTTTAAACGTTCTATCGACATTAGATAAAGACACAGGAAGTAACTTTTAAAAAATTATACAACTATAATTATAAATTTGAAAATGTAAGCAAGATGAAACCTTAATTAATAATAATAATAAAGACAGACCAATTAAAGACAGACCAGTTGACTTCACCAGTATATTTTTGAGGTAGTGGCGTTGGGTTATGGTCCCTGTTGACCAATGTTATATATTTCTTTTAAAAAAATTACTTTCGTTTGTTATATGTTTTTTTATAGAAGCTGTTATGACACTGCATTTTACCGAAACACAACTAAGAGGTGACTATGCTTGCCCCGTTTGTCCCGTTTTCCGATGATCATGACACGCCACTGACCTTCACACATGTCACACGTCCATCCAACATGGCGTCATCCTCGAAAGCGAGGTTGTTGTGACGTAATCGCAAACAGAAGACACGGCCGGCTCTGAAGAATTCGTGTTCGGGAAACTTCGGATTGCTGACGACTTTGGCAAATCCGAGTCCACCTACGGGCCGTGGGCAACATGAGTGCCCGTTCTGCACAAGCGCGTTGCTTCGCACGAGACTCTTGAGTTTGTCACCGAGAGCACTGAAGAGGCCGCCACCGCTGCCATCACAGCCCACTGCATCCTGGGAAATCACAATATGGTGTATATGAAGAGCTGCTATCCGTTTTGGGTAAAGAACTCTTTAATAACTTGGTGTGCAAGTGTGTGTTTTTAACACAGTTCCTCAGTCACTGGTGGTGGGACTTTAGGGATAGCATTCATTAAAATAATTAAAGATTTTATCTTATAGATAACTTATACTAGGAGCAGAATCAACATTAAATACGCAAAAAAGAAATGTAAAAAGGTAAGTTTTTATATAGCGCAATATCCAGTTATCAGCCTTCACGACTGCACAAAGCGCTTTACACTTTGCTCACCGGCAGACCTGTTCAATCGACCATCTCGATTGCTCTGGGAAGCATGATTAATTATAAATTAATCGTTCATTATTCGGGCCGTCGATTCGACTCAGATTCGATAAATCAAGGGAATGTATGGCGAATTGTATTGGCTAACGGGCTGATATTATTTGCTTTTTGTTTTTATGTTTCGCGTGACTAAAATGCCTCGAATCTCCTAACTTATTTACAATAAATTGCATCTTAAATAATTAATAGTGCATGTAATGTTTTAATTGTAATGGTGATTGTTGCAGTGTAGTTACCGTTAGAAATGGTACTAAGGGGAATTTGAAAATACAGGAACAAAAACGAACTGTTTACAGATTCAGTGATGTCATCTTTAACTGATTTAGCGACGATTGTTTCACGTTCGAACAATGTAAGTATGTATGTATATTTGCGGGAATGTCATCGTTTCCCTCTCAGACGGCTTGAACTTCAAGTGCCAAACATTCAATAAATAACTATGACCCCACGAATGGGATGCAATACCTACACCTTAACAAAATACATACCCCATGTATGTCAAGATTCTCACCTTCTATGGAGTAAATCAGTTGTTCTGACTATGGAGTAAAACGTAATGCGCGCGAAAAACATAACCTAAAAATCGCATGAACGACGCACGCGCGGCAAATATTTCAGGAAAACGTCCCCTGCGTCATGGTCTTGGCAACATGAAGTAGACTCTGACACAATAGAGCTTATGTCTATTCACATTCTAATAGTATAGCGATAGGAATTATATTTGACAATTCTACACTATCACGACTAGGGCCTATCGGTGAACGTGTACTTTAGTTCTCTCGAACCTTTATCATTTTGATCATATAACGCGTATTTGTGAGAGTGTTACGGTGTTTATGTAACGGTACTGTTTTTTTTATAACATAATAATATTGCTAACACGACTGCCTCCTACATCTACCTCCGTCATGGTACGGGCATTTATGGGAAACAGAAATTAATCCCCATATTAGCGGGACTAATTTCCTATACTTCCCTGTTATGGAAACAATTTTTGACTGCCTATGGTGACCTTAATTACCAGGTGACCGTAAAGCGAGGTTCGACTGTATATTCAAAAATACATAATGTAGCGACGAAAAAGATAAGGCATTCTGGAACACACGATGACCGTTGTTCGGTAGAGATTTTGGCATGCCAACACATCAGCGAACAGTTTAAATAACAGTTTCCAATATCATTTTACACCGCACGAACAAAGCAAGTGCCCAGCGCCGTCACATCGATTTCTACGCCGTTGCTGTGAAAAGGATTATTTCATTGCAATGGGTTGCCAACTGGAGATTTAATATATGACAGCACTAGAAGGCAAATCTGTGAATCGGCACGATGTATGTGAATTACAATTGTCACGTTGAATATTGATACGCTAACATTGGGACATTGTAACGGTACATCCTCCAAGGCGCCGAGGTCCACCCGCCTTTTTCATGTTCACTCGCATCCTCCAACCATTGGTTTCTGTTCTACGTATTGGCTATGTGGTAACACAACAGGAGCTATGTAGAATTATCTACGTATTGGCTTTGTGGTAAAGGTACAGGAGCTATCGAGATATCGTCGTATTGGCTATTTGGTAACACAACAGGAGCTAGGTAGAGTTATCTACGTATTGGCTACGTGGTAACACAACAGGAGCTAGGTAGAGTTATCTACGTATTGGCTATGTGGTAACACAACAGGAGCTAGGTAGAGTTATCTAGGTATTGGCTATGTGGTAACACAACAGGAGCTATGTAGAGTTATCTACGTATTGGCTACGTGGTAACACAACAGGAGCTAGGTAGAGTTATCTACGTATTGGCTATGTGGTAACACAACAGGAGCTAGGTAGAGTTATCTAGGTATTGGCTATGTGGTAACACAACAGGAGCTATGTAGAGTTATCTACGTATTGGCTACGTGGTAACACAACAGGAGCTAGGTAGAGTTATCTACGTATTGGCTATGTGGTAACACAACAGGAGCTAGGTAGAGTTATCTAGGTATTGGCTATGTGGTAACACAACAGGAGCTATGTAGAGTTATCTACGTATTGGCTACGTGGTAACACAACAGGAGCTAGGTAGAGTTATCTACGTATTGGCTATGTGGTAACACAACAGGAGCTAGGTAGAGTTATCTACGTATTGGCTATGTGGTAACACAACATGAGCTATGTAGAGTTATCTAAGTATTGGTTGTGTGGTAACACAATAGGAGCTAGGTAGAGTTATCTACGTATTGGCTATGTGGTAACACAACAGGAGCTATGTAGAGTTATCTACGTATTGGATATGTGCTAACAAAACAGGTGCTATGTAGAGTTATCTACGTACTTATTTACAATATGCTGTGATTTCATAGAGAGCGTTTCTCCTACTGGAGTGACGATCAACTACAAACTACCACTACAAAAGAAGTCAAAAGGTAAGTTCTTAGATAGCGCAGTATCCAGTCTTCAGGACCGCTCAAAGCGCTTTACATTTTACACCCTGGTAAACCTGTTCAATCGAACTTCATCTCGACTTCTATGGGAAGCATCCAGTCACGCAGCAATTAATGCGCAAACAGTATTCGTATACAAATATCCACCATTGCCTATAGCCAGGTACTCATTCATACAGCTGAGTGAACTGGAGCAACGTTTAGTGAACGAACTTGGCCAAGGTCCGACACCGCGGCACTTGATTCGAACCCTGGTTCTCTCGGTCGAGAAGCTCTAGTCACTGCACTACAGCGCTACACAAATCAACACCAACGTACTATAATTGTGATTTATTGACGCTCCAAGGGTGGTTGCAAACTAGTGTATATATAAATGGGTATACAGCAGCACTGTATACATACAAACATCTATGTGTAGAATGTAAAAAGATAACGGTTATGGAAGAGCATGTATTGTCGTTCTAATATTTGTGTAGAAATGGATGTAAAGTACACATAGTATTGTGCATTAAATGACAGGTCATGGCCACCGAGGTGTCACAGTGTGGGAATGGAGTGCACGAAGAAAATATACCTGGCAGTGCACACGCCGGGATGTACCTGCAAGTGATATTGTCAAAATGTCGGCAAGCGACGAACGTAAGTAGTGAGAGAGGCCATCTTCCACGGGACCACTGCCACCCCCCGGCTGCTCATCGAGATGGCCTCTCTCACTACTAACGTAGAATCGTTATACTGTTTATTGAAGTGGGCGCTGAATAATTTATTATGGCATTTAATAAATGCCATGGGAATTTTACAATGTGGCAAAGATGAATGATGTTGAAAAAAGTTATCAAGTTGCATATTAATTTGGCCATAGCATATGTTGACGCCACAAGTAGATACAAGACATCGGACCATGAATGTGGCGCGCTGTGGAAACAGGTAAGGAAACCACTCAAATAAACCGCTGTTATGTTAGTCCTGGAGGTGTTGTTGAAGTTCAATGTCATAAGTGAGAAGGCACGAGAGTCGCTCTATTAAACGGGCCCTTTATTATGCTTTTCCACTCACGTATATAATAATAATAATGGTGATTATATAATAATAATAGTAATGGTGAATACATAATAATAATAATAACAATGGCGATTATATAACAATAATAATGGTGATGATATAATAAAATAGTAACCATTAGTATTATTATGTATTCACCTTTTTTTCCATTATTATTTTCGTTATTGTTATCATTATTATTCCACCAACCTGAAACTGTAACTGCTTGCGTTTCACCCAGATATCTTCCCCCGTCCATGCACGGAACAGTTCGTCGGTTATGTTCACCCAGTGGTCTATCACCTGACGTAGTAGGTCTCTGTCGCCCATGGTGGCGGCGGAGGAAGATGGCGTATGCCACGGTGGCAGTACAGCTGTCACGGCCTACGCCTCCCTACCATCCTACACCGATCGCTGTCTCACTTTTGCTCAGAGCGCCACGCGTTACAGCAGCACTCGTAGCCAATAGCCGGATAAAACGGCGGCTGTCAATTATTACAGTACCGTGGTTTGTTTACGTCGCCTCGCCTGTTTACTGTTTGAGTAGCATCAACTAAAGTGAAGCGTCACGCGTGACCGCGCACAGCGATGTAGCGGCGGTGCCTGCTCGTACAGGCACTCAGACACGCTCCAGCGAAGGTGTTTGTTGAGTGAGCTATGGACTGTCAACTTGGCAGAAGCGCGCGACGGTTGCAGAGAGGTTAGCAGGTACTGGAAATACAGGTAGAAGGAGAGTTTTTGATGAATTTGATGATGGTGGCGTTGTGTGTGTGTGTGTGTGTGTGTGTGTGTGTGTGTGTGTGTGTGTGTGTGTGTGTGTGTGTGTGTGTGTGTGTGTGTGTGTGTGTGTGTGTGTGTGTGTGTGTGTGTGTGTGTGTGTGTGTGTGTGTGTGTGTGTGTGTGTGTGTGTGTGTGTGTGTGTGTGGCTCTGTGTGCGAGATTTCGCACGCGCGTGCCTGCATGTGCGTGTCAGCGATTAACGTGTACTAGAGGTTTCGTGGATGCGGGTGTGTCTTTGCATGTATGCATGTATTCCTGTATGTGTAAGAATGTAGTCACATATGTGTATTTGTGTGTGTGCGCACGTTTGTACGATTATGTATGCATGGAATCATGGAATACGCAATATGTAAGCACACGCAAGCTCATGAATGGACTCACGCGCACGCACGCACGCACGCACGCACGCAAGCGCACGAACAAACACACACACACGCATACACGCACACACAATACTATAATATAGCCGGCCTCACCTTGATACAACGTCAGTAGGCGCCCCACACAGGTAGTTGCTTTGGGTTGGAGCAAGGTCACTTCTGCTACAAACGACTCGCCGAGGCGGAGTGACGTAATGTCTATAAATGGCAACAGGTCGCGACATTGGCATGCATTGATTTGTCACGTGATCATGATTTAACATTGGATGTGAATAATACACACTGCGCCAGCCGGTGTCGGCTGGTACTTAGCCAATGTTCTCACGTAGCATAGTAAAATACCTTGCAGACATGCCTACAATACCATCGCATGTCGTGCGTATTTTGTGTATACGAATTTAGCTTGTTTCTATATATATCGCGTTTTGACAAAAATACATGCTGCGTTTTGATAAAAAATAAATTTTACATCACATTTTATTCAATGGGTGTATTATAATAATATTGCTAGTTTGCCTCTGTTTAGTTCGTAAACCTAAACGAAATAAAATTTTGGTTCGAATGATTCGTATTGATAAATTAATGGTCAATTTGTTTTATTTTATTAGTTAGCTCATATTAAGTTATTTGGTTACCTATACTCATGATATATATGTATATATATATATATGTATATATATATATATATCATGAGTATAGGTAACCAAATAACTTAATATGAGCTAACTAATAAAATAAAACAAATATATATATATATATTAAACGTGTCGCACGTCACAAGTCAAGGCGACACTTTGGTTGCTTCTGTTCAGGATAAGGATGAGATTTTTACATTAAGCTGCACCCCTTTGAGACTTATCAAAACCTCCCAAGTGCCCGATAATCTACATATGAAGCCCATCTCCCCCTCATAGTCGATTCATCCGGAACTCTTTCCTCTCAGCCGGGACATGCTTGATTGGAAACTCACCAACCTACCGGCCACCAAGTACCTTAAAGGAAATAAAAACAAGGCATTAACTAAAATCCGTTTTCCATGTGTACACAAAGTTTAACATTGTATGTAACATTCGAGAACATTAAAAAATACAGAAAAATACATTTGTAGCATAAATTCGATTTTAAACCCGTCTGTGTAGCAATTCCCGTGGAAAAAAAAAAATTAATGAGCTAGGCGATCACGTGGTATCGTAACGTCACATACGACTCACACTCGCAGCAGGCCGACCTTTTCTATGCATTTCTATGTGCAGGAATTTGACACATCAATGTCCATGTTTCGTGATAGTCGACCATATATATATATTTATATATATATATATATATATATATATGTATGTATATATGGTCGACTATCACGAAACATGGACACATTTGTCTTATTTCTTTAAATGTCCCGCCATTCAAAAACAATTCAAGGGATACGCATATCTGATGTGATGTGTAATAAATGTTGGCAACAAAATGCAAAAATGGTTGCGCTAGCATGAATGACTAATTGTTGAGAATTATTTTCGTGTAAATACTATTTCACCGGTACCACACAAAACGCAACTTTCCGTGTGCATTAAACGGACAAAGAAACATGCTTTATTCTAATATTAAATATTACAATTAATGTATTAAAATAGACTATTGTTTGTGTAACTCCAGTCAAATTTTCCTCAGATCATCTTTCTAAAAAAACATGAAAATGGTCAGAAAATGCGATAACACGGGAAAGCCTTTAAATGGCAAATAACTCAGTTACATATATACATTAGTAATATATGTTTGACATACATATTGCGTTTAGGTTAGTTTACACATGATCAAAAAGAAATGCGCCCCACTACAAACCTGGATGAGATACACCGACTTAACTTAACTTGTAGTGTGGTGCGAAAAGCACAGGTCTGTGTGATGTGTCTAGTGCTGTAGTGTAGTGAGTAGTTTGAAGTGCATGCGCTTCATGCTATTCGCTTTCAGCTACAGCCACCAGCTAACTTCCTTAATGGGAGTGAAAAGAGAGCCAATTGCTTAAGTCTCCTCTGCTGGTACGTAGCCTATCCATAGACAAGACCCCAGCACAACCGCCTTGTGGTACACTACGGATACTGGGTACCTTGCGGTCCCAGGCTAATGTACTGGGGATCTGGGAGCAGGCTGGATCCCTTAGGTGCAGTGTGCTGGGCCCACCTGTGTGTGGACACGTCCCGACGCTCACTAAACCAGCTTCCAGCTATGGACAAATAGCAATGGGTAGACCACGCTCATTAGCCTTGGTAGATGAGTGGTCTAGGAGAAGGATACTCCGAAGTAACACCGTGGTGACAGGAGTGGCGCCCACACCAGCTAGAGCAAAAGAACAACATTATGGGTTAAACAGCTAGACGGATGTTATACAAGAATGCCTGGAGCCGCATTCAACATTCACTGGCAACAGCATTTGACAAACATAGAATTATACAGTGAATGTGTAAAGTCACTAATAAAATAAGAAGAAGACGATTGAGATTTGCCGGACACTGCTACAGAAGTAAGGATGAAATGGCTTCTAAGACCATCTTATGGCAACCGACACGTGGAAGAACCAAGGCAGGAAGACCAGCAGCAACTTACATCAACTGCTTAAAGGAAGATGTGGGTCTAGAGACTAGGAGCTGAAGACAGCAATGGCAGACAGAGGGATCTGGAGACGGATGCTTGAAGCCACTAATGTTCGACCCCAGTGGTCGACCTGAGAGAATGAGAGAGTGACTTAACTTGTTAATCGAAACCGCAAATACGATACCACGCGAAACGCAGTTTGTCTCGACATGAAATAGCACATTGATGTCACCTAACAATAAACCCTGAGCTTCAGATAATCACGTGCAAAGCCATTATAAATGTGACATCAATGGGATTTAATTATAAGTTTAATATTTTAGATACATTATTCGTGAAACTATTTTGAGAAATTATTATGAGCGTATGCTGTAGATATCCCATTATAATGAATTTGATAATGTTGCGTATAATTTAATGTAGACATTCATGTTAAATGAATACGCTTGATTGGTGCATAACTTGGCGTCTGCCCATGTTGTGTTGCGTAGGATAAGCCAATCTTAACTATGCGTTTCGCGAGGTAACGTTTGGTATGTGTTTTGCGTGGTATATATAACCGGTCTCTCATAATATTCCTCCTGTAGACATTTATTAACATAGATTAATGTCGACATCTTAAGCTAGGATTCCATATGTACTGCATGCGGAATGGGAGACACCTGTGTTATGCAAGCACTTCTGTGACGTTCCTATTGGATTCCTGTGTGGATACGATTCCATTTTCTGCGACCGCATCCGCGTGAATAAAATACATCTGCATTACATACTTATGATGGAAGTACTCCTCTTAACTTCCATTTCGCGTTTTACATCTGTTTGCCGCTGAACGTATCCCCATTTTGTTTATGTACGTATGGAATCCTAGTTTCAGGTACCAGATTGCTTCAACCAATATTAAAAGAACAGCTACTATTGATCACCGAATTGCACAATTGCGTGTTTATCAATATGACGTTGGATTGAAAAATAAGGTGTAGTGTTAGTTTTTTGGTTTTGGAAGCAATATATTACCTTGTTTGTGAAATAATATAGTGTTATTTTATGCGGAAATGAGGAGGGTTTATTTTGAGATAAAAACAATTGTCATGTGCCATGAGTGAAAGTAATGATTTGAATTATTGTACACCTTCGGTCACGAACCCAAACTAAAACATTAATATCTGGTGGCATTAAGTGTGCTCTACTTTCAAGTATGTATACAATATTGACACACATTCTTACCACAGATATGTAACGTACTATATCTATCAGCGTGATATTAAAATTAGATATGTAGCCCTGTAATTAGTAAACACATAACCAATTGTGTTTGAGGAAGGCGGTTCTGAAAAGTAACGGGGTAGTGTTAGTATTTTGGTTGTATATGCAATATATTACATTCTTTGTTAGACAATGTAGTGTTATAAAAAGTAACGGGGTAGTGTTAGTATTTTGGTTGTATATGCAATATATTACATTCTTTGTTAGACAATGTAGTGTTATATTATTTTGAAATGAACTGGGATTGTTGCGAGGTAAAAATATTTGTTAAGAACCAGATATGTTGATGCCAACATTAGTTATGACTGTCGCGCAGTAATTAGTAGCTATAATAGCCGATTGTTTTTGCGGAAGGTGGTTATGAAAAGTAACGGGTAGGATTAGTCTTTTGTTTCTGTATGCAATATATTATAATCTTTGTCTGACACACTAACGGTATTTTTAACTGGCTATTAAACGGTTTCCTCTCCGTCTGACTACTCTCAGCATGGTGTCGATGATTGGTCTTAGATTAATTGACTAGACATAACACGCTTAATTGACTGTCATCAACTAGACATATCACGCTTCGCGTCGCGTAGTCAACTGGACAGCGGCTTGACTTTAATCAACCAATTAACAATAACAGTTAATTCTCTGTTCCGTAGTCTTTCCCGTGACTACGGAGGGCATTGTCAAACACAGTCCACAGCATTGATGGCCGTGTAGCCTAGTGGTATAGTTTGTGACTGGCATGCAGGTTGGCACAGTTTCAATCTCTGCGCACGCACGCACGCACGCACGTACTCTCGCCCGTACGCACGCACGCACACACTCTATTCTTATATGGAATTGAATATGAACGTTGTTTTCACATTTAGCATAGGAAGTTTTTCACCTATAGCAGGCCTCTGATGTTTCACATTTACCGATAATACTTTTTCACATTTACCAGGCCTACTTTTTTACATTTAGTGTAATGTTTTCACATATAGCGGAATTTTCACATTAACGTAGACATTTTTTAACGTTTAGCGGACTTGTAACATTTAGCGGAATGTGCACATTTTGTGGTACCATATACAACCCACAGGGACTTTTTGTTCGGATAGACGATGATGCGTTGTCCTGTCCACCACGCCAAAGGCGGGACCACATGTCGACCGGCGAATACGACGAATATCACGGATATGGTCAAAACAGCAGCGACACGTTTAGGGTATGTGGTGTTTAATATTGAAGTTTTCATCAACAATCGTTAAGTTGGATTAGGGAGCGATTTGTATCTGGTGTAGCCAAAGAAATGTAGATATGTGTGTCATACGCGTACAGTTGATGATCCAAGTTATCACTTTGGATAACGGAGCTTAGTGTCGTAGTGTAGAGCGTAAATAGCAAAGGCCCAATAACAGAACCCTGAGGGACAACACGCGAAGTGGGCAGTACGCCTGAAAAGCAGTTACCAATCTTTAAGGCTTGGTGTATGTCAGTTAGGTATGAAGAAGACCGGCTCAAAGCTGTGCCAGATATGCCGTACCACGTTAATAAACGTTTAATAACACTGTTGTGATCAATGGTATCAAACGCGGCAGACAGACCAAACATGCGCCAATTAAATCCAAATATGTGTCATAAAAACCATCAGCTCCATGGATGACTCCAGAAATTATAAAATCTAAAATGCGCCGTCGTTCTTTGAAGCGTTTTTGGCGCAATCACACTCATCCTTGGACAGGTCACATTATTCAAGACAATGTCTGCAACAGACAAATGGCTAACTACACCCTCACACAAATGACTAAAACGAGATCGGATTGTTACATAAATATGGTCTCCAATAACTCTGATAGTCCACATCAGCTGTGGAACTGCATAAATCAAATTGTATACAGACGGCCTGCTCCATCCCTACCAAATCATGGATCATTCAAGTATTTGTGTGACTCGTTCTCTAGTCACTTCAAAGACAAAATAAGTCTTATCCGGTCTATTTTCGCAGGTCATACTTCAAGTATTGTACATATTGACTCTCCACAAGTAAATTCTCAACTTCCCTCATTTGAACCTGCCACAGTTCTCGAAGTGAGGACAATAATTATGTCCTCCCCAAATACATCCTGTGATATCGATCCATTCCCGACCACTCTGTTAACAGCATTTCGTGATGCATTACTCAAACCAATAACATATATCATGAACGCAACACTGTGCTCTGGCTTTTTTCCCTGAAGATCTTAAACACACCCATGTAAACTCAGTTCTAAAGAAGCCATCTCTGCTTAAAGAAGAACTAAACAGTTATAGAGCCATTTCCAACCTCAGTTTTGTTTTCTAAAATACTTAAAAAGCTTCTAGCAAACCGTCTAAAATCTCACATCAGCACCTAATGTGTTGCAATCTGCCCACAAACAATACAAACAAACAAACACTGTTAATATAATTGATCGTTTACCTCGAAAATCAAGTTGTCGATAATTGTATCCAGCTACAGAAAGTATAATCTCGTAATATCACTAGAATATCGATATTTGAAGGAGGAGTTCTTAAATCAGTCAGTGAAACTTCGTTGATCTAGGTAGCTCAGTCAGTAGACGCGTTGGTTTCGTGTCATGTGTCTTGCAATCGGGCGACGCCAGTTCAAGCCTAACATCGAACCATTAATTTTGTTGACACTTTTTGTTTATGGCTTCCTTTTATGGGGTCATCAGGCACATCCAATTTTCAAATTACAAATAAAGAAATACGAATAATATCCTTAAGTCAACATAATGCTCACACAAGTCTTATTTTCAAAAGATTTCAGTTGTTAAATTTGCGTGACATTGACAAAATTCAACAGAATGTCCAGATTCAAAAATGAATTTGCCCAAACATGCATTAGACAGAACACAGTAGAGACAGTTAACAATGCACCAATTATTATCATTAATAACATTTACACCCACAGTCTATATGGTTATATGTGAATCCAGTTCTCGTATTCATAATTACTTTATTTGTAATTCATAATAAGTATTGAAATATATACCTAAGTATCTATACGTACGTCATTGTGTACAGGAATACATAATATATTATGTCCTTGTATTATGTATGCATGTTGGTACTGTGAGTAATTATCAACTATAAAAACAAGCCATATGCTATTAATGTTGTGTCATGTAAATGTTGTTGATATGTTAATGGGAATTTCCCGACCTTATATATTACTTAAGTTATTCGTTGAATATGTATCGTATTTATAGGTCAAATAAATTGATTCCGATTTGTGAGTTAATTAGAAGGAAATATAATTTCATTTCGCCGTCGTCTAAAAACCTACATTTTAATATTGCATATCCTCTTTAGCTTCCTAGCATCCTCATACATCTGTTGACGACTCACGCATTGTACACGATAACGAGTTTGCTTAATTATTTGGTTTAGTTGCGCCACTGCGAGTGATGTTCGAGGATATTGGCGCATAAGAAGTCATTATTATTACTATTATTACTATCAAGTCAGAAATAACAACATTATTTTCTACGCACCACATAAGAAAACATAACATTTGACATGACGTGATGTATGACGTGGACGAAATGCAAATAAATACAACCAATTTAAACGACCACACACTATTAATGTGTGCGTTGACACCTGATGAATTTACGTTTCACATGACTGTTTGTCTATCCTATGCACCAGAAAACCATCAGAAATGCGTAATGACGAATTACTATAGAGACGGTCTGTGTGCTTCGCGTGGTATCACACGAATTGGGCATGTAACATTAAACCCCTCTCTGTGACAGGAAATACCATATTAAAATGTCCAATGTTTTGTTTTCAAATCTAATGTTCAATATGTCTATTGTATCATACAAAAAAATGAAAACGCCAAATCGACAGTGTGTCCAGGTTTCGTGAGAATCGATCTTATATGTATATATGCATACATCCATGGATGCATACGTGCATACATACATACATTCATACACGAATACATCACTCATACACACGGACACACACTCACATCCAAACACACACACACGCATACACACACACACTCTCTCTCTCTCTCACACACACACACACATACATACACACACACACAAACACATAAGCACGCACACGTACAATCACACCCTAGCTCGATTATAATTACATATAATTAATACGCGTCGCTTCTCAGTCGGGTTTAAATAGAAACACGTCAACACTGATATTGTATATCCCCCTCTTTTTCAGGCTATCACAGCACTGGACTTTGGTAGTTTTCATCATTCTGTTGGTGACGATCTCTGTCATGCTATATAAGAATCCCAACTATGTGACTATATTGCAAACGGACACGTTCACAATTGGGAGAGTCACGGCAAGACCGAGTACTAGATCTACCAAAATGCAGAATGGCTGGAATATGACGAAGAGATTATTTACATCAGGAGCCGTGGATAATGTTATCACAAAAACTGACCAGTCGCGTGACACACATGTCCCCAATGTGAGTGGGAATCAAACGCAACAAAGGAACCCTGCCTACCATAAACGCGTCATTCGGATACTTACGTGGACAACAAAGTATGGTGGAGACAAGTGTTGGTTTGGGCGAAAAGCAGGTTTGGAGGGAGTGGCTCAGTGCTACACGCCTATTCCGTGTGAATATTCCAGCAATCGCTCATTGTATAACGTTAGCGATATTATATTGTTTCACACCAGATTCAGTAGTAATGAAAACGCATTGCCATCATTCCGACTGCCACATCAACACTGGATTTCGTTTTTGGAAGAAGCGCCCGATAGAATCCCAGGCATCCAGTTGCCTCAAAATACCTGGTTCAACTGGACGATAGCGTACACAATGAATGCTGACATAGTCAGGCCGTACGGAATATGTCTTCCGAATCGGGAGAAAGTTGAGAAAGACCCGAGCAGTATCACCGACACAATACGACGTGTCTACAGAAACAGAGCTGATTCAATTCCCTGGATAAACGGAACGACAACACACCAACATAGTTTGGAAAATTATGCCAAAGATAAAACTCGCCTGGTATTGTGGGCTGTTAGCCAATGTACAAGTTCAAGCAAAAGGGAAATGTATGTGAATGAATTGAAACGGCATATCAACATTGATATAATTGGACGTTGCGGCAAAAATGTGTGCAGAAAAACAATTATTGATGTAGTTGGAAAGTGCGACGATGAAGTGTGTAAAAGCACCACTTCTTGCATGAATGATTTGTTCCGAAATTACAAATTTTACTTGGCATTTGAGAATTCTATTTGTCCTGATTATATCACAGAGAAAGTGTGGTCACGCCTGCAAAACGGAATTGTTCCGATTGTCCTCGGAGGAAGCAATTACAAAATGTTTTTGCCGACGCATTCTTACATTGATATCAAAGATTTCGCGTCACCGAAAGCCTTGGCGGCATACCTACACAAGTTGGACAACAATGACAACTTGTACAATGAGTACTTCGCTTGGAAACAAAACTACACCTGCCAACCATGGCTGCCAGGCAATGATCTCTTGTGTGACATATGTCGATTCATGAGCAACAACCTAAATAAGGTCAATACCATCCCGGATCACAACATATTTTGGAATAAAAAAATGTGCACACCCAATCAAGAATACTACGGCGGTATGATAGACGGTGTTTGATGTTTAATCGGTGTCTCTTGTATAAGCGCATTCTTTAATAAAATACAAATGCGGCTGTGAAAGAGACGAAAAAAGATAATATAATACACGTCCGTCGATTATCTGAGATGACGTTGAAGAACATCGAAGTGATTATTGGAATAATCCAAGAAGACTGTAACTGCACGACACATGGCAGAGCGCGGCGATTGCTGATGACTCCTTCTCTACTGGTTTCATCACACCTGCTGGTTACCAACTACGACATGTCCCGAGAACGTACGGCACCGGTGGTGGTGTTGCAGTTGTCTACAAGTCTGGCTTCACTACGCGACATCTCGAGATGCCGAAATCAAAGACATTTGAATCGATGTGTCTACAACTCAGCAATGACACTCAGTCTGTTCTTCTTCTTGTCGTCTATCGCCCCCCGCCAAACTCCAAGAATGGCTTTACAACTGCGGAATTTCTCCTAGAATTTGGTGATTTGTTGGACTCCATGTCGATGTATACGTCAAACATGCTGATCGCAGGTGATTTTAACTTCCACATGGACAATACATCAGACAATGACACTAAGCGCTTTCAAAACATTCTAAATGCAGCAGATCTTACTCAGCACGTGGAAGTCCCGACGCATGTTGCCGGACATACCGTCGACCTGCTTATAACGCGTTCATCTGATACGTTTCTGAACAATATACGAACAGACATCCCACACATGTCAGACCACTCGGCAATTCATTGCACACTGCAACTCGTGAAACTACCAAACGTCCGGGTAACGACGACGAGTCGAAATTATCGACAAATCAATACCACTGCGATATGTGATGAAATCCGTTCGTTGCTACTGTCAAATCATCTGTCTGATGACATGAACCATGCTGTTGACATGTACAATGAAACCATTGCGGCTATCATTGACAAGCAAGCACCGTTAAAGAACCGCACAGTGATTGTACGACCACACACGCCGTGGTATAATGATGGCATACGATCGCAAAAGTGTGTTAGACGACAACTGGAAAGAACATGGAGAAAATCTGGACTGGAGTCTGACAGGCATGCCTACTGCCTCCAGCGCCAGCTCGTCACTTCGTCTGTGCACCGTACCAAACTTGAATACCACCCGAATCAAATTGCTGATGCATCTTGTGACCAGAAGAAGCTGTTCAAGATTGTTGCCAAGCTCGTACACACTGATAATGGCACACCACTACCGCCATGTGACTCGTCTGACACACTGGCAATGCGGTTCTCGGATTTCTTCTCAGAAAAGATCTCGAAAATTCGGTCTGAACTGAATCAGAATGTCATCACTGTAAATGCCTCTGCTGATGATGCACCGCAGACGTGTCTGCTGACTGCATTTGAGCCAGCCACTGAGGCTGAAATTGGAATGTTGTTGAAGTCATCGCCAGTGAAATCTTGTGAACTTGATCCCATTCCGACATGGCTTCTTAGAGACTGTGTGCACGATGTTGTACCTATGCTCATGACAATTGTTAACCTGTCTCTGAGAACGGGGGTAATGCCTTCGCACTTGAAGGAAGCGCACATCAGGCCAGTACTCAAGAAACCGAGTCTAGACAAAACTGTCTTGAATAACAACCGACCCGTGTCAAATCTACCCTATTTATCGAAGACAATAGAACGTGTCGTTGCTGCGAGATTGTCAGCTCACATGTCAGAGCACGATCTCTGTGAGCCTTATCAGTCAGCGTACAAGCCGAATCACAGCGTTGAGACGGCCCTTGTCTGTGTGCAGAATCACATCCTGCACGCAATGGACAATCAGCATGTTATCATCATGGTTCTCCTTGATCTATCGGCTGCGTTTGACACCGTCGACCATGAAGTGATGTTGCGTAGACTCTCACATGATATCGGAGTGGTCCAAGATGCACTGAACTGGTTTAAGTCATACCTAAGAGACAGAGTCCAGTCTGTCCACATTCATGGTGCTACATCGCCTGCTCGTCCTCTGGTATACGGGGTACCACAAGGCTCCGTGCTGGGTCCTCAGCTGTTCTCCATCTAGGTAGCACCAGTTGCTAAGATTATTCGCAAGTACAATTTGATGTGTCATTTCTACGCGGATGATACTCAAATCTACATTCCAGTGAAACCACACCAAGAGGAAATTGCTGCGGCTGTCGTCCGTATTGAAGAATGTGTAGCGGAGATCAGGACGTGGATGGTGACAAACTTTTTAAAGTTGAATGCCTCAAAGACAGAAGTCATCGTGCTCGGCTCTGCGCAACAACTAAAAAAAATTGAGCTGCGCACACTATGCATTGGAGGCTGTTTGGTCACTGTAACTCAGAATGTACGGAACCTTGGTGTACAGTTCGATGCCGAGATGAAGAATGAGACGCACGTGACTGTTGTCTGTAGATCTGCAATTTTCCATCTCCGAAATATTGCAAGAATAAGACGTTATCTAACGCCTGCAGCGACGGAACAAGTCATACATGCGTTTGTTACCAGCAGACTTGACGTAGGCAATGCATCACTCCACCGACTGCCAGTGAAATAACTAGAACGGTTGCAGAGAGTACAGAACTGGGCGGCCCGCCTTGTCAACGGCGCCAGGAAGTTCTGTCATGTCACACCTCTATTGATGAAGCTGCACTGGCTGCCAATAGCAGTTAGAGTAGAGCATATGATACTTCTACTCACGCACCGAGCATTGACTGGCTGTGCACCACAGTATATCACCAAATGTTTGAACAGACGTCAGCCAACTCGATTGTTGCGCTGCAGTGAACACAATCATTTATGTGTACCACGTGCATCGCGTCGCTGGGGTGATAGATCCTTTTGCGTGGCAGCCCCAACACTATGGAACTTGCTGCCGAAAAAGCTGACTGCAACAAGAATGACAAACACTGATTTTAAATCAAACCTTAAAACTTATCTGTTTTCCCGAACATTCTGTACGGCGCCGTGAGCAACGATTGTTGGAACGGCGCAATATAAATGTCACGATTTGATTTGATTTGATGCACCTACAGAACACGTAGTTTGGAATTGACGAAGGCCATGGGTGACTATAACATGTCATAACAAGGGGATATATATTTTTTTATTTTACCAACGCCTAATGTTTTTTTAAATGTCGAATTTCCTCCATTCATTTTTATTATGATTTCTGGAAAGTGAAGAGGTTCTAGTTTGATATTTTGACTTATACAACCATGTTGATTACAACATGCAACTACCTTAGGCAGGTATAGCATTGTTTAGTTCAAACATATGGATAAAACATAGACAGTCGATAACTGAAATAACTTGTTTCTCGTCGCAGAGAATACAGACCTTCAGGAAAACATAATACTTGTGTGTATCTTGTGATGACTTGAGCAAATGTCTTTAGTGTGAATACCTGTCCCGCATCTGCAGCCATTTCGGGCGCGTCGTTTGTGAACGATCTTACCGTTGGTCGATAGGAGCCCTTTCTAACAATTTGCCAACCACTGCCGTTCAGCCCACTGGTCTGTAGTTATCTGACATTCTAATCGAACCCAATTTACATAATGCCATAATGTTTGTGTCTTTCCATTCTAGAGAAACAACCCTCTCTTTTAACGACACGTTGACAATTGTTGCAAGGTGTATGCTAATTTGGTCTAAAAGTTCCAATATTAGTGTGGGGAGCGGGTGGGTTATAAACAGTTTCATCTGGCGCCGGACATCGATATTTTACGCTTCGGACCGAAATTCGTAATACATTGTTATCCTCATATTAATACCAAATATCAGCAATTGTTGTTTCGGATTACATTGTTAGTAATGATTCTGCGTCTGCCGCCGACCAGATATCCCGTAGTGTGACTGACGTGAAAGCAGGGCTAGCGTCGAGCTACCTGCTTTTGAACGAGGCGAAGACAGAGGCGATACTGTTTGCAGCACCAAACAACCGTGTTCCACAGCCACCGCCTCTTCCCATCGACATGTTGCAATGTCAGCACTTCCGCCAACATACGTGACCTTGGAGTACAGCACGACTCCACGAAGTCGATAGCCGCACACATTAGCCGTACCTGTCGGGCTGCGTACGCCCAACTATGTGGCATAGAGCGAATATGATCATCTCTCCCGCTTTCAGCGTGTAAGTCGCTTGTACATGCGCTAGTCTCGTCGCGATTCGACTTCGGAAACGCGGCCCTGTACAGCATTACTGGAACCTTGTTGCACCGACTAGAGATGGTCCAGCGATCAGCTGCGCGTGTCATCCTCTGCTTACGTCGGCGTGACCAACACAGCATGACGGCGGCACTACGACAGCTGCATTGGCTACCTGTGGCGCAGCGAATTCAATTTAAATTGTTGACCTTGATGCACGGCGCTGTGTATGCAAACACCCCACAGTACCTTGCTGACCATATATCTGCATATGTTCCCTGTCGTAGTCTTCGCTCGGCTGACCAGTTCCTCATGGTTGTTCCTAGAGATCACCTGGAGCGGTACAGCCGACGCGCATTTTCAAGAGCAGGTCCCACCCTCTGGAATTCTCTTCCACTAGAACTAAGAAGCCAACGTGACTCTGGACGTTTTAGGAGAGACCTGAAAACCTTTCCCTTTAATCACGCTTTTTCGAAATTTATTGTCCTTTTAAATACATGCATATATACATCTTAATGTTATATATGGCGTACATAATAATCGAAATGTGTAGTTGTGTTAGCATATGTAACTCATGTATTGTAATATTATAACGACAACGTAATGTATTCTTACATCATGTTTAGTTTGTAAACACCCCTGAATCTGCTTTGTAGAGATATGTGGTGTATAAATAAATTTTATTTTATTTTGTTTTATTTATGTTTTTTTGAAAACGATATTCTCCTTCGCTGAACATCATCAGTGCGCGCAATGTGACACTGTTCGTCTATGTTAACATGAGGTAGCAAGTACTTAGTTACGTGGGAATATCCCATTGATGCCCAGGGGGTTCTAAAGAGACCACATATTCATGACCTCTCCACGCGCTAACAAAACAATTATAAAATAATCAGTTCTTTGTGTTATTACCAAGGGAGAGTATGCCAACAAAGGTGCATAACAAAGTGATTCATCACAAAATTGACATTACACCAGTGACGTCATTATCGTTAAGTTTGCCTTCTTCCAAAACGCCATGAGTACAAATCGAACGTATGTGATCATTTCCTTCATTCTAAGTCCTTGACATAGATATGGTATACTTTTAGAGATAACATATGCATAAACTCTGCCACAAATGTTCAAAAGACTGGCGTTAGGTTTACCGTGGAAAAATTCAGTTATATGTTACTGTTCCCAATAGAGCCACCCGGGCACGAGGAGAGGGAGATATACATATATATATATGACATGTCTGATAGACATATGTGATAGGTGTAACAGGTGTGACATTTGCAACATGTGTAACATGTGTGACAAATGTGTAACAGGTGTAACATATGTGACAGGTGTAGCGTGTAACAAGTGTAACATGTGTGACAGGTGTAAGCGGTGTGACATGTGTAACATATGTAACTAATGTAACATTTGTGATAGGTGTAACCGGTGTGATAGGTGTGATGGGTGTGACAGGTGTGATAGGTGAAACATATGTGAAAGGTGAGACTGAGGTAACCGATGTGACATGTGTAATTCTTGAGGTAGGCAGCAGTCGAACACGTAGACGTATGTTTTCGACTCTTCGCGCTGCCGTTTTGAAGTTTCGGCAATTTCGTTCACTCGACGTTGCCTCAGTTTACTCAGCCATCTAAATCAGCATTCGGGAATGGCGGCGTATTGACAATGGTGCAATAGGCTTAACGCAGTAGTTCCAGAGAGGCCAGATAAGTCACGTTGGTGTTGCAACGAACAGTTCTAAAGTGTAATGTGTTTCAAGCAGTCATATTAACTTGATAATGCGCTACAAAATAATTTACCATTATATAAATTTACTGTGACATAATTACTTGACAGTGTACTTTGTAAACACAAGGTTAATGGTTTAGTTTGCATGTACAATCTGGCGCCCATGTGACTCAAACAGGCCAGCACAGCTCTCAATGTTCACGTACCCTCTCGCGCCCAGGGGGCTCTAAAGGGACCACCTCAGGTGTAACATTTAGAAACACGCTACATTCATGAAACTAAAAATACATGTTATTATAACCAAATGGACTAATAAAATGCAGTAAAACATAAACTTTTCATCTTCATTTTTTGGCATGAACGGTTAAATTAACCGTCCATTCGTAAGTGACAATGCATGTATAATAGGCCATGTTGATGTATGCGTGAAAGTGCATGACCTTTTATACGTGGGAGTGAACGTTCAAGCATACGTGAGAATGCACATCAGTAGATCCGTGAGAGCGCATGGTCATCTAGGGGTGGAAATGCAATATGGTGATATTGCGCCATTGGATAAAAGTGATGTAATGTTGAACAATACTCAAGGCTGTAGTGCAACTGAGTAGTCAATATATTCGCAAAGTCGATTGAGTTACACGTCGTGAATAGACACAGGAGACAGCCTGCTGACGCGTGTCAGAAACAGGACTCTGATTTGCGACTTTGTACGAGCAAATGATGGTTTCTAACGATAAAGTGTCTGTTCCACCATGCGATCAATGTCTCTTTGTGTAATAGAAGTGCGACTCTGGAATTCTTCAAATAATCATTTAAGAAGTGAGGTGTGAGAGAGTGAGAGAGTGAGTGAGTGAGTGGGTGAGTGGGTGAGTGGGTGAGTGGGTGAGTGGGTGAGTGGGTGTGTTGGTGAGTGGGTGAGTGGGTGAGTGGGTGAGTGGGTGAGAGAGTGAGATGGTGAGTGGGTGAGTGGGTGAGTGGGTGGTAATAGTACTGGAATCATTCACATACCATTACAAATCGTAAGTATTGTTACAGTCGGAGTAACACCAACACCATAATTTGCTACCGAGGGAGACGGGTGTTGTAATAAATTACAAAATGTTGAAATTTGTAAAATTGTCGAACGTCATCGCAAACAATCTTCAACAACACTACCCTCCATTCTTGGGACATCCGGTCCGACAGTGGGGTGAAGCTGAAGCTGCGGCGCAGCCACCTCAGTAATAATTTCATAAAGACACAGATGTTAGCAGTAACAAACACGTGGCTAGGCTGTCTGTTCAATATCCTACACATTAGGGCCGCAATTAAATTAATAATGGGAGCTGAGCCAGAGTTTCATTGGCACAACCGCGCTGTCTGACCCTAACACGGAAAAAGGCGGGGTTGCGGGTTGTTACTGAATATAATTTTTCGCGGTGACAGTTAACATTTGTTGACCAAAAAGTTCCAACTGCACCCGTCTTCAGACTGAATAAAAATATCCAACTGCACTTAATTTTAAAATAATATTATATATAGATCTATTGAAAGTCCATAGAATTATATATAATTATTCAGAATTCTACAGAGAATTATACAGAATTCGTGATTGCATTAAACATTTTAAGACAACAAATTCGATTTTCACGAAATCATTACAAAATTTAAATACTAATATTATTAAGGAAACATACGAGACTAAAACAAATTGACTTTAATTGCGAGGTATTTTAATAGTGAATATGAACACTTAAGAATCATGTAATTTGGAGAAATTTCACATTTAAAAAGTACGTCACGTATAGTTTGATAATTGTATTATTGATGTATATGTACACTGTACTAGCTTTTCACAAACTTTCTTAAGTACATAAATAAAATGCACAATACATAAAATAATTTGATCATTAAACATTTTCGTTTGTCAATTCACAAAAAATAGTAGCAACGAACGTTATTTTTTTAAATAGAAACGATGTTTCCTCTATTCCATGTAGTCCGTCATGAATGTTTGCACGTAATATACTGTTTGCACATGCGTCGTTGCTATAAGTTCAGCTGCTGGTGTCCAGCTTCTGTCACAAGCAAACAATTAATAGGACAACGAGTACTACACGATGTCTTCTTGTTAGCATCGAACACCCAGTCGTTGGCGCCATCGTGTTTTTGAATAAATCTACTCAGCCACTACTTCCACTAAGCCTAGACTTAATCATTTGCCTTCAGAAATTTAGCTGAAATGTCTGGTGTCTTTTCTTCTTGTATTGTTTTCTGAAGTTAATTGGTCACTGTGTAAACACGCAGATGTCAGCGTGTGGCTTTGTATTGAGATGGTCTTTGGTGGAATGACTCCTGACCTGCCAACGACCATATACTTGGCCATAAGGGCGGGAGTAACACATGGGCAGTCTGGTAATTTTGCAATGGGCTATTGACCGTATTCCTGAATAGCTAGGTGACCGGATTAGTGGGGGTGGTGGCGGTGGCTCGGCCTGTCCGCGATCGCGGTTGGTCCCGAGCGCCTCCGGATTGCTTCACTTTCATATTTTTTGACATTGTTTAACCCTCGTCAGTACAGTTGCCAGAACTTACTAATCCGTACACTTGAGGTCCACTTGGACCGCACCCTAGTTCTTACCTTTCTGATAGTCATGTTACCTTTGTCTCAGAATACATTGATATGATTGTTATGACTCCCTCGTGTGATAAGTGATAACAAAAAAGAAATAATGATATTCTGGTATAAAAATATTGTGACATTATTTAACCATTTTCATGGTTTTTAGGCCACCATCTTGGTGAAACAAAGATAGGGATACTTCCTTTTACATTTACAATGATAATAATTGAAACAAAACATATTAAATCCAGGCGTGCAAGACTTCTTATGATAATTAACCTCAAAATACGTTCTTACAGTCTTTAGCCCCCACAGTTCCTCCAGAGACACACGAGCGAAGAGATTAACACCAGTGAGAATCAAGAGACCCAAGAAGGCCTTCAGTTCAATCAGAGACACAGGTGCAAAGGTCTTCTGCTTCTACGGATGGTCAGCAGTCCACTGTGTGTACACTCGATTGGCTTTCCTGGTCGTCTCACGCATAATAATATCCCGGATGTCATTTGTCAGGAACAGTTCAAAGGAATCATTGATGGCTTCAACTCAGCCTTCAGCTGTTGCCCCAACATTATCCCGGATGATATCTGGAGGATCACTCCTATGGATTGCTGGCCCATTCAGATTCCACATTTTGCCATTTCTTGATAGTGGTCTTGGGTGTTCTTGGGTCTGTCTAACATGACCTTGTGCCTCCGGGGGATTGGTCTGTTCCTGGATGTCATCATCTACATCTCCCTCTGCCTCTACCTCTTCTTCTTCTTCTACCTCTACCTCTATTTTCATCACCTACTCTTCTTCTTCCCCTTCCTTCTATGCCTTCCTCAACTCTTGCTCCTTCTTGCCCTGCTGCTACAGCATCGCCTCCCTCTTGATCACGACTTCTACCATTTGCCTCTAACTTATGTTGATTTGCAGGAACAGGCTGACCACCTGTAGGAACAGGCTGATCATCCGCTTCTTCGAGATCTAAATCTGGTTCAGACACATGGTCTTCAATTTCGGTGTCGACGTTAGGACCAGCAATATAATAATAATAATAAGATAACTTCTATTGTGCCTAAATCCTTAGAAATAAAGCTCAGAGGCGCATCAAAACAAAAGGATTGTTCAATCTCAAAATCCATAAGTAATATTCCAGTTATCAACAGATGGGTCCAGGCGCTAGGAAGCTACGGTGGATAAGTCATCATCATCATCATCATCAATGTCAGAGATGTCAACATATGAAGGCTCAGAGTCACTCTCAAAAATCATACGGAGGGCTTGACGTGCGGTATATCTTGCATGTGGTCGTGCCATATTTCAGTCATAATCCAATGTGAAATAAACAAGATTTGTATAATAGTGTATCGATAAAAATGACATTGAGAGAATATTTTTGAACATTAAAACGACACCGATAATCTTGCGTTCTGCACTCGGTCGGCTTGGAGTCCGTGCGGACCCCAATCGAAAAAAAATTATACAGATCCCATGACTGTACCAAATCAAATAATCTTTGGTCCTGGTGATGACATGTGTGGAGGTGACAATTATCTAAAAGAGAGAATAATAATAACTGACTGATCAGAAAATATCACATAAAATACACCCCTGGGGTCCGCATGGATCCCTGATGTACTGATGAAGGTTAATCACATAACTGTATTTGCTAGTCGCGAAGCACCACATTCCTAACTTAAATTCGAAATTACTATTATATTCCAAACAAAGTAAGGGATACATCAGTAATGTTGGTGTAGTTCGCTAGAGGGCAGCACAAGCTTAGTTTAGCGAATGCATATTTGAGCAGGTTTTTTTGTGCAAACGTATTTGACCACAAGTTTTGCACCAAACGTATTCGATCAAACATATTTGACCAAACGGCATTCTAGTGAATTATTTAACAACAATCTTGCACAATGAAAGCGTAAATGGATAATCGAAGGACACAATTCGACAATGACAGTGTAAATAGATAATCGAAACTAACAATTCGATAATGTAGCATTGTGGAATTATGGCCCAAATAGGCTAATATCGTTCCAGAAAACGGTACCTCAGCGATTGGATTCACTTAACGAAAAAGAAACAATTTCACGGTAGAGAGAAAGAAAAACATGTGACGCAAGTGACGACTAAATTCATTTTGTTGGATGATTTAAACAAGTGTACATGTTTCATATTAAACCGACTTCAACTATTGTAGCTATTTATGATATTGAAACATTACAAATTTGACACAAAGGAACGGCATTTGCAATAAACTAATGTTTACAAAACAACTTCAAGTTGTCGTCTTTTCCCATGCATACCAAATAAGTTTTATATTTTCTACCAAGGATATCCAAACGGAAACAATATAACAAATTCAATCTGAGGGGTAGAAGAAGTACAGCTATGTCATGTTATAACATATTTGTGCTCCAGAATTTCTTCATAACATTTAGAAGTACGAACACTACAGATAGTGTGTGTGCAAATCAAACGTATGTGTAATTGTATACGTCATCAGCCATCATAGCATGCTCTGAACACAAACAGGAATGTGTGTAATAAAATAAAAATGGCTGCCTAAGTCACGTTTTCAGCATACGCATGAGTAGTAATAGAGGTCCCTTACCGGGGACGGTGGATTGGGATAGGTGCAAGTGCAAAAGTACCCGGATGTAGGTCAAGGTCAAGTACCCGGATGTAGGTCAAGGTCACGTGGCGCCCCTACCGGAATTTTTCGGAACTAAAATAGCACGCCACCTAGCGGGTTTTTTTCGAAACTAAAATAGCGCCGCCTAGCGGATAGTTGGTGAACTAATCTAGAACAGCGCCCCCTGACGGATAGTTGGTGAATTAAAATAGCTCCCCTGACGGATAGTTTGTGAATTAAAATAGCTCCCCCTGGCGGATAGTTGGTGAACTAATTATTTCCCGCCAAAACTAGAACAGCGCCCCCTGACGGATAGTTTGTGAATTAAAATAGCTCCCCCTGGCGGATAGTTGGTGAACTAATTATTTCCCTCCAAAACTAGAACAGCGCCCCCTGACGGATAGTTGGTGAAATAAAATAGCTCCCCTGGCGGATAGTTGGTAAACTAAATTATTTCCCTCCAAAAAAAATTCCCCCCAAACTAAACAGCGCCCCCTATCGGAATTTTTCGGTACTAGTTATACAAGTGGTGTCATCTTGTGGACAAGTTGTAAACTAAATGTTCTAGTACTGCAAATATTCGTGTCTCTTGCACGCTTGCGTGCAATAGAGCCCCCTGACGGGTACATCACGAACTACAAACATCATCCCCTAGTGGACAAGTGAGCGAACCACATATGAGTACTGCAAATATTCGTGTCTCTTGTTTTTTCTCGTCCATAAACACCTGGTGGATATATAATCATCAACTGAAAGCACCCCTGTTAGATAAGTGGTGAACTAAATAACTACTCAGCAGTCCGCGCTTGTGTACATTCTACTCAGCAGTCCGTGCTTTTGAATTTTCTACAATCCGTGATCTTACGGCACGCCCACGTGACTTTTCGGCACATTCTCTAACTATATAAGCGCGGTGTTTTATCAATCGGCCCGTCATTCGTATCACGACGACACCATGGTCAACATCATGTTGAAAACACCGAACTACCACACGTCTGCGGCCTTCAGCGACAGCGACGTAGACGAACCGTGTTGCCGACCGTTCGAAGCATCTGGCACCCGACCGCAGTCACTGGATGTCAACCGACCACCATCACCGTTGTATCACGATAGCGCCAACCTCAAAACACCCAACTACCATGCGCCTGCAGCCTTCAGCGACAGCGACGTAGACGAACCAACTAGCCGACCGTTCGAAGAACTTTTTAGTGCTGGTAGGACTCAGAACTTTTTAGTGTCGGTAGGACTTAGAACTTTTTAGTGTTGATAGGACTCAGAACTTTTTAGTGCTGGTAGGACTTAGAACTTTTTAGTGACGGTAGGACTCAGAACTTTTTAGTGTTGGTAGGACTCAGAACTTTTAGTGTTGGTAGGACTCAGAACTTTTTAGTGACGGTAGTACTTATAACGTTTTAGTGTTGGTAGGACGTGAATGCCGAGACGTTTGCTGGTATGGACGAAACGATGCAGACTTACAAACTGAACTCGTTGACGGGAACTCGTGTGTCTCTCACCATAAAGAAAACTCGACGAGATACTTACACAAACTTCAACGTCACTCGCGTGGAGGTGATACACTAGGCTGCGTATCCTGTTTCAGCCTCTCTCTGCTATCATCCCTGCCGATGTGACAACTTCCGCCGACACGACCGGTGTGACAACTTCCGCTCCTGGCGATGTGACAATTTCTACTCACGCAACCAATGTGATAACTTCCGCTCCTGACGATGTGACAATTTCTACTCACGCAACCAATGTGACAACTGCCGCTCCTGTCGCCACTGGTCCGAACTTTACGCTTGAGTTTCCGGCAATGGAAATGAAGAAGACGATTGCACGTCACATAGCATGTGCCATCGTTGAACTCACGAGACGACAGTGTCTCGCTTGCGAGATAGACGATCCTAGTCAATTTCATCACGATTGTATGTTACCCGATGACATTCTAATTTATATGCACTTTGACGAGGCTGTGGAGGCCATTAATTCGACTGCAGTGATGAAAGACTGGTTGTGTGTTTTGTTAGACGCGGGTTTGAAGCTATCCGACCTGACGTCCGATCACTTGTGTGCTATCGGGAGTTGGTTGCAAGAACCGTTTTCAGAGGAGTGGCGAAACAAATTAAAGCAAATTGTTCTGGCAGTAATGGAGGATGATCTGTAAATATGTCTTGTGGTTTTATGAGACCTTCAGTGACATTAATTCGACTGCAGAGAATGGAGTGCGACCTGTAAATACGTTTGTGTTGTATACGAATAAAATGTTCAAACCTTATCTTGCGTCTTTTTTCGTGTCTTACACTTATCTTTTTCATAGTGTAATGCAAAGCGTATGTTGGGAACCTTACTAATAGTCTTACACTTCACAAGTATGTCTGTGTTGCTGAGTAGAGATGATAGCCACGTATCTCTGTGTAGTTCAGTACAGATATGTTAATGTACTCAGACCAACTAGTTGGACTATGCTTTGACCAACACGTGTCACGAAAACGAAACACTATGCTTTGACCAACACGTGTCACGAATTGAACTTAGATCAACTAGACACATCACACGAGACTATGACCGATATATGTCACGAGACTACGGATGACACATCACACGAGAGTACCGACGAGACAAGAGACGAGACTATGACCGAGATACGGCACGAGACTACGGATGACACGTCACACGAGACAAGAGACGAGATTATGACCGAGATATGTCACGAGACTACGGATGGTACATCAGAATAGACGGTTATCACGTGAGATTCTACCAAAAAGATGGAATTCCACCACAATAGACGGGTTATCACGTGAGATTCCACCAAAAAGATGGAATTCCACCACAATAGACGGGTTATCGCGTGAGATTCCACCAAAAAGATGGAATTCCACCACAATAGACGGGTTATCACGTGAGATTCCACCAAAAAGATGGAATTCCACCACAATAGACGGGTTATCGCGTGAGATTCCACCACAAAGATGGAATTCCACCACAATAGACGGGTTATCGCGTGAGATTCCACCACAAAGATGGAATTCCACCACAACAGACGGGTTATCGTGTGAGATTCCGTCAAAAAGAACATTGAACTCAGACCAACTAGTTGTGCAAACGAAACACTATGCTTTGACCAACACGCTGAACGAATTGAACATTGAACTCAGACCAACTAGTTGTGCAAACGAAACACTATGCTTTGACCAACACGTGTCACGAATTGGACTTAGATCAACTAGTTGTACAAACGAAACACTATCCTTTGACCAACACGTATCACGAATTAGACTTAGATAAACTAGTTGGACAAACGAAACATTATGCTTTGCCCAACACGTGTCACGAAAACGAAACACTATGCTTTGACCAACACGTGTCACGAATTGAACTTATATCGTCTAGACACATCACACGAGACTATGACCGAGATATGTCACGAGACTTCGGATGCACGTCACACGAGAGTACCAACGAGACAAGAGACGAGACTATGACCGAGATATGTCACGAGACTACGGATGACACATCACACGAGCCTATGACCGAGATATATCACGAGACTTCGGATGATACGTCACACGAGAGAACCGACGAGACAAGAGACGAGACTATGACCGAGACATGTCACGAGACTACGGATGACACGTCACACGAGACTATGGCCGAGATATATCACGAGACTTTGGATGACACGTCACACGAGAGTACCGACGAGACAAGAGACGAGACTATGACCGAGATATGGCACGAGACTTTGGATGACACGTCATACGAGAGTAGCAACGAGACAAGAGACGAGACTATGACCGAGATATGTCACGAGACTACGGATGACACGAGACTATGGATGACACATCACACGAGAGTACCGACGAGACAAGAGACGAGACTATGACCGAGATATGTCACGAGACTACGGATGACACATCACACGAGACTTCGGATGACACGTCACACGAGAGAACCGACGAGACAAGAGACGAGACTATGACCGAGATATGTCACGAGACTACGGATGACACATCACACGAGACTACGGATGACACGTCACACGAGAGAACCGACGAGACAAGAGACGACACTATGACCGAGATATGTCACGAGACTACGGATGACACATCACACGAGACTTCGTATGACACGCACACGAGAGTACCGACGAGACAAGAGAAACACGTGTTACGAAAACGAAACACTATGCTTTGACCAATACGTGTCACGAATTGAACTTAGATCAACTAGATA
>CM034544.1:26609677-26794857 GCA_020002185.1 Paraescarpia echinospica
AAATGATTACATCAATCTCATTAGTGTACGTAGTCACACCCCTGGCTTGGGGGGATGAAATGATTACATCAGTCTCATTAGTGTACGTAGTCACACCCCTGGCTTGCGAGGATGAAATGATTACATCAGTCTCATTAGTGTACGTAGTCACACCCCTGGCTTGGCGAGGATGAAATGATTACATCAGTCTCATTAGTGTACGTAGTCACACCCCTGGCTTGCGAGGATGAAATGATTACATCAGTCTCATTAGTGTACGTAGTCACACCCCTGGCTTGCGAGGATGAAATGATTACATCAGTCTCATTAGTGTACGTAGTCACACCCCTGGCTTGGGATGATGAAATGATTACATCAGTCTCATTAGTGTACGTAGTCACACCCCTGGCTTGCGATGATGAAATGATTACATCAGTCTCATTAGTGTACGTAGTCACACCCCTGGCTTGCGAGGATGAAATGATTACATCAGTCTCATTAGTGTACGTAGTCACACCCCTGGCTTGCGAGGATGAAATGATTACATCAGTCTCATTAGTGTACGTAGTCACACCCCTGGCTTGCGAGGATGAAATGATTACATCAGTCTCATTAGTGTACGTAGTCACACCCCTGGCTTGCGAGGATGAAATGATTACACCAGACTCAATAGTGTACGTAGTCACACCCCTGGCTTGGGAGGATGACATGATTACATCAGTCTCATTAGTGTACGTAGTCACACCCCTGGCTGGCGAGGATGAAATGATTACATCAGTCTCATTAGTGTACGTAGTCACACCGCTGGGTTGCGAGGATGAAATGATTACATCAGTCTCATTAGTGTACGTATTCATACCCCTGGCTGGCTTGTGAGGATGACATGATTACATCAGTCTCATTAGTGTACGTAGTCACACCCCTGGCTTGTGAGGAAGAAATGATTACATCAGTCTCATTAGTGTACGTAGTCACACCCCTGGATGGCGAGGATGAAATGATTACATCAGTCTCATTAGTGTACGTAGTCACACCCCTGGCTTGCGAGGATGAAATGATTACATCAGTCTCAATAGTGTACGTAGTCACACCCCTGGCTTGGGAGGATGAAATGATTACATCAGTCTCATTAGTGTACGTAGTCACACCCCTGGCTGGCGAGGATGAAATGATTACATCAGTCTCATTAGTGTACGTAGTCACACCCCTGGATTGCGAGGATGAAATGATTACATCAGTCTCATTAGTGTACGTATTCATACCCCTGGCTTGTGAGGATCAAATGATTACATCAGTCTCATTAGTGTACGTAGTCACACCGCTGGCTTGTGAGGATGAAATGATTACATCAGTCTCATTAGTGTACGTAGTCACACCCCTGGCTTGTGACGATGAAATGATTACATCAATCTCATTAGTGTACGTAGTCACACCCCTGGCTTGGGGGGATGAAATGATTACATCAGTCTCATTAGTGTACGTTGTCACACCCCTGGCTTGCGAGGATGAAATGATTACATCAGTCTCATTAGTGTACGTAGTCACACCCCTGGCTTGTGAGGATGAAATGATTACATCAGTCTCATTAGTGTACATAGTCACACCCCTGGCTTGTGAGGATGAAATGACTACATCAGTCTCATTAGTGTGCGTAGTCACACCCCTGGCTTGAGAGGATGAAATGATTACTGCAGTCTCATTAGTGTATGCAGTCACACCTCTAGCTTGGGGGGATGAAATGATTACATCAGTCTCATTAGTGTACGTAGTCACACCTCTGGCTTGGGGGGATGAAATGATTACATCAGTCTCATTAGTGTACGTAGTCACACCCCTGGCTTGCGAGGATGAAATGATTACATCAGTCTCATTAGTGTACGTAGTCACACCCCTGGCTGGCTTGTGAGGATGAAATGATTACATCAGTCTCATTAGTGTACGTAGTCACACCCCTGGCTTGCGATGACGAAATGATTACATCAGTCTCATTAGTGTGCGTAGTCACACCCCTGGCTTGCGAGGATGAAATGATTACATCAGTCTCATTAGTGTACGTATTCACACCCCTGGCTTGTGAGGATGAAATGATTACATCAGTCTCATTAGTGTACGTAGTCACACCCCTGGCTTGTGAGGATGAAATGATTACATCAGTCTCATTAGTGAGCGTAGTCACACCCCTGGCTTGCGAGGATGAAATAATTACATCAGTCTCATTAGTATGCGTAGTCACACCCCTGGCTTGCGATGACGAAATGATTACATCAGTCTCATTAGTGTACGTAATCACACCCCTGGCTTGCGATGACGAAATTATTACATCAGTCTCATTAGTGTACGTAGTCATACCCCTGGCTTGCGATGACGAAATGATTACATCAGTCTCATTAGTATACGGAGTCCAACCCCTGGCTTGCTAGGATGAAATGATTACATATGTCTCATTAGTGTGCGTAGTCACACCCCTGGCTTGGGAGGATGAAATGATTACATCAGTCTCATTAGTATACGTAGTCCAACCCCTGGCTTGCTAGGATGAAATGATTACATCAGTCTCATTAGTGTGCGTAGTCACACCCCTGGCTTCGGAGGATGAAATGATTACATCATTCTCATTAGTGTGCGTAGTCACACCCCTAGCTTGCGAGGATGAAATGATTACATCAGTCTCATTAGTGTGCGTAGTCACACCCCTGGCTTGGGAGGATGAAATGATTACATTAGTCTCATTAGTGTGCGTAGTCACACCCCTAGCTTGCGAAGATGAAATGATTACATCAGTCTCATTAGTGTGCGTAGTCACACCCCTGGATTGCGATGACGAAATGAGTACATCAGTCTCATTAGTGTACGTAGTCACATCCCTGGCTTGCGAGGATGAAATGATTACATCAGACTCATTAGTGTACCTAGTCACACCCCTGGCTTGCGAGGATCAAATGATTACATCAGTCTCATTAGTGTACGTAGTCACACCCCTGGCTTGTGAGGATGAAATTATTACATCAGTCTCATTAGTGTACATAGTTACACCCCTGGCTTGCGAGGATGAAATGATTTCATCAGTCTCATTAGTGTACGTAGTCATACCCCTGGCTTGCGATGACGAAATGATTACATCAGTCTCATTAGTATACGTAGTCACACCCCTGGCTTGTGAGGATGAAATAATTACATCAGTCTCATTAGTGTACGTAGTCCAACCCCTGGCTTGCTAGGATGAAATGATTACATCAGTCTCATTAGTGTGCGTAGTCACACCCCTGGCTTGGGAGGATGAAATGATTACATCATTCTCATTAGTGTGCGTAGTCACACCCCTAGCTTGCGAGGATGAAATGATTACATCAGTCTCATTAGTGTGCGTAGTCACACCCCTGGCTTGGGAGGATGAAATGATTACATCAGTCTCATTAGTGTGCGTAGTCACACCCCGAGCTTGCGAAGATGAAATGATTACATCAGTCTCATTAGTGTGCGTAGTCACACCCCTGGCTTGCGAGGATGAAATGATTACATCAGTCTCATTAGTGTACGTAGTCACACCCCTGGATTGCGATGACGAAATGAGTACATCAGTCTCATTAGTGTACGTAGTCACATCCCTGGCTTGCGAGGATGAAATGATTACATCAGTCTCATTAGTGTACCTATTCACACCCCTGGCTTGCGAGGATCAAATGATTACATCAGTCTTATTAGTGTACGTAGTCACACCCCTGGCTTGTGAGGATGAAATGATTACATCAGTCTCATTAGTGTACATAGTTATACCCCTGGCTTGCGAGGATGAAATGATTTCATCAGTCTCATTAGTGTACCTAGTCACACCCTGGCTTGCGAGGATCAAATGATTACATCAGTCTCATTAGTGTACGTAGTCACACCCCTGGCTTGTGAGGATGAAATGATTACATCAGTCTCATTAGTGTACGTAGTCACACCCCTGGCTTGGGATGATGAAATGATTACATCAGTCTCATTAGTGTACGTAGTCACAACCCTGGCTTCCGATGATTAAATGATTACATCAGTCTCATTAGTGTACGTAGTCACACCCCTGGCTTGCGAGGATGAAATGATTACACCAGTCTCATTAGTGTACGTAGTCACACCCCTGGCTTGCGAGGATGAAATGATTACATCACTCTCATTAGTGTACATAGTCACACCCCTGGCTTGCGAGGATGAAATGATTACATCAGACTCAATAGTGTACGTAGTCACACCCCTGGCTTGGGAGGATGAAATGATTACACCAGTCTCATTAGTGTACGTAGTCACACCCCTGGCTGGCGAGGATGAAATTATTACATCAGTCTCATTAGTGTACGTAGTCACACCCCTGGGTTGCGAGGATGAAATGATTACATCAGTCTCATTAGTGTACGTATTCATACCCCTGGCTGGCTTGTGAGGATTAAATGATTACATCAGTCTCATTAGTGTACGTAGTCACACCCCTGGCTTGTGAGGAAGAAATGATTACATCAGTCTCATTAGTGTACGTAGTCACACCCGTGGATGGCGAGGATGAAATGATTACATCAGTCTCATTAGTGTACGTAGTCACACCCCTGGCTTGCGAGGATGAAATGATTACATCAGTCTCATTAGTGTACGTGGTCACACCCCTGGCTTGCGAGAATGAAATTATTACATCAGTCTCATTAGTGTACGTATTCACACCCCTGGCTTGCGAGGATGAAATGATTACATCAGTCTCATTAGTGTACGTATTCACACCCCTGGCTTGCGAGGATGAAATGATTACATCAGTCTCATTAGTGTACGAAGTCACACCCCTGGCTTGCGAGGATGAAATGATTACATCAGTCTCATTAGTGTACGTATTCATACACCTGGCTTGTGAGGATGAAATGATTACATCAGTCTCATTAGTGTACGTAGTCACACCGCTGGCTTGTGAGGATGAAATGATTACATCAGTCTCATTAGTGTACGTAGTCACACCCCTGGCTTGTGAGGATGAAATGATTACATCAATCTCATTAGTGTACGTAATCACACCCCTGGCTTGGGGGGATGAAATGATTACATCAGTCTCATTAGTGTACGTTGTCACACCCCTGGCTTGCGAGGATGAAATGATTACATCAGTCTCATTAGTGTACGTAGTCACACCCCTGGCTTTTGAGGATGAAATGATTACATCAGTCTCATTAGTGTACATAGTCACACCCCTGGCTTGTGAGGATGAAATGACTACATCAGTCTCATTAGTGTGCGTAGTCACACCCCTGGCTTGCGAGGATGAAATGATTACTGCAGTCTCATTAGTGTACGCAGTCACACCTCTAGCTTGGGGGGATGAAATGATTACATCAGTCTCATTAGTGTACGTAGTCACACCTCTGGCTTGGGGGGATGAAATGATTACATCAGTCTCATTAGTGTACGTAGTCACACCCCTGGCTTGCGAGGATGAAATGATTACATCAGTCTCATTAGTGTACGTAGTCACACCCCTGGCTGGCTTGTGAGGATGAAATGATTATATCAGTCTCATTAGTGTACGTAGTCACACCCCTGGCTTGCGATGACGAAGTGATTACATCAGTCTCATTAGTGTGCGTAGTCACACCCCTGGCTTGCGAGGATGAAATGATTACATCAGTCTCATTATTGTACGTATTCACACCCCTGGCTTGTGAGGATGAAATGATTACATCAGTCTCATTAGTGTACGTAGTCACACCCCTGGCTTGTGAGGATGAAATGATTACATCAGTCTCATTAGTGTACGTAGTCACACCCCTGGATGGCGAGGATGAAATGATTACATCAGTCTCATTAGTGAGCGTAGTCACACCCCTGGCTTGCGAGGATGAAATGATTACATCAGTCTCATTAGTATGCGTAGTCACACCCCTGGCTTGCGATGACGAAATGATTACATCAGTCTCATTAGTGTACGTAATCACACCCCTGGCTTGCGATGACGAAATTATTACATCAGTCTCATTAGTGTACATAGTCATACCCCTGGCTTGCGATGACGAAATGATTACATCAGTCTCATTAGTATACGTAGTCACACCCCTGGCTTGTGAGGATGAAATGATTACATCAGTCTCATTAGTGTATGTAGTCCAACCCCTGGCTTGCTAGGATGAAATGATTACATCAGTCTCATTAGTGTGCGTAGTCACACCCCTGGCTTGGGAGGATGAAATGATTACATCATTCTCATTAGTGTGCGTAGTCACACCCCTAGCTTGCGAGGATGAAATGATTACATCAGTCTCATTAGTGTGCGTAGTCACACCCCTGGCTTGGGAGGATGAAATGATTACATCAGTCTCATTAGTGTGCGTAGTCACACCCCTAGCTTGCGAAGATGAAATGATTACATCAGTCTCATTAGTGTGCGTAGTCACACCCCTGGCTTGCGAGGATGAAATGATTACATCAGTCTCATTAGTGTACGTAGTCACACCCCTGGCTTGGGAGGATGAAATGATAACATCAGTCTCATTAGAGTACATAGTCACACCCCTGGCTTGTGAGGATGAAATGATTACATCAGTCTCATTAGTGTACGTAGTCACATCCCTGGCTTGCGAGGATGAAATGATTACATCAGTCTCATTAGTGTACGTAGTCACACCCCTGGCTTGGGAGGATGAAATGATTACATCAGTCTCATTAGTGTACGTAGTCACACCCCTGGCTTGCGAGGATGAAATGATTACATCAGTCTCATTAGTGTACGTAGTCACACCCCTGGCTTGCGAGGATGAAATGATTACATCAGTCTCATTAGTGTACGTAGTCACACCCCTGGCTTGCGAGGATGAAATGATTACACCAGTCTCATTAGTGTACGTAGTCACACCCCTGGCTTGCGAGGATGAAATGATTACATCAGACTCAATAGTGTACGTAGTCACACCCTTGGCTTGGGAGGATGAAATGATTACATCAGTCTCATTAGTGTACGTAGTCACACCCCTGGCTGGCGAGGATGAAATGATTACATCAGTCTCATTAGTGTACGTAGTCACACACCTGGGTTGCGAGGATGAAATGATTACATCAGTCTCATTAGTGTACGTATTCATACCCCTGGCTGGCTTGTGAGGATGAAATGATTACATCAGTCTCATTAGTGTACGTAGTCACACCCCTGGCTTGTGAGGATGAACTGATTACATCAGTCTCATTAGTGTACGTAGTCACACCCCTGGATGGCGAGGATGAAATGATTACATCAGTCTCATTAGTGTACGTAGTCACACCCCTGGCTTGCGAGGATGAAATTATTACATCAGTCTCATTTGTGTACGTATTCACACCCCTGGCTTGCTAGGATGAAATGATTACATCAGTCTCATTAGTGTACGTAGTCACACCCCTGGCTTGCGAGGATGAAATGATTACATCAGTCTCATTAGTGTACGTAGTCACTCCCCTGGCTTGCGAGGATGAAATGATTACATCAGTCTCATTAGTGTACGTATTCATACCCCTGGCTTGTGAGGATGAAATGATTACATCAGTCTCATTAGTGTACGTAGTCACACCGCTGGCTTGTGAGGATGAAATGATTACATCAGTCTCATTAGTGTACGTAGTCACACCCCTGGCTTGTGAGGATGAAATGATTACATCAATCTCATTAGTGTACGTAGTCATACCCCTGGCTTGGGGGGATGAAATGATTACATCAGTCTCATTAGTGTACGTTGTCACACCTCTGGCTTGCGAGGATGAAATGATTACATCAGTCTCATTAGTGTACGTAGTCACACCCCTGGCTTGTGAGGATGAAATGATTACATCAGTCTCATTAGTGTACATAGTCACACCCCTGGCTTGTGAGGATGAAACGACTACATCAGTCTCATTAGTGTGCGTAGTCACACCCCTGGCTTGCGAGGATGAAATGATTACTGCAGTCTCATTAGTGTACGCAGTCACACCTCTAGCTTGGGGGGACGAAATTATTACATCAGTCTCATTAGTGTACGTAGTCACACCTCTGGCTTGGGGGGATGAAATGATTACATCAGTCTCATTAGTGTACGTAGTCACACCCCTGGCTTGCGAGGATGAAATGATTATATCAGTCTCATTAGTGTACGTAGTCACACCCCTGGCTGGCTTGTGAGGATGAAATGATTACATCAGTCTCATTAGTGTACGTAGTCACACCCCTGGCTTGCGATGATGAAATGATTACATCAGTCTCATTAGTGTGCGTAGTCACACCCCTGGCTTGCGAGGATGAAACGATTACATCAGTCTCATTAGTGTACGTATTCACACCCCTGGCTTGTGAGGATGAAATGATTACATCAGTCTCATTAGTGTACGTATTCACACCCCTGGCTTGTGAGGATGAAATGATTACATCAGTCTCATTAGTGTACGTAGTCACACCCCTGGCTTGTGAGGATGAAATGATTACATCAGTCTCATTAGTGTACGTAGTCACACCCCTGGATGGCGAGGATGAAATGATTACATCAGTCTCATTAGTGTACGTATTCATACCCCTGGCTTGTGAGGATGAAATGATTACATCAGTCTCATTAGTGTACGTAGTCACACCGCTGGCTTGTGAGGATGAAATGATTACATCAGTCTCATTAGTGTACGTAGTCACACCCCTGGCTTGTGACGATGAAATGATTACATCAATCTCATTAGTGTACGTAGTCACACCCCTGGCTTGCGAGGATGAAATGATTACATCAGTCTCATTAGTGTACGTAGTCACACCCCTGGCTTGCGAGGATGAAATGATTACGTCAGTCTCAATAGTGTACGTAGTCACACCCCTGGCTTGTGAGGATGAAATTATTACATCAGTCTCATTAGTGTACATAGTCACACCCCTGGCTTGTGAGGATGAAATGACTACATCAGTCTCATTAGTGTGCTTAGTCACACCCCTGGCTTGCGAGGATGAAATGATTACTGCAGTCTCATTAGTGTACGCAGTCACACCTAGCTTGGGGGGATGAAATGATTACATCAGTCTCATTAGTGTACGTAGTCACACCACTGGCTTGGGGGGATGAAATGATTACATCAGTCTCATTAGTGTACGTAGTCACACCCCTGGCTTGCGAGGATGAAATGATTACATCAGTCTCATTAGTGTACGTAGTCACACCCCTGGGTTGCGAGGATGAAATGATTACATCAGTCTCATTAGTGTACGTATTCATACCCGTGGCTGGCTTGTGAGGATGAAATGATTACATCAGTCTCATTAGTGTACGTAGTCACACCCCTGGCTTGTGAGGATGAACTGATTACATCAGTCTCATTAGTGTACGTAGTCACACCCCTGGATGGCGAGGATGAAATGATTTCATCAGTCTCATTAGTGTACGTAGTCACACCCCTGGCTTGCGAGGATGAAATGATTACATAAGTCTCATTAGTGTACGTAGTCACACCCCTGGCTTGCGAGGATGAAATTATTACATCAGTCTCATTAGTGTACGTATTCACACCCCTGGCTTGCGAGGATGAAATGATTACATCAGTCTCATTAGTGTACGTAGTCACACCCCTGGCTAGCGAGGATGAAATGATTACATCAGTCTCATTAGTGTACGTAGTCACACCCCTGGCTTGCGAGGATGAAATGATTACATCAGTCTCATTAGTGTACGTATTCATACCCCTGGCTTGTGAGGATGAAATGATTACATCAGTCTCATTAGTGTACGTAGTCACACCGCTGGCTTGTGAGGATGAAATGATTACATCAGTCTCATTAGTGTACGTAGTCACACCCCTGGCTTGTGAGGATGAAATGATTACATCAATCTCATTAGTGTACGTAGTCACACCCCTGGCTTGGGGGGATGAAATGATTACATCAGTCTCATTAGTGTACGTTGTCACACCCCTGGCTTGCGAGGATGAAATTATTACATCAGTCTCATTAGTGTACGTAGTCACACCCCTGGCTTTTGAGGATGAAATGATTACATCAGTCTCATTAGTGTACATAGTCACACCCCTGGCTTGTGAGGATGAAATGACTACATCAGTCTCATTAGTGTGCGTAGTCACACCCCTGGCTTGCGAGGATGAAATGATTACTGCAGTCTCATTAGTGTACGCAGTCACACCTCTAGCTTGGGGGGATGAAATGATTACATCAGTCTCATTAGTGTACGTAGTCACACCTCTGGCTTGGGGGGATGAAATGATTACATCAGTCTCATTAGTGTACGTAGTCACACCCCTGGCTTGCGAGGATGAAATGATTACATCAGTCTCATTAGTGTACGTAGTCACACCCCTGGCTGGCTTGTGAGGATGAAATGATTATATAAGTGTACTCACACCCCTGGCTTTAGTCAGTCTCATTACGTAGTCACACCCCTGGCTTGCGAGGATGAAATGATTACATCAGTCTCATTAGTGTACGTAGTCACACCCCTGGCTTGTGAGGATGAAATGATTACATCAGTCTCATTAGTGTACGTAGTCACACCCCTGGCTTGCGAGGATGAAATGATTACATCAGTCTCATTAGTGTACGTAGTCATACCCCTGGCTTGTGAGGATGAAATGATTACATCAGTCTCATTAGTGTACGTAGTCACACCGCTGGCTTGTGAGGATGAAATGATTACATCAGTCTCATTAGTGTACGTAGTCACACCCCTGGCTTGTGAGGATGAAATGATTACATCAATCTCATTAGTGTACGTAGTCACACCCCTGGCTTGGGGGGATGAAATGATTACATCAGTCTCATTAGTGTACGTTGTCACACCCCTGGCTTGCGAGGATGAAATGATTACATCAGTCTCATTAGTGTACGTAGTCACACCCCTGGCTTTTGAGGATGAAATGATTACATCAGTCTCATTAGTGTACATAGTCACACCCCTGGCTTGTGAGGATGAAATGACTACATCAGTCTCATTAGTGTGCGTAGTCACACCCCTGGCTTGCGAGGATGAAATGATTACTGCAGTCTCATTAGTGTACGCAGTCACACCTCTAGCTTGGGGGGATGAAATGATTACATCAGTCTCATTAGTGTACGTAGTCACACCACTGGCTTGGGGGGATGAAATGATTACATCAGTCTCATTAGTGTACGTAGTCACACCCCTGGCTTGCGAGGATGAAATGATTACATCAGTCTCATTAGTGTACGTAGTCACACCCCTGGCTGGCTTGTGAGGATGAAATGATTATATCAGTCTCATTAGTGTACGTAGTCACACCCCTGGCTTGCGATGACGAAGTGATTACATCAGTCTCCTTAGTGTGCGTAGTCACACCCCTGGCTTGCGAGGATGAAATGATTACATCAGTCTCATTATTGTACGTATTCACACCCCTGGCTTGTGAGGATGAAATGATTACATCAGTCTCATTAGTGTACGTAGTCACACCCCTGGCTTGTGAGGATGAAATGATTACATCAGTCTCATTAGTGTACGTAGTCACACCCTTGGATGGCGAGGATGAAATGATTACATCAGTCTCATTAGTGAGCGTAGTCACACCCCTGGCTTGCGAGGATGAAATGATTACATCAGTCTCATTAGTATGCGTAGTCACACCCCTGGCTTGCGATGACGAAATGATTACATCAGTCTCATTAGTGTACGTAATCACACCCCTGGCTTGCGATGACGAAATTATTACATCAGTCTCATTAGTGTACGTAGTCATACCCCTGGCTTGCTAGGATGAAATGATTACATCAGTCTCATTAGTGTGCGTAGTCACACCCCTAGCTTGCGAGGATGAAATGATTACATCAGTCTCATTAGTGTGCGTAGTCACACCCCTGGCTTGGGAGGATGAAATGATTACATCAGTCTCATTAGTGTGCGTAGTCACACCCCTAGCTTGCGAAGATGAAATGATTACATCAGTCTCATTAGTGTGCGTAGTCACACCCCTGGCTTGCGAGGATGAAATGATTACATCAGTCTCATTAGTGTACGTAGTCACACCCCTGGATTGCGATGACGAAATGAGTACATCAGTCTCATTAGTGTACGTAGTCACATCCCTGGCTTGCGAGGATGAAATGATTACATCAGTCTCATTAGTGTACCTAGTCACACCCCTGGCTTGCGAGGATCAAATGATTACACCAGTCTCATTAGTGTACGTAGTCAAACCCCTGGCTTGTGAGGATGAAATGATTACATCAGTCTCATTAGTGTACATAGTTACACCCCTGGCTTGCGAGGATGAAATGATTTCATCAGTCTCATTAGTGTACCTAGTCACACCCTGGCTTGCGAGGATCAAATGATTACATCATTCTCATTAGTGTACGTAGTCACACCCCTGGCTTGTGAGGATGAAATGATTACATCAGTCTCATTAGTGTACGTAGTCACACCCCTGGCTTGGGAGGATGAAATGATAACATCAGTCTCATTAGAGTACATAGTCACACCCCTGGCTTGTGAGGATGAAATGATTACATCAGTCTCATTAGTGTACGTAGTCACATCCCTGGCTTGCGAGGATGAAATGATTACATCAGTCTCATTAGTGTACGTAGTCACACCCCTGGCTTGGGAGGATGAAATGATTACATCAGTCTCATTAGTGTACGTAGTCACACCCCTGGCTTGTGAGGATGAAATGATTACATCAGTCTCATTAGTGTACGTAGTCACACCCCTGGCTTGTGAGGATGAAATGATTACATCAGTCTCATTAGTGTACGTAGTCACACCCCTGGCTTGCGAGGATGAAATGATTACATCAGTCTCATTAGTGTACGTAGTCACACCCCTGGCTTGCGAGGATGAAATGATTACATCAGACTCAATAGTGTACGTAGTCACACCCCTGGCTTGGGAGGATGAAATGATTACATCAGTCTCATTAGTGTACGTAGTCACACCCCTGGCTGGCGAGGATGAAATGATTACATCAGTCTCATTAGTGTACGTAGTCACACCCCTGGGTTGCGAGGATGAAATGATTACATCAGTCTCATTAGTGTACGTATTCATACCCCTGGCTGGCTTGTGAGGATGAAATGATTACATCAGTCTCATTAGTGTACGTAGTCACACCCCTGGCTTGTGAGGATGAACTGATTACATCAGTCTCATTAGTGTACGTAGTCACACCCCTGGATGGCGAGGATGAAATGATTACATCAGTCTCATTAGTGTACATAGTTACACCCCTGGCTTGCGAGGATGAAATGATTTCATCAGACTCATTAGTGTACCTAGTCACACCCTGGCTTGCGAGGATCAAATGATTACATCATTCTCATTAGTGTACGTAGTCACACCCCTGGCTTGTGAGGATGAAATGATTACATCAGTCTCATTAGTGTACGTAGTCACACCCCTGGATGGCGAGGATGAAATGATTACATCAGTCTCATTAGTGAGCGTAGTCACACCCCTGGCTTGCGAGGATGAAATGATTACATCAGTCTCATTAGTATGCGTAGTCACACCCCTGGCTTGCGATGACGAAATGATTACATCAGTCTCATTAGTGTACGTAATCACACCCCTGGCTTGCGATGACGAAATTATTACATCAGTCTCATTAGTGTATGTAGTCATACCCCTGGCTTGCGATGACGAAATGATTACATCAGTCTCATTAGTATACGTAGTCACACCCCTGGCTTGTGAGGATGAAATGATTACATCAGTCTCTTTAGTGTACGTAGTCCAACCCATGGCTTGCTAGGATGAAATGATTACATCAGTCTCATTAGTGTGCGTAGTCACACCCCTGGCTTGGGAGGATGAAATGATTACATCATTCTCATTAGTGTGCGTAGTCACACCCCTAGCTTGCGAGGATGAAATGATTACATCAATCTCATTAGTGTGCGTAGTCACACTCCTAGCTTGCGAAGATGAAATGATTATATCAGTCTCATTAGTGTGCGTAGTCACACCCCTGGATGGCGAGGATCAAATGATTACATCATTCTCATTAGTGTACGTAGTCACACCCCTGGCTTGTGAGGATGAAATGATTACATCAGTCTCATTAGTGTACGTAGTCACACCCCTGGATGGCGAGGATGAAATGATTACATCAGTCTCATTAGTGAGCGTAGTCACACCCCTGGCTTGCGAGGATGAAATGATTACATCGGTCTCATTAGTATGCGTAGTCACACCCCTGGCTTGCGATGACGAAATGATTACATCAGTCTCATTAGTGTACGTAATCACACCCCTGGCTTGCGATGACGAAATTATTACATCAGTCTCATTAGTGTATGTAGTCATACCCCTGGCTTGCGATGACGAAATGATTACATCAGTCTCATTAGTATACGTAGTCACACCCCTGGCTTGTGAGGATGAAATGATTACATCAGTCTCATTAGTGTACGTAGTCCAACCCATGGCTTGCTAGGATGAAATGATTACATCAGTCTCATTAGTGTGCGTAGTCACACCCCTGGCTTGGGAGGATGAAATGATTACATCATTCTCATTAGTGTGCGTAGTCACACCCCTAGCTTGCGAGGATGAAATGATTACATCAATCTCATTAGTGTGCGTAGTCACACCCCTAGCTTGCGAAGATGAAATGATTATATCAGTCTCATTAGTGTGCGTAGTCACACCCCTGGCTTGCGAGGATGAAATGATTACATCAGTCTCATTAGTGTACGTAGTCACACCCCTGGATTGCGATGACGAAATGAGTACATCAGTCTCATTAGTGTACGTAGTCACATCCCTGGCTTGCGAGGATGAAATGATTACATCAGTCTCATTAGTGTACCTAGTCACACCCCTGGCTTGCGAGGATCAAATGATTACACCAGTCTCATTAGTGTACGTAGTCACACCCCTGGCTTGTGAGGATGAAATGATTACATCAGTCTCATTAGTGTACATAGTTACACCCCTGGCTTGCGAGGATGAAATGATTTCATCAGTCTCATTAGTGTACCTAGTCACACCCTGGCTTGCGAGGATCAAATGATTACATCATTCTCATTAGTGTACGTAGTCACACCCCTGGCTTGTGAGGATGAAATGATTACATCAGTCTCATTAGTGTACGTAGTCACTCCCCTGGCTTGGGAGGATGAAATGATAACATCAGTCTCATTAGAGTACATAGTCACACCCCTGGCTTGTGAGGATGAAATGATTACATCAGTCTTATTAGTGTACGTAGTCACATCCCTGGCTTGCGAGGATGAAATGGTTACATCAGTCTCATTAGTGTACGTAGTCACACCCCTGGCTTGCGAGGATGAAATGATTACATCAGTCTCATTAGTGTACGTAGTCACACCCCTGGCTTGCGAGGATGAAATGATTACATCAGTCTCATTAGTGTACGTAGTCACACCCCTGGCTTGCGAGGATGAAATGATTACATCAGTCTCATTAGTGTACGTAGTCACACCCCTGGCTTGTGAGGATGAAATGATTACATCAGTCTCATTAGTGTACGTAGTCACACCCCTGGCTTGCGAGGATGAAATGATTACATCAGTCTCAATAGTGTACGTAGTCACACCCCTGGCTTGGGAGGATGAAATGATTACATCAGTCTCATTAGTGTACGTAGTCACACCCCTGGCTGGCGAGGATGAAATGATTACATCAGTCTCATTAGTGTACGTAGTCACACCCCTGGGTTGCGAGGATGAAATGATTACATCAGTCTCATTAGAGTACGTATTCATACCCCTGGCTGGCTTGTGAGGATGAAATGATTACATCAGTCTCATTAGTGTACGTAGTCACACCCCTGGCTTGTGAGGATGAACTGATTACATCAGTCTCATTAGTGTACGTAGTCACACCCCTGGATGGCGAGGATGAAATGATTACATCAGTCTCATTAGTATGCGTAGTCACACCCCTGGCTTGCGATGACGAAATGATTACATCAGTCTCATTAGTGTACGTAATCACACCCCTGGCTTGCGATGACGAAATTATTACATCAGTCTCATTAGTGTACGTAGTCATACCCCTGGCTTGCGATGACGAAATGATTACATCAGTCTCATTAGTGTGCGTAGTCACACCCCTGGCTTGGGAGGATGAAATGATTACATCATTCTCATTAGTGTGCGTAGTCACACCCCTAGCTTGCGAGGATGAAATGATTACATTAGTCTCATTAGTGTCCGTAGTCACACCCCTGGCTTGGGAGGATGAAATGATTACATCAGTCTCATTAGTGTGCGTAGTCACACCCCTAGCTTGCGAAGATGAAATGATTACATCAGTCTCATTAGTGTGCGTAGTCACACCCCTGGCTTGCGAGGATGAAATGATTACATCAGTCTCATTAGTGTACGTAGTCACACCCCTGGATTGCGATGAAGAAATGAGTACATCAGTCTCATTAGTGTACGTAGTCACATCCCTGGCTTGCGAGGATGAAATGATTACATCAGTCTCATTAGTGTACCTAGTCACACCCCTGGCTTGCGAGGATCAAATGATTACACCAGTCTCATTAGTGTACGTAGTCACACCCCTGGCTTGTGAGGATGAAATGATTACATCAGTCTCATTAGTGTTCATAGTTACACCCCTGGCTTGCGAGGATGAAATGATTTCATCAGTCTCATTAGTGTACCTAGTCACACCCTGGCTTGCGAGGATCAAATGATTACATCATTCTCATTAGTGTACGTAGTCACACCCCTGGCTTGTGAGGATGAAATGATTACATCAGTCTCATTAGTGTACGTAGTCACACCCCTGGCTTGGGAGGATGAAATGATAGCATCAGTCTCATTAGAGTACATAGTCACACCCCTGGCTTGTGAGGATGAAATTATTACATCAGTCTCATTAGTGTACGTAGTCACATCCCTGGCTTGCGAGGATGAAATGGTTACATCAGTCTCATTAGTGTACGTAGTCACACCCCTGGCTTGGGAGGATGAAATGATTACATCAGTCTCATTAGTGTACGTAGTCACTCCATGGCTTGCGAGGATGAAATGATTACATCAGTCTCATTAGTGTACGTAGTCACACCCCTGGCTTGCGAGGATGAAATGATTACATCAGTCTCATTAGTGTACGTATTCATACCCCTGGCTGGCTTGTGAGGATGAAATGATTACATCAGTCTCATTAGTGTACGTAGTCACACCCCTGGCTTGTGAGGATGAACTGATTACATCAGTCTCATTAGTGTACGTAGTCACACCCCTGGATGGCGAGGATGAAATGATTACATCAGTCTCATTAGTGTACATAGTTACACCCCTGGCTTGCGAGGATGAAATGATTTCATTAGTCTCATTAGTGTACCTAGTCACACCCTGGCTTGCGAGGATCAAATGATTACATCATTCTCATTAGTGTACGTAGTCACACCCCTGGCTTGTGAGGATGAAATGATTACATCAGTCTCATTAGTGTACGTAGTCACACCCCTGGATGGCGAGGATGAAATGATTACATCAGTCTCATTAGTGAGCGTAGTCACACCCCTGGCTTGCGAGGATGAAATGATTACATCAGTCTCATTAGTATGCGTAATCACACCCCTGGCTTGCGATGACGAAATGATTACATCAGTCTCATTAGTGTACGTAATCACACCCCTGGCTTGCGATGACGAAATTATTACATCAGTCTCATTAGTGTATGTAGTCATACCCCTGGCTTGCGATGACGAAATGATTACATCAGTCTCATTAGTATACGTAGTCACACCCCTGGCTTGTGAGGATGAAATGATTACATCAGTCTCATTAGTGTACGTAGTCCAACCCATGGCTTGCTAGGATGAAATGATTACATCAGTCTCATTAGTGTGCGTAGTCACACCCCTGGCTTGGGAGGATGAAATGATTACATCATTCTCATTAGTGTGCGTAGTCACACCCCTAGCTTGCGAGGATGAAATGATTACATCAGTCTCATTAGTGTGCGTAGTCACACCCCTGGCTTGGGAGGATGAAATGATTACATCAATCTCATTAGTGTGCGTAGTCACACCCCTAGCTTGCGAAGATGAAATGATTACATCAGTCTCATTAGTGTGCGTAGTCACACCCCTGGCTTGCGAGGATGAAATGATTACATCAGTCTCATTAGTGTACGTAGTCACACCCCTGGATTGCGATGACGAAATGAGTACATCAGTCTCATTAGTGTACGTAGTCACATCCCTGGCTTGCGAGGATGAAATGATTACATCAGTCTCATTAGTGTACCTAGTCACACCCCTGGCTTGCGAGGATCAAATGATTACACCAGTCTCATTAGTGTACGTAGTCAAACCCCTGGCTTGTGAGGATGAAATGATTACATCAGTCTCATTAGTGTACATAGTTACACCCCTGGCTTGCGAGGATGAAATGATTTCATCAGTCTCATTAGTGTACCTAGTCACACCCTGGCTTGCGAGGATCAAATGATTACATCATTCTCATTAGTGTACGTAGTCACACCCCTGGTTTGTGAGGATGAAATGATTACATCAGTCTCATTAGTGTACGTAGTCACACCCCTGGCTTGGGAGGATGAAATGATAACATCAGTCTCATTAGAGTACATAGTCACACCCCTGGCTTGTGAGGATGAAATGATTACATCAGTCTCATTAGTGTACGTAGTCACATCCCTGGCTTGCGAGGATGAAATGGTTACATCAGTCTCATTAGTGTACGTAGTCACACCCCTGGCTTGGGAGGATGAAATGATTACATCAGTCTCATTAGTGTACGTAGTCACACCCCTGGCTTTCGAGGATGAAATGATTACATCAGTCTCATTAGTGTACGTAGTCACACCCCTGGCTTGCGAGGATGAAATGATTACATCAGTCTCATTAGTGTACGTAGTCACACCCCTGGCTTGCGAGGATGAAATGATTACATCAGACTCAATAGTGTACGTAGTCACACCCCTGGCTTGGGAGGATGAAATGATTACATCAGTCTCATTAGTGTACGTAGTCACACCCCTGGCTGGCGAGGATGAAATGATTACATCAGTCTCATTAGTGTACGTAGTCACACCCCTGGGTTGCGAGGATGAAATGATTACATCAGTCTCATTAGTGTACGTATTCATACCCCTGGCTGGCTTGTGAGGATGAAATGATTACATCAGTCTCATTAGTGTACGTAGTCACACCCCTGGCTTGTGAGGATGAACTGATTACATCAGTCTCATTAGTGTACGTAGTCACACCCCTGGATGGCGAGGATGAAATGATTACATCAGTCTCATTAGTGTACGTAGTCACACCCCTGGCTTGCGAGGATGAAATGATTACATCAGTCTCATTAGTGTACGTAGTCACACCCCTGGCTTGCGAGGATGAAATGATTACATCAGTCTCATTAGTGTACGTAGTCACACCCCTGGCTGCGAGGATGAAATGATTACATCAGTCTCATTAGTGTACGTAGTCACACCCCTGGCTTGCGAGGATGAAATGATTACATCAGTCTCATTAGTGTACGTATTCATACCCCTGGCTTGTGAGGATGAAATGATTACATCAGTCTCATTAGTGTACGTAGTCACACCGCTGGCTTGTGAGGATGAAATGATTACATCAGTCTCATTAGTGTACGTAGTCACACCCCTGGCTTGTGAGGATGAAATGATTACATCAATCTCATTAGTGTACGTAGTCACACCCCTGGCTTGGGGGGATGAAATGATTACATCAGTCTCATTAGTGTACGTTGTCACACCCCTGGCTTGCGAGGATGAAATGATTACATCAGTCTCATTAGTGTACGTAGTCACACCCCTGGCTTGTGAGGATGAAATGATTACATCAGTCTCATTAGTGTACATAGTCACACCCCTGGCTTGTGAGGATGAAACGACTACATCAGTCTCATTAGTGTGCGTAGTCACACCCCTGGCTTGCGAGGATGAAATGATTACTGCAGTCTCATTAGTGTACGCAGTCACACCTCTAGCTTGGGGGGACGAAATTATTACATCAGTCTCATTAGTGTACGTAGTCACACCTCTGGCTTGGGGGGATGAAATGATTACATCAGTCTCATTAGTGTACGTAGTCACACCCCTGGCTTGCGAGGATGAAATGATTATATCAGTCTCATTAGTGTACGTAGTCACACCCCTGGCTGGCTTGTGAGGATGAAATGATTACATCAGTCTCATTAGTGTACGTAGTCACACCCCTGGCTTGCGATGATGAAATGATTACATCAGTCTCATTAGTGTGCGTAGTCACACCCCTGGCTTGCGAGGATGAAACGATTACATCAGTCTCATTAGTGTACGTATTCACACCCCTGGCTTGTGAGGATGAAATGATTACATCAGTCTCATTAGTGTACGTATTCACACCCCTGGCTTGTGAGGATGAAATGATTACATCAGTCTCATTAGTGTACGTAGTCACACCCCTGGCTTGTGAGGATGAAATGATTACATCAGTCTCATTAGTGTACGTAGTCACACCCCTGGATGGCGAGGATGAAATGGTTACATCAGTCTCATTAGTGTACGTAGTCACACCCCTGGCTTGCGAGGATGAAATGATTACATCAGTCTCATTAGTGTACGTAGTCACACCCCTGGCTTGCGAGGATGAAATGATTACATCAGTCTCATTAGTGTACGTATTCACACCCCTGGCTTGCGAGGATGAAATGATTACATCAGTCTCATTAGTGTACGTAATCACACCCCTGGCTTGCGAGGATGAAATTATTACATCAGTCTCATTAGTGTACGTATTCACACCCCTGGCTTGTGAGGATGAAATGATTACATCAGTCTCATTAGTGTGCGTAGTCACACCCCTGGCTTGTGAGGATGAAACGATTACATCAGTCTCATTAGTGTACGTAGTCACACCCCTGGCTTGTGATGATGAAGTGATTACATCAGTCTCATTAGTGTACGTAGTCACACCCTTGGCTTGCGAGGATGAAATGATTACATCAGTCTCATTAGTGTACGTAGTCACACCCCTGGCTTGCGAGGATGAAATTATTACATCAGTCTCATTAGTGTACGTAGTCACACCCCTGGCTTGCGAGGATGAAATGATTACATCAGTCTCATTAGTGTACGTAGTCACACCCCTGGCTTGCGAGGATGAAATGATTACATCAGTCTCATTAGTGTACGTAGTCACACCGCTGAAATGCATTAGTGTACGTAGTCACAGGATGAAATGATTACATCAGTCTCATTAGTGTACGTATTCACACCCCTGGCTTGCGAGGATGAAATGATTACATCAGTCTCATTAGTGTACGTAATCACACCCCTGGCTTGCGAGGATGAAATGATTACATCAGTCTCATTAGTGTACGTATTCACACCCCTGGCTTGTGAGGATTAAATGATTACGTCAGTCTCATTAGTGTGCGTAGTCACACCCCTGGCTTGTGAGGATGAAATGATTACATCAGTCTCATTAGTGTACGTAGTCACACCCCTGGCTTGTGAGGATGAAGTGATTACATCAGTCTCATTAGTGTACGTAGTCACACCCTTGGCTTGCGAGGATGAAATGATTACACCAGTCTCATTAGTGTACGTAGTCACACCCCTGGCTTGCGAGGATGAAATTATTACATCAGTCTCATTAGTGTACGTAGTCACACCCCTGGCTTGCGAGGATGAAATGATTACATCAGTCTCATTAGTGTACGTAGTCACACCCCTGGCTTGCGAGGATGAAATGATTACATCAGTCTCATTAGTGTAAGTAGTCACACCCCTGGCTTGTGAGGATGAATTGACCCATAAAACTTTTTGTGGAGGCCGCCTCCATTGGGCAACTGCCCCCGTCTGCTCTGCCCGATATCCCGCACTGCGTGGTTGGTGTAGTGTGAACATATTAAAAAGAGTGTTGACAATATTCCCACAAGGATGTATGAATACACTTTGGAATTGCGACAAGCAAATACATTCTTTGTCCACATGCCATAGCAAAACATAGGCATATACATTATATAGGGAGACAGTCTGTTCCTCTACCCAGCATTTGCCAGAGTAGTAATTTGTAACAGGAAGTCTGTTGTGTTGAACGTGAGGAAATGGGGGATAGTTGAACATCAGCGGATATTGCAGTTAAAACTGCCCGTCTCGGTCTTATTGCCAATAAAGTTTATTTTGAAACTGGATAGTTTGTTTACCATTTGAACATGCCCTGGGGTCGTACCTTCCAAACTGTAAATATTGTTACGAGCTTACTAAACACAATTTGGCGGGTAGTATATATTCAACATTGATAAGAATTATAGTCTTAAGAACGCTGTATTAATTAACAGCAACATACTACCTCATTTTATGATCTAAACTATCAAAAAATGAAGTTAGTTTTGTTTCTTTGTTGTTTCAGCAATTCTCGGAGTATGACTTTTGCTCGGTTGCCAGTTGACACTGTTCACCTGTCACAACTGTACTCTACCGGAGATGACGCGGTCTACCTGACTACCGCATGCATCCAGTTGTGACGTACTCCACTGACAAAGAGTACTACTTTTGTACAACATCCGGTTGTGAAGTACTCCACTGACAATGGATACTACCTTTGTACAACATCCAGTTGTGAAGTATTTCACTGACAATGGGTACTACCTTTGTACAACATCCGGTTGTGAAGTACTCCACTGACAATGGATACTACCTTTGTACAACATCCAGTTATGAAGTACTCCACTGACAATGGGTACTACCTTTGTATAACATCCAGTTGTGAAGTACTCCACTGACAATGGGTACTACCTTTGTATAACATCCAGTTGTGAAGTACTCCACTGACAATGGGTACTACCTTTGTATAACATCCAGTTGTGAAGTACTCCACTGACAATGGATACTACCTTGGTACAACATCCAGTTGTGAAGTACTCCACTGACAATGGGTACTACCTTTGTATAACATCCAGTTGTGAAGTACTCCACTGACAATGGGTGCTACCTTTGTATAACATCCAGTTGTGAAGTACTCCACTGACAATGGGTACTACCTTTGTGTAACATCCAGTTGTGAAGTACTCCACTGACAATGGGTACTACCTTTGTATAACATCCAGTTGTGAAGTACTCCACTGACAATGGATACTACCTTTGTACAACATCCAGTTGTGAAGTACTCCACTGACAATGGATACTACCTTTGTATAACATCCAGTTGTGAAGTACTCCACTGACAAAGAGTACTACCTTTGTACAAAATCCGGTTATGAAGTACTCCACTGACAATGGATACTACCTTTGTACAACATCCAGTTGTGAAGTACTCCACTGACAATGGGTACTACCTTTGTATAACATCCAGTTGTGAAGTACTCCACCAAAGACAATGGGTACTATCTTTGTACAACATCCAGTTGTGAAGTACTCCACCAAAGACAATGGGTACTACCTTTGTACAACATCCAGTTGTGAAGTACTCCACCAAAGACAATGGGTACTACCTTTGTACAACATCCAGTTGTGAAGTACTCCACCAAAGACAATGGGTACTACCTTTGTACAACATCCAGTTGTGAAGTACTCCACCAAAGACAATGGGTACTACCTTTGTATAACATCCAGTTGTGAAGTACTCCACCAAAGACAATGGGTACTACCTTTGTACAACATCCAGTTGTGAAGTACTCCACCAAAGACAATGGGTACTACCTTTGTACAACATCCAGTTGTGAAGTACTCCACCAAAGACAATGTGTACTACCTTTGTACAACATCCAGTTGAGAAGTACTCCACCAAAGACAATGGGTACTACAGATGTATACTGCCAGCATCCACCAAAGACAAATAAAAATATATATGATTGTAAATAAACATAATTATTAAAAACAAATACTATTAATCGTTATAACGTTTATTTACAGCTATGATCAAATAGTATGGTCGTCATGCCACTTGTAAGTTATGCATGCTTGCTATTTGAAAATGCTCCGGTGTCGTACCAAATTGCTAACGTTGTTGACTTACTAAGCACAATTTGGCGGGCAGGATAGCTTCAACATAGTTGCTATAGTCTTAGGAACATTATATTAATTAATACATGACAAACTAGGAACATATTGCCTGATACAGGCGCCTGTAACGCCAAGTTACAGGCGCCTGTATTTTAAACAGTAATACAATACAATACCTTGTAACTCTCCACAATTCGTGCTAATTACGTTGTCATAGATATAGGCGGTGTGAGTGTGTGTGTGTGTTTGTGTGTGTGTATGTGTGTGTGGGTGGGTGGGTGTGTGTGTGTGTGCGCGTGTGGGCGTGTGTGTAAACAATCAAGGCAATGAAACAATAAAACACAAATAAATACTTACGGCTTCGACTAGAAGCACGAAGTAGGGAAGCCATGCGAAGGAAAACAAGAGTGCGATGATGATCAACATCCTAACGATCCTCTTCCGGTTGTTAGACACGAACGATGACATCAGAACCCCCGTCGACTGGTCTCCTTGTCGCACGATGAACGCCACAAGACGGTAGTAGCGACTGAAGATGACTGTCTGGGGTATTATGTACGACGCGCACAGAATAACGACAGCATTGACTCTGTCAAAGACGTCCGATTTGGGCATACACGACAACTGTGACGTAGACGCTGTCGTGTTGCCGCCATCTTGTGATGTCACAGGCACTAGGTAGACGGAGTAGTCGATGAATGTTGGCGTCGCCACCAGGGCTGCCAATGTCCATATTCCACCAATAATTGCCAGCGCCCTCTTGTGGTAGATGGTGTATATAGGTCCCAAAACGATGGCTCTGAAACAAAGAATTCGCGTTGTTTCGCTTCACTCTATCACATTAATAGGTGAACGGTTATCAGCGCAGAAAACATATTTTGTTTGACAATTATTATTTACAGAAGAATGCAAAATAGGCCCGACAACAACATTCTTCAGAACAACAACATAACATGTGCTGCTTCACAAATTAAACTTGGTTAAAGTAATTGTGTGTTGAGAGCATTTTCACAAATGAACTGCCATGCTGAAGCAGGTGGGAGTATTTTGCGAAGTGATTTCAAAACGAAACGAACGAAACACTTAATTGCGGACGCAGTTTTAAATTATCTGCGCCACCTACCGGTAGCGTTCGTCAGCCAGCGCCACCATGCTGTAGATGGAACACGTGATGCTGAAGACAGGCAGACAATTGACCAGCTTACACAGGATCTCCGCTGAAACAAAGTGTCAACGTCGTTACGTCAACGTAGGTAAGACGTGTGTTTAAGAAACTGTGTTAAAACATTTCATTAGAAATAGCAATGCTCGTTTATGTATGCTTTTACTTGTCAATAATGAAGTGGGCATAACGCATGCGAAGCGATAGGAGCCTGCCTGTATTTATTAATTAGCTGTGTGTGTGCGTGTGTGTGTGCGTGCGTGCGAGCATGTCAATTTCTAACACTACCTCTGATAGCTAGCTGAACTATATGTCGCAAGAGTCACGACATATTAGCAGCTGCGCTCAGGAGTTCTTTTGGACGGATGCCACTGCACCGACAGCCGGATGTGGTGTCGACTCAACACCTTGGTGCGCAAGCGACCAAATGCCTGGCTGGCCTTGCAGATCCTTGCGTCGATCTCTTTATCCAAAGAGCCGTCACTTGATATGGTGCTGCCAAGGTATTTGAAGCTCACCACTGCCATTAGCTGTGTGCCATCGATGGAGACTGTGGGAGCAGGTGTTGCGGTGTCTGATGGAGGACCTGCGTCTTACCAATACTGATAGTTAGGCCAAACAGCATAGACACATCTGCAAATGTGTTGAGTATGAGCTGCAGATGACTCTCCTTGTGTGCCATGAGGGCACAGTCGTCAGCAAAGAGTGCCTCGAGAATGAGTCGTTGCAGTGTCTTGGTCCTAGCAGCAAGGCGGCGGAGGTCGAACAGTGAACCGTCTAGTCGCTACTTCAGGTAGACCCCAATGTCCAAATCTCTTACGGCATTGTTCAAGACGCACGTAAAGAACAGGTTGAAGATAACTGGAGCAAGTACACAACCTTGCTTCACTCCGTTTGAAATGTCAAATGGGGCTGAGGCAGCGCCGTCTGAGAGCACTTCACTTGTCATGTTGTTATGAAATAGCCGGATGATGTGAACAAACTTCCTTGGGCATCCACGTTTGTTAGGATTGTCCACAGCGCTGTCCTGTTGACAGTGTCAAAGGCCTTAGTGAGATCTATAAATACAGCAAACAGGTCCATTTCTGCTCAAAACACTTTTCCTATACGTGCCTGACTGCAAAAACCATGTCCACTGTGCTCCGGCCAGGTCGAAATCCGCACTGTGCTTCTAGAACGTTTGCCTCAGAGACATTGGCTATGAGTAGGTTCAGAACGACGCGGGATAGATGAGATGGTGTCGAATGATGAGTATCACAAACCTGTGAGTGAATGCTTTTAAAGTGGGAAGGCACAGGGGTGGTCCCCCTCTCTCGGCCGCAGAAGCCGCGTTTCAGTGGCCCAGAAGGTTGGTACGACTGAAGACGTCCTTGACTGCAGTGGATGGCCATGACATATTCCGTGCTCTGCATGCTCTGGCCTACGTATTCCACAATGCACTGCTATTAATTATTAAGTAACGTGCGCCAACTAAATAGGGCCTACTACTAATGTAATGGTAGACAGAACACCTCTGACTTTGTCCTATATGAAGAAAACGTTGCACATGAACTGCACTATATATATATATATATATATATATATATATATATATGTACACTGTATATATATACACACTGTATATATATATATATACATATATATATATATACTGATGTATGCATATCACATTAATATCAAAATAAACCATTTATATATAAACTCTGCTGGTGCTTAATGGCAATACCCTAAGCTCATATACTACAGGAAGACACAGAGTAATTGTTAATAAAGATACTTTATTAATGGTACCAACATACAAAATACATGCATATTTATGACATAGCTAATCAGCTCAAACAAACATAAACATGCTCATCAAGAAAACCCACAATTAATTAATAAGAAAAGATAGCAAATACTGGGGGGCATTTGTTCCTCAACATAAAGTGGCATCAGCAAAACAATTATAATGCTGTCAACTTTATGCAGACCTATCAGGCTTGCATTTGATTTGCACAACTTGTGTGGAAGATTTTAAAAGGTCTGTTATATATGACATATCACGTGTTCCTGTTCCTGGTTAGAGAGTTGTTCCGGACTTCCGGTAATAAAATGTTTGTTCTATTTGACTACGTCAATAGTTCTCTGTAAATGTCGTACCCAATACACGACATATTGGCGACGAACGATGGGATGAGTAACCACAACAAGACGAGCTCTAGCACCTAAACCGTCGCACGCAAGTAGAACTTTCGCTGACTACGTCATTGTGAAAAATGGAAAACACGGGTTTCGAGCCGTTCGCCATAACGCCCGCTGACAGCGCAAGTGCGCGATGGGAGCGGTGGATTCGCCGTTTCGGCAATTTCGTCGTCGCGCGAGATATAGACGACGACAGGCGGAAGAAGGCGATGTTGTTACACTACGCTGGTGAAGCTGTATTCGAGCTGAGTGAGTCTGTTGGTGTCGTCGACAGTGACAATTACGCTGAAACGAAAGACAAGCTTACGGCCTACTTCACACCGAAACGAAACGAAGAATATGAAGTGTTCGTCTTTCGCCAGTCACAACAGCACACTGGTGAGACACTGGACCAATTTCCCGCTCGACTTCAACTGCTGTCTAAAAATTGCAATTTTCAAGACAAATCGCGTGAAATAAAATCGCAAATAATTCAGAAGTGCACGATGCCTAAGATTCGCGAAAAGGGACTGAGTGAGGCAACGATCAGTCTCGATCGTTTGCTGACGTACGGTCGTACGCTTGAGTCCACAATGCATCAATCATCGGTCATGGGGACCAACGCCGCGTCAACGACGAACGTCAACGCAGTTTCCAGTGATCGTCATCACCACCCGCGTTCGAGGAAGCAAAACCGCGACTGGAATAGTCGTTCTGTTGGTCGCCAGGGTGCGCCACCGAAAACTGACAATCAACGAAAACCCCGTCGTGTGACGCCACCGCGCTGCAGCGATACCGTTTCAAAATATGGCAATGCACAATCTTGTCCAGGCTGTGGAAAATCTCCGCACAATAGAACGGAATGTCCAGCTTGGGGCAAAACATGTTACAAATGCGAAAAACCTAATCATTTCGCTAGAGTGTGTAGAGCTGTCTTGGCAAACACTGATTTGGTAAAGGACGTTCCACAACAATCAGACAATGCAGGTTTATGCAACGACACATACACATTAAATCTGTACAACTGCAACGCCACGCGCACGAACACTGTCGCACCATACATGTGTACAATTGACATTCAGAGTACACGAGTCAAGATGGAAATTGATACTGGGGCTTCAGTTTCGTTGATAGCAGACAGAGACTGGGTTAGAATCAAAGAGGCTAATCCACAGCTGACACTCAGCACACGTGACGTGCCAAGTCTGCGCACGTATCCAGGCGACACAATTCAACCACTGGGGCAGGTGCTATTGAATGTACATCACAATCGCCAACATCATACGCTGAGTGCGCTGATCGTCCCAGGGGCTGGTCCGAATCTGCTCGGACGTGATTGGCTGTCGGTGCTACGTCTTAATTGGGCTGAACTGCATAAAATGGACCAAGATTCGTTTCTTGAGCATTACCAAGCTGTCTTCACGGCAGGACTAGGCAAGCTCAAAGGAGTTACTGCCAAGTTGTACATTGATGAGTCTGTACAGCCACGGTACTGCAAACCACGTCCAGTGCCGCTCGCTCTTCGTGCAAAGGTAGAAGATGAACTAGAACGCCTGCCTACAGGCTGAGGGCGTCATTCATCCCGTTGAGTTCTCAGAATGGGCTGCTCCTATTGTACCAGTACTCAAGTCTTCAGGAGACATCCGGATTTGCGGAGACTACAGGGTCACGATAAACAAGGCAGTGAAGGTCGACAAATATCCCATTCCCAACATCGGTGATCTGTTCGACAAAGTAGCTGGTGGACAACTGTACACAACGCTCGATCTAAGCAACGCTTATCAACAAGTTGTCCTCGATCAGGAGTCGCGCAAGCTAACCACAATCAACACATCCAAAGGTATGTTCGAGTACGAACGCCTTCCGTTTGGCGTATCTTCTGCTCCTGGAATTTTCCAACGCATCATGGAGCAACTGCTGCAGAACATTCCTATGACCGTGGTATATCTGGACGACATCCTTGTTTCTGGAAGGACACCAGAGGAGCACGACAGCAACCTGCAAATGGTGCTCACGCGACTGCTCGATACTGGAATACGGTTGCAGAAGGAGAAGTGCACGTTTCGACAGACGTCTTGCAAGTACTTGGGCCATATCATCGACAGGGAGGGCATCCACCCGACGAACGACAAGGTGCTCGCCATACAGAGTGCGCGTGCCCCGCAAAACGTGCAGGAGTTGCGCAGCTACCTTGGTCTGATCCACTATTATCACAACTTTCTGCCGAACATCAGCAACCTCTTGGCACCGCTGCATGAGTTGACTCGATTGGACGTGAAGTGGAAATGGAGTGCGATTCACCAAGATGTATTTGAACGATCAAAGGCATTAGAGTCTTCTTCTACGGTGCTTGTGCACTACAACCCCCGTTTACCCATCGTTGTGAGCAGTGACGCTTCTCCCTACGGCATCGGGAGCGTGTTGTCTCATCGCCTACCCGACGGCAGCGAAAAGCCAGTAGCGTTCGCGTCACGCACTCTATCTTCTGCTGAGAAGAAATATGCGCAACTAGAAAAGGAGGCGTTATCTCTTGTGTTCGGAATTACGAAGTTCCACAAGTACCTCTATGGTCGCGAGTTCGTACTGCAATCGGATCATAAGCCATTGTTGGGACTCTTGAAACAAGATCGACTCATATCGCCAATGTCCAGCGCACGAATACAACGTTGGGCGCTGACAATGAGCAACTACCAGTACAAATTTGAGTACAGGCCGGGGACCAGCATCAGCCACGCTGATTGCCTTAGTCGATTACCTCTGCCTGACACACCAGAGAAAGTACCGGTTCCACAAGAAGTAGTCCTGGCATTGTCAACCATGGACGAGAGCCCGGTCACATCGGACCAGATCGAAAAATGGACGGCTCTTGACCCCGTTCTTTCACAAGTACGTCACTTTGTGGAACACGGTTGGTCTAACCAAGCACCACGAGAGCTCGATGCATACTGTCAACGAAAAGACGAATTGAGCGTACAACAAGGAGTGTTGTTCTGGGGAGCCAGAGTGATCGTGTCGCCCAAGGGACGCGATGCGCTGCTGGATGAGTTGCATAACACACACCCTGGCATCGTCAAGATGAAAGCGCTCGCCCGAAGTTACATGTGGTGGCCTGGATTGGACATGGAGATCGAAAGATACGTGAAAGACTGCAATGTGTGTCAGCTGCACGGCAAGCAACCGCCTGTAGCACCACTACACTCGTGGAAGTGGCCAGGTCGCGGTTGGCACCGAATCCATATTGACTATGCTGGACCGTTTGAAGGTCGCATGCTGTTGATCATTGTGGACGCACACAGCAAATTCATCGATGCTCATGTGGTATCTACAGCAACCACGAGCATAACTCTCACCAAACTTAGGCAAACATTCGCATATATTGGACTGCCTAACACGATCGTCTCGGACAATGGATGTTGTTTCACAAGCGAGGAGTTTGGATAATTCTGCAGAGCAAATGACATCAGACACATCAGATGTTCACCGTACCACCCATCAAGCAATGGTTTAGCTGAGAGAGCAGTGCAGACAATCAAGGCTGGTCTGAAGAAAACCAAAGGTAATCTGGAAGACAGATTATACACTCTGCTAGCGAGGTACCGGATCACGCCACAGGGTACCACGGGTCGAACACCTGCAGAATTCGTACTCAAGACTTCACCTCGAACACGCCTGGATCTCATACGACCATCAGTTCAAGATCGCGTTCTGCAAAAACAGGCATACGACAAGCAACGTCAGGACGCTCATGCGGCTGCACGTACGTTCCGAGCCGGAGACTGCGTCTGGGCCATGAATTTCCAAGGAAAACCTAAGTGGGTTTCGACAGTCATCGAGAACCAGCTGGGCCCACTCACGTTCACCGTACGTTTGAGTGACGGCCGCCTTTGGAAACGCCACCAAGACCATCTCAGAGAGAGACGACCCGATGAAACGGAGACGGTTGATGCAGAACAACAACAGCAGCAGCAGCAACAATCGGTTGTTCAACTGCCAGAAGTACTACCTCCGTCGCCAGCTATCGACGCGGAGGCGATCGCGAGTACTCGACATTCAGTGTCTACAGAAGGTTCGGAATCGAACTTTCCCAACGTCACTGTGACGGAATCTGCGACACCAAGATTGATGGCAAGTCCGGTGAGAAGATCTACCAGAGTAGTGAAAGCACCTATAAAGTTAAACTTGTGAACTATAACTACAAAGTTAGTGTAGTTATCAGTGTACGTTTTTATTTGCACATTTTTTATGAGCTGTAGAACACTCTGGACTGTTTTCTAATTTAGTTTATTTCATTCATAGAACAGTGAACTCTAATACAAGTTTGTATCCTAAAGAGGGAGGAATGTTATATATGACATATCACGTGTTCCTGTTCCTGGTTAGAGAGTTGTTCCGGACTTCCGGTAATAAAATGTTTGTTCTATTTGACTACGTCAATAGTTCTCTGTAAATGTCGTACCCAATACACGACAAGGTCCTCAACCAATTCGTTTGCCCATCGCCAATCCGGATCTTTTAGGTCCAGATGTGTAATGTGTGAATAGTTTAACTAGTGTGCACAGTCGGTTTAATAAAAAATGCGTACTTGTTTTTTAATCGTAAAAAAACAAGATTTGTCGTTACACCGGGTATACCTGGCGAAAGCCAGTTGCGCTGTCGACCTCCTGCGCCATTTCGGTCAGGTGCTTTACGCGAGATCGGCATCCCACGCATTCGAAAACAATAACAACATACACGTGTTTTGGTGTATCAAGATGAAGATTAAAAAATGGTTGTACGAAGGTAAGTATACTACACTATCGCATTTAGCAACAAGAACGCGTAGCCGCGTATTAATTCAACGGGAATTGCAACTTGCGAACGTCAACACTCGACTCGAGGCAGTCTAACTCTAAGACTGTCTAAGCCAGTCACCATGACCATATTATCAGCCAGAGATTCAGTCAGAGGCTGTGTCAACGAGCATAATATTTGATATGCATTGTAATTTGTATTTGGTTACGTAGGATCTTGGTAATAAACTATGTTATTGCGACAATACATGTAAAGAATAGATGACGTGAGGCTGCGAAATGACAAATAACATTGGTTTGGCAATAGCCTGAATAGGCCCCTGTTGATCGTGCAAGTAACTTAGTCAGGGAGCATCCGTAATTTCGTGCAACGGAAAGTCAAACACGGGAGTATTATATTGGTGATCATAATTATTAAAACAGTGTTTTGTGACGCATATTTTGATACTATTACTGCAGAATGTTGTTGATTTGCATTGTAGTTTATGCAAAATAATTGAGATTTGTTATATTGACGACCATGATGGTGATGATGATTTATTAAATATAAAAATGTAAACGTGTAAATACATAAAATATAAATACAGTTAAAGTACACCATATATAAGGATTAAACAAGATAATGCTCGCACTTGTTTCCGTTGTGGTCCTTGGTGCCTGGCTAGAGTTTATGTAATTGGTATCCTGTGATACCTTTCAACTGACATATGCCAGCTATTCTTGTGTATTTACCAGTATGTGTATATATTCTCACCACAGCAATATATGAATGCATAATACGTAACTTGAATTATGATGTCGCTAGCAACCCAAAAATGGGAATGAGAGGAGGCAGAAGAGGAGCTAAGGCGGTCACCTGGGTCAGGCAGACATAGGGAGGATACATAGTCTGCGGGAGGCCCACATTTGATCAATCCAGGTAATTTCAAATTTATAACAATCAACCACATATAAGTTATCAAAAAATGTTAATGTGCACATTTACATATATATTTGTTTTCATACACATTTTAATAATAACATCTTGGACGTGGAAAACTAAGTTGACTTCTGCACTTATATTATACCCACAGACATATTAACACACCTTTAAAAGTATTTAGCATACGGCGATGACTCAGAAATAAGTTTATAAAATAAATTGTTCATTTTTTAAGAAGGTAAACATACATGTTATGAACCTTTGAATACTTGGCGAGTACTGTTAGCATCACAATAACACCTCATTTTGTAATTTCCAACATTCACCTTGACCATTCAACTTCAGGCAGAACCTTAAAATGTCAAACATGAATATGTGTAGTAGTTACACATGGCAGACACTGACATGTATTTGTATACTGAAAACAAAACAAAAAATATAAATCCTCTTTACTGATTAGCAGAATTCAAATAAGTCTATAATATTGACTAAGATCAGGCATCACTGTAATGAAATTGAAATTTTTTTAATTCATGTAACGACAATGAACACCTTATAAAGAAAAAATAGTTAAATTTTTTCACCGTTTTCAAAAAGAGCACATTCTACTAATGTCTGCATGCTGTATCAACCCACCCTCTTCCTCCTCCGGAACAACCCCGGTAAACACTGACTGTTCCTAAGATATCAACATGTATAGATGCAGCTGTAGTAGCACATTTCTTGCTGCCGTTTTTCTTGTGAAATGCTGCAGGTCACACATGAAACATTATTTTACATTTACTGATTATGAGAATGAACATTCCATAATTACTTACTACCAACACTGCAATAATACCTGTTTTTGTTTACCAAATATATGCTTTTCTTTTCAGGAGATTGGACTAGTGTGCTTAGTATCACTAGTTCTCCAAGTTAATATGGCATACTGGGCTGCTGTATTTGTCAAAGATCTCGGACAAGATTCTACAGCCATGCAGCATGCTGCATATTAATGGTTTGTCATGTGAATGTCCACTGACTGATCCCAATTGTGTCGTGTGTTGCATCCGTGACAGATTCCCCAGTGCCGACGGTGTGTACACTGGCTTCCAGGTCAGTCAGTTAGCTTAACTGACTAAAAACCAATGTAGAATGCAGATTGCTCGACATACGAATATGGTGACCCCTGACTAGCTCGTGAGACAGGTTCAGTGTCAAGCATTCTTCGGTGAACTACATCGGTTTGGATATCGATGACATCACTGTATGTGTTCGCTGTCTTCGATGGTACTGCATACCAGCCTCCTGACATTTTGCTGTACATCCGCATCTAACTATACCGGAGACAAAGTGACAATTAGCATGGCTCTGACATGTATTATATTTTATATGTGATGACACATTTATCAAAAGTCAGTAATATACGGTATTTGTATTCAATTCAACTTTAACTTTTAGCAGTGTCTATGACAAAATACATCAATTATCCAGCATTGTTACAGTGGTAGGGTTTCATTTTCTTTGTGTTGCTGATAGTCAGTGGCAGCCAGCTGAGTTCTTGCAACGTACACCAGGTACTTGTTATGTACAACAACACAAGTTTGTGATGAAGTAATGGTATTGAAAGCCTTTTCACATTTTGCAACAACAATCTGTTGATACACTGACAGCAGCATTTTATTTGTTTAAGTTCTCTATGTATCACGAGGACTGGTATTATACTTTTCATGCCATGTTTCATATTTCTAAATTATTCTTTTTTATCACTGGTTTATATTTTCACAAATAATTTACATTACATTTTCACTTCGCATGATGATTATACACCTGTACTGATATGGTGTAGTATCCAGTCCTCGGGATTGCTCATAGCGCTTTAAACTTTACTCTCTGGCAGACCTGTTAATTCGAACACCATCTCGACTTATGTGGGAAGCGTTCAGCGGCTTCAGCCACACTGAAATTAATATTCGAAGACTATTCATACAAAAATATTGCGGTATGTAGCCGGTACTCTTTATACAACTGAGTAAACCTGAGCAATGTAGCATGTAGTGATTGTACATGTAATTCTCAGTCACATGGCGATGACCCTGACTAGTCTAGTCACTATTATTTGCGAGTTGTAAACATACATACCAAGCAATGCATAAACTAAAAAAAATTCGAATTTTCTAATCATTGATGTTTTTTTAACAAGGAACCATAAATTATGATTCTTCGTTAAACAAACAATTATGATTCATAATAGTTCATTTGTTCAACTAAACATCTTCCTAAGTAATTTGTTCTCATTGGTATTATTTATGGGCATGCAATATTAAAAATTGTTGTTAATACACATAATTGTTTAGTCACTAATTTTGTGAGTTGTAAACATACAAGGCATGTATAAACTACAACTAGCATTTGACATCACGTGTACTAGTGTTGTTTTTTTGTAACAAAGAATCTTGATAAAAATATATGTTTGTTTTTTATATATACCTGACATTTTTTCAACCTCTTCCTAATTTTTGTTTGTATTGTTGTTTTGCATTTGATGTGCATGTGATATTAAAAAGTATTACATTATACACATCAAGTGCAGTGTTTGTACCTGTAGTTGTATTGTACTTTTCATTATGTTGTAGTCAATCTCATCAAATAGTTTCAATAAAATGTTTTACTTTACATTGTCTTTAATTCACATGCATTTCTAACAACAATATGCAATTTGACGAGGACACCACATTACTGCAAAATCATAATGCAGAAAAACAAAACTATCACATACAGGGGTGGATCCAGAAATCGAGTATGGGAGGCACAAAATCCTCCACTGGCGGCCAAACCAATTGGTGCAGTCTAAATTTAGTTGCTACCACGCTGCCATAACATCACCCGCTCCACTGGAGTGGTGATATTGGAAGACGCCATAACTTCAGCTTATTATGATCACCTAAACTAGGGCACATTTCAAACGGTCAAGGAGGTCACAGTCGCGTGGGCTCATCTATATAATATATACATGTTATGGGCATTAATGTCCATGGTACTGAGGGGCGCTGGTTTTCTGAACATAACAAAAACTCACAGAAGGGACAATATTCAAATTAAATGTTTAAATGTCACATAATAGTATTTTTTAATATAAAAGTAATAAATTTGTTAAATTACTATTACATTACTGTTTTTAGTAAATTATGTACATATTGGTTCAATAATTATAATTGTTACGGATCATTTATAATGCATTTACACTATTACTATTTTCCCAAGCCTACTTAGGCTACTAGTCTACTACCATACGACATAGACATAATAAAGTCACTATAGGCGTACATCGACTGAGGAACTGTGCTGTAGGACACTTTTTTATGAATATGTATTTAATCAATTAATTTATTTCTATTATATAATGTATTCTAATTAATTTATTATTATTTATCTTTTAATACAATTTTTATGTATCATAATGTATATTCTCTTTCTTAATTATATTAATATTTGTGCAAATATGTCATGTATGTTGGTCACATTATGTATATACAATCTTGTAAATCTTAATAATTATTACATTTACCGGCATCTTTATACATATATATTTTTACATTTGTTTCCATGTACGTCTTATAATGTGTGTACGCGCCTATGAACGGGCTGGTCCCGGAGATATGGCGCTATAGAAATGCTTGTAATAATAATAATAATAAACTATCATTGACATAAGTATATGCCATAGGCATAGCGTCGTATTGTTCGCTGATATTAGTCTATAGTAAACAGGGCCCAGCCAGGCCGCCCATACCGCCATTGCCAATGACTAAAAGGAAAACAATCAAATAAATTTAGTACAAGCAACATTAATATATATACTCATACGTCTAAATATACGTGATTATAGCTGAATAAATCGAAATTACTAACCTGTCTGGAAGAACCTTTGCGAACGCTGCATCTCGTCTGTTGATATTGTGACTGACACCACGGCACGGGCAACGGCCCACGGCCACAGTCCACGGGCACTGTCGCCAACTCCTTCTGTTTGCTTTGTTTCTTCCATAGTCGTTCTCTAATAGAAATACACCTTTATGCGTGGGTACTGTTTTTGTCTGTCTAATTTAGCCCATTTTGCCGTGTCGGTGGCATGTATGTTCGTGGACGTCCACTCGTTGCCTAAACTCGGAATTCCATAACACCAACAGCGCCAACGGGTAGGGTCAAAGGTCAATATCGCCCATAATTCGCGATCACGAGAAGACAAGAACGCGATTCCACGCCGAGTTCAATGTCAATACTCAGCTAAAATCGAAGCAAAAAACGGATCCGGTTGTTACTAAAAACGAAAGAGTTCGCAGTTTTTGCATTAATTTTATAAAAACGAACTAGTACGTACGCATAAACGAACTAGGATATCATTGGGGAGTACTTGATTCCTCTGTTTTTTGTGAAATTACTAAGAAACGCGAGGAGCAAGACAATCGAATTGGTTGAGTACCTTTAACAAACCCTGTAGGAAAAATTCAGAAGGAAAATGTTAAAAAATACTGCATACGTATGCAAATGCACTCAACGAAAAGGATGTACACTAAAACCTTCTAACAACTACACGGGGAAATGTAAATAAAAACTTCAAAACACGATGTCAATTGTAATAAAGGTCAACGTACTGTATTCATATTGAAGTAAAGGTGTATATGCTAAAAACCTTAGCAAAACCCAATATGAAAATGTACGGAGAAGTCTTAAAACAATGTAAATTATTACAAAGGTCAATGGGGGTGCATACTTATTGTGTATGCATTTGAAATAAAAATGTACACATTAAAACCTTCTCAAAACCCTACGAGAAAAATTACAAAGAAAGTATAAACAAACTATTGATTGTTTACTATTATGCCAAAAGGAAAATGTTAATATTCGCATACCATAACCTTTGCTACAGTAAAACATGAACACTGTTAGATTTAATCTGTATCTACTGGACAGTATACATGTATAAACATCAATATAGATTACACGTGACAAGTTGTACAGTTACATTTGTTATACAATAGAACCAGCTTTCATAGAAACTTCTACAACGTTTTATCCCTATCCAATAGGTGGCGACTGTGTTTGTTGTGGGCTAATGCACTACCTAAGCTACACAGAGAAAAGTTGTATTGTTCTGACCCCAGAAGGTTAAGTAAGAAAATTACTATTAACCATGAAATATATTATTTGAGAGATTTGTAATTAAGGGGAGACACCTCACCTAAATGTTTTTTCTGAACAAAATACTAAAAACGTGTTTTCACCATATTTTGATAGCTTATTGCGTTAGCTAACAATAAAGTTCAATTTTATAACCATTACATACCTCTAAGTCAATTGTATTCATGAATAAAAAATTCAATATATATTTGTCTAGGCATGACCAGTCTTTGGCCAAGAAACACATCCATTATACGTGCAATTACAAAAATTGTAGCTAGCTACTGTGTCTCCCTTTTGCTGGTCAGTCCACTCGTACTGGGCCAGTCCATTGATCAGACCGAGGACCTTGCTGCTCACGGTCGTGGACGTCTTTCGTTTGTCCCGCTGCACTTTGCTGCCAGTCTTCGGGTTGACGTGCACTAAGTATCTGTAAGATATTGCAAATTATAAATTTCTTATTAGATAAGAAACAATGGGTTTACTATGTAACAATTTCTGGTTTGTTTTGGTTCATTGGCATTAGCAGCCCCAAACACCTGTATACCACGTTTGATCCTTGAACACAGTACTACAGTAAATAATTCTTATTAACACATAATTGATACCAGTGTGCACTGTGCACTACTACAGCAACATGACATGTTTTAATTCTGAATATATACATATATATATAAAGATGCTATGTTAATATACTTCTTTTAATATTAGCCAACTTATGCTCCAAAATGTCAATGTGGTGTAGAAAATATTGTTATAAATACCCTTTTCATATGATTCTACATATATATGTGAGTCTTCCCGTTTGGTCTATCATACACTAAAATAATGCTTGTCTATATTTATTGTAAGTTTATAACAAACAAATACAAAAAACCCGACCCGGCACAATATAATTATGTGCAAAATGTCATACTTCTGAATGAATTCCAGTGTGGGAGCAGATCCAAGTGGAAAGTTGACGTTGAAAACAAAATATGCCACAAACAGCATGCTCATGCCAACAGCCATGTCCTCTGTGGGGCTGGCCACAACAAGCTTGCTCATGCCAACAGCCATGTCCTCAATGTGGCTGGCCACAAACAGCATGCTCATGCCAACAGCCATGTCCTCTATGTGGCTGGCCACAACAAGCTTGCTCATGCCAACAGCCATGTCCTCTATGTGGCTGGCCACAACAAGCTTGCTCATGCCAACAGCCATGTCCTCTATGTGGCTGGCCACAACAAGCTTGCTCATGCCAACAGCCATGTCCTCTATGTGGCTGGCCACAAACAGCATGCTCATGCCAACAGCCATGTCCTCTATGTGGCTGGCCACAACAAGCTTGCTCATGCCAACAGCCATGTCCTCTATGTGGCTGGCCACAAACAGCATGCTCATGCCAACAGCCATGTCCTCTATGTGGCTGGCCACAACAAGCTTGCTCATGCCAACAGCCATGTCCTCTATGTGGCTGGCCACAACAAGCTTGCTCATGCCAATAGCCATGTCCTCTATGTGGCTGGCCACAAACAGCATGCTCATGCCAACAGCCATGTCCTCTATGTGGCTGGCCACAAACAGCATGCTCATGCCAACAGCCATGTCCTCTATGTGGCTGGCCACAACAAGCTTGTCCAGGACAAAAATTATACATTTCTCAGTCAACAGAGAGAGACTCTCCTGTAACAAATCAAGCTTAAGTTAGTAAAGTACAGCATTATGCTACTGTACAGATGCCCCACTACAAAATATGTAATATTGTGAATTAGACATGTTTTGTAAATAAATAATAATAATAATAAACTTTATTTATACACCATCAAATCCGGGACTAATGACCCCCGTTCACGGGTGTTTACAAATCGGCAATCATCTAAGAAGCATAAAAACACATTTAAGAGAAATAAATAAGAAAATAAATAAAATTAGCAAACAATATCCTAGTATATATTGTATATATATATATATATATAAACCTAAGTATAATAAAATTACGGGTAAATGCAATGATAAAATAAACGATTAGCAAAAGTGCTGAACAGCTGAACCTACTGGAAAAAAAATAAAAATAAAAACCTAATTTACATTAAATAATTTGATTAGATACTAAAATGTGATTCTGAAATTAATAAGACTAAACATTTATTAAAACTATGCATGAATAATGCAAAGGTTAAATGATGTCTGATTATATTAGTTTGAGAACAGAAATGTCTTCAATAATTTTCCAAACTGCCTAGTGTTCTCAATCGCGCGTAGTTCCAGAGGCTGAGAGTTCCACAATGTCGGCCCAGCACATGCAAACGCCCGGCGACCATAACGTTCTAGGTTCACGCGTGGAACATCCAGAAGCAGACCACCGCCAGAGCGTAGGGTCCTGCGTGGTGCGTGACGGTGTAGCAGTGACGCGAGATACACTGGCGTGACTGCATACAGTGCCGTGTGTACAACCAGGAGTAACTTGTACTCGATGCGCTTTCTCACTGGGAGCCAGTGTAGCTGTTGTAGGACCGCAGTGATAGATCGCCGGTCACCTCGTCGAAGTTGCATCACAACACGAGCGGCTGACCGTTGGACTCTCTCTAGACGGTGCAACAGGTCACCACCATGCTAGAAGACCACAGCTGTTTTCTGAACTGTCAGAAAGCTATTTATGACAATGCAGTGTCCAAAACTGTCAAAAACAGTTTCCAAAAGGTTAGAAATCCTGCGTCAAAAACAAAAAATCACTTACTTTTTTATTAAGAACCTCAAGTGATTATATTATAATTATACAAAATATGCATGCCATCCCAATCAGCTCAAAAATGTAAGTGTTATTCGATAAAATCTTGAAAATATCAATATACACCAGATACTCCTTACGACACGAAACGAGGCAAGGTGCCTCAGGCAAGGTTGGTTGCTGCTCCACTTCTGATGCCGAAGACGTGTTCTATAACCAACACATATAAAGTGTACATCATATATTTATCTTTATTGTCAGCAGACCTATGATTAAGCGATTCTGATACCATTGCTCTCACACAAACAATTCCAATTTGGGAATCAGCCTTTCAAATTCAGAAATTGCCCCTGGCCAATTAATAAATATCTAATTATGTTCAGTACAAGGCTATTCAGAAATGGTGCCAAGGTAGCACGGTGACATTTTATCGTTTCACCATCAAGGTGTCTAGTACAAGTTTTCCCGCTTGATATTGAAGACTTGAATTACACCATCATGGCCCAGTCGAAGCGGGACAACCCACATATTAATTTGGTATATAAAATCAAATGTAAATGTTATAAATACTCATACACATTTACATACCTTAGCTTCTGCAAAGAGTTGGTCGCTCTTTTCATCAAACTCAGCCGTCATTGCCAGGATGAGTGCAGCACTGGCTGCTGTTGACATCACCTTGCTGGAGGGCGGAGCTTTCGTTGTCGAAGATGAGACTGATTTTCCTTTTGGAAGACACCTTCTGGTAGCGCTTCAAGATGTCGCCCCTCTTTGCCACAAAATCACTGATGCCTTTGCCACAACATCCACTCCCAGCAGCATCTTGGAATGCCCAAGCAAGCCACGGTCAACAAACAGGTACGGCCAGCTGGTGAGGAGGTCAGGCATGCTGCTAAATGACACAGTGACACGATGTCAACGCGCTGCTGGTGGTACGTGTTTTCTACCAACGCTAAACCTTCACCGGGTCTAAATTATAGTAGATTTACTTAACTACAGCCACCAATATAACACCAGGCATAAAAGTCGCATTTTTTTCTCCGAAACGCAGCCTTTCCGAAATAATCTGAATTAAAAGCTGATTAATCCCAGTTCAAAGCGAGGCTTAGTAACATCTTCCGCTACATTTTGCGGCAAAATAATTAATTACTTTTTCTCAAGCCTGCCGATGGCGCCAGACGCAGACTCGCGGGGTTTGAGTTATATCACTGCTCTTTCTCAGAAAGAGTTGTACCCACTGGAGAACACATAGCACACCGTTGTTTGACATCTGTGACATGTAATAATTGACTGGCAGAGGAAATGTTTGACTTGCAGTTGTGTCACTGTGCTCCCTGGATAACTAATGGGGTAGGGTGTAGCCACGAGCTTAGTCATTTGGGGAAGGGTAGTGATCTGGAAATAAGATTAATTTAAATTAAATTAATATCCCAGTTTGATTATCATAGGCTATGGACAGTCGGGTGGCTCACGCCGGTCAGAGGTGCCGAGTCTGCATATTTAGCAATAGAACATATCCTGTTTCTTCATTCTTGGGACAATCTAACGACCTACCGCTTTAGTACCAACATCTGCCGTCAGATCGATAGTTCACGGTTTAAAAAAGATTTACCAATTTTCAGTCCAGTTATACATCCTAACCAACATTTCACGTTGAAAATGCCATGCAATAAGTAAATATATCCTAACTTTTAAGCATTACCCGTCCATGGTGCGGTTCCCTATTCTGCATGCACCTCTCATTGCGACTGAGGCTCATATATGTACAAGATCCAAGTTAATTAGCTGCAAATATTTATTGAGAAACATAAAATAAGTCATATTCCATGTGTAGCTTACAGTTTTTGCAACTTGCGATCTGTCTGTTCTCTCATGGCAATATAGTGCGTATACCTAGACATACTGTCGTAGAACAGGCAGCGTCACCAATTTGTTCAGACGTTGCTTTACATGGCGTTTAAATATTACGATATACTTGGCGTTTACGTGTGGTTCAGTGTAGCGCAACACATTGTTACAAGTTTCTACGAAAAGGTATTTTATGTTTTACCTAACTAAAAGCTTTGGCCTGCTGTGGGCCAATACTATTTACGGAATCGTGACTTAGATTCTATTTTTTTTCAGCCAATTATTACTTAAAATTTATAAAACATGCCCATTTAGTGGCAAAAAAGGAAGCACCAGGGGGGTTACTCAGGGAAGGAGATTCCTTAATGTTTCTCATCTGTCTGAAATATTTTAAACACAACACTTGAAAGGTGCAATGAGATGATATTTAGCAATGTTATTTTTAGCCAATTACTATAGTTAATTTTTATGAATATACATACTGATTTTTGTGGCTAACCGTTCTATATTAAAAGGAAGGAGCTTGTTCCTAGTTTTTAATTTATTAATTAAAAGGAATAAAAACACCTATTGCTTGAATTCATATTATAATATTACATCCTGCTATCTATTTCCATGTCCACCAAGCCAACAAAATAAAAGCCGGACATTTTCGAATATAATAATAAGATAACTTCTATTGCGCCTAAGTCCTTGGAAACCAAGCTCGGAGGCGCATCAAAACAAAAGGATTGGTCAATCTAAAAATCCATAAGTAATGTTCCAGTTGTCAACAGATGTGTCAAGGTGCTAGGAAGCTACGGTGGATAAACAAGGTTGTAAAGATAAGTTTTTTAAATGACGACGGAATTTTTTAATATTTTCAACTGATCTAACACTAAGAGGGAGCATATTCCAAAGAGTTGGTGCAGCAACAGAAAAAGTCCTAGTTCCAATATTAGTGTTGACTCTAGGAAAAAAAAGGTCAGAACTAGATGATCGAAGCTGGATAGGTTTTCTTACAGGAGTAAGCAATGAATGTAAAAACGATGGTTGCTTACTGGACAGTGCCTGGTATGTAATAGTACATATCTGAAATAGTATACGATATCATACAGGAAACCATTGCAAAGACTTCAAAAGTGGTACAGAGTGAGAAAAACGAGGAGATTTTGTAACTACTCTTGCTAGACAATTTTGGACACGCTGAAGTTTTGTGATATCCTTGCTAGCGACATTATTATTGGCGCACTTTTCGGGATTCCGAGATGTGACGTCACATTTGACCCATACTCGCAACAGGCCGACCCGTTACATGCATTCAGAGCATGAGTCATTGTGCGATATTCCGATGTAATACAAACACCAGTCATCATAGAGGAACAAGCAGTTATTTTACGGTTCCACAAGAATCCAATTTTATTCAAAACCATGAATGCGAATGGGCCTACAAGTCGACTAGGTTTCGCCGAGCTTGGGCTCGTTTTCAGAATAATTACATCGAATGCAACCAACGGGAGATAATCTACACCAATAAACATACATAGCAAACATACATTGTATCCAGCTACAGAAAGTAACGTGTATAATCTCATAATATCACAAGAATATCAATATATGAAGGAGGAGTTGTACAATTTATCAAAACAATTTAAAAGGGAAATGCTAATTATAAGTATTATACTTCTTGCATTTCCTTTCAACATTTCAATATATTATATTATATTCTTTAGTATGTATTATAGGGAATTTCAGCTAAATCTCATAATGTTGTCTGTTTGTATGTTAAAACAATACTGATTGTATGTATGTTATATTGAATAAAATTCAATTAAAAAAATCAGTCAGTGAATTTCCGTCGGTGTCGCTAGCTCAATTGGTAGACCCATTGGTTTCTTGTCATTTATTTTACAATCGGGCGACACCGGTTCAATCCTGACACCAAACCATTGATTTTCTTTACACTTTTTTGTTTATGTTTTCACGAAGTAATATAAACCAAATCATGTTGTATACTATGATGCATTATTTGTAAATATTTTGTATATATTTTTGTAGTAATTATTTATTCGCCACAAAAATAAAAATATGGTAATTATATATAACGATGTTTCTAAATGTTATTTATCCAAACAAATGTAATGTAATGGGTATATAATTTATTAATTGTATATATATTGTAATTATATATGTGAAAAAAAATTGTGATCTGTCTGGAATAATAAAATTGCGGTAAATATTCTTTTTTTGGGGGTGGCATTCACGCTTGCGGCCTTTGAGCCTTAGAGAGCCTCTCGACATAAATTAACTATTGTTAAATTTGTGTTGCATTGTGTGCTTTTGTTTGTTTATTGTCGAATAAATTGTTGCAATTCCAAATATTGTTTCGCAAGATATTCGACATGTCCCAGCCGTTCTTGTGTCAGAGAAATCACGCAATGAACCGACGAGGTTCTCAAAGCAACAAAGCGGTGCTGCTTCACAGGCAACTGTAAACCGCTAGCATCACAAACAGGTTATGTAGTATTCATTTGGCGCCGACAAACCAGTGCGGGATTAAAGTAAACCGCAGGACAGATTGTGTGCGCTTGCATGCGTGCGTGTGTGTCATCATCACATTCAAACAAAAATCAACGAATACATCTTGACAGATGTATGGCCATTGGCGAATGCAATCTCGTAAGTGTTGTGCCGAACGACAAACTGATACTGAAACTAATCGTCACGGTCAATGTACAGGGACTTACGTTCGAAATACTCATCAGTGTGAGAAATATCGTGTACTTGCTGCGGCAGGACGAGCGAGACGAGGACCATGTCACTGACGGCGAGGTTTAAGAGGAAGATATTCGTCACCGTACGCATCGTCTTGATCTTCATGATGACGACCACCACACACACGTTGCTGACGAAACTAAAGACGAGAAACGTCAAAATGAAGGCCGTGAACGCCGCCTCACCGGGCATCAAGCTCATGTTGTTTTTCTTTGTATCTCCCAATGACAAGTTCACGAGGTCTTCAGGATTGTATTTGTCCGACTCATAGCAATATATGTCACTGTTCTTTCGTGGCACATTTCATGTATTTCTTGCTCCGCAATTTCTGTAAATCTGACTTTCTGTCTCTGTCTCTCAGTCTGTGGGTCTGTCTCTGTGTCTGCGTGTCCGCTCACATAGTATCATCCGTCATAAACACACGAGCGACATTATTGAGGTCAAACCCCCTGCAGTGAAATTGCATTAAGAACTTCCTTGGTTTATCCGTTCAGTATCAACTGTATGCCAATTCGCATCGTCTGCTCTATAACTAATGTATATCTGCTTATGTATATCTGATTGCCATTTTGTATGCACCAGAAGAGTAATGTTTTTATAGCTTGCTTTGCACAGATATATACCTATATATATACAAGACGCGTCAGTATTGATCAACCAAGGTGCGCTAATCCAGTTTTGACGCTTTTGATGTTGTAACACTGAACGAACGATCTTCCATGACCACATATTTGCTGCTAACCCAACGCACCAGTGGCATCACCACATCATGAATCGACCCAGGTCACCCAAATCTGCCATGCATAAAATACCGCAGATACAGAAACCATGTTGCTGTATAGTAATGATTTAGCTGATGTGTATAACAGATTACAGCTTATGCGCCACCAATGCGTTCCATCATAACAAAGACTGAATGCTCAAACTTTTGCTCATTCAGAATTAAAACTCCTTGTGTTATGGTTTATAACAAACGAAATCTCCCTTCAATTTTGGAACACTTTTAAACGAAAAATAAATTATGCAAACAAAATGTTAAATTAGGTATTTACTGACAAAACATAAGTTGTGAAAATCAGAGACGCAGAATGCATTGGCGTACACAGAAATGACCCAATATCGTGCAAACATCACATTTACGCACTACAATGGGTTGTCTCAAAACGTGTTAGTATACTAAGCGTAGCTGCATCTAAGCTGGCTACCAGTGAGATATATAAATACAGTACACTATATCCTGTACTACCATGCTTGCAATATGTGCTATTTGTGGGATATACACTGTAACACATTAAGTTAAAGAAAGTCCCAAGTTCGCTACAAAAACAAGCAATGCAGATTGTAGTTAAGAGCTACTTTCTATAATTGAAAGTCCTTCATTTTGATGACATCCTCGGTGTTAACATTGCAACATTTTTGCGTAAACATTTTTGTTTTTCAAAGAATTACCCAAAAAATGCAAAGCACGTTTCTATTAGAGGACACCATTTATAAATATGGTACCAGTGGCGCAACTAGTTTTATTCGATAAGTCAGATGTTCGGAACGTAAAACGTAATGTGTACGTAATCCGAAAAACGTAACTGGACAATGCAGGATGCCTGAATACATCGGGAAAACGGGCCCTACGTCATCGACTTGGCAACATGAAGTAGACGCTAACACAAAAATGCTCATATCTATCCGTATGCCAATAACATAGCAATACGAATAGTATTTGTCAATTCTGCGCTATCACGACTAGGGCCTATGGTCGTGATCATCACATCCTCTCCGACCTTCGTCATTTTGAACATCTAACGAGTTTCTGCGAGCGTGTTATGGTGTTGATGTAACGATGCTGTGTGTTTTCTAACTTTTGGTAAATATCACTGTCACGACTTTCAACTACCAATGCACTCTGTCAGGTGACGGGATATTTTGGTGGTCATTATTAACTAACTAAATCACTGGAATAATTTTGCCAACATATTTAAGACAGAACGTGTTTATGAACAAGTACAATGAACCTGATTATTGTATACTCAGTTCAAGTATTAGCAATTATACGTATCATCCGTTTTTGTTATTACGCACCTTTCGAAATTTCGCGGTTACACATACTGATACAGATAGCTATCCGTATCCGTATGCGTAACAGCACCTGCTAAGACCAGTTTCGCTTAAATGAACGGTTAGCAGTTAGCCGCTAAGTTAGTTTCCTGGGTTTTCCAGTACAAATTGAACAATAACGTAGGTTCTAAAAATATAAATTTGTTTCAGAAAATACTAGACATACGGCTATAGTTCCTAAATAAGAAAAACAGTCAAAATAATGTAATGGTCAGTTTTACGAGACAACACATAAAATGGAAATTGGTTAACAATTAATTTTCATTGAATTTTTGTGACGAAATCTACACGAACACCCTTACTTTGCTGAATTAACAGATGGCAATAATATATCATTATCTGAACTCGTTGTCTGGCCCTGAGGCTGAGCATGTCTGGGCTGACGGTTCAAAACGCACGGATATATAGCCAATCTCAATGACAGAATAGACCATCCAAATGCCCGAGATACCTAAAATGTTGCGAATGCATGAGACGAATCTAGATATAATACAGTCTCGAACGAAACTATCCACAATCCTCCAAAGCTTGCATTTTCGACAACTTCAGTGGACGTTTAGTAATGTATGTACACGTCACTAGAGCTCGCTAAGTGGTGACGTCAGAGGCTCTATCCGCATCCGTAACCGTAACCGCACACGGTCGAAAGGTGTCTATTGTTACTTACTTAGTTCCTCCTGTTCCTTTCGGGGCATCTGGCGAAGAGCTTTCTCCATCTACTACGGTCTTTCGCAATTTATTTGGCCTCATTCCAGGTAATTTCCATTTCTGCCAGATCTTCTTTAAATGTCTTGCGCCAGGTCTTAGTCGGCCTTCGTCTCCTTCTGCTACCACCTTCAGGCACCCACTCCATCGCTACATATGCTATTCTATCTCTTGGTAAACGTAGGATAATTCCCGTTAGTCTCCGTCGTCGAGACTTAACTATGGCATGCTATGTATACTACTACTATATTATAATGTAGGCAATGTGCAATATGTTTGTTTGCCCTCCGTTATTATCATATATTATCAAGTCATGTACAATATACTTATATATAGGTTTTCTGTGGACGGCTAGCTAATGCACCTATTCGTTGCAAACATTACTTACTTAATTTTCGAAGGTTGTGTAATATTATGATGCCACTATGTCAATGACATGACGTATTAAAGGGGAACTGTAACGTAGCTGTTTTATGTCATAATATTTAAATACATACTATGTAAGGAGACATTGATAATGACAGAAACCTGTTCATTTATAAGACACAATGCACGTACATTTGTAAGACACACTGAACTTTGTTCGACGCCTAAATCGGCAAACTAAAGCAATGCGTATCGCCATCTTTGTTCTACGTAAGTTACAAGTGAGTGGTTTGAGTCGAGCCTATCTAATTAACGTAAATTTTCGGATTTTTTCAATTTATTTCAAAAATAGACATTTCTGTGCGAAAACAAAAATATGGTGCCTTGTTATACACGAATTTATGCGTTTGGATTAAAAAAGAGAACAAATTGACGTTGATTAGCCAATCGAAACTCCGCACTTCTCGAACACGCAATATGTCTAGGTGCATGCGTACCCAGAATTGAAGTCGCTCGCCGGTTAGACCGGCCGACGCAGACGGCGATGTCGAGTGAGTTTAAAATCTTCACCTTCAAATAAAAAAGCGACAAGTCTACCATGATACACGCAAATAAAAAGCGATAGTCTACAATGATACACGCACGCGCACGCGCACAAGTACACAAACACACACAATCATCATCATCATCATTATATATCATCACCAAGATAATGTGCCGGATGACTAGCTGAAACAGAAAATAATACTAATCGTCAAACGACCAATGTTCGACTTACGTTCGAAATACTCATCAGTATGAGAAATATCGTGTACTTGCTGCGGCAGGACGAGCGAGGCGAGGATCATGTCACTGACGGCGAGGTTTGAGAGGAAGATATTCGTCACCGTGCGCATCGTCTTGACCTTCATGATGACGACAACCACACACACGTTGCTGACGAAACTAAAGACGAGAAACGTCGAGATGAAGGCTACGAACGCAGCCTCACTAGCCGACAAACCCATGTTACCGTTTGATGAGTCTCCTAAATGTGGCACGTATTACTGTTGATCTGCAACTATCAGCAATAGATCGAACTGTGTCTTAGTGAACAGTGTAAAGCTGATCCGGTCTGTTTCGCTTTCGTTCTCGGTGTGAAGTCCGCCGGAAGACATCGTTCAGTAAATGATACCTCAATAGTTCCGTGTTCGCTCTTTTATATCATTTAAGCAATCACTAATGAGCGACGAATTCAAAAGCCGTGAGCTAGAGCGGATTGACATTGCGAGTCGACACTTACATTGTCATTAGACTTGGTGCTGAGTATGTGTTAATAAGAACACTGAAGCAATTCTGTTATTTATGTATTTTCAGAATCTATTTCCTAGTAATTTTTTATTTTTTTATTTTGTTAAAGTACAAAAGTCATGCTAGTGCACTACCTGTCTTAGACAGAATAGATTGCATTACGTAATTATTTGTAGACTAGCGCAGGTGTGCCCAGTGAAGCATGGTTATTATTAGCCTTTAATTAACTCGCATCGTCGTGGATGATTACATTATTATACGGATGTTTTCATGATGCATAAATTAGGTAGGGCTCATTCAATGCAATTCAATAATTTTGTTCCGGAATATTACATCCTTATAAAATATAAACAAGACTATGATTAATAACTGTAAATATATAGCAACTTTCGCCAGTGACGACACAATGGTGATGCATATAATGTATCACTGTTGATAATACTCTGTAATATTGCATTGCTCGATTGAGTTACACTCGTCAAAAAACTATACACATTTTGTTCTGATCAACATTTTGCAGGTGGGTAAGCCTCGTGATACAAACATGTAACTAGCACTACACTATCTAGGTTCACTGCACAACAATCTAAAGACATTATTGTATGCTACACACTGTTTTCTAATTGATTCTTTTCTATAATTCCACCATAATTGACACGTATATAATAAAGTACAATATGATCTGAACAGAGTACACTTTACAGCTTCTATATACATATCGAATTTTCGGATTAAGGCATATATTCGTTTGTACTGCCCAGCCATATCGTTTTCGTCACTGAGATCTTCCGTGATAATATGCCCAATATATTTACATTTGCTAATTTTTTGTAACGTTTCACCATTCATTACAAAGTTTGGGAGGTGTATATCCTTGAACCTTATACATCAATAAAATCATAACATTAATTTTGGCACTATTATATTTAATATCGTGTTCTATTCCATATTCTGAACAGACACATAACAACATTGATAAACCCACATACACCAGGTGGCGTGGTAGAGAGACAGCGTGGCGGCGTGAGCTCCAACTATTCACAGAATTGTACTGCCTTTGAGACTTAGTGACAACTCGACGATGAGAATCGCGTAAACCAAAAGGTATGGAGCCGGGACACGCATAGTCAACATTACTACATAAAAGTCGTGTGTGTGTGGTAATTTCCACAAACAAGCTTCACTTGTACACTCAAACTGACAATGGACACGCTCCAGTGCATTACACACTAGAATATAGCCAAGATTACATAATCGAAAACTGACCACCACGCCTAGGAATCGGAAACAATCGTGCAAGAAGAAGGACAGGTCTGTAACCGAAGGCTTGTCAGTGTCGGTGGAAATGGACAATCCCCAGCCGCTGAACTGCCAGTCGCGCGTGACGAAGATTTCACAACTTTCGTACGCAACACACACAGCTGCATGAACACTAAAATAGACAGCATTATTGCGAACCAAGCAATGTGTGAAAGAAAACGAAACGAAATGGAGGAAAAGGTGACAGTACAATAAAAATGATCGCTGATCTGATAATCTCTGTCGAGTTCATTTTAAGCAAACCAATCAAAGAAGAAAAATATCTCGCCGAATTGGAAAAGGCTCTAGAACAAGTATCGCGAAAACGTCTAAACGCAACGGCCTCAATTGTGAGACTCGAGGAAACACATAGTCGCGCGGCTTCAACATCCGTGTGCTTAGCGCACACGAGGTGGTCGACGAGAACTGTTTCAACACAGTAGAACAAATCCTTCAGGAGAAGTTCTCGTTGACGGGAAACATAATTGAGAATGCGCATTGCACGGGGAGAAAATCGAACGACAACCCGTACCATATTATTGCTCGGTTCTATAGCCGAGTCACCCGAAGTACGGTCATGAGACAACTTCCTCAGCAAAATGAACTAAATTACTGCCTGTAATCATGTAAACGGTAGTGTGAATTATGTTTTATATTTTTATATATTTTACACACATACACATATTATCGTGGCCATGGTATTCCACTTCGAACTTACCAGACGTCTCATCATGCATTATTATAAGATGCATTTAGTAATTTGTTTAATGTTTGTTTGTTTTTTCGTTGATAATGCACACAAAACAAACCTTACTCAGTATGACACATGCTTATGTCAATGTATGAATGATCATGTAATATCATGTTTTGATAGCAGATATTGTAGTCCAGGTATTGAGACGTCTAATCGATACGTATTAAGATTATGCGTAGTTCGTCCAAATTTACATAATTTAGCATAAATTACGTTGTATAGTGATACATTTGACTCAAAAGTGTCATTAAAACACTGGAAGTGTTACCGGTTCTAGTAATTAACACCTAGTATGTTCACATTTGTTATTTTTTTATTTTATGTTTGGAACGTCTTTTCAACTGTTTGTGGCCAGATGCCACATTAAACTAATTGTATTACTTGTGTACTACCGGACTGCCTTCCCAGTCTGATAACTACCCCAATTGTGGTACACGATACTAATCGATCCTCTACTTATGGCACAACATACATATGATAATTTATCGGAAGATAGAATGCTACTAATGTTTTGTGGATCAGCTGCTAATAACCTACAACACTTTCTCGGCAATTTAGATGACAATAATGAAAACATAGCTATGATGATACACTCGCCATACATAGACACTTTGAAAGTAAATGAAACTCTCGCTTCTACAAAAGATAGTTTTACAATCTTTAGCTTAAACGCTCAAAGCATTAACTCAAAGTTCGATCACCTTTCTCCACCTTTACTGGACTTATGCAACAAAGACATAGGTTTTAGCGCAGTATGCTTGCAGGAAACGTGGCTCTCGGAGGACTCAGACTTGTCTCAATACCACATTCCTAATTATAATATTATCCATCAAGGCAAACAATGTACAGGTCATGGACGCCTAATTATATATCTACATACGAGTCATCCGATGTTTGGGAGGGGCTGTTTATTGATATTTATGCAGCAAATCTATAAAAAAACCATCACAGTAGGTAATATTTACATACCACCGAAATTAAATTATATAGACATAGTAATATCCACTTTTATTGGTGAGTTGGCACCAATTCTGTCAGAATTAGGAGCGGAAAGCTCAGAAACAATAATTGTAGGATATTTCAACGTTGATTTGCTGAAAGTGAACGACAGACGACACATTTTTTATTATTTGTACAAATGGCTTTTATTCGAAGATCACTCTATTGACTCGTTTTTCTCTTAATAATTGTACACTCATCGATCAGATATATTGTAAGATCTCAAATGCCATTAGAGTTTGTACAGCAGGTATACTAATGAATAATATGTCATATTTCATAAGCTTTAACACATTACAAACTATACAAAGTACCCCGAAATATGTGAAAATTAGGACAAACATTGAACAATCTCTTTTAAATTACTGTGAATCTGTAAGTCAATTATGCATTATGGAGAAAGTAAATCAAGATCTTTCTGCAGATCCAAACATTAATTATGAAATATTTAAAAGCATACTTACTTGCCTGTGCAAAACTCATTTTCCAATTAAAACTCTCCGCTACAACAAGTATAAACATAAACAAATCCAGCTGGGTAACAGCTGGAATTATTAAGTCCATAAAATATAAAGATAAACTGTATCGGAAACCGAAACAGACTCCACAAAATGACACTTTCTTACAATGCCATGTCGGTCAATCTTGATGTATATAAACATATTCTAAATAAAACCATCACAAATGCCAAAAAGATCTGCTGCGGAAACCTATTTGACCAATTCAAATCAAATACTAGGACAACATGGGATACCATCAAACAACTTATAAATAAAAACTACACACAATTTAAACTTCCAAATCACTTTCATATAAATGGATTACGAATTCAATGAGTTTTTTTGCAAATATTGGAACTAAACTGGTATAATCAATTCCCCACAAAAACCCTCAAAAACATTTTAATAGTTATTTACAAAACAGGTCTCTTTGTCTTTAAAATCAAACATGCTTGATATTCTACGACGCAATAAAAAACTGAACAAATACTGCCCTCAAGAGAAGCATCGCGTCTCAAGGGGCCATACACGTCATAACAAATCGCCGCAGACTCATCTAAGATACTCAGACAGGTGACACGGGCCCCGATTCACTCGTGCCAGGATTCACCGCCTACTTTCTGCCCGCGACGGTAGCGGGCCCAGAGTAGGAGCGTGCCAGGATTCCGCGTTGTTACTAAGGTGGTTTGCGTTAGTAATACGAAATGTTTTCCAGTATAATTGTTAGTATACAAATTAAAAATAAAATAACTTGCATGATTATTTTCACTCACACAAACATATTGTGTGATTTAGAGCGCTCTTTTTGTTGTTCGTGATCTGTAATCGAGGCTATAACTAGTACCGAGGCTATCGTGATATATGGCTCACGGCACTGTCTGTATGCACAGCCGCGGTGTCGTGCTATTCTTTTGTGCATACGAAATACTTTCTTCTTGAAATGATGGTAAATTAATCAACATAATTAACTGTTTGCTTTAATAAATAAAAATATAGTAGGCCTACTTATTCTGATTGCCTTCTTATGTAAAACTGTTATGTTTATTTATCTTTAATTTGATGGATAACTATTTGCACAACTTAGGGCACAGCACTGTGCATTGGGAGAATTAAGTAATGTGCAATGCAGGTTTATAATTTATTGATAAAAGTGGCTTTAATTTATATATAACGCTTACAAGGGGTGCCACTGGTTCACATACTAATGAATTATAATATGTATTGACTAGTTTCCTCTAGGTAAATTCCTAAACATGTTATTGAAGTAACTTGAATTTTACTAATTTTATTTATTTTAATTGCATCATGATCATCGTCTTATTTTCAGGAGTAAATATAAAAATAGTTTTATTTACGTTTAGTGATGTTTTGTTACACTGAATCCATGCTGATATCCTATTGTGTTCCGAATTTACTTCTTCACTAAAGCCTAGTAACATATGTGTGTAAGTGAAACCTATTTGTGCCATCTGTAAATAACATATATATTGTTTTAACAATGTTGTTTAAGTATAACATGAACAGAACTGGACCTAGCATAGATCCTTGTGTAATAACACATGTGGCTGTCATTACTTCCGAATCTAATTGATTATACAACATAAACTGTTTTTCTACTTAATTTCTAAACTACTGTAGACATACACTTCTTATTCAATAACACGTGAGTTTATTACGTAAAATATCATGTTCTGTGGTGTACAATTTAACAAATCCAATCCACAAACCAACCAACCAATATTTGGTATTACTATTAATGGTAATGGGCCTACAGACAAAATAACCAAGTTAACAGTAATATTGACAGCAATTCAATTATTAATTCTGCACTAGCTTACACCCATGCATGGCGCAACAAACCAAGGCTTACACCCATGCATGGCGCAACAAACCAAGGCTTACACCCATGCATGGCGCAACAAACCAAAGCTTACACCCAAGCATGGCGCTACAAACCAAGACTTACACCCATGCATGGCGCAACAAACCAAGGCTTACACCCATGCATGGCGCAACAAACCAAGGCTTACACCCATGCATGGCGCAACAAACCGCGGCCAGCATTTAGCACCATTGCTTTTAAATTAATTCACGGTGGCACCATCTGGAGAACTGCTAAGGTTCCCTGTACAGTTTCCATGTTTTTCTAATGAGTGGAACAGCAAATTTACAATTAAATAACTCCCTCTGTGTTTTTAATACATTGCTAATCAGTCGTTCAGATGACATTGTTCCAAGGAAGCGAATGAACACATAAATGTGTGACTGGGTGTTTGGCGCCTGGGAGGAGATACGCTTACATAGCCCCAACATTAGAATATTAATATACAGATTATGTATTCAAGTTTTGCCATATCAACTATATGTACATGTTTGTATACATAAAAACATTTTGGTAAACTATCTATCTATAAGGTCCATCCCAACGATATGCATTGGTTCAACAATCTTTATTGGTGTTAGCTTTGGAGCCACGGTCTTGAGCTTCTCATACCCTTGACATTCATCGCATCTGGCAATCTGAAATATGACAAATAACAAAGTAAATGTGCGTGTGCGCGTGTGCGCGTGTGTGCGTGGAACTAACTTGTGTGCTAGAACTAGTGTGTGTGTGTGTGTGTGTGTGTGCGTGCGTGCGCGTGTGCGCGTGTGCGCGCGTGCGCGTGGAACTAACGTGTGTGCTAGAACTAGTGTGTGTGTGTGTGTGTGTGTGTGTGTGTGTGTGTGTGTGTGTGTGTGTGTGCGTGCGTGCGTACGGTCGTGCGTGCGTGCGTGTGTGTGCGTGGGCAGCGGTTATAGTGCACTACCACACGTAACCATTCAAGGTTGACTTACAGAATATCTGCAGCAGCTAATGTAACTGAGAGAAACATGTTATGGACAAGCTACGCACCAGCCTTCTAAGATCCCGGGAGAAACGTCGCTGAGGCGCCCCTCTGTAGCGGGGTTGTCATCATTCTGCATTTAATTTACCACTAGTGTGACCTGCCACAACAATCTCTCCAAATAAACTTCTTTCCGTGCGTCCTATTCCGCAAATAGGACATTATAAACACTAGTGTACTTGTTGGGAAATAATTTCTTCGAAATAGTCGTGTTTAAAGGAATTATAAAAAAAAAACATTTATTAAAACTTTCTATGCACAGATAGCCAGGTACGTGCAGATTTTTCAGATCGAGTCAGGTAATTAGTATACATCTCCAAATATAGCTGCAATGTGAAGAATGTCATCATCCTGGGTGATTTAGCGAATCTAATCTTTGAAGATAGACTACTTTTCTTGTTGCTCATTTTGATAAACAGTGATGTACTTGTTGAGAACCTGTAACTGTAAATTAAATTTAAGCATCCTGTAGTAATTGGAAAATAAGTGCATCCAAAACGAGACACATTTTGTTATGGTAATAGTAAATGCAACTAGTGATGTACAATTTCTACGAAATAATTTTGTTGAACGCAAATAATGAAACAACATTTATTAAAAGTTTCAACGCACAGGTAGTCATCGACACGAGCACGGTTTTCAGATTGCGTCAGATGATAAGAATATATTATGTTAAAAAAATACCTGCAAAGTGAGTAGTGGCGTGAACTTGAGTGAATATCTGAATTTGCCTAGCACTACTACGCTATCTGGTGGTGCAAAATATGCATCGTTTTCTGAGACGTGGATGTCAGTCGAAGTGCTACAATTAGTTACATAGTCGTGTGGTTGGGTCAATGAATTTAATACTGTAAATTAATTGTTCTGGCTTCAATACAAAAACTGTGATAAGTGCATGCATGCAGACACCCGTGTGTGCACGTCCGGAATGTTTTCCTGAATGTTAGATTGTCCGTGTTGAACCTACTGCCGACTGCGGGTGTAATAATACATCGAACTATCGATTCATCGCGATAGTCGATATCGCGATGCAATACTATCGATAGTAAATTTATCTATGGATAGTTATCGGCGATAGCACAGTGAACTACCGATAGTAAACATAGATGGCCAGACACATTAGATGGTTTACTTGTATCGATGTAATACTATTCACTGACCTGATGTTTTTTAATTTTATTTCGTATTTGTCCTTTTTAATGTTTGTGTATTTACCGAATCCACCAATCCAACGACAACAATTCTCGACCAAATCTGCATCGCTCACGGATCGCCATTGTAAGACTGACTACAACACTGACTCCTACTCTACGCGATGGCGCCACCCGTAAATAGTGGTCTGGGTGTCCTACAATGACTATTTGCTAGACATATTTACATCACATGAGACTATTGCGAGAGTATCGCGATAGTATCATGACTATCGATAGTCGCAGACTATAGCAGTAGTATCGCAATGATAATTACACTTATCGCGATACTATTACGATAGACAAATTCCTCGATAGTCACCCCTACCACTGACATTGTATCTCTGGTAGTCTAAACAAATGAGTGTATATAATGGTCGAGAGATTTGCGCTCCCCGCAAAAACAATATTTCGGCCTCAAAGATTGGTGTACATTTGTCGACAAAACGCAAACAAATTCGAGCCGACGCGGAGAAGGTGAAATGATTGCGTGGCGGCAAAAAAAAATTGAACAGCTCTCCCCGTCTTACGATGTCATCAGCCGAGCCGACAGCGGGATGGTGGTATGCACCATAGACTACCCTCTGTGGATCCGCCCCTCACCTTGTGATGTCAACGAACCCAGATGCTGCTGCCCAGTGTTTCTGAGTTCTACCAAGCTAGCCGACTCAGTCCGGGTTGGAGCCGTGAGTCAGAGGCGCATGCGACATATCGGCATCCCCGAGAATAATGGCACACTCTAGTGCCAGAACAGCCGAATCCCGAATGGCAATGAGATTATTGGCCCAGCTTAACTTCGGCGTTTTACCAAGGCTATAGTTTGCCAAGGGATATTGAGATGGGTGTTATCAGCAGTGTCCCTTGGGGCACATAGATGGTCGGTGGTGGTAATAATAATAATAAGATAACTTCTAACTTAATCGAGGAAAGACGCACAAGAACACGGACACACACACCTACCCACACACGCACGTACACACACACACACACTCCCACGCACGCACCTATGCACGCTCGTAGCGCCCGCTCTCGTGCGCCCGCAATACACAAACACACACTCACACACACGCACACGCACGCACGCGCACACACATGCACACTCGTACGCGCTCGCACACAGACAAAATTTAATGCACACATGAATAAACCAACATGCAGACAAACGCATACATAATTATTAAGGCACACGTGAGCTTTCACACGAAGTCACGCATGCACACACGCACACTTGTACGTACGCATTCGCGCACGCACATGAACACCTACGCAGTATGTAGAAAAAAAAACAGCGCATGAACATGTTCACTAATTGTATTGTTAGGATTAGTATAAGCGTGAATTAGGTATGCCACATTGGCCTCGATTGGTCTGTTATGGCCGATGGTCTTGGTCTAACTACAAGGCGTGATCGGGGGGAGACATATGTATTTGGCGATTAATCCGGTCAATTAGCCTCGTACTTGGTTCGTCATGGATGGTCATCGGTTCGTCGCTGGTCGCTCTACTAGATTGAATTCAAAACAAGCAGAGTGTAAAAGGGAAACAAAGGGACACTTAGTTTTATGTTATTCACATAAACGAATTAACGCAAACTAACGATTTGCAACTACAATCTACATTTTCACGTTACAGTTTGTGGCTAACTCAGAATGTGGTCTCAAAGTGGCAGTTTGTAATCAAATGTATGATAGGCTGACATATCGCCCATGAGGAGAGATTGCGCCAATAAGCGCAAAGCTGTGACGTTGGTTATGACGCGCCAGTTTCCTAGTTCTGCTTGACATGTACACGAATGCGCCGGCTTATTTATTGGTTTCTCATATTCCCTTCGAGACAGAAGCTGAATTACACTTTTACATACATGCATGAACAACTATAATAATGCCATAACATACACATTGCGAACGTAACATTTGTATTAAACCTACTCATCCAATTCGATTGTTTTGCTCCTCGCGTTTCTTAGTAATCTCAGAAAAACACAGGCATTCAGTTAGTTGATTTTTTAATTAATAGAAACACTGCGAACTCTTTCGGTTTTTGGTTTCAACCGGATCTGGTCGTTTGCTTCGATTTTACTTGAGTATGGACATATGTGTGGAATCGCGTTCTTGTCTTCTTGTGATCGTGACTTATGGGCGATATTGACCTTTGATCCCACCCTTTGATGCTGTTGATGTTATGAAATACTGAGTTTAGGCAATCAGTGGACGTCCACGAACATATGCCACCGACTCGTCAAAATGGGCTAAATTAGACAGTCAACGACAGTACCCACGCATAAAGGCGTATTTCTATTTGGGAAAGACTATTGAACGAAACAAAGTAAACCGAACGAGTTGGGGACAGTGCCAGTGGACTTTGGCCGTGGCCCGTTGGGTCAGTCACAATGTCAACAGATGCAGCGTTCGCAAAGGTTCTTCCATACAGGTTAGTAATGTCAAATTATTTAGCTATAATCACGTATATTTAGGCATATGAGTATACATACTCGTTGCTTGTACTAAATTTATTTGATTGTTTACCTTTTAGTCATAGCCAATGGCAATGGCGGTATGGGCGGCCTGACTGGGCCCTGTTTACTATAGACTAGTATCAGCTAACAGTACGACGCTATGGCATATAACAATGATAATATGACTATATTACGTCTATGTCGTATATGGTAGTGTATAGTAGCCTAAGTAGGCTTGGGATAATAGTAATAGTGTAAATGCATTATAAATGATCTGTAACGATTATAATTATTGAATCAATAATAATAGATTGAACAAACAAAACAATAATAAAAAACATTATTTACATAATTTACTAATAACAGTAATGTAATAGTAATTTAACTAATCTTATACTTTTATATACACAATTACTATTATTGGACATTTCAAAATTTAAATTGAATTCAATTGTAATTGTTTGTAGTCTTGGTATTTAATTATTTACAAGGAAAATAATATTCCAGTAGTTTCATCAGGTTTGTGCCCCTTCTGTGAGTTTTTGGTATGTTCAGAAAACCAGCGTCCCTCAATACAGTGGAAGTTAATGCTCATAACATGTATATATATATATATATATATATATATGTATGTTATATATATATATATACATTATATATATATATATGTATATATACATGTTATATATATATATACATCATTATAATAATATATGCATGTATATATATATATACATGTATATATATATATATATACATGTTATGAGCATTAACTTCCACGGTATTGAGGGACGCTGGTTTTCTGAACATACCAAAAACTCACTTATAAAAGGACTGCAGACGCGCCAGATTCATAAGGTCTAGGGGGCACGTGCCCCCAGGCCCGCCTGGAACCGCTTGTGACATACTTGTTTATTGCTTGTATTTATAATTTCGATAAAAGGTTTGGTGACAGAGTAATGTGTATTGCATTTGACAACACTCGTTTACCTGAAGGTGAAAAGCATTGAAGATAACACACCTCGAGTTCTGAAAATATGGTACGTATATTAATAGTCAGCACTGATTGTTTCTAACAATAATCATTTTAATGTAGTTGCAAAAGTGGCAATGCAATGAATGGCCACCTGCCAAATACAACCAATGCCAACGGTCAAATGCTATCTATCTATCTATCTATATATATATATACATATATAGATAGATAGCATTTGACCGTTGCAAAAGTTGCAATGCAACGAAAGACCACCTGCCAAATGCAACCAATGCCAACGGTCAAATGCTATCTATCTATCTATCTATCTATATATATATATATATATATATATATATATATAGACACCCATTATTACAAAAACCTCATGCAGACAAACAAAACTATCACATACATGGGGCGGACCTAGAAATCGAGTCTGGGGGCACAAAAACCTCCACTGGCGGCCGAAACAAATGGTGTAGTCTAAATTTTGTCGCTACCGCTCCGCCATAATTTCAGCCGCTCCGCTGTCTATGCTGGAGTGGTGATATCGGAAGACGCCATAACTTATTATATATAACCAATGCCAACGGTCAAATGCTATATATATATATATATATATATATATATTCTTTGTTACAAAAAACAACACTAGCACACGTGATGTCAAATGATAGTTGTAGTTTATACATGCCTTTTATGTTTACAACTCACAAAATTAGTCATTAAACAATTATGTGTATTTAACAAAACAACGTAATATCACATGCCCATAAAATGTAAACCGACGAGAGAAAAAATCCTTAGGAAGATGTTTATCTGAACAAATGTAATATGTACATATCAAATAAAAATAACTGTGTTATGAATCATAACTGTCTTTTAACAAAGAATCATAATTTATGATTCTTTGTTAAAAAACATCAATATGATATCAATTTCGAAAATTGTGTAGTTTATGCAATGCGTGTTTACAACTCGCAAATAATAATTACTAAACTAGTCATGGTCATCGCCATGTGACTGAGAATGCCATGTACAATCACTACATGCTACGTTGTTCAGGTTTACTCAGCTGTATGAAGAGTACCGGCTACAGACAGCAGTGGATATTTTTGTACGAATAGCCTTCACATATTAATTTCAGTATGGCTGAATGCTTCCCACATAAGTCGAGATGGTGTTCGATTTAACAGGTCTGCCAGGGAGTAAAGTGTAAAGCGCTTTGAGCAATCCTGAGAACTAGATACTACATCATATCAGAACTAACTTTGCTCATGTGTTGTTTATAACATAACTGGTACAATGTTTGCAGGTTTGTAATCACCAGGCGAAGTTAAAATATAAACCAGTGATAAACAAGCATAATTTAGAAACAAGGAAACGTGGCATGAAATGTATGTAACAGTCTTCACGACACATAGAGAATTTAAACAAGTAAATTCTGCTGTCAATGTATCAGCAGATTGTTGATGAAAGATGTGAAAAGGCTTTCAATACCATTACTTCATCACAAACTTGTGTTGTAGATAACAAGTACCTGGTGTACGCTGCAAGAACTCAGCTGGCTGTCACTGATTACCAGCAACACAAAGACAATGAAACCCCACAACTGTAACAATGCTGGATAATTGATATATTTTTCATAGACCCTGCTAAAAGTTTAAGTGGAATTGAATACAAATACCGTGTTTTGTTGACTTTTAAAAATGTGTCGTTACATATGAAATATCATACATGTCAAAGTCATGCTAATTGTCACTTTGTCTCCGGTATACGTAGATGTGGTTGTGCAGCAAAATGTCAGAAAGGTGGTATGCAGTACCATCGAAGACAGCAAACACATACAGTGATATTATCAATATCCAAACCGATGTAGTTCACCGAAGAATGCTCGACACTGAACCTGTCTCACATCGTCAAGAGTTATTGCCCGACCCATGCTATATCTGCAAGACCTGACACCCACCGTTCCATCACCAACTGCAGATTTAGTCAGGCGTTACCCTATTCGTATGTCGAGCAACCTGCATTCTACATTGGTTTCTAGTCAGTCAAGCTAACTGATTGACCTGGAAGCCAGTGTACCCTCCATCGGCCCTGGGCAATCTACCACCGATGGAACGCACAATACAATTGGGATCACTCGGTGGACATTCACAAGACAAACTGTTAGTATGCAGCATGTTGCATGGCTGTAGGATCTTGTCCGAGTTCCTGGACAAATACAACTCCCCAGTATGCCATATTACGTTGGAGAACTAGTGGTACTAAGCACACTCGTTCAATCTCCTGTAAAGAAAAAACTTGTATTCAGTAAACAAAAACAGGTATCATATACTAGTGTTGGGACTAAATAATTATGCAGTGTTCATTGTCATAATCAGTAAATATAAAATAATGTTTCATGTATGACCTGCAGCATTTCACAAGAAAAAAGGCAGCAAGAAATGTTCTACTACAGCTGCATCTATACATGTTGATATCTTAGGAACAGTCAGTGTTTACCGTGGGTTGTTCCGGAGGAGGGAGGGGGTGGGTTGATACAGAATGCAGACATTAATAAAATACGCTCTTTTTTAAAACGGTGATAAATTGTAACTATTTTTCTTTACAAGGTGTTAATTTTCATTACATTAATTTTAAATTGCTCAATTTCATTACAGTGATGCCTGATCTTAGTCAATATTATATACTGATTTGAATTCTGCTAATCAGTAAAGCATCAGTAAAGTGCATTTATATTTTTGCTTTGATTTCAGTATATAAATTCATGTCAGTGTCAGCCATGTGTAACTACTACACATATTCATGTTTGACATTTTAAGGTTCAGCCTGAGATTCAATGGTCAAGGTGAATGTTGTGAATGTCAAACCAATGTTACGTGTCATTTCCCACCCTCAAGTCCTCTACTCTCTATATGTATTGTCGCAATAGCATTATTAACAAGATCCTGCGTAATCAAGTGTAATACATATAACATATTATGCTCGTTGTCACAGTCTCTGACTGAATCTCTGGCTGATATGGTGACTGGCTTAGTTAGAGTTAGACGTTAGACTTAGAGTCAGCCTCGAGTCGAGAGTAGACGTTCGCAAGTTGTAATTCTCGTTGAATTAATACACGGCTACGCGTTCTTGTTGCTAAATGCGATAGTGTAATACGTACCTTCGTACAGCCACTTTGGAATCTTCATCTTGATACGCCAAAGCACGTGTGTGTTGTTATTGTTTTCGAATGCGTAAGATGCCGATCTCGCGTAAAGCACGTGACCGAAATAGCGCAGGAGGTCGACAGCGCAATTGGCTTTCGCCAGCTATACCCGGCGTAATGACAAATCTTTTTCTGAAGATTATAAAAACAAATACGCATTTTTGTTATTAAACCGACTGTGCACACTAGTTAAATTATTCACACATTACATATCTGGACATAAAACAACCGGATTAGCGATGGGAAAAAGAACTGGTTGGTGACCTATAAATTACAGCGACAAAACAAATTTGGCTGAAACTGCTGTAGTCTACTTTCTGTGGGAGTATGAACGGGAAGAGGAGACATTCGTGACGTCAGCCTCGCCATGAAAATGGCGCTGTCCATACGATTTAAAGTGTGCCTTCAAAAAGGTTATTCTAGTAAATTACTGGCATAACATCCGTATTTGTGGTGCAAATGGTTAGTCTTATTTATACTTTTGGATGTAATTATGTTTACATTAATGCCAATACAGTGAAAGGTTAGCGACTTGATTTTCCCGTGATACATGGTACGATTAGTAAAGTAAAGTAAAGTAAAGTAAATTATATAATACTTCCAACCAAAAAGTCACCAGATTCGTTTGAAATCACTAAAATGTCACGACCCTTTTAAGGAATGTTTATTACGACACCCGGTTTCTCTGAAACTATATATTACTCATCTTATTTGTCACGAGTACCAGTTAGATTATCCTAAGACAAACACAATGCAAACCAGTAAACGGTAAACTTCAGAAAACTCTAAAAGTCGCAGCGCTTAAGATCCTCAGTCATCTTAGGTTTGAACTCAAATTCTAATCGGATGAGTAGATTTCCCAGATAAACACAACAGCCCGGTCGGTTTTAATGCTAACAATAGGGTGTCATTAATCAGGCGCCTGGCTGTTTGTTTACCTAACAAAGCTGAGCTCAATTGGAGAGGTAGGTTCCGGCTGGATTCAGCGTGACTGACGATGCTACACCGGCTGATAATGATGACGAAGATGACGACATTCCACTTATGCAGCTGAACCATCAGACGGCAGAACGATTTCTGCTGGTTGATCCGATCACGACAGCTGCAGATTGCGCAGCCATTGATGCGAATTTGCTAAAAAAAAACGCGTCTGACTGGACTGAGACCAGATACACCCTGGAATACCGATGATCTGCGCGACGCCAAACAAGAGAGAAGGCGTCGAAAACGAACATGGAGGAAATCCAAACTGGACGTTCATCTGCAAATGTTTCGTGAACTATTCAAGCAATTCAAATTGGGAATAACAGGCTATGTAATGTTCAGGAAAGATAGAATAGGAAGAAGGGAAGGTGGAGTTATTTTATATGTTAAATAATCTATCCAGGCTTATGAAATAAAATTAGAAAGAGAAGCAGATTGCAAAGAAGCTGCTTGGTGTAACATAGATACACGAAACTGAACGTTAACGGTGGGGTTAGTTTATCGAAGTCCAAACATCAGTGTAGAAGAGAATGACAAAAGTACAAAACGCTATAAGGGAAGTTAGCAAACGGGACTGTATTATTATGGGAGATTTTAACCATGGTCATATACAATGGAAATCTCTACAGAGTACGTGGAGTGAGGACCACACGTTTTTAGTTTTAGTACAAGACAGTTTCCTTTCTCAACATATGCTTAAGCCAGCCAGGGGTGATAATGTTTTAGACAAAGTTTTGTCCTCACTGAATGAATTAGTTGACAATGTGAAAGTGTGTGAGCCACTGGGAAGTAATGATCCCGACCAGATACATTTTACCATCAAAGTAAAATCAGAAAGAAATAATAAAAAGCAGTTCAGGATAAATTTTCACAAAGGAAGATATAAGGAAATGAGGAAGTAATTAACAAAGATAGACTGGAACAACACACTGAAGAATAAGTCAGCAACAGAATGCTGGAATATCTTAAAGATTGAATAGAGTGCATCGTCGATAAAGTTGTTCCCTTAAAAACAAGGGAAACGGTCCAGAAAGAATTACTTATCGAAAGAAGCCATTAGAAAAATTAAGTACAAACAAACGATGTGGAAATCATACAGACGTACAGGAAATAACGAAGACCACAACATTTATAAAGAAGCACTAAACCAAGCTACAACTGAAATTAGAAATTTGAAGAGAAGCTACGAAAAAAATTAGTTTGTAATATAAAACAAGACAGCAAGAGTTTTTATGCATATGTTCGGAGCACACATAGAAAGTTCAGGATAAGGTCGGTCCTCTAGAAGATAGTGCTGAAAATATGATATCAGAGGATTCTTAATGGCAGAAGATCTGAATGAGTATTTTAGTTCTGTGTTTACCAGGGAAGATATTAGTTCACTGCCCGTACCAGAGGCCAAGTTCAATGGGGCAGAATCAGACTGTTTAGGACAGTTAATTGTAACCCCGGAAATGGTAACTAAGAAAATTAGGGCTATGAAGGATAATAAATCACCTGGAGCGGATGGAATTCCGCCCAAACTGCTATCGAAAATTGTAGAACAAAATTATTAGCTTGCAACAGTTTTCAACTTGTCATTAAAAGAGAGAGTGGTTCCTTTAGAATGGAAAGAAGCAAACATTATACCGTTATTTAAAAAAGGTTCCAGAAACAAGTCAGAGAACTACAGACCAGTGAGTTTAACATCAGTGATTTGCAAATTATTAGGAAGACTAATTAAAGATCACATGGTGGATTTTCTTGTTAAACGCAACTTGTTAAACCCATCTCAACATGGGTTTCTAAAAGCGAGGTCATGCTTAACAAATATGTTATGTTTTTTGGAAGATATCACTAAGTGGGTAGACGAGGGATCACCAGTAGATATCATCTACTTCGATTTTCAGAAAGCTTTCGACAAAGTGCCACATCTAAGATTACTGCTTAAACTAAAGGCCCATGGCATAGGAAATGGTTTAATTAACTGAATAAAAAAATGGCTAATTGACAGAAGACAACGTGTAGTAGTTGATGGGGAGGCTTCAAACTGGAAATCAGTTTTGAGTGGGGTACCACAGGGATCAGTACTGGGACCTATATTATTCTTAATATATATCAACGATTTGGACGAGGATATAACAAGCAAGGTGTTGAAATTTGCGGATGACACAAAATTGTTTAGAAGTATTAAACGTGATGAAGGCAGACAGCATTTACAAGATGATCTTGACAGATTGATAAAATGGTCTCAAAAATGGCAAATGTTGTTCAATTTTGGGAAATGTAAATGCCTCCACACAGGACATGGGAACGAAGATGTACAATATACAATGGGAGGTTCTGTACTAAGTACTACTGTAAAAGAAAAGGACTTAGGGTTAACCATTAGTGCTGATATAAAGGTTTCAGAGCATTGCAGTATTGCCGCTTCAAAGGGAAATCAAATCCTTGGATTAATTAGGCGAAACATAACGTATAAGGAAAAAGAGCTAATAATACCGTTGTACAAAACAATAGTTAGGCCTCATTTAGAATATTGTATTCAAGCGTGGAGGCCATATCACAGGAAGGACATAGATATGCTAGAAAGAGTACAGGGGATTGATAATAAATTAAAATGATAAAAAAACTGAGGGATCTTAGTAACTAAATACGCCTAAAAATGTGGTTTAACAACACTAGAGACCAGATTGAGAGGAGATCAGATAAAAGTGTTTAAAATATTGAATGATTATGAAAATATTGATAGACATTTTTTTTTCTCAGTTAAGAAAGATAGAAGGACCAGATGACATGAAGTTACATTAGTAAAGGAGCAATGTAGATTAGATATAAGAAAGTTCTCATTCTCACAAAGGACTGTAAATGTATGGAACATATTACGTCCTGATTGTGTTGGTGCTAGTAGTTTTAAAAATAAAATCGACACATACCTTCAAAGGGCGGGATACACATAGATAAAAAGTATTGGACTCTCGATAAGCCAAAAGGCTTCCTTGTCCACCTGCCATGTAGAGTTAATTTTCTGGATGGCAATCTTGTTAAATCTTGTCTATGCCGTTTGGTGTGCCGCAACATTAATCGTATCAGGCGTTACCTTACCATAGATGCGACGAAATCATTAGTCCTCGCCTTCGTCATTGGATTAAGGGAATGCGTTGCTTGGTGGAGTACCATTTGAACATTTGAGTAAACTCCAACGCATTCAAAACATGGCAGCAAGAATTATTACCTTCACACCTCGCCGTGATCACATAACTCCAATCCTCAAAGAATTGCACTAGCTACCGGTCAAATGTCGAATAGAATTAAAGATTCCGATGCATGTGTATCGATGTCTGAACGGCACCGCACCACTGTACCTGGAGAACAAGCAGAAGAGACAGTGCTCTGCAGGGCGCACACGTCCATCCCAACTATATCTGCTACAAGTGCCGCGAACAAAGCTTGTTAGTTTTGGTAGACCAACTTTGCCTTCATTCAGAATGTGGATTTCCTTTGCCACCTTGTCAGTCTGCGTATAGTGCTGGGTATTCTGCTGAAACTGCACTTGTTAAGGTCCTGTCTGATATTCTTTTAAACATGGACCAACAGAAGTTCACACAACTTGTCTTAATTGACTTGTCGTTGGCTTTTGATAATGTGAACCATGAGATTTTTTTTAAATATTATGAATTGTTCTTTTGGTGTGTCAGACACAGCTCTAAATTGATTTTCGTCATATATTTAATTAAGGTCACAACGAATTATTATTGATGGTGTCTGATCAGTTTAAACTTGATCAGGGTGTACCGCAAGGATCATGCCTCGGTCTTGTGGAATTCACAGAGTATTCTAGCCCTGTTTTTTATATCATTGATCAGCACGGTAAACTGAGGCATGCGTATGCTGATGACCATCAGGTGTAGTGTGGTTTTAACCCCGATTCTGTGGACAGTAATCGCGAGTCTATGGAAGGGTGCATTAGATACATCAAAAGTTGTATGCAATGCATGAAACTTAAAATGAACAACTCCAAGACTGAGTACTTCTTAACAGGGACTCCGCAACAACTGGCAAAATGCACCAACACGTCCATTAACATCGGGGGCAATGAGGTACATGCTTTGCATTGTGTGCGAAATTTGGGCGCTTATTTTGATACGCACATGTCTATGTAACAACAAGTACAAGTGTATACTGGGACGTTATGTGCAGTACATTATGTACTGTAGAAATAAATGCATTGAATGTGTATAATTAACTTTTTATCATTAGCACTTATTGGAACCGCCGTAGACTGCCACTTTAGATGAGTGCCATATTCAACGGTGCACCTACATGTCCCGTTGTTACACTATTCCAAACCTCATTTATAGACGAATAATGCTCTCAGAGTAATTGGTCTTGTTATAGCTGACGCACCTGGGAGAAAGACAGTATTGTGTGTGGAACGTTTGATTTGGCTGATACATGTACTTAAATTAAGTAGGCATAGGACTCACCATTAGGCGACAGCTACGTTTTCACGCGGAACGTAGTTTCCGCTATTTTTTATTTTTAGAATGTATCCGCCCCCACTCCTTTCATTCGAACTATGTAAGTGATATTCTATGGTTTACTTCACATCAATTAGTTTCCACTCTATCAAAGTAAAGTGTTTTATCAAACTACTCGGCAAGATGATGGACCCTTATAATACGTATGCATAAAAAATAATATTTATGTTTGCATCATGTGTATAAAAAACCGATGACATTATAACACAGAGGTTGGGACATAGTCTGTGCAAAGAGGGTCAAGTATAACAATATTGCGGTCAACGTGGAATTGTAAGTACATTTTGTGAAGAATGTTCCCACGTCAACAGCACAGCTTCCGTAATTCATGTGTGAAGTCTTCTGTGTGATTCAGATGGATGGATTGCTAGTTCACCTGCTTGTACAGGCGACTTCTAAAACCAACAACGTGTCTGCTTCAGAGGACAACTAATCACAAAGTGTCTTATTGAGCGTTCTGCGTAGTCTGAAAATGTGTTGATTTGTTTGATGAGCAAAGTCAGAATACCTCAGTGCGCTCGAAGTACACAAGCGCGCATGAGTTTCGATATGACTTCTCAGAACATATCCTACGCTGCAAGTAATATTGAATGCCTATTATTACTTCAACTCTACACAGCAAGACGTCCTCAAAAAAGTGTTGTTGGGAAATTTGTATTGATGGATGCGACACCGTCGTTCGTAAATCTACAAAACGACGTGCACTACTGAAGTGGGCTGCTAGAAGTGCTGCATTTTTTCCCGGAAGTGGAGGTTATTTTTGTCATCCTGTAGATCAGCTCTGCACAGAACATCTACTCTTGTCATGATTGATGAGAAATGCGTTGGAGGAATGTGCAAATCGTGACAATTTATTGGACAATTAAACATGTCATGTGCACGTCACGTTGAGCCTTGTCATCTTCGACGGACAAGACAGAGGTGAATAAACAAGTGTCGCTTAAAGAAATACAATACTGGAAGATGCAAAATGTTTATGCTGCGTCCTCACCTGCACAGCATTATGTACCCGTGTGTGTCAGGAGTAGCAACTGTAGGTACAAGGACACACTCAGGAAACATATCCAGTGCAAAAGATACAGTGACATAAACTTTGTACGCAATGTAGGGACTATTGCCTGATGAATTCATTTGACTATTGAAAATATACATTAATGTTAAAATGGTGATCATCTTGAAAGAAACCCGAAGCCATTGTGGATGTTTCGTATATTTGGAAAGTGTAAAATTAAGAAATGGAGCTGCTTTGGTTGTAACACAATTAACGTTTTCATTTAAATCTAAAAAATAAATAATAAAAAATGACGACATAATTTTAAGCACAGTAGGGCCGCCACCTGATGTCAAAATGGCGAGTCGACTTTATTTGAAGAAAATGTCCAATGCAGTACAAATTGTCATTGTTATCACAATTTTAACGACTGACTTATATCTGAATGAAGCATCATGAAGCAATACATGCTCTGATAGCACTAGCGTAGTGCCGCTGGAAGTGCCGCGTGATCTGTGAAACTAAACATCAGGTCACGTTTGTGACCAATGAAAGGAAGTCGGCGGGGCTACAATAAGATATTGAAACGAGAAACATATGAAGTTGAAAGTAGTTTATACTGAACAGTGGTGGACAGGACACGCACAATCAATGAACCGTGGGAATATAATTTGGAAACATGCGAGTGGTAAATGTAGAAGAGAAAAAACAGACAATTGAGAAGTATGCAGACAAGTCGCTGGAAAACGAAATCAAATTCGCAACATGGCCGACACCCCATATATGATTAATATTATAATAACTAGAACATATAAACATTTCAGCAATGAAAGAAATACATTCAGCTGTTGGACGCCTCGGTAAAACCCACTGTCGTGCCGATTTGTACATATAAAAAATTTCAAAGCAGAAATATCTACAGCTCAATTATTAAATAATATGTGTTGAATAAAGTAGCAGGTAATGTATACATGTATTGTTAGCTAAAGTGTATAACATAAAGGTAAAACAATAATGATTTAATGTACGGAATAACGAATTGACAATATCCTAAACATGGACTGTAATATTGCTGTGAATAAGATAAAAGGGGGTCAGGGAAACTGCCACTAAGACAATTTTTGGCTGCTCTCGTAAAAGCCACTCCGAAATTGTAAATTTCAACAAATTATGTTTGGCTCACTTAAACACTTTCGAAAAATAATAGCAACACATGTGCATAAATTCCAATACAGTAAGGGTTCGACACATATTTTAATTACGTTACCAATAATTGATGAGAAATTCTCAAACAATAAATAAGTTAGGGGGCGCGCGATAGTGTAGTGGTTAGCACATCCGCCTGACATGCCGGCGCCCCGAGTTCACTACTCGGACCGGGCAGGTATGGTATATTTGGTGTAAAAACCTGGCTCTCAACATTGGGGACTGTGTATCTCTCGTGACTCGGAGATCACGTTAATGTCGGTCCCGTCTCAATTTGGGACGTAAAAGACCCACTGAGGACGACAAGCACCCTGGCAGTGACCACCCTCAGTGCCAGCATAGAAAGGTCGGCTTGGCGATATTGTTCTGAAAAAGGCTGGCTAGTTGAATGAGACCTCATAAGATCATAACATTGTAACCACAATATATACAGACTAGTCAGTTAATAGAACGTTGCCGAGTGCTGGAAACAACTAGAAAACTAGGAAGTTTACTTAATTTAGAATCTAGCAAATAATTACAATTACATCTGACATACTAATCACAGTAGTGATTTACAGAAGTAAAGAAATTAAAACGCAATGTATTATTTATTGATTATTAAAAACGTCCACGTGCATAACAATTTGGCAAAGAACACTGTTCTCTGATATTTTGTAGAACACATAGTTTGGCATAAGTAATACATTAATCGTTGTTAGCTAAGTGTTAAAATGTTGTTCCTTATGTGTAAACTTGCGACTGCAGATACAATCAGATGCATCCAGTTCGCGGCTGCGTTGACGTGTTAAACCGACCGCACTCGCACGCACACGCACACGCACACGCACACGCACACTCGCACGCGCACGCACAGCCACACGCGCGCACCTTGGGAATAATTATTTCTGCGTGATTTTCCCATGCCACCTGGAACTCCATTCTCAACTTGGTCGAATAAATGCGAGAAAATTCAACACATGCAACGCATTTACAAGTATACAATATGATGAAAGGAAATTGCAGAAGTCATGCAAATAATAAAGATGTTCATTTATAAATAAAATACAAAACACAATATTCACAGTGATAACTTTGTTTTCGTTGAAAATGATACAATCAATGCAGCGACACTAGTATGTATTACACTTCTAACGGTAACTCTTGAACAAGTTCATGATGTTCAGTTTCGGTTCAACACGTTTCCCTCCGATGACCTTGCAACTACATTCGCAAAGGACCACGATATGTCCAGTGTACATGACACACTGTGGTGCGCTACATTCTTGTCTATGGGTACGTTATGTACAGTACATTGTGTACTATTGAAATGAATGCGTTGAATGTGTTGAATTAACTTGTTATCATTCGCACATATTGGAACCGCCGTAGACTGCCACTTTAGATGTGTGCCTTATTCATCGGTGCACCTACATGTCCCGTTCCAAACCTCGTTTATACTGTTCTGTTGTTAGTATGAGGCGGCGGCTTGTGCAATCAGTGTGTTCTTGTATTTAGTTACGTCTGATGGGATTTGTAGTATAAGCGGTGTCCGGTTGTTTGTTTTATGGGTTTATTTACATTCCTTGATGTGGTGCCACCGTTTGTCGTGCATAAGAAGGTGTGTGTCCAGCGTTTGCTCTACATTGAGACGAATTTCACTGATTACCCGAAAGTTAGGTTAGCATGTAAATTGGCGGTCAATTGTTTTGCGGTGTCGTTCTTTGAAATTCACAAATAATTACCAATTGCCACCCCACTTACCAACATATTTGGGGGCTAATTTGGCTTAGCCACCAAAGCCTCGCCCGGTTCCCGTGCCTATGAACCATATTAAACAGGAAGCTATTTTTACAACATCGATTATCGTTACACAAACCACATAATAAAATTTAACGAAAGAATTGAACAAAGTATGAATTCGTGATTATCTTTTTTAACTGCCAGAAGCCGTTCCTATGCAATGATAACAGAAGGCGAGCAATTGACAAAACACACAGATACAACACACATCCACGCGCGCACGCAAGCACACACCCAATGCACGTACGCACGCACGCACGCACTCATACACATTTACTTATTGCACCACTATGCTTGCTTATAAAACAAATGAGTGAAGTCCTAAGCTCGTGTGTGTGCGCACGTGCGTGAGTGCGTGCGTGCGTGCGTGTATAATAAGGTGTTCCTCCTATAGATGCTTTGCATATCGGACGCAACCAAACTGTCAGAGGTTCATCTATCACGTCTTTCAAGAAACGAAACCCTTCTAGATTATAACGTGGGCATTTTTGTACGTAATATGAAACTATGCCTAACTTGTTATTTATAAAATTTAACACATAAACAATGACTTTGACAAAAGAGAAGAGTACTGAAAAGGCAGCATCTGGCAGAGGACAGCGCCAGACAGGCAGACGTGGAAACGACATGCTGAGGCCTTCGCCCATCCACGGGACACTACGGCCGCACAGTGATTATGATGAAAGACATTGATATCTATCCTATGCACGTGTGAAAGAAAACAAAAACGTCACCATTTTGCCTTTACAGTAGAATTCTGTTGTGTTAACACAATGCCGTTTTCCCAAACGCCATTTTCTCCTTATTCCTATTCACCGAATTAAAGATTGAAATACATGCACCACTTCGTCGGATCGTTTTGTAGATATGAAATACAACTATAACAGTTAAATAAACCGGTAACCTTCTGCATCCAATAGCAGTGATTTGCTTTTTTTTTTCTTCAGATTTTTGCTGAATTTCACTAGACCGTTAACAAACAGAACTTTTCAGTGTAACCATGGAATCCTGGTTGGCATCGAAAGAATGCAGTCGTCGGCTGAGAAACGATCGAAACTGACAACTGATGGATATTTATTTCAACACCAACAACAACAACAATTAAAATACACAATAATGCCAAATATACACTTGTAAATCACAGTTTTGAAGTCGAAAAGGGCAAGAATAAGTGTGTCACTTATAACACTTTCCCAAATTACAATGGATATAATTACAATAAAAATATTATTACAATATGTAATATGCGTGATTACAACATATGATTTATATCTTATAAGAATGATATATCTATCACCAAAACCACTTGTGTTAAAGAATAACACTTTGTGAAGTCCAACGTAGACAACACATGTGTCGTACAACAACTCATTTAATTGTCGTCGAATAATCACAACATGCTACTTCAACGTACCGCTTGAAACAAAAAGACCAATCAAACGCGTTAAGCAACAGTTATAATTATATACCATAACAATATAAAAGACGTCAGTTTGTCCAATTCGATGACGTAATATGTGACACATTATCTGTTTCAACTGGCTTCCCGCAGGGGTCAATATTTACTGTCTATATAAATGATATTCATCTTGCTAGCAACAAATTCAAGGCCATTCTATACGCTGATGATGCCACCCTCGTCGGACCACAGTCATACTTCGAGAGCGAGAACATGTATTAGATACCACCTACCAACTTAACTTAAAAAAATACCACCCTTCATTTTTTAAAATAAAATATGCACACATAGCCTCTTCGGTTTCTCTACATACACCAACACATATTTACTAGCACTTTACAAAGATACTTACACTGTCATAAACTGCTACATATGCAATTATCCTACATTACATACACAGACAGGCAGATTTGGAAACGACATGCTGAGGCCTATGCCCAACCACGGGATGCTACGGCTGCACAATGAAGATGATGACTGTCTTTCGATCTATTACGTTAAGCATTTGTATATCGTTATCTTAAACATGTTTTGTGAACTACGATGGGAGCAATATGAATGTTTAGTTACAATTATTAGTGGGTGGGTCTGGATCTTGCTCCCAGGGGCCGGAGTTGCTTCCCAGTCGGACGAGTGAGAGAGAAGACGAGCACGCAGTGTAGATAGTGTAATACACTGTATCATTTGACCGACTGGGTCCAATATTTCCTACATCCTTACATACATACATGCATACATACATACATACATACATACATTAGATTACAAAATTTCGCAAAGAAAGACTGCAACAAGTTATTTTAAGACTGTATAAAATTAATGTAGGCGGCGTAAATTACATAAGCATTTTTGAGGAAAGGGAATATGACACAAGCGGGAGCGGCGCAAGTTGGTCTCTCGATAAGCCGCACTGGGAAATGCATGATATCAGAAGACGGATGAGGGTGAGGGAGTAGAGTTGGATTGATTTTGTGTTTCAGTGGGACATTTCTCGCGTTTCGAAAGGGTGGTGTTGGAGATATTTGTTCGGCATCCTCCAATTGCATCATCCTTGACGCTCACCAAAAACATCAAACAAATTCACGAAATATTGGGGGTTAAGTCCCACTCAAAATTTATATTGGTGGGTACCACCCCAAAACCTCTCTTCCAATGCGTATGAGCCAACAGCCTCCCCGACCGTTCGATGTTTTGGCAATTTAAGATGTTCGTGCTAATTCTTCCACGTTCGCTGTTCTATGACGCCACGGCAGCATTAGTAATGAAGTATTGCTGAAATTGTTCTTGGTATTTTAGTCACTGTCGTCGCCCTGTCGTTGCCCTGTGACGTCACCTCAGCTTCAGTAACAAAATAATTGCCGGATTCACACAGAAAATCTCAAGAGACTTATCTTTAAACAGGTTTATGACGTACATTTGTTCGCAACGCCACGCATCGTTTCTGCAGTTGTTCCAAGCTAAATAATTGTCGTACACGTGATGCTAAGTCGCTTAGTTAAACCGCCTATGCTGTGCGTGAACGCTGCATAAGTATAACTGTTCCTGCTACTTCCTCCACGTTCGTTACCTTTGACGTAACTATAGTTTCAGTGGCGATATATTGCTTACGCTTTTCTTGTTGTGTGTTAAACGCTCGACATGTGTCGACGGCAAAGGAACTGCCGAGATTGAGCGAGTGACGGGCGTTCTACACAGACGAGTGTTCGACGTCATTGACGCGGCGGAGTTGACGCGACTATTGGGCATAACGGACACAGTCGGGTGAACGGTCGGTGATCTGACACAGCAAAAGATGCCGAGGAAGGATCGGCGGAACTCGGCATTGTAGAAGAGATAGAGAAAGATGTTGTAGGAGGTGCTGAAGACTGCCAGAGTGAGCTGCACCAAGACCAGTCCGCTCGCCGCCTGGACGCTGCTTGACTGACCCGTCATCTTCTACAAGTACAATACACAAAATTCTTTGAATAGTCGGGGTTGTAGCGCCGGATTTGTTAGGATTGTGTGCAGTGATTGGCCAGGTATTGTATCATAATAGTCCTCACTCATTCATAGGACTTCACAACGAAATACGACTTTTGCCCATTTAGAACACCCATTTTCGTAATATTGAAGCACTCAAGTTACGTCTAAAACGTTTCTATCCCAAAGAAGTGACCCATTCTCGCGCGCCAGGGGACGCTGCAGATTACATCAGTCTCATTAGTGTACGTAGTCACACCCCTGGCTTGCGAGGATGAAATGGCCCATAAAGCGTTTTGTGGAGGCCCTCATAAATTATATTGTGGCGCCGCCCCGTGCAACTGCCACGTCTGTCCTGCTAGAAATCCAGCACTGCGGAGTTGGTGTAGTGAGAACATATTAAAAAGTGTGTTGACAATATTCCCACAAGGACGGATGAATACACTTTGGAATTGCGACAAGCAAATATATTCCTTGTCTACATGCCATAGCAAAACACAGGCAGATACATTATATACGGAGACAGTCTGTTCCTCTACCCAGCATTTGCCAGCGAAGTAATTTGTAACAGGAATCTGCTATGTTGAACGTGGGGAAATGGGGCGTCGTTGAACATCAAAGGATATTGCAATTAAATACGCCCAAATGGGCCGTATTGCCAATAAAGCATGTTTTGAAACTGGATGTTTTGTTTACTATTTGAAAATGCTCCGAGGTCGTACTTTCCAAATTGCTACCGTTGTTATTGACTTACTAAGCACAATTTGGTGGTGAGTATACCTTCAACATAGTTATTATTGTCTTAGAAACATTATAGTAATTACTACATGACAAACTAGAAACAAATTGCGTTACTGGCGCAGTAATACAATACAATACAATACAATATCTGCGCAACTCTCCACAATTCGTGATAATTACTTTGTCATGGATTTAGGAAAAATGACATAGCCACCGCGCGCTAATAGACGCATTACAACAGCGGCCGCTGCGGCAGCTGGATCTGTCGCCGGTCACGCAGCCCTTATATCGCTTAGTGCGCGCGCGCGCGTGTGTGTGTGTGTGTGTGTGTGTGTGTGTGTGTGTGTGTGTGTGCGTGTGTGTAAACAATCAAGGCAATGAAACAAAAAAACACCAATAAATACTTACGGCTTCGACAAGAAGCACGAAGTAGGGAAGCCATGCGAAGGAAAACAAGACTGCGATGATGATCAACATCCTGACGATCCTCTTCCGGTTGTTAGACACGAACGATGACGTCAGACTCCCCGTCGACTGGTGTCCTTGCCGCACGATGAACGCCACAAGACGGTAATAGCGACTGAAGATGACTGCCTGGGGTATTATGTATGACGCGCAAAAAATAACGAGAGCATTGACTCTGTCAAAGACGTCCGATTTGGGCATACACGACAACTGTGACGTAGACGCTGTCGTGTTGCCGCCATCTTGTGACATCACCGGCACAAGATAGACGGAGTAGTCGACGAATGTTGGCGTAGCCACCAGGGCCGCTAATGTCCATATTCCACCAATGATCACCAGCGCCTTGTTGTGGTAGATGGTGTACATAGGTCCCAAAACAATGGCTCTGAAACAAAGAATTCGCGTTGTTTCGCTTCACTCCATAACATTTACAGGTGTACGGTTACCGGAGCAGAAAACTTATTTTCTTTTTGACAATTATTATTTACAGAAGAATGCAAATTAGGCCAAACAACAAACATTCTTCAGAACAGCAAAGTAAAATGTGCTGCTTCACAAATTAATTTTGTTTAAAGCAATTGTGTGTTGACAGCATTTTCACAAATAAACTCCCATGCTGAAGCAGGTGGGAGTATTAACTGGGGTCGATTTTTTTGCGAAGTGATTTCAAAACGAAACGAACAAAACATTTAATTGCTAACGCAGTTTTAAATTATCTGCGCCACCTACCGGTAGCGTTCTTCAGCCAGCGCCACCATGCTGTAGATGGAACACGTGATGCTGAAGACAGGCAGACAATTGACCAGCTTACACAGGATCTCCGCTGAAACAAAGTGTCAACGTCGTTACGTAAACGTATGTAAGATTTGTGATTAAGAAACTCTACTAAAACATTGCATTAAAAACAACAATGTTCGTTTAAGTACGCTTTTACTTGTAATAATTAAATGGGCGAGACGCATGCAACGGGATATGAGCCTGTCTGTATTTATTAATTAACTGTGTGTGTGTGTGTGTGTGTGTGTGTGTGTGTGTGTGTGTGTGTGTGTGTGTGTGTGTGTGTGTGTGTGTGTGTGTGTGTGTGTGTGTGTGTGTGTGTGTGTGTGAATGAGTGCATGCTTGCGAGCACGTCAATTTCTAATGTGATCTCTGATAGGTAACTTAACTATATGTAGCTGGAGTCTTCGATATAGAGCCGATATGTCTGGTCGGGTAACCCCGATATCACGAATAGACCGCGCGGGGGGGGGGCACATTGGAACCAGCTAAACATGACGATAGACACCGCGTAAAGCGAATGTATACTAGAACATCCAGCAGGTTTTAGGAGGAGGTTTACGCTTTTGAGAAACCGAGAATAATATTAACATAAACAATTAGGGGTTATTTGTGGTCTTACACCACCTACACAATCGATGTCGGCGGTCTCCATGGCTGGCTCTCCGCCGAATACAAAGGTAAAATTCCATCATCTGCGACACTTGATCACCGTCGTGTACTGAGTATATAGACCATGGTCTGCGCAACCATTCGTCTGGTTTTGATACACCAAGTTGTTGGTCCTATTGCTGTGGTTCTTTTTTGGTCGCGACCCAGATTTCGGGCGCTGGATTGGCTTGGCGATCCATGCCTTCAAGACGTTAATTTGTGATAAATGATGTAATAAATGATGATTAAATATAGAAGCTTAACAAAACTAAATGAGAACAGTTAATAAATATACTTGCTGGTGTGAACACGGATATATATTACCTGGTCAGTGCCACTCAATGGCTTATTGTAATCAACGTTGAAAGAGAACATCCCTTTCAAAAAGAAGCAAAAATGGCGGATGTGGAGGGGAAGATCGTACGATTTAGACAATATTTGACGTAGGCCAAAGCTAACATATTTCATACTGAGATAATAAGGCGGTTGACATTTCGGTAGATAGTATAGTAGCGTCGCTGGACATGCTGGTAAATGCAATATTTGTCTGTGACTGTGTACTTTGGTGGCTTCCATACAAACGAAATCGAAAACGGTACCGATTTTAGCCAAGTGCGACGTTTCAAATTCATACAACATAATAAATAATTCGTTTCGCATGCATCTGGTACAGGAAAGCAGAACAATTAAGAAAAGTTCTGAGTCACTAAAACTCTTGTTTACCCAAATAAAAATGGCTTGGCGACCCAACATTGGGTTAAATGTGCCCCAGGGATTAAGAACAGCTGCCCTATTGAGATATGTTTGGTCGGTGTTTAACAAAGTTAGTGCATAGCGTGAACAACGTAGTTGTATGACATGCTACATAACAGTTAAAACACGCTCTCTCGTTCGTGCGATGAATGATAATCATATTATTTTTATTACACTATAAAATTCATCATAATTACGGAGAACATATCGGAATGTATAAAATATAATGATTACGAAGTGTCCTGTACATTTAGAGAGAGCGGCTAGTGTAGTGTAGTGAAAACAACCAGAATTAGAATATGACATAGTCTAGTTCTTTGTAATGACGATAGTAAAGATAATTGACGCTATATATAGATTACATCCCTGATTAAGATGGTCGACATTGGCGAAATAAGTAGTGTATAACTGCCCACAGGAATAGTTGAATGGCGTAATGGCACAATATGTCATTATTATTTTTGTGCACAGCCATTGTTTCGCACGATATTCGACAAGCCCCACCCGTTCATGTAAAGTAAGTTTCCATTATAGAACACCATTCATACATATGGTACGAGGGGCGAAACCAGTTGTATGATAACGCCGTGCACGACTAAGGTAATATATTTCAACATCTAATTGTAGTGGAGGAAACATATATTTTCAAACTACCTCATATACGTCAAGATTCTCACCTTTTATGTGTTAAATCAGATGTTTGGAACGTAAAACTTAATGTGTACGTAATCCGAAAAACGTAACTGGACAATGAAGGATGTCTGAATACTTCGGGAAAACGGCCCCTACGTAATCGACTTGGCAACACGAAGAAGACGCTGACACAATAATGCTTATATCTACCCTCATGCCAATAACATAGCAATACGAATATTATTTGACAATTCTACGCTATCACGACTATGGCTTATCGATGGACGTGAACATCACAACTTCTCCGACCTTCGTGATTTTGAACAAACAACGAGTATCTGCGAATGCGGTATGGTGTTTATGTAACGATGCTGTGTTTTCTAACATTTCATAAATATCACTGTCACGACTGTCAACTACCAAGGAATCCTGTCAGGTGACGGGATATTTTGGTAGTCTTTATTAACGAACCAAATCACTAGAATAATTTTGCCAACAGATTTAAAACATAATATTTTTTATAAACAATACAATGAACCTGATTAGTGTATACTCAGCTCAAGTATTAGCGGTTATATGTGTCATCCATTTTCGTTATTATTACTATATAATATAGACAGTGTACAATATGTTTGACGTCCGTTGCTATCATATATTATGAAGTCATGTATAATATACTTGTATATACGATTTCTGTGGACGCCTAGCTAATGCACCTATTCGTTGCAAACATTACGTACTGCATTTTGCAAGGTTATGAAATATTATGATGCCACTACGTCAATGACATGACGTATTAAAGGGTAACTGCAACGTAGTTGTTTTATGCCATATATTTAAATACATACTATTTAAGTAGACATTGATAATGACAGAAATCTGTTCATTTATATGTCACACTGAACAACTTATTTTGTTCGACGCCGAAATCGCTGCGTATCGTCATCTTTGTTCTACGCAAGTTCCAAAAGAGTGGTTGGAGTCGCGCCTATCTAATCAATGTAAATTGACGGATTTTTTTCCAATTTATTTCAAAAAAACAAAATTTGCATGAACACAAAAATATGGTGCCATGTTATACACGAGTTTATTCGTTCGGAATAAAAAAGTGAACAAATTTAGTTTTATTAGCCAATCGAAACTCCGCACTTCTCGAACACGCAAGATGTATCCAGAATTGAAGTCGCCGGTTAGATCGGCCGACGCAGACGGCGATGTCGAATGAGTTTAAAGTCATCACTTTCAAATAAAAAACGACAGGTCTACCACGATACATGCAAATAGTAAGCGACAAGTGTACCATGATACACGCACACACGCACGTGCACAAGTATAAGTACACAAACACACACAATCATCTTCATTATCATCATCATCATATATCATCACCAAGATAGTGTGCGGGATGACTAGCTGAAAAAGGAAATAATACTAATCGCCAAACGACCAATGTTCGACTTACGTTCGAAATACTCATCAGTATGAGAAATGTCGTGTACTTGCTGCGGCAGGACGAGCGAGGCGAGGATCATGTCACTGACGGCGAGGTTTGAGAGGAAGATATTCGTCACCGTACGCATCGTCTTGATCTTCATGATGACGACCACCACACACACGTTGCTGACGAAACTAAAGATGAGAAACGTCGAGATGAAGGCTGTGAACGCAGCCTCACTAGCCGACAAACCCATGTTGCCGTTCGATATGTCTCCTAAATATCGTTCTTATTAGTGCTGATCTGAAACTGTAAATGTGCCTTAGTGAACAGTATAAAACTGGTCTGGTCTGTTTCGCATTCGTTCTCGGTGTGAAGTCCGCCGGAAGACATCGTTCAGTAAATGATGCCTCATTAGTTCCGTGTTCGCTCGTTTATGTCATTTGAACAATCACTAATGAGCGACGAATTCAACAGTCGTGAGCGAGAGGGGATTGTCATTGCGAGTCGACACCTGTTCATTGAATGCATCCGTCAAGACAGGAACCTACTTAACGTAGATACACCTCTCGATGAGCTAATCACGAACTATGATAATTCGTTGACTGATATCATCAATCTCCAAGCGTTACTGTTGAATCGAACAATTACACTTCTGCCACATGCTCCGTGGTACTCGGACAAACTTCGTGATGGTAAACATAAACGGCGACAGCTGGAACGTTGCTGGCGCTCAACGAAACTAGAGGTGCACCACAAGCTGTATCAAGACTATAGTGTTGTAGTCAACAAACCGAGTACTATGAGAATAAAATCGAGCAGTGTCGACCTGACACTAAGACGATGTTTCGGATTATGAACACCCTGATGGGAAACAACAGAGGCGGCCAATTGCCCAAACACACATCAGATGCTCATCTCGCCATTGACTTTTCTGAATTTTTCTGTACAAAGATATCGATGATTCGTAACTCTCTGTGTTCCGATGACACTTCGTATCTCGTGACGTCACTAGATGACGATGTTCAGGTGAAACTTGATACGTTCGCTCCGACGACAAACGAAGAAATCATGGGCATCATAAAATCTTTGTCTGACAAGTCTTGCAAACTAGACCATATTTGATCGTGGCTGCTTAAATCATGCGCTCGTGAACTAGCACCGGTAATAGTTGCCACTGTAAATAGATCTTTCGAACGTGCCTGTGTACCTGAAGCGTGGCCAGATTAGACGAGACAGCGAATGTATAAATCATCCCTTGATTCTGACATACTAGGCAATTACCGACGAGTGTCAAATCTACCTTTCATTACCCGCCCCGAGCAACATCTATGAGCTAACAATCTGCACGACTCATCGCAGTCAGCCTATAGGCAACAACATGCAGCCGAAACCGGTCTGATCAAAATGCAGAGCGACATTCTCCAGGCACTAGACAGTGGACGAGTTGCTGCACTTGTTGTGTTAAATTTATCGGCAGCTTTCGATACTATCGATCATTCCAACCTCATCCAGCGTTTGGAATATACGCATGGCATTTCCGGTGATGCTCTGTAATGGATGACATCTTAATTGCACTAACGAAATCAACAAGCCATCATCGGTGACAGTACCTCGTCTGGTGTTCTACTTGAATATGGCGTCCCACGGGGATCGATGCTGGACCTGAAACTATATACTCGCTATACTCACGGCCACTTGGAGACGTCATCAGGCATCTATGCCGATGACACCCAATTATATATATCATTCATGAACAGTAATCCCGAAGAACGATTAATAGCAGTTGCCCGTCTAAACAATTGAAGTGGTCGTGTTCACATCCAAACACGGATTTAAAGCATTACCTGACATAGCTGTTCGGTCGGTGAATAACAACAATTATAATCGTCTTTCGTCCATGATCTTGCGGTTACATGAGATCAGTACCTAAATGTGACCCAACACGTATCTTCCGAATGCCGAACCGGATATTACCACCTCAGAAACATCGGGAAAATCCGTCGATACCTCAACAATGACGCAGCGAAGACACTCATTCATGCTCTCACAACATCAATACTTGATTACTGTAATTACTTACTGCATGGCTTGCCCGTGAATCAACTTGCGAAAATGTAGCGTCTACAGAATGCATGCGCGTTCTAATCACAAGATCCAGTCGCTGCTCGCATAAGTGGAATGTGGAACAGTTTGCCTGCTACCATCAGAAACTGTAACAGCTGCATCATCTTTCAACGGCAGCTAAAAACCTTCCTATTCTGGCAGGAATATGAAGATGTTTGTACTTTGATTGTATTTAAATTAGGTCACTACCGGTAACGTTAGCGTTTGTGATAGAGTAGATAGTCAGCTGTGTAATTAAAATCTGCTCTAACATAATGTGTGTTGTGGGACACATGAAACAGTCTTTCAAAAGACTATCTTATTTTTAATATCTTAAATATTACCTTGGATAAACTTGGACAAAGAAGAATGTGACAGAAGGAAAAGGGACAAAGAAGGTGACAGTAGGGAAAATTACAACAAAGGGAAAGAAAACAGGAGTTAAGGTGGGAGTGAAGGTGACATGTGGAGATAACAGCAAAGAGCCGGACGGAAACCAACGAAGGAGTTGCTCTGAGGCAGTGATAGAAAGGGTGAGGAGAAAAGCGAGAATACTCGTGGATGACTCTTTACTGAGAAAGACAGACGAGATGCATAGTGAAGGAGAAAACGTAGTAGTTTCCTTATCAGGGGCCAAGATAGAGAGAGCATATAACAGAAAAGGTAGAAAGTTATGGGTCTTGGGAAGGGAGGGGCCATTCTAGTACAAATAGGGAAACATAAAGCAGGAAGGGATGGGTAACCGCAATAGTCCATAAATGCAGATAGTTAGTTAGGAAGTTAAAGCAGACACGGTAGAACAGATTGTTCTCTCACGAATGTTGCCAGTAATGGGAGGAAGGGGCAGACATACAGAAACTGAAAGATGATAGCAAACAATGCACTAGTAGAGCAGATGTGTGAAGAAGAGAGGGTGAGATTATGATATTTATGGGGATACTTTGTTGAGAGGGAAGGTATGTACATGAGAGATGGCCTCCATCTAAACGGAAAGGGAAAGCAGTTTTTTTTCAGAGAATCTTCTGCGATCTATTGATAGTGGGACAGGTTGCATTTGTTTAAACTAGATGCGCAAGGGGTATTCACAATGAAGCCTGAAAGTGGAGGCATGGATAAAGACAGCACAAATAAATCGGCAAAGAACAGCCTAAACATTTTTTGGAAGCTGGATATGAATGCGTTTGTTTAAACGCAAGGATCATAGTAAACACAAGAAGTGAACTAAACATTATAGTAGAAGATACTGACAATCACATAATATGTATAACTGAATCATGGGTCAACACCAATATATCAAATGCCGAACTGGGACTGACAGGCCATGTAATGTTTAAGAAAGATAGAATAGGAAGAAGGGGAGGTAGAGTTATTTTACATATTAAATAATCTATCCAGGCTTATGAAATAAAATTAGGAAGAGACGCAGATTGTTTGGTGCAACATGGTTACTGGAAACTCGACGTTAACGGTTGGGCTAATTTATCGAAGTCCAAACATAAGCATAAGAGAAACTGAAAAAGTACAAAACGCTATAATGGAATTGAGGCTGAGCAAAGGAATTGTGTTATTATCGGGGATTTTAGCCATGGACATATACAATGACAATCTCTACAGAGTACGAGGAGTGAGGACCACACATTTTTAGTTTTAGTACGTATAGTTTCCTTTCTCAACATGTGCTAGAACCAACCAGGGACGAAAATGTATTAGACATAGTTTTGTTATCACAGAATGAATTAGTTGACAATGTCAATATATGTGAGCAACTGGGGAGTAGTGATCACAACCAGCATGATGAATAGGAACGGGCTAAGTGCTGAACCTTGGTGGAGGTCAATGCCGTCTTCGAATTTGTCGCTGATCCCTCGCTTTGATTTCACACACGTGGCAGCGCCTTGGTACATGTCCAGCACTATTCTTATATAAGCTTCCGGGATGTTCCGCTTCCTCATGCATCTCCATAATACTTCGCGAGGTACGGTGTCGTACGCCTTTTCAAGATCAACGAACACCATGTCTAGAAGCTTATTGCTCTCTCGGTACTTCTCGCATAGGGTCCTGATGGCAAATATGGCATCCGTGGTTCCAACCCCAGGCCTAAAACCAAACTGACCATCCGAAATGCTCACAATGTCTCTGAGCCTTTGATCGATGATACGTTCCCGGAGTTTCATGGTATGGCTAAGCAGCTTGATTCCTCTGTAGCTACAACAGTTCATGTGATCTCCCTTGTCTTTGTAGGTAAGCGTGAGGATGCTTTCTCTACAAACATCAGGCATCTTGCCGCTTTGCATGACACTATTGAAGATTTTGGTCAGTTGAGATACGCCCCAACCGCCAAGGTGTTTTAGTGCCTCAGTAGGTATCCCGTCTGGTCCACAGCACTTACCGTTCTTCATTTTTCTCAGCTGTCTCTCTACCTCTCCATATGTTACTTCACACAGCGGCCCTTGGGTCGGTGGTATGTCTCTGTGGTCAATATAATAATTGTATGGTCTTGAATCGTTGAGCAGGTTCCTGAAGTACTCCGCCCATCTCTTGATATTTTCCTCTGGTGTCATACGTACGGCACCGTCTTTTGCTTTGACGAAGTAACTCTGGTAGTTATCTTTGGTCGATTGGTCTCTAGATTTCGTCAGTCTATAGATTGCTTTCCCCTTCTCGGGTCTCCAGTCTCTCATACAGGTCTTCTACAGCCTTCGCTCTTTCCACTGCGACTGTAGTGTTCGCTGCTTTCTTCGCCTGTTTGTCCTCAGCGTGATCTTCTTGCGTTTTCGTTCGTTCCAAGACGATGTGATACCACCACCAGGTTTCCCGTTTTTGCATAGATTTGCCACCCCTCGTGACCCCACAGTGACGTCTGCCCTTCTCTGTCATTGTATTACAAAGGGTTGTCCAATCATACTCTTCGTCATCCTCCCTGTTGTTGCTGACATCTTTGGCATAATCGTCAACTACCGTTTGATCCTTAAGTCTTCACCACCTGATCCTGACTTCGTTCTCTCGTCGAAAGCAACTCACCTTCTTCGGTCTTGTCCTCAGGTCCATCACGACCAATCTATGTCGGGATACCACAGCTTCGCCCGGTATTGTTTTACAGTTCACGATGTCCTTCAGATGTCTTCGATCGGTCAAGATGTATTCGATTTGTGAAACTCCACTACTCTGTCTCCTTCTTCGTTTCTGTCACCGAAACCTCTGTTACCGTGTGAGTTTGTGTCTCTTCCATTCATTCCAACGTGTCCATTTAGGTCACCACCAATAATCACCGATTCAACTTGCCGGGTGGTTCTCTCCAGTTCTTAATAAAATTGGTCCTTTTCCGACTCAGGTCGTCCTTGTTGCGGTGCGTAAGCCGATATGATCGTTGTGACATATTTCGTGTATGGGCATATCAGTTTGAGTAGCATTATCCTGTCATTTATTTGACTGATCTCCAGTACGTTCTTCGTTCGATCCTCTCTCAGGATTATTCCAACACCATTTCTATTACTGATTTCTCCGTGGTAGAGAAGTTTGTGGCCATGGCCCATGCTCTTCGCATTTGACCCTTTCCATTTCACCTCCTGCACACACGCTACATCTACCTTCCTCCTGCGTAGGGCATTTGCAATTTCCATTGCCTTGCCAATTAGCTTCTTTAGCCGCGTCCGTTGGTCTTCACGCGGTAGCCCTCGTATATTTGTCGGTCCACTCGGGCGAGTGTGAACCGCGTCGCCTACAGGGGACGCCTTAGCATTTACCGTAATAAAAGTGGAGGACATATTCATTTGATTTGGCTCGGTTTTTTACGGCCGGATGCCCTTCCTGACGCCAACCCACCTCCATTCGCATCCTGGGCTTGGGACCAGACAATAGTGGAGTTAACATTTATTATGTATACTAGACATACATTTCTAGAAAGGTTGTATTAACGAGTCTACATTAGATTGATAACGATATTTTTTATTGATTTTATGATTTATAATTAATGATACTCATTTTATAATTTCTAGAACGTTGCTTTTATAATATTTTAGAATAGTGCTTTTAGAATTCTTAAATTACTACTTTAAAGTCATCAATGGTCAAATATTGTGCAAGCGCCATGGGTGCCTCTACGGCGGATACAGGCGCTGTATAAGATTTCATTATTATTACTTAAAAAAATAAGTTCAATAATGATGTGGAAGTCATATATCCGCACTGGAAATTATGAAGACTACAACATTTATAAAGAAGCATTCAACCAAGCAACAACTGAAATAAAAAACTCAGAGAGAAGCTATGGACAAAGATTTGCTTATAATATCAAACATGACAGCAAGAGTTTTTATGCATGTGTTCGGGGCAAACAGAAAGTTCAGGATAAGGTCGGTCCTCTAGAAGACCCGAACGACTACCTGGAGTGGATGGGATTACACCCAAACTACTATTGGAAATTGTAAAACAAAGTAGCATACAACTTGGAACTGTTTTCAACTTATTAGCATGTAAATTGCTTCCGGACTCGGTTACATTCATAGTTTTGAAAATATGGCAAGTTACCTTTCCGAGTCATATGTTGATCTATGTTGATCTTAACGGATGTTAACGGCTCTTTCGACGTCATCATCGTTACTTTTGGGATGACGGCGACTAGTTTACGTAATCATTATCATCTTATATTGGAATAAGTAAAACAAACTGGTTACAGCCTTAATTGGCTCCGCTGTCAACCTGGAATTGTATATCGTTTTGTCAATTGTTTTACGGATTGTTGATATTTGTATGTATGATTTATACAATTCCAAATAAAACGTACTACTACTACTACTCATCACGACGTCTTCATCAGCGTTGGTCTGTGCCACTCTCGGTCGCCATGTGACTATGTTGGTAACTTTCACATAACAACACTTCCAGGAAGAATTTGTTTTTCTCTGGAGAGCACCTTTGCGTCTTTAGCCGAGATGTTGTGGCCCTCATTCATTCTGTGTTCACCTCCTGCTGTAAGTGGACCCCTGGTGTTTCTATGGTCTTTGAGTCGGGCTCCAAGTGCTCTGCTGGTTTCGCCTACATAGATCTGATGACAGTCCGGACATCCTATCTAATATATTACCCCACACATGTTGTTTTTGGAGGTTTTGTCCTTGAGGTTCACTACGATGGATCTTATGGTGTTGTGAGGTTAGTGGTACGTCACCACTCCATATTCCCGGAAATGGTGGTCAATTTCTCTGACAGGTTGCGCACGTACGGTAAAGGGATGTTCGGTATTTGGCTGGTCTGTTTTTCTGCACTTGGTGTCTTTCTCTTTTTCTTGGTGATGTTGAACATCCACTCTCTGTAGTTGTTGGCTCTGAGCGCTGCTCTGACATGTGCTGTTTCGGTGGCTTTGTTTTCGTCTGTGGTTATGAGTTGGTCGGCCCTGTGCATCAGTGTTCTGACCATTCATCGAGGTGGTGATTGGAGCTGAAGTTTAAGTAATGGTCCGTGTGTGTTGATTTTCTGTAGACCATGACCCGTGTGCTGCCGTCTTCGTTCATGTGTACACAAGTGACCAGGAAAGGAAGTTGGCCTTCTCGTTCCGGTTGAAATCAGAGAGAGAGAGGAGACCAGACATCAACAGGGATCAACAGGGATTCCTTCCCGCGATCTTCCTGGAAGTGTTGCCATGTGACAATTACCAACAAGTCACATGACGACCGAGAGTGGCGCAGACCAACGCTGATGAAGACGTCGAAAGCTCCGTTCAGAGCAACATAGGACTCGAAAAAGTAACTTGCCATATTTTTAAAACTGTTTTCAACTTGTCATTAAACGAGGGAGTATGGAAAGAAGCAAACATTATACCGTTATTTTAAAAACGGTTCGAGAAACAAATCCGAGAAATAGTTAGTTAAACATCGGTGATTTGTAAATTATTAGAAAGACAAATTAAAGATCACATGGGGGATTTTCTTGTTAAACATAACTTGATAAATCCAAATCAACATGGGTTTCAAAAAGCGAGATCATGCTTAACAAACATGTTATGTTTTTTGGAAGACATCACTAAGTGGGTAGACGAGGGATCACCAGTAGATATTATCTACTTATATTTTCAGAAAACGTTCGGCAAAGTGCTACATAAAAGATAGCTGCTTAAACTAAAGATCCATGACATAGGGGATGGCACAATTAACTGTAAAAGAAAATGGCTGATTGACAGAAGACAACGGGTAGTAGTTGATGGGGAGGCTTCAAATTGGAAATCAGTTTTGAGTGGAGTTCCACAGGGATCAGATTAAATGTGATGGAGATAGACAGCATTTATAAGATGATCTTGACAGATTGATAAAATGGTCTGAAAAATGGCAGATGTTGTTCTATTTTGGGAAATGTAAATGCCTCCACATAGGGTATGGGAAAGAAGATGTACAGTATACAATGGGGTGTACTGTACTAAGTACTACTGTAAAAGAAAAGGACTTAGGGGTAAAATTAGTGCTGATATGAAGGTTTCGTAGCAATGCGGAATTGCAGCTTCAATGGGAAATAAAATCCTTGGATTAATTAGGCGAAACATTGCATATAAGGAAAAAAGATCTAATAATACCGCTGTACAAGAAGTAGTTAGGCCTCATTTATAATAGTATACAAGCATGGAGGCCATATCGCAAGACATAGATATGCTAGAAAGAGTACAGGGTTGAGCAACTAAAATTATACCAACACTGAGAGATCTTAATTTAGAAATCAAATTTAAAAAAATGTGGTTTGACAACAATAGAGACCAGGAGATTGAGAGGAGATCAGATAGAAGTTTTAAATATATTGAATGGTTATAAAAAATATTGATAGAAATATTGTTTTTTAAGTTAAAAATAATAAAACGACTAGGGGACAAGTTACACTAGTAACGGAGCTGTGTAGATTAGATATAAGAAATTTCAAATTTTCACAAAGGACTGTAAATGATTGGAACATATTATGTGGTGATTGTGTGGGTGCTAGTAGCGTGAATATGTTTAAACATAAAATTGGCACATACATCAGAAGGGCGGGATACACGAATATAAAAAGGATTGGACTCTCGATAAGCCAAAAGGCTTCCTTGTCCACCTGCCGTCTAGAGTTGATTATCTGGGTGGCAATATTGTTAAATCTTGTTAGTACATAGGTTGTCAGAGTCAGATATCGATAGTTTGACGACTGGGTTGTATTAGTGCGTGGTACACGAGAATGCTGTCTCAGATGGACGTCCTTGACAATGCAACTGAGGCGATAGTGTATTGGTTTGAAAATCGGCTCTCATAAGAGAAAATCCCTGCCTATATCCCATTGCTGCTGTTTCAAAGTTGTGGCAATTTCGAACACTCCGTGCAGGGGCGCATCCAGAAATCGAGTATGGGGGGCACAAAACCTCCACTGGCGGCCGAACGAAATGGTGCTGTTGAGAAATTTTCGTCGCCGTGCCCCCAATCCCCCTGGATCCCCGTATGCCATGTGCCTTTAGTTCTTTTAGTGGTATAAAAGGTTACCTGGCTGTAGACAGTGACGGATATACTGAATGTACAGCAGTGCCCCCAATCCCCCTGGATCCCCGTATGCCATGTACAGCAGTGGAAATGGTGTTCGAACGAACAGGTCTGCCAGGGTTAAATTGTAAAGAATAGTAAGCTGTCTCGAAGACTCAACATTACTTTGGAACGATATTAGGGTCATAATTCCACAATGCTACATTGTTGATTTCTGACTTTCGATTATCCATTTACGCCGAGATTGTCGAATTCTGACTTTCGATTATCCCTTTACGCTGTCATTGTGCAAGCTTTTTGTCAAATAATTCACTAGAATGGCGTTTGGTCAAATATTTCTCCAAAAGATTTTCTCCCAAATATTTTCTCAAAAAAATGTTCTCCAAAATATTTTCTCGAAACGAAGTTCTCGAAAAGATTATCTGGCACAAATTGGACTCAGTGACCTAAGGTAAGCTAAGCTGTGCTGCCCCCTAGCGAACTACACCAACTTGCAAATACTGAAGTATCCCTTGCAAGTCAGGCCAAAGCAATTATATAATTGCTTTGGTCAGGCCTTGCGCTGTCGTAGTGTACATAATACTTATATCGAGCACTTTTTACCCACGTTATGAGCTGTTTTTGATCAAAGTTGGAGTTTAAAAGAACTCAGTTCAGTCTCAAAGTCGATGAACGGAAGAAATCAAGTGCCAAACAATCTGCCAGAAAACGCGAATTGTTTGTCAGGAAGGTTGGTACTGTGTGTGAGCGATAATTCATGATGTTTCGAAAACTGTCAATAATAATATTTATTCATACTATAACGTGTACAATTCAGTGAAAGCAACGCATACATCCATCTAATATGTATATAAAACGGTCACTGCAGCCAGTCTCGTCTATGAAGCGTGAGCGTCTATGTCATGAATGGGGGATGCTGTTTTTAAGTGAATATTATTAAACTTTAAAGATAATAATAGTGTGGAGTCTCCCATCACACAGCGATTTGTTTTGAATTTTGTTGACATTATGTAAATTGTTATTGTAAATTTTTTAGCTTAGTATTTGTTTTCATATTTTGTAATTCTAGTTGTCTCCAGCTCTTGGCAATGTTCTATTAACTGACTAGTCTGTATTATTGTGGTTGCAATGTAATGGTCTTATGAGGTCTCATTCTTTATATACTGGCACTGAGGGTGGTCACTGCCAGGGTGCTTGTCGTCCTCAGTGGTTCTTTTATGTCCCAAATTGAGACGGGACCGACATTAATGTGATTACCGAGTCACTAGGGATACGCAGTCCCCAATTTTGAGAGCCAGATATTTACACCAAATATCATGCCTGCTCGGTCCAGGTTTCGAACTCAGAGCACTGGCATGCCAGGCAGATGTGCTAACCACTACACTAGCCGCACTCTCTGTATAATTTGTTTCTGCTGTTGGGATAAATAAAATGCATCCTTACATTACCTAAGATGGGAGGGTGTGTTTCTATATCTCATAAAAACCAGCACAAACCCTTGGAGTAACATACACTATCGAGAGGGATGCGGGGGTACCAGCCCAGCCTGATCACAGTGCTTTCTTCTATATCATAAGCAGTCTTACTCCAAACCCACTATACTTTATCTTAGTCACATATTGAACATAACTTGGGATAATGTCATTGTTTTTCATTTTACAGGTTAATGAAGAGGAGCTCAGCATGAAACTGCCGCAGAATAACATGTATAGGGACGTACATGGTGGTATGCACCAACTACCCAAATTTACACTGGGGAGTCTAGAGGAATACTTATCCCAGTATGGAAAGAAGCTGGAGGAAAAGAGCAAGTCTCTATACAAAGATAGGTGAGTTATCTTAACATTAAACTAAAAGGACTGTAGGATTAAAGGTAAATGCGAATAACCATATGAGCTTAGTAGTTTGTATGTCCCTGTCAAATATGATACTGCCTTGATGAAATAATAGTTTTCTTTGTCAATGGATACCAGCAGGCTTATTTGTAAGAGGTTTGGCAAATTTATATGTGTTAAATGTAAGAACAAACATTCAAAACCTAACAATAAATTATTCAGGACCAGTATTCAGGAATACCTTGCCTCATAAACTTAGAATACTCCTGACCATTAACCAGTTTAAAAGAAACCTAACAGCTCCTTACTCGTGAATTATTATTGATATTACATTATATACATGTCTGGGTAAATATATATATAGGTGAAGCACAATACTGGGCCAAAAAAGAGGACTGGACAGCAAAAACGTCTTAGATGGTAACCAAAATACATCTACACCTAAAATTAAAGAAGATAAGATATTTTTACTCACTGTTATGTGGCACAATGCCAAGTGAAGTTCACGATGAAAGTTACATGGTGTCTTTTAACAAAAATATGAGAATGTGAAACACTTCAGAAATCAAAATTTGCTTGACTGATGTATGCTAGTACCTCATCAGAATCCAACCAAGACTTTTAAAATGTTAAGAATGATCAGAGCACTCTGGACATGAAATGGTGGACACTAACTTACGTTATCCACCACATTGTCCACAACCACAATTTTTTTCAAACAACAATAAACAGGCAGGATGCGTTTTTTTGTGTCTCTTCTTTCTTCACGGGCCTAAGATACAGCACAAATGTTATCAACAGGAACTGTCCACAAATGAAGCTGGTTATGGAGTAAATATAGCGTAAGTTACAGGACACCAATTTGGCCCAGTATTGTGCGACTCCACAATTTTTTATATATATTGTACATTGTTTTCTTCAGGTTATTGCGGTATATGCGTACCACCACAGACAACACACAAGGAAAGTGGTTTGTGTCAGCTGTTGTGTGGGCAGAGGTGAGGATGTCTGCCTCTTATAAAGTAGATGTGTCCATGAACAATGATGCGGTGGTGCAAGAAGCAGAATGTCGTGCTGGGCTGGGCCCTACATCTCACTGCAAGCATTTTGCAGCAGTTCTGTTCGGCCTGACACTACTGTCAGACAGGAACTATCTTGACAGAAGTGACATGTACACAGGTAAGACGTTTTAAAAAAACACTTATTTTCTGCATTCAATGTACTACGTACAAATATTGGGGCAATTGTCAATGCACACAAAATGGCAGTTAGTTTATCCCAATTTTGTACAAATAAGCTGGGTAGTTTCAAGAATGTGACACGCTCTTGTCAACATATCAGCAACAATAAATAAAAGAAAGGGTTAAAATGTATATAAAATTCATAAATATGTAGCTGAATGTACACTTTGACTTGACCTGCAGGACCTCCAGACGTTCCATCATGCTATACCTTTTAAAGGAACTCCTATCAAATCCAGCAGATTACATGCAATTTGTGGGAAGGACAATGCAGACCTTATATATGATCCTCGATCAGAGCAACTGCAGAATGACTACTCCAGACAGATTCACTCTATCTGACTAAACAAATCTTATATTCCTTTTACAGACCAATTGAAAAATAGTTACTTGTCAAAACATGGGCATTAGTGCAGTCTCTGGCTTTATGTATAAAGCAAAAATACAATGTTGCTTATATCTCTACATATACATATTTCAGGAAAGTCAACCAATGCCAGTGATGCAGCTGTTCCCTCCTACCAATCCACATGGCCTTGCCAACGACCACAGCTACTTGAAGTTAACTCCACAAGATCAGTACTTGAAAGATGAAATGGTTAGTTATTTTCATGCTTTTCAATTCAACATACATACATACATACATACATCTGTATTTACACAATGTGCTCCATTGAAACAATGCACACGGTTACAATAGAGCGCAGTGGCTCAGTGACTAGAACGTTGGACTCTCAATCAAGAGAACCCGGGTTCGAATTCAGTGCTGCTGTGTTGAACCTTGGGCAAGTTCGTTCACTTTACGTTGCTCCAGTTCACTCAGCCATATGAATGAGTACCTGGCTATAGACAGTGGTGGATATTTGTGTACAAACAGCCTTTGTGCATTAATTGTGGTATGGCTGAATGCTTCCCAGAGAAGTTAAGATGGTGCTCAATCAAACAAGTCTGCTAGGGAGTAAAGTGCTTTGAGCAGTCATCAGGACTGGATACTGCGTTATTATATAAGTGATTACTTTTTATAAACATTACATCGTCACAGCACAAAGTCCAACTTACAAACCATTGTGCAATGCAGCTCTGAGCATTTCATTTGAAACTAAAATAAAACAAAGTTAAAACTTGAAACAAAGAGGGGGTTTGTTGTATTGCAATTAATATCAGACTAACTGGTGATAATACAACTATAATAGCTTAAAGCTGCAATATCAGTTCGATTTTTATGCTCCTCGCTTTTCTGACTAATTTCCCAAAAAAGCAATGCTATCAAGTATCCACTATAATATCCTAGTTCATTGGTGCACTTGTGCTACTTCGTTTTGTTGAAATTAATAAACAAACTGCGAACTATTTTGAATTTGGTTTCGAGTCGAAGGAGTCAAAACTAGCAACACTTACTTGGACATGCATCTGGAAGTGGAAACTTCATATAATAATATTGTGTTCACGAATTTGGGCGAGACTGACCTCTGACCCTCAAGATTGGTGCCTCGATCAAGCCATTTTTGTTGATTGTACAGTGTTCGCAAGTGTTTATACAACACGTTCTTATTTTATGGCATTTACACCAGCAATGGGATGTTCCCGGATATATGCCACCGACTCAGCAAAAAAAGGCCACATTACGCAGACAACGACAGACAGTCAGTATTCGCGTCAGATGGTTTATTTGGGAAAAACCAGAATGGATTTGTGGAACAACACAACTCACAAAAGAAAGAGCTGGAGTAAGACTAAGAACAGATGCTGCGTTTGCAAAACTTCTTCTAGAGAAGTTAGTAATTTCAAAGTAGTCAGCCTGAGCCACGCATATTTATTCGTATGAATATAATATTATGTTGCTTATTATGTTAACAAAACCACCACCCCTCAATACTGTGAAAATGTCCATAACAATAACATGTAGGCCTTCGTAACATGTATCGATAGCTTGCGACTGATTTATGTGAGAGAGCAGAGAATTACCGTTACTATACAAAGAATTGCAGCCCATGTTTTGTTAAGTTACAAATCCTCTTGTACATGTAAATTATAGAAGTTCTGTTTTTATTTTATTTTGGTCTTTCAATTTATCAATAACATGCATTTGGTAATGTATACTTCTACATTCATACATTTTGTAGAAAAATGTTGTAAATGTTGTTTTCCATTTCATTTAATTAATTCACTTCATCTCACTTTGCGTGATTCAATTCAAATACAGTCAGGGTTGGCAGCTAGGTTTCTGACAGGACAGTTTACAAATTGTTTGCACGTTGATGACACTGAAGCCACAGAGGCTTCGCTTCAAGGAACATACTTTCCCAGTCAAAAACCTCTTGTTAATAACCACAGTTACAAGTAATTGAAAGGCCATAATAATTTTTGTTTGTTAAAGGAAATAAAAATAAGGCATTAGCTAAAATCCTTTTTTCATGTGTACACACAGTTTAACCTTGTATGTAACATTTGACAACACTAAAAAAATACAGAAAAATATATTTGTAGCATAAATTCGATTTTAAACCCGTCTGTGTAGCGATTCCAGCGGAAAATAAAATTTAATTAGCTAGGCGATCATGTGGTATTGGGACGTCACTTATGACCCACACTCGCATCAGGCCGACCCGTTCCATGCATTCAGAGCATGTTTACAAGTATAGCTTTTGGGTCGAAACGAGCGTCAGAATGAGTTATTGTGCAATATTCCGATGAAATACAAACACTAGTCATCATAGAGGAACAAGCAGTTATCTTACCGTTCCACATGAATCGAATTTTATTCAAAACAATGAATGCGAATGTGCCTACAACAAGTCGACTAGGTTTCGCCGAGCTTGGGCTCGTTTTAAGAATAATTATATCGAATGCAACCAACGAGAGATAATCTACACCAATAAACATACATAGCAAACATATATCGTATCCAGCTACAGAAAGTAACGTATATAATCTCATAATATCACTAGAATATCGATGTATGAAAGAGGAGTTGTTCAATTTATCATAACAACTTAAATCAGTCAATGAATTTATATCGGTCCTGTTAGCTCGGTTGGTAAAGGCGTTGGTTCCTTAGCTATTATTTTGCAATCGGGCGACGCCGGTTCAAACCCCACACCAAACCATTGATTTTTTCAACACTTTTTTTGGTTTATGTTTTCACGAAGTAATATAAACCAATTCATTTTTATATTATGATGCACTGTTTATAAATATTTTGGTAGTAATTATTTATTCGCCACAAAAATGAAAATATGGGAATTATATAACGATTTTTCTAAATTTTATTCATCCAAACAAATATAATGTAATGGATATATAATTTATTAATTGTATATATATTGTACGGTAATATATTATAATTATATATGTGAAAACAAATGGTGATCTGTCTGGATAAATACAATTTAGAAACCATATTTTCATTTTTGTGGCGAATAAATAATTACTACCAAAATATTTACAAACATTGCATCATAGTATAAAAATGATTTGGTTTATATTACTTCGCGAAAACATAAACCAAAAAAAGTGTTAAAAAAATCAACGGTTTGGTGTGGGGTTTGAACCGGCGTCACCCGATTGCAAAATAAATGCTAAGGAATGAACACCTTTACTAACTAAGCTAGCAGGGCCGACAGAAATTTACTCACTGATTTAAGTTGTTATGATACAACTCCTCCTTCATACATCGATATTCTAGTGATATTATGAGATTATACGTTACTTTCTGTAGCTGGATACGATATATGTTTGCTATGTATGTTTATTGGTGTAGATTATCTCTCGTTGGTTGCATTCGATATAATTATTCTGAAAACGAGCCCAAGCTCAGCGAAACCTAGACTAGTCGACTTGTAGGCCCATTCGCATTCATTGTTTTGAATAAAATTCGATTCATGTGGAACGGTAAGATAACTGCTTGTTCCTCTATGATGACTAGTGTTTGTATTTCATCGGGATATTGCACAATAACTCATTCTGACGCTCGTTTCGACCCAAAAGCTATACTTGTAAACATGCTCTGAATGCATGGAAAGGGTCGGCCTGATGCGAGTGTGGGTCATAAGTGACGTCACATCTCGGCATCCCGAAAAGCGCGTCAAAAATATGCATATTCGAAAATGTCCGGATGTACAGCATTAAATGTGGAATTTCTAATTCATTGATTTTTTTGATTGTTTTTGGCTTGGTGGACATGGAAATAGATAGCAGGATGTAATATAACATGAATTCAAGCCATATATGTTTTTATTCCCTTTAAGTCAAGCCAGGAAATCCATAATAAAATGCCTTTGTTGCTCTCATAAGAGACACGACTAACTGCTGGAATCTTCTTCTAAAGACCTACAGTGACTCAGCCAGCCTTTAGACAAGTGTAGCCAGCTTCCAGTGGCACCTTGCAGTCCAGCTAAAGAACAAAGGGGATATTGATCATTGGACAGTAACAGGTGGTAATCCACCCTCTGAGTAAACAGTAGAACTTTGTGGATACTGCCAGGGGTTCACCCACTGCCAGCCAAATGTCCACCTCATTAATTAGCAGTGTTAGATGAATGACACATTGAGACCACAACTAAGGCATTGGGTATTTTGCATGGTTTACTATTGAATTCCTAAAACTTTGTTTTGTTGAACTATCAGTGAAACTTTTTTATTTTTCGAGTAAATTTTGACTTTATTTCCTGTAACCTTCTTTCCAGCCCATCTGTGTTCTACCTGTACTTAGTTAATAAGTTGACACTTGTAAATTGTCTAGTTGTTTGTTATGTACTACACTTTTACAATATATATATATATACAATAATAACTTTGCCACTCTCATATCATTGTAATTGTTTCACAACTGGGCAAATTAAATGTAGAATGTGTGAGTGCTGGGCAAATGACCTTTGGGCAACATATTTTTACCTGTTAATGAAATTAAAAAGTTTACAAGTTACATACCACACACATGTATAATATTATATATATATTGACGGGTAGTAGTGCTGTCAAACCATGTTCATTTTCACAAATAATCTTACTCATTCCATATTCCAATTCACGACTCTGTTCGACAGCTTCAACACAAAGGCGTGAACTACCTCAACACCACTGCAGCCATCACATATGACAAGATCTGTGGTGGCTCTATTTAGCATCAGTGTTCGTAGCAAAGGCAGCTCAGGTGTCCAGTCACTTCCTGATGCTGGATGCAGCTCAGAGCAGTTAGGACAAACGTAAGTATTAATTGATGCTGCTATGCAAACGTTATATATATAAATCATAGCATAATAATTGGAAGATATGCAAACATATGTGATTGGTTTTAACAATTATGTTTTTTATTTTTACCAATCTTAGGTTGATAAGGCTTTTGTGAAACTTTCAATTGCATTCTACATTTAATTTGCAGTTCAATTTTTGAACTTAATGGTCTATTTATTTAATTTGGAATATTTCTGTTGCAACCATAAATTCGTATATACAGTGCAAGTATGTTTCATTAGCACCCCCACCCCACCCCACCCCCCGTCTTCCGATATCACCACTCCAGCCAAGCGGCTGAAGTTATAGTTATGGTGGCTCGGTAGTGCCAAAATTTAGACTACACCATTTGGTTCGGCCAGGCTCAATTTCTGGATCCACCCCTGTATGTGAATGTTTTGTTTGTCTGCATTATAATTTTGCAGTAATGGGTGTCCTCGTTAAATTGCATATTGTTGTTAGAAATGCATGTGAATTAAAGTAAAGACAATGTAAAGTACAAACATTTTATTGAAACTATTTGATAAGATTGACTACAAAATTATGAAAAGCACAATACAACTACAGGTACAATCATTGCACTTGATATGCATAATGTAATAATTTTTAATATCACATACACATAATATGCAAAGCAACAATAGAAACAAAAATTAGGAAGAGGTTGAAAAAATGTCAGGTACATATAAAAAACAAAAAGTTTCTTTTATCACGATTCTTTGTTGCAAAAAAACAACACTAGTTAGTACATGTAATATCAAATGCTAGTTGTAGTTTATACATGCCTTATATGTTTACATCTCACAAAATTAGTGACTAAACAATTATGTGTATTTAACAACAATTTTTAATATTTAATACCCATAAAATGTAAACCAATGAGAAAAAATTACTTAGAAAGATGTTTAGTTGAACTTAAAATAGTGACTAGACTAGACAGGGTCATCCCTATGTGACTGAGAATTACATATACAATCACTACATGCTACATTGCTCCAGTTTACTCAGCTGTATGAAGAGTACCTGCTACAGACAGTGGTGGATAGTCTTCGCATAGTAATTTCAGCTTAATGCTTCCCACATAAGTCAAGATGGTGTTTTGAGCAATCCTGAGGACTGGATAGTACACAATATCAGAACTAACCTTACTCAGGTGTTGTTTAATTATCATGTGAAATGAAAATGTAATGTAAATTATTTGTGAAAATATAAAATAGTGATAAAAAAGAATAATTTAGAAAGATGATAGGTGGCATGAAAAATATATAACAGTCCTCATGATTCATACATAATTTAAACAAGTAAAATGCTGCTGCCAGTGTATCAACAGACTGTTGCAGAAAAATGTAAAAAGGCTTTCAATACCACTACTTCATCACAAATTTGTGTTGTACATAACAAAAGAAGTGCCTGGTGTATGTTGCAAGAACTAAGCTGGCTGCCACTGACTATCAGCAACACAAAGACAATGAAACCCTACCACTATAACAATGCTGGATAATTCACGTACTTTTTCAAGGACACTGGTAAAAGTTATAGTTGAATTGAATACAAATACCTTGTATTATTGACTTTTGATAAATGTGTCGTCACGTATAAAAATATCATACATGTTAGAGCCATGCTAATTGTCACTTTTTCTTTGGTATAGGTAGATGCAGATGTACAGCAAAAAGTCAGGAAGCTGGTATGCAGTACCATCAAAGATAGCGAAAACATACAGTGATGTCATCGACATCTAAACCGATGTAGTTCACCGAAGAATGCTCGACATTGAACCTCTCTCACAGCGTTGAAAGTTGTTGCCCGAAGACTCATGCCATAACTGCCAGACCCTGGCACCCACCGTTCCATCACCAATTGCAGAGCTTGTCAGGTGTCACCACATTCTTATGTCGAGCAACCTGCATTCTACATTGGTCTCCAGTCAGTCAAGCTAACTGACTGATCTGGAAGCCAGTGTACACCCCTTGGCACTGGGGAATCTGTCATGGATGCAACTCACGACACAATTGGGATCACTCGGTGGACATTCACATGACAAACTGTTAAAATGCAGCATATTGCATGGCTGTAGAATATTATCCGAGATCCTGGACATACAACTGCCCAGTATGCCATATTAACTTGGAGAGCTAGTAGTACTAAGGACACTAGTTCAATCTCCTGTAAAGAAAAGCATATATTCAGTAAACAAAAACATGCATCATAGTAGCGTTGGGAGGAAATAATTATGGAGTTGTTCATTGTCATAATCAGTAAATATAAAATAATGTTTCATGTATGATCTGCAGCATTTCACAAGAAAAAAGGCAGCAAGAAATGTTCTACTACAGCTGCATCTATACATCTTGATATCTTACTTCTTGGGAACAGTCAGTGTTTACCGGGTGGAGAAAGGGGGTGGGTTGATGAGTTTAATTCTGCTAATCAGTAAAGTGCATTTATATATATATTTTTTCAGTATATAAATTCATGTAACTGTCTGCCATGTGTAACTACTACACATATTCATGTTTGACATTTTAAGCCTGAGGTTTAATGGTCAAAGTGTATGTTGGAAATGACAAGATGAGGTGTATTTTCTAACAGTGTATTTTCCTCGTCAAGTATTCAAGGGTTCATAATATGTATGTCTACCTTCTTCAAGAATGAATCATTTATTTTATAAATTTATTTTAGAGTCATCGCCATATGCTAAATACTTTTTAAAAGTGTATTAATATGTCTTTGTTGATACGCTGGGTATAATATACAAGTGCAGAAGTTAACCTAGTTTTTCATGTCCAAGATGTTATTATTAAAATGCGTATGAAAACAAATGTATATTTAAATGTGCACATTAAAATATGCTATATTTACTCCATAACCAGCTTCGTTTGTGGACAGGTCCTGTTGATAACATTTGTGCTGTATCTTAGGCCCGTGAAGAAAGAAGAGACAAAAAAAAACGCATCCTGCCTGTTTATTGGTGTTTGAAAAAAATTGTGGTTGTGGACAATGTGGTGGATAACGTAAGTTAGTGTCCACCATTCCATGTCCAGAGTGCTCTGATCATTCTTAACATTTTAAAAGTCTTGGTTGGATTCTGATGAGGTACTAGCATACATCAGTCAAGCAAATTTTGATTTCTGAAGTGTTTCACATTCTCATATTTTTGTTAAAAGACACCATATAACTTTCATCGTGAACTTCACTTGGCATTGCGCCACATAACAGTGAGTAAAAATATCTTATCTTCTTTAATTTTAGGTGTAGATGTATTTTGGTTACCATCTAAGACTGTTTTTGCTGTCCAGTCCTCTTTTTTGGCCCAGTATTGTGCTTCACCTATATATATTTACCCAGACATGTATATAATGTAATATCAATAATAATTCACGAGTAAGGAGCTGTTAGGTTTCTTTTAAACTAGTTAATGGTCAGGAGTATTCTAAGTTTATGAGGCAAGATACTCCTGAATACTGGTCCTGAATAATTTATTGTTAGGTTTTGAATGTTTGTTCTTACATTTAACACATATAAATTTGCCAAACCTCTTACAAATAAGCCTGCTGGTATCCATTGACAAAGAAAACTATTATTTCATCAAGGCAGTATCATATTTGACAGGGACGTACAAACTACTAAGCTCATATGGTTATTCGCATTTACCTTTAATCCTACAGTCCTTTTAGTTTAATGTTAAGATAACTCACCTTTCTTTGTATAGAGACTTGCTCTTTTCCTCCAGCTTCTTTCCATACTGGGATAAGTATTCCTCTAGACTCCCCAGTGTAAATTTGGGCAGTTGGTGCATACCACCATGTACGTCCCTATACATGTTATTCTGCGGCAGTTTCATGCTGAGCTCCTCTTCATTAACCTGTAAAATGAAAAACAATGACATTATCCCAAGTTATGTTCAATATGTGACTAAGATAAAGTATAGTGGGTTTGGAGTAAGACTGCTCATGATATAGAAGAAAGCACTGTGATCAGGCTGGGCTGGTACCCCCGCATGCCTCTCGATAGGGTTTGTGCTGGTTTTTATGAAATATAGAAACACACCCTCCCATCTTAGGTAATGTAAGGATGCATTTTATTTATCCCAACAGCAGAAACAAATTATACAGAGAGTGCGGCTAGTGTAGTGGTTAGCACATCTGCCTGGCATGCCAGTGCTCTGAGTTCGAAACCTGGACCGAGCAGGCATGATATTTGGTGTAAAAATCTGGCTCTCAAAATTGGGGACTGCGTATCCCTAATGACTCGGTGATCACATTAATGTCGGTCCCGTCTCAATTTGGGACATAACAGAACCACTGAGGACGACAAGCACCCTGGCAGTGACCACCCTCAGTGCCAGTATATAAAGAATGAGACCTCATAAGACCATTACATTATAACCACAATAATACAGACTAGTCAGTTAATAGAACATTGCCAAGTTTAATAATATTCACTTAAAAACAGCCTCCCCCATTCATGACATAGACGCTCACGCTTAATAGACGAGACTGGCTGCACTGACCGTTTTATATACATATTAGATGGATGTATACGTTGCTTTCACTGAATTGTACACGTTATAGCACGAATAAATATTATTATTGAGTTTTCGAAACATCATGAATTATCGCTCACACACAGTACCAACCTTCCTGACAAACAATTCGCGTTTCTGGCAGACTGCTTGGCACTTCATTTCTTCCGTACATCGACTTTGAGACTGAATTGAGTTCTTTTAAACTCCAACTTTGATAAAACAGCTCATAACGTGGGTAAAAAATGTTCGATATAAGTATTATGTACACTACGGCCTGACTTGCAAGGGATACTTCAGTATTTGCAAGTTGGTGTAGTTCGCTAGGGGGCAGCACAGCTTAGCTTACCTTAGGTCACTGAGTCCAATTTGTGCCAGATAATCTTTTCGAGAACTTCGTTTCGAGAAAATATTTTGGAGAACATTTTTTTGAGAAAATATTTGGGAGAAAATCTTTTGGAGAAATATTTGACCAAACGCCATTCTAGTGAATTATTTGACAAAAAGCTTGCACACTGACAGCGTAAAGGGATAATCGAAAGTCAGAATTCGACAATCTCGGCGTAAATGGATAATCGAAAGTCAGAAATCAACAATGTAGCATTGTGGAATTATGGCCCTAATATCGTTCCATACATTACTGCCTCGCGCGCCAGGGGCTGCTGCTGATTACATCGGTCTCAGTAACCGCAGGCAGATCGGTACGCTCAGCCAATAATATCGCTTGATGGCAAGTTTCGGTGGTTTGGCAATTGGACGTAGTTAAGTATTTTTATACACGACACCTCTCAGCGGCTCGTGATTATAACATTCATGGAATTCTAGGGCTTCGCCTTGCAACTGGGGAGTTGGTCGGTCGGGTGTATGCACTATTCTCACGGGTGGTACAGCAAAGTCAATTATGAGTTGGATTGAGCTAACTTCCGTACAATTCGTAGGACATCGCGAATTTATATTCCACACCAAGTTAGTCGGCCATTTTGGGTAAATTACAATCTATGATTTGATTCGTTGAATACATCATTAGGGAAAGCAAATTACTAATCGTGTTTGTAAACAATAATCCACGTGGGCCTAGTTGAATCAATAAAGGCCACGTTCTGTTCTTAAAATGAAAAAGGGAGGGAAATATTTTGCGTATTCCTGAATTTGTTTCAATTCCTTTGTCCTTTGACCAGGCAACAATGTATTGCTGTTCTTTTGTTCGGTTTCAAATGGACCATGGGGGCATGCTACATGTTCGCGTACCAGTATAAAATACTGGAACCCGGAAATTTTTGGCGGGCGTTTTAATTTTGTAGTCCGCAAAATATATATTTTTAAAAATATTTAAACGCGTAAAATATTTTTAGAGAAAAAAATCCGGGTTCCACGAAAAGCTTTGCATTATTTTTCCGGGTTCTGTATTAACTTTGTATTTCATTGTTTTACACCTCCACGAATGAACAAATACAAACATTAATTCTGATGTAAACTATTAAGTCCATTCTTATTAAATCAGTGAGCAAATACAAACACATATGGTAATCACTAACAGATTATCACTGAAGATAAATTATATAATAACTTATCTGAAGAAATGAATGCACCAGAAATGTCTGAGATCAAGGACTAGAAGCTTCAGGTAGTTGAGATAATCATCTGAAGAAAAAAATGCATCAGAAAATTTTCAGATCAGGGACTAGAAGCTTCAGGTACTTGAGTTCAATATCTGAAGAAAAGATTGCAACACAATGTTCTTAGATCAAAGATTAGAGACTTCACCTACATTGGTAAACAAATGTTTCAAGCTGCATTCAGACGAGCTTCCTTTACGCTTTCAGATAAACAATTACTATGGACTAATTTGGCTAATCATTTCCTTCCAGCAAAAATGCCAGGGTCTTTTTGATGCTGTTGTACTCTAGACCCACGGGGCGTACCTAACTTAACAACACAACAACCATCGGGCAGTCCAGCTCGACGACGCATGGTTCCAAGGACTGGAGAGGTATCCTCTTTCCTGAGAAACGATTGCACTGTGAACCAGAAGCAACCTTTGGCTTTGGTTTACTGTTGTATCGTCAATATGAACTGGTCTTTCCAAGCTGATGGAATGTTTCACCATCTAACGAAGAATGCTGAAACCACAGAAGCGTATTACTAAGAACGTTCTCTATGTGACGAGCGTGCGCTCATTAAAATAATTATTCAACATGGCCGACTAACCTGGTGTGAAATATAAATTCGCTAGGACATCTGTCATAGTGTACGTAGGACTTCCGTGGCTTGCTAGGATGAACTTAATAAGATTATTCATATTGTTGCCATAGATACGTATGTTTGTCTTCTCACTAGTAACAAACAAACTCACACCATATCATTATTAACAAACAAAGTCACATCAAATTTAAACAAACATAATTGTATCACCAAGTTGTATGTTAAAAATAATTCAGCTATGTCAATGTAATAACCACGAAAGTAGCACAAACTATACAAATGATAGACATGTGACACATTTTTGTACTCGAATTCGCCTAGAGTAAAACTCTATTTTCAAAAGTGGTATACCCCGAATCCGGGTGGATATCGTGATTAGCTCTAATGCTAATTATAGAATATAAATAAAATAAGAGTAATTTGTTTCCAGGTAACATAATGTTTTCTAACCTATTCAAAACTAACTAACTAATATTAAAACAGCCGACACACTAAGATAAATGTTTCCTTGTTCAATTCGTTACAATATACTATCACTCGTGGTTAACATTTCTCCCTTTTAGTCACTAGGTGGTACACCAGTCCACAGAGATAACTTGTCTCGGTCAAGTTCTGTGGCAAATATAATTAATAATGTCAGTGTACTAACTCCGAAAGTTACACAGACTATAACAATTATAGGCAGGTGGTACCTCTTATGAACTCGCATTCGCCTAGAATAAAACTCTACTTCAAAAGTGACGGGCTAACGGCAGCATTGGTATACCTCGAATCCGGGTGGAGATCGTGATTAGCTCTAAGGCTAATTATAGAATATAAATAAAATTAGAGTAATCTGTTTCCAGTTAACATAATGTTTTCGAACCTATTCAAAACTAACTAACTAACTAATATTAAAACAACCGACACACTAAAATAAATGTTTCCTTGTTCAATTCGCTACAACATACTATCACTCGCAGTCAAAATACGTGCCGTTTACTCACAACGTAGCGCAGCAGTCCACAGAGATAGCTTGTCTCGGTCAAAGATGTTGTATTGTTGTCGTCTTGCGTGAATTGAAAAGGAAACAACAGGATGATTAAACGATATAAATGTAGGAACGTACGGAATATTATTAGAAAATTAGCAACCGGAAGTTAACCTTTGAAGTATGTCTGACGTTACCAACCTAGTTTATTATGCTGTCTACCGCAAACTTCCTTTTTGATATATCAACTTTAATAATTTAGCCGAGTTATTCTAGATAAAAGACAATAGTTTATCGAGCGGCGAGTCATGTAAAGAGGATGAAGTGTGTGTTATAAGACCACATGCACTGAACTACCAGAATACACTGCGGGGAATAAATGTCGGATCATACATCTGCGGTGACAATTACACAATCAAATTCAGCTAGTCTTAATAAGTAATTCCTTATACCGACTGTTCTTAGATAAAAGAATGGAATACATGATTCAGTGATGACTGCGTTTATTCTATCAGTGGACAATTGTATTGTATGAGCTAGATATAAATAAAACAATAACATATTATTCCCGAAACGCCATTGGAAACAATGCCTACGAGTATCATCAGCAGCAGATCGTTTTGGGTACAAATCGAGTAAAACATCGCTTTTATTTCATCTATAAGAGTTTTATTTTACAACGGCTGTACTTATCCAGGTTTCTTCTATTTATGACACACAACATACATTACTCTTCTCCGACCCTAACTTGAACTCTGAAGCAGACGTTAGCCCCAGGCTTCCTTTACCTTCAACTTATCTTGATCATTCTGCGCCGTGGAAACGAGGTACCGCCAGACAAATCACCCTTCTTTCCTAGAGCGGTCACACTAAAATAGTAAGACATATATTCATGTTACGATTTTCCACGTCAACACGTGCGCCTGCAGATACAATCAGACGCATCCAGTTCGTGGCTGCGTTGACGTGTTAAACCGACCGAATAACTAAACAAATCAGTGGCTGCTAATCCAGTTTATTAGTAATGCGAAAGAGGTCGGTGTCATAATCGTGGCAGAAAGTGGCGTATGCAGGTTAGGTACGTTTGGAGGTGTATTATATACACCCACACACGCTTGCACGCGCACGCATGCACTCGCACACGCACTCGCACGCAGCCGCACACGCGCACGCACACACACACACACGCGCACTCGCCTTGGGAATAATGATTTCTGCGTGATTTCCACATGCCACATCTCAACTTGGTCGAATGAATCCACTAAAATTAAAAGCATGCGACGCATTTATAAGTACATGATATGATGAAAGGAAATTGCAGAAGTCATGCACATAATAAAGATGATCATTTATAGATAAAACGCAAAATACAATATTCAGAGTGATGACTTTGTTTTCGTTGAAAATGATACAATCAAAGCAGCGACACTAGTATGTAACTTTTAACCCTAACTCTTGAACAAGTTCATGATGTTAAGTTTCGGTTCAACACGTTTCCCTCCAATGACCTAATAACTGCATTCGCAATGGGCCACGATATGTCCAGTGTACATGACACACTGTGACTTGTTTATGGGTACGTTATGTGCAGTACATTATGTACTGTGCAAATAAATGCGTTAAATGTGTTGAATTAACTTGCTATCATTCGTTTATATTGGAACCGCCGTAGACTGCCACTTTAGATGTGCGCCTTATTCATCGGTGCACCTACATGTCCCGTTGTTACACTATTCCAAACCTCGTTTATAGACGAATCTTACTGGCTCGGTCAGAGTTATTGATCTTGTTATAGCTGAAGCATCTGGGAGAAAGACAGTATTGTGTCAGGAATGTTTGTTATGGCGGATATGTGTACTTAAGTAGGCGTAGGATCCACCGTTATGCGACAGCTACATTATCAGGCGGAACATATTTTTCATTTTTAGATCCGCCCCCATTCCTGACTAAAATTCTATGCATTTCGTCATCAAATAGTTTCCACTCTATTGCGGTAAAAGTTTAATTTTAATTGTTTAATTACATTTTGAGAATAATATTCCCACGTCAACAGCACAGCTTCAGTATTGCATGTGTGTAGTCCTTTGTGTGATTCAGATGGAGGGATTGGTAGTTCACCTGCTTGTACAACCGACTTCTAAAACCATAAACGTGTCTGATTCAGAGGTCAAATAATCAAAAAGTGTCTTATTGAATGTTCTAATTAGACTGAACATGTGTTCATTTGTTAGCTGAGCAAAGTGAGAATACACCAGTAGGCTCGATATACACAGGTACGTATGAGTTTCGGTGTGATTTCTCAGAACATAGCCTAAGCTGCAAATAATACTTAATGCGTATTATTACTTCCTGTCTACACAGCTCTTACACGTATTTCGTCTACTTATTCCCAGGCTCCCACGCGCGCACTAATACATCTAAGCACACACATACTCTACAGAAATATCCGCACACACGCACGCACGCACACTCGCCACACGCACGGACGTACGCCCGCACGCACGCACACACACACACACTCACACACACAAACAAACCCCAATGCAACTGTCTGTGTTAGAGCTAAATAACTTAATCTCATATAGTGGTCAATGCACATCGTCTTCGCGTTCATGCAAATCTAACCGTAACATAGTCAGTTTTAAAAACGCTGGTTTTGGGGATCTTCTCCTATTGAGCAAGACGTCCTCAAAATGTTGTTGGGAAATTATTATTGATGGATGCGACAGCGTTGTTCGTAAATTTACAAAACGACGTGCAATCCTGAAGTGGGCTGTTTGAAGTGCAGCAGTTTTCCCGGAAGTGGAGGTTATTTTTGTCAACTTGTAGTTCAGCTCTGCATAGAACACCTACTCATGTCATGATTGATGAGAAATGCGTTGAAGTAATGTACAAATCGTGACAATGTAATAGAAAATTAAACAAGTGTCGCTTAAAGAAATATAATACTGCGAAATGTTTTTGCTGCGTCCTCAACTGCGCAGCATGTGTCAGTAGTAGCAACTGTAGGTACGAGGACACATTCAGGAAACATATCCAGTGCAAAAGATACTGTGACATAAGCTCTGTACGCAATGTAGGGACTATTGCCAGATGAATCAATTTGAGTATTGAAAATATACATTAATGTTAAAATGGTGTCTATCTTGAAAGAAAACAGAAGCCATCGTCGATGTTACGTACATTTGGAAAGTGTAAAATTGAGAATTGGTACTGTTTTGGTTGTAACATAATTAACGTTTTAATTTTAATTTAAAACAAAATAATAACAATTAGGGCTATTTTGAGCACAATATGGCCGCCACCTGATATTGTCAAACTGGCGAGTCGACTTTATTTGAAGAATAGTCCAGAGCAGTACAAATTATCATTGTTATCACAATTCTAACGATTGACTTCTATTAAAATGAAACATTATGAAGCATTACCTGCTCTGGTAATACAAGCAATAAACACTATCGATGGAAGTGCCGCGTGGTCTGTGAAACTAAACGTCAGGTTATATTTGTTTCCAGTAAAGGTGGATGTAATTTGTTAGCGACAAAAAAGACGGCGGGGCTACGATAAGACATTGAAACGAGAAACATCTGAAATTGAAAGTAGTTTATATTGAACTGTTATATCAGGGACTTTTGAATAATGCAATCATGTCTGTTCTACCCCAAAACAAACGTCTCAGTTGAGACAATAAAGCATATCTTATCTTTACTGCCAAAATGACTTGTGCTAACTCTCCATATAACTTTTTTTGTAATTTTGACATTGCTAGATGAATAAGATTTGTAGTTAGTAAACCAACGTGTATTGATTAAGTGCCCTGCCCAGGTCCACTTCTGCCTTCTGATTTGGTCAGGTCTATAACCTTTGTCTTCTCTCTTACCCAGATGTTTGTTTTTCTCTCCCGATATGTTTAGCATACTTCTGTCCAACTTTGCGTGTGCGGCTGCTAGCTTGTTCTTTGCCTGGATGGTGAGTGCCCATGTTTCTGCGCCGTATGTTATCGATGGAAGTACGCATGAGATGTAGACTGGTCTCTTCATGCAGGTTTCAAAGTTACCCTTGAAAATGTCGAGGTGTTTGGCGAATGCTGTCTAGCCGGCGGTGATTCTTCTTTGAATTTCCTTGTCTTGGTTTTTGTCTCCGATACTGTATCGTTGTCCCAGATAGACGTAGCTTTCAACGATCTCTATCTGCGTGGTGTTGATTGATATTGGTGTGTAATTTTTTAGCATCACTTTTGTCTTCGAAATGTTCATCTTCAGACCTTGTTTTTTACTTTCATCAGCTAGCTCCTGCAGCATTTTTTTTAGTTCTTGCGGTGTAGTAGCGCATATGAGTATATCGTCGGCGAAGCGAAGATGATTGAGATATTCTCCATCTATCCCGAAGCCTCTGGTTTCTCAGGTCAGTCTTCGGAATATGCTTTCGAGTGTTGCCGTAAACAGCTTGGCGATATGGTGTCACCCTGTCGTACTCCTCTCTTGATGTTGATCTTGTTGCTCTTTTGGTGTAGGTGGACTGTCACCGAACTGTTGGTGTAGATGTCTTTCAGGAGTTCGGTGAACTCGTCTTCTGTCCCCTGTTCTTGATGGGAGGTCAGTATTGTTTGAGTTTGCACCGAGTCGAAAGCCTTCTCGTAGTTGACGAAAGCAATGCAGGGCGGGATATTATATTCTCGGTACTTCTCTTTCAGTTAGTTTACGACGTGTATGTGGTCTGTCGTTGAGTACCTGCTTCTGAATCCTGCTTGCTCTCGAGGTTGGTTTTTATCGAGTGTTTTCTCTAGCCTATTCTCTAACCTAGTATCTTTGTGAGTAAGTTGTAGATGTTTGATAACGGACATATCGGACTGTATTTCTTTAAGTCTTTCTTATTTCCCTTTCTGAAGATTATTACCATCTTTGCGTTCTTCCAAGCGGTGGGTATTCGTTTTTTTTTATAAGCGTTTGGTTTGTGTGAATTACTCTGTTCAATGCCGTATAGCTCCGTGTAGAATTCCTCTATTCGTTTCATGATCATATCTTGGTCTTGTATTTCTCTACCCTGCTTGTCTATAAGTGTAATGAGTCTGTCTTGGCCTAGTGCTTTGTTCTTCTGGCTTTCTTCAGGCTCTTTGATGCCACAATCTTTTTTTGTATGATCTCTTGTTTGTACTTCCTGACGGCCACCTTTGCATTCTTTTTGATAGTCTTGAATATTTCGACGTACTTTATTAGTTTTTTACTGTCGCCGTTATCCACCATTCCTCGTCGTTTTTTTATTAGTGCTCGTGTCGGTGACGATATTCTCGTCTTTAAAAGCCTGTTGATTGCTTTAGCTTCACTTGCCAAGTGACGTTTTCGCTCATGGTGTCGATGTCGTCTAGTTCTTGTAGTGTCTCGGGTCGATTTCGCAGTTCGAATTGGAATTCGATCTGTTTTCCTATTTGTGTGGTATCTACACTTGGTGATCTTTTGTTGATCTACTTCTTCCTTACAGCCTTGACATCCAGTTTGATGTCTGATGTTGTATATTAACATCCAATATATATATATATATATATATATATATATATATCAAACGTGTCGCAGTGCCATCACAACCGGAAAGGCGATAAAACTAAAAAGTCTAGTTCTGCTTTACACAAGTACACTGAAATGTCATGGAAAATGTTGAATGTAACGATTAAAATATATAAATCGGTATTTTAATGTTAAAAATCACAAAATATTGCTAAAAGACGATTTCACCGACAATTATATCGACTGCAGTGTCATGAAACAGTCAAAATTATGGTGTTTTTATTTTAAAAAAATACCTAAAACACGTAAATTCTTTTTAAAAAAACATTAAAAATAATTCATTTAATGTATTTAAAGTAAGTATAAATAAGTTGACGTATTTAAACATGATCCTGTGCAACGCGGTCATGTCTTTAGTAAAAACGTCACTAAAGGTTATTACAAATTGTAAAAATACAGCCAGAAATATGTCCAGTTTTCAGATTAATCAATGTGCATTATAATTATTATAGGCAATGATATAAGATCGTCAAAATAGATGTAGAGAAGTATGTCGTTGTGCTTGAAAGTTATTCTGGCGCGACTTTATAACAACAACATAATAGCTGTTGTTAGTATGTACGGATTGAAGAATATATGCACTGTTTGAAAACAAACGCCACTGTAAATTCCTTTAATACGCACAAACTTCAGAGTAGCAACGTCTGGCACGAACTTCAGAGTAGCAACGTCTGGCACGAACTTCAGAGTAGCAACGTCTGGCACGAACTTCAAAGAAATGTTTTGCTACGTTCGTCCTGTTGTGCTTGTCCGCACAGATGGGTTGCAAATGAATCATTCATTCCACGGTACTCCATAAACATTATGAATTCGTTAGCCTCACAACGGTAAGTACACAAATTAGTTAGAAAATAAAATTGACCAAACAAAACCATCAGAACGGCTCGAAATCAAGTCCGCCCACTTAATTGCATGCTGATTAATTTTAAAATTAATGTGTGTTGTTTACTAACTGTACAGCTAATGTTTGTTCACTTGCCACCTATAATGAAGCTATTGTGTTGTTATCGCAGTGATATATTAATTGATGTGACAAAAATAAAGGTAGTGTACATTATGCAATGCGTTATTATTTGGTAATATTTGTACGTGACACTATTGTCACGTGTGCGTGCTACGTTAGATATGTTGTAAAGTGCACTACTCTTAAGTCCGTCAGGCTTGCCTCGGACACGTGATTACAAGCACATCCCAAGAATCTATATAATGTCATATGCGTCAAAACAGATGTATGTTTCGATTGTTAATCGCGAACATACAAGTACGATGGCCGGTCGACCTGACCACACTGTGGCTCCTAACTCCATCCTTGCGGTGCAGCGTATGTCAGCAGAGGAATTAGGGCCAGTCTAGCTAGCTTTCTTCTTGCAAGAGAACTTGAAAGTTCAGTTGGAACGGTTGGCTAAACAACGCCTTCTACGCAATTACGATATGTGTAGTCGAAGCGGAGTTGCGTGCACTCTTGTCGTACAGAGAGATTCCATCGACGGTTTCCGCTGGAATTGCACTGTGTGCGGTGACCGTAGGGGACAACGCGTCAACTGGTTTTTCACGAGTCGCCTGTCGCTCGGGAAGATTATGTAGTCATTGCATGGTTGCCATGCAAGACGTGACGTGGCATTTGGATCTATCCAATCACACCGTCATTGACTGACACAATTTCGTGCGTGACATATATGCTGTCGACGCCAGGAACCATCCGAAGGTACTTGGTGGTTTCGACCACAATGGCAGCCCCATTATTGCCGAAATAGACGAAAGCTATTTCTATCACCGCAAGTATCACCGCGGCAGGATGAATGACGGATGATGGGTGTTGGGAGCTGTGGAGAGGGAAATGGACGGTGTAGGTTGGAAGTTGTTCCTGGTAGAAGATCTGGTACACTACAGTCTGTTATTGCGCAGTGGCTTTTATCAGGCATACACGTGATGAGAGATGGGTGGGCAGCGTATCAGCATATCTATCAGTTGAACGGCGGCATATACCTACACGAAGTTGTAATCCACGAACGGAACTTCGTGGACCCGCTTTCTCCAGAACTCCACACACAGAATATTGAAAACTTGTGGATGCGAGCGAAAAAGAAGCTACCAAGGCAGATCGGCACGTCCCGACCTCTTTTCGTCACGTACCTACAAGAATTCCTTGGTTGTAGAAGCATAGGAACCGTCGAATGCGTCTGTCAGGACTACTTGTGTGTATTCGCGATCAGTAACCCCGCAGAAGAAACAAAACGGCTCTTTTCAGAGCCAACCATAATTACACAAAAGACTTGTCACATTGCCAAATATGTGTAAACTTAAAAAAATATCGTCCAGCAGTATTTGGCCTTAAGACACACATTAATAAAAGACTGTTTTCATTCTCATTACATGTACTTTCTACAGCTGACTATCCGTGGTCCTTTTCTTTACATATACGTTATCTGCCTCTTCATTAGCGTTGTACAAATGTAACATTGTCAACGTTTTTGAAGCAAATGAAGCTACTGCTAGCGTATGTATTATGAGTTGATGGTGACGTTGTACGATGATATAAGACGATTTATGGTTAAGATAATGCTATATTGAGTAATTTGGATATGCGATCTGTATCTGTAAAAAAATCACTGTGTTTACAGCTTATTGCGTCTCATTATACTTAAGGTGGAGTCAGAATCACATTCTGATAAAGTAAGTTATGTTAAACTTGATAGGTAGTGGAATGAATACCTCACTAACGAGACGTTTGAATTATGCAAATATACATAACAATCAACATATGATTGTGGCCGCTCAGTGGTTCATGATAAACAATATATGAATGGTTCATGCAATAATTATATGTTAACGTACGTCTCCGTAGCCAATGGACTAAAACACTGACAGTTTTTTTCTGTATTGTTTTCAAACATATTGATGAAATGTTGATAGTACGTAAACGAGTATATGTGGGTTTGGTTGTTTTTTTATGACAGGTATTAAGTACTATGGTGGCATTAGCTGTGCTGATAATATCTCTAGCAGCTACCAGTGGAGTACGTATCTAGGATCTCAGAAGGGGTGGGGGCAAAGGGATCCACACTTATTCACCCACTATTTTATCATGCTCACTTTAGCGCAGAAACGGGTTATATAAGGAATAAAACATTCCAAAGAGGAGTCATGGCCCAATGACCTCCGTGAAGATGCCTCTGATAGCTATATCATTGAAAGAGTGCGTGATGTCTATCTAGTCTAGAATTGGCATTTGAATACGATTGATAATTTAACCGAGCTTATTATTTATTGCTCATTTTGTTTTGGTATTATTACACAAGTGAGCTATATTAAAATATAGGTTTCATTTAGGCCACACTGTGTATCACACCATTCACCAGGATATGGCTGAAAATGTGTCGCGAGTTTATATTGTGTCTGTAATATTTGGTATCTTGTATACCAAGAAATTACAGTGCCTGTCACGTGTGTGCCACGTGTGTGCCATTTTCCATTTGCTGATTAGGAATTTGAACTGGTGTTACAACATATGTATAACCTACTCAAGTAATGCAATATACACTGTCTGCAGCACATCTCCTCTATACATCATCACTGATGGAGATTTTAGACATTATAATATTCATTATCTTCTTTCAACCTAGAAATTGCAGTTCCTGTTAAGTTAGTGCAATTTGCAAATTGCTGATTTGTAATTTGATGTGTGAGGTGTTAACAATGATTGATGTGTGAGGTGTTAACAATGATTGGTGTGTGAGGTATTAACGATGACTGATGTGTGAGGTGTTAACAATGATTGATGTGTGAGGTGTTAACGATGACTGATGTGTGAGGTGTTAACAATGATTGGTGTGTGAGGTATTAACGATGACTGATGTGTGAGGTGTTAACGATGACTGATGTGTGAGGTGTTAACGATGACTGATGTGTGAGGTGTTAACGATGACTGATGTGTGAGGTGTTAACGATGATTGATGTAGCTAATGAACGTTATTATTATTATTATGTTATCCGTACACTAAGGCAGAAGAGGCTCAGGCTGGAGAGGAGGAGGGTATCGAGATGGATGATGTTGAGAAGGAGGATTGTAAGGATGAGATAGTGGAGGATGAGGATGTAGATGAGGAGGGTGAAGACCATGAGTATGTTGAGGATGGTCTTGCTGATCCTGATTACCTGGATGATGAGTGGGAGTAGGTAAAGGTGAAGATTATTAGGCGATATATGTAGTTACTAAGACAGTGTAAGCCTAAAGCTTATATCATAGCATTGTGTAAAACTATCTTTTATCTGCAGTTATGGATATAAATCCTTGTAACATCCCTTCAATCAGTATGAGAAATGTCGTGTACTTGCTGCGGCAGGACGAGCGAGGCGAGGATCATGTCACTGACGGCGAGGTTTGAGAGGAAGATATTCGTTGCCGTACGCATCGTCTTGATCTTCATGATGACGTCCACCACACACACGTTGCTGACGAAAGTAAAGACGAGAAACGTCGAGATGAAGGCTATGAACGCAACGTCACTAGCCGACAAACCCATGTTGCTGTTCGATGAGTCCCCTAAATGTGGCACGTATTACTGTTGATCTGCAACTGTTAGCAATAGGTCGAACTGTGCTTTAGTGAACAGTGTAAAGCTGATCTAGTCTGTTTCGCTTTCGTTCTCGATGTGAAGTCCGTTGGAAAACATCGTTCAGTAAACGATACCTCATTAGATCTGTGTTCGCTCTTTTATGTCATTTTAGCAATCACTAATGAGCGATGAATTCAACAGCCTTGAGCGAGAGGGGATTGTCATTGCGAGTCGACACCTACATTGTCATTAGACTTGGTACTGAATATCTGTTAATGAGAACACTATCCATTGGGAGACTGATTGATTGGCGGGAACACTGGCGGGTCTAGCTCGTTAAGAATTGGTGGTGCACAAAAGTTGAAAAGCGAGTGGAATTATTGATCGATAAGTATTATTCTTGCGCAGCACTTACTTGGGCAAGCACAATGTGCAGACCTGCGAAGACGAAGTCGCATATCTACGAGGCCGAAGGGCCGATGGGAGTGCGAGTCTCAGGGAACGGGCGATCACGGCGGCGGCAATTCAGACTGCCGTCTATTGTTGTTGTATGGGTATATATAGGGTGTATGGATGTTGAGGTGTGGTGCAGCGCTTGGCAATAGCTCCTACGACAGCTGTCTTATTGTTACAAGTTTGACGTATTTCCATTCAAGGAACGTTTTAATATTTATCAGGTGCGTGTATAGAGGTACAGGCATTACTTCGGACGTTTACATTTTACTTGAAAATGAATACTGGTGCCGGATTGTTATGGTTTTTAATCGACATTCGTCTACGCTTGCCTCGAGAACCGGTTGCAAACTTGTCAAGCAGAACGCTGTGGTCTATTCCTGGATAACACCGGACCACGAACAACTTTTGTGCCACCGCCGATGATACGCAATGACGCAAGACGCACTTCAGCACGCGTATGTGTATTGGTATTTTATTAAACGCATTCATTTTTGTGTTGAGAGCATGTGATGATATCTGATGACGCCGACTGTACGTATACGGTTACACATCTAGTTATTGTGCACAAAAGATTATGTGATTGTACTTCTAAATATTGTCACGGAAGTCTACTGGGATTGAATTTAGCCAAACAAAAACGGGTGCCAGGCAGGCAGCCTCTTTGCAATTACTAGACTAGGGACTGAAATACGTTACTTTATAACATGACATATGTACCTATTCAACATTTCATTTGTAAAATAATTATTGTTTCCATCTGGATATCCCTGATCGCAAATACAAACACTATTATGTGTACCTCCAGACACGATGATCCAGGGATGGTTTAGGCATTTATCAGTTGAACATTAACCAACAGTTTTGAAGCATATTTGTGTATATTTATTAATTAATGACACAATATCTGTTCAGAATGCAAACATGTTATTTATGCATTTTATAAATTAAAATATAAACTTTTAATAATTTCTGCTTCTTCATTTACTCCTCGGTCCCTAATACTTCCATGTCTGGAAAAAACTGACAAATATTCCGTGAGACTATCTTCGATACAAATGCAGTGATGTATAATGACTTAATCTTGTTTCCGTAGTAGCACATAAAAGCAGCGTTGCACCGAAATACAAGTACGAATAACGCGGTGTCAATAAATAGGCCCACTCAAATCAGACTTTCATCTTGCCTCAGCCCCCCACCCCTCCCTCAGACGAATTTTTTTTAACATTAATATGATGATTCCAGTATAATTAACAATGTCGGTCGATGTCCGACGCCAGATGAAACTGCCTCAGACCCCCCTCCCCAAACTAAAATAATTACGCTTGATATCGGACATCGACGTTCTGAGTTGATCCCTTAGCAAAAATGAAACTACTCTCTAGGAACAACGATTCGTTACCTCATTTGTGCATTTTTGTATGTAGGTTTGGTATAATAATTACAGACAATACTATTTTAGTTTACGATTTATATATTTTATCATAAACTAAAGACACCAAAGTTTAGTATGGTCTAACTGATTATAGTTATTTATATATATTTTTTATTTATGTAAGGCATAATTAACATGATATGTACATCTATGAAAATATAGCATGTCACTAATGAATAAATATTCAAGAAGTGTACACTTCAAAGCCCACGGTTAATGTTCAACTGAAAGATTCCATCAACATCCCTGTTTTTCATGTGTGGAGGTACATACATTATCGTGTATCTTTTTGATCAACGATATTCAGATGAAACCATTCAAAAATGAAATGGGGAGTGGCAGAAGAGGTACACACCTCATGCTATGAATTATTTCTTTTTTGGTCTCCGGTTTTGGTGCGAGAACCTAAATTACATTCTTTAAAGTGATTGCCCGCATGCCCCGGTTTATCTTAGTCTAAACTCAATCGCATTAATTAGGCTTTATCACAATATTTAAAAGTACAATCACATAATCGTTTGGACACAATAACTAGATGTGTAACCGTATACGTACTCTCAATGCGTTGAACATAAAAGGCACCCAGTGTTGCCCAAGGTCACGAATTTGTTCAAACCCAGACAACAAAGCCAAACCCAAAACACTGGCGTCGGAACATGATGGATATTTGGTGGGTTGAGGCTCTCCAAAACCTCGATTTGCACTCCCCCTCTTGAGGCTCGCCAAAACAGCCACATTAAGGCTCTCCAACATCACAATTTGCACACCCATTGAGGCTCGCCAAAATAACTCCAACTTCAGACTCTTCAAAAACCTCGACTTGCACCCCCCCCCCCAATACCTACTTTGAGGCTCTCCACAAACATGAATTTGAACTCCTCATATATCCCTGTCTTTCTGGGGTGAAACTGGCCTCGATTCCGATGCTCGATTTCAGATTTTTTTTTTCTCTCTCACTGATCCTGCACTGCTCTCTCCACCAGTCGTCTCCCAGTCACATCAAAGACACAATTAATCGCAGGCGATACTATGACCGTATGATGTCAATAAGTAGCACCATTCTAGTCCACTGCCTGCTATATTTTTGGGAGGTGGTGCTGTTGTAATTATAGCTCCTGGCCAAGGGAATATCGTCTCTTGAATGCATAATTTCTTTTACTATAGAGCTACGATTCCATATGTACGGAAAGGTGTGCTGAAACGCATGCGGAATGGGGAATACCTCTGTAGTGGCGCCACTACTGGGAATTTCCTATCCGATTCGTGTGCGGATACGATTCCAATCGCTGCACGGAGCGATTCAATTTGCCGTAGCCGCATCCGCACAACAAAACTCATCCGCCTATGTACGTTTGGAACTATTTATGTTAATTTCCACCGGGCACTATATTAATTGTTTCGCCGCATGCCGCATCCGCATGCCGTATCCGTACATATGGAATCGTAGCTTAACTCTGTCTCCCTCTCTCCCTCTCTCCCTCTCTCCCTCTCTCCCTTTCTCCCTCTCTGTCTCTCTCCCTCTCTCCCTCTCTCCCTCTCTCCCTCTCTCCCTCTCTCCCTCTCTCCCTCTCTGCCTCTCTCCCTCTCTGCCTCTCTGCCTCTCTGCCTCTCTGCCTCTCTGCCTCTCTCCCTCTCTCCTTCTCTCCCTCTCTCCCTCTCTCCATGTCTTCTTCTCTCTCTCCCTCCCTCCCTCTTACCCTCACACACCTACACACACACACACACACACACACACACACACACACACACACACACACACACACACACACACACACACACACACACACACACACACACACACACACACACACCACAATACACTACACAATACACGTGACACGACCTTTGACCCCAGCCTTTGGCGCTGTTGATGTTATGGAATTCCGAGTTTAGGCAATGAGTGGACGTCCACGAAAATATATGCCACCGACACGACAAAATGGGCTAAAGGTGTATTTCTATTTTTAAGAAGACAACGTGCCAAGTAACATACGAAATACAACATATTTGAATGTATAGATGATATGTTGAATCTGCCAGATAGTAAATCAAAACGTTTGAACATATGAAAGAGTGATACATTTTCCAAGAACAGGCTCGAAACCCTCTGGCTCCGTGATAAATATTTCGCTGCCGACGACCGAACTGCGTGACACTGCAAGATTTCGGATTTATGTAACTGTGCGCTCACATAAATGTATGGTAATCATGAAAGGGACATTAATAATTGCCTTAATCGTCAACGTATGTCGTGTTTTGTTGCTAGTATGAGGCGGCGGCAATCAGTGTTTTCTTCTATTTAGTTACGTCTGATGGGATTTGTCGTACTAGTGGTGTCCGGTTGTCTGTTTTTCTGGGTTCATTTACATTCCGTGATGTGGCGCCACCGTTTGTCGTACATAAGGTATGTGTTCAGCGTTTGCTCTACATTGAGACGAATTTCACTGACTACCCCAAACGTAGGTTAGCAATTAAATTGGAGGTCAAACAATTATTGCGGTGACGTTCTTTGAAGCTCACAAATAACTACCAAATGCACCGCACTTATCAACGTATTTAGGGCTAATATGGCTTAGCCATCAAAGCCTCGCCCGGTTCCCGCGCCTATCAAGCATATTGAATAGTAAGCTATTTTTTTAAAACATCGATTATCGTTACACAAGCCAAATAATAAAAATGAACGAATGAACTGAACAAAGTATGAATTCGTGATTACCTTTTATGACTGCCAAAAAGCCGTTTCTATGCAGTGATCACAGAAGGCGAACAATTGGCGATTGGTAACACACACACGCATACAACACACACACACACACACACACGCACGCACGCACGCACGCACGCACGCACGCACGCGCGCGCGCACACACACACATAATGTTTGGTACAAATTCACCATATGCTGTTGTAATGAATATGTCTGGCTTAACTAGTGGCACCTATTTCAAAACAATATCTTTGCGTGGAATCGCGTTCTTGTTCTCTCGTGATCGCGAATTATGGGCGATATTGACCTTTGACCCCAGCCTTTGGCGCTGTTGATGTTATGGAATTCCGAGTTTAGGCAATGAGTGGACGTCCACGAACATATATGCCACCGACACGGCAAAATGGGCTAAATTAGACGGACAAAAACAGTACCCACGCATAAAGGTGTATTTCTATTTGGGAACGACTATGGAACGAAACAAAGTAAACAGGAGTTGGCGACAGTGCCAGTGGCCGTGGGCCGTTGCCCGTGCCGTGGGGTCAGTCACAACATCAACAAATGAGATGCAGCGTTCGCAAAGGTTCTTCCAGACAGGTTAGTAATTTCGAATTATTAAGATATAATCACGTATATTAATGTTGCTTGTACTAAATTTATTTAATTGTTTACCTTCTAGTCATAGCCAATGGCGGTATGGGCGGCCTGGCTGGGCTCTGTTTACTATAGACTAATATCAGCTAACAGTACGACGCTATGACATATACCTATGTCAATGATAGTGACTACAGTATGTCTATGTCGTATATGGTAGTGTCTAGTAGCCTAAGTAGGCTTGGGTAATAGTAACAGTGTAAATGCATTAAAAATGATCCGTAACGATTATAATTATTGAACCAATAGTAATAGGTTGAACAAAAACAATATGTACATAATTGACTAACAACAGTAATGTAATAGTAATTTAACCAATATATTACTTTTATATTAAAAATTGCTATTAGTAACAGTGTAAATGCATTAAAAATGATCCGTAACGATTATAATTATTGAACCAATAGTAATAGGTTGAACAAAAACAATATGTACATAATTGACTAACAACAGTAATGTAATAGTAATTTAACCAATATATTACTTTTATATTAAAAATTGCTATTATTGGACATTTTAACATTTTATTTGAATTCAATTGTAATTGTATGTAATCTTGGTATTTAATTATTTACAAAGAAAAGAATATCCCAGTGGTTTTGTGACATGGATCCTGTCTGCACAAATTGTGACACCCCTGCGGGACTCTGGCACGGGAGAGCGGTGTGCACGAGGGCGGACGAGGAGAGGTGTAACGCGGGTTACCTGCCTTGTATTCGGTGTGGGCTTTGTGATTAAACCTGTTTCCATTATTAAATCGTGTCGTTACGAGAATGTCACAGTTTCACCAGGTTTTTTGATTGCCCCTTCTGTGAGTTTTAATTATGTTCTGAAAACCAGCCCCCCTCAATACCGTGAAATTTAATGCCCATAACATGTACATAAATATAGATTGACCGTTGGCATTGGTTGCATTTGGCAGATGGTCATTCATTGCATTGTAACTTTTGCAAGTACATTAAAATTATTATTGTTGAAGCTGAAAGTTATGGCATTTTCCAATATCACCACTCCTGTGGAGCGGGTGAAGTTATGGCAGCGTGGTAGCGACAAAATTTAGACTACACCATTTGGTTCGGCCACCAGTGGAGGTTTTTGTGGCCCCCAAGCTCGATTTATGGATCCACCCCTGTATGTGATAGTTTTGTTTGTCTGCATGAGGATTTTGCAGTAATGTGGTGTCCTCATTAAATTGCATATTGTTGTTAGAAATCCATGTGAATTAAAGTAAAGACAATATAAAGTAAAAACATTTTATTGAAACTATTTGATGAGATAAATAATGAAAAGTACAATACAACTACAGGTACAATCACTGCACTTGATGTGTATAATGCAATAATTTTTAATATCATATACTCATCACATGCACATAAAATGCAAAACAACAATAGAAACAAAAATTAAGAGGTTGAAAAAATGTCAGGTATATATAAAAAACAAACAGATACTTTTATTAAGATTCTTTGTTACAAAAAACAACAACACTAGTACACGTGATGTCAAATGCTAGTTGTAGTTTATACATGCCTTGTATGTTTATAACTTAGTGACTAAACAATTATGTGTATTTAACAACAATTGTTAATATCGCATGCCCATAAAATGTAAACCAATGAGAAAAAATTACTTAGGAAGATGTTTAGTTGAACAAATGTAATATGTACAGGGGCTGTACATATAAAATAAAAATAACTATTATAAATCATAATTGCTTTTTTAACAAAGAATAATAATTTATGGTTCTTTGTTAAAAAAACATCAATATGATATCAAATTCGAAAATTGTGTAGTTTATGCAATGCTTGGTTTGTATGTGTACAACTCACAAATAATAGTGACTAGACTAATCAGGATCATCGCCATGTGACTGAAAATTACATGTACAATCACTACATGCTACATTGCTCAGGTTTACTCAGCTGTATGAAGTGTACCGACTACAGACCGCAATATTTGTGTACGAATAGTCTTCGCATATTAATTTCAGTATGGCTGAATGCTTCCCACATAAGTCGAGATGGTGTTCGATTTAACAGGTCTGCCAGGGAGTAAAGTGTAAAGCGCTTTGAGCAATCCTGAGGACTGGATACTAAACCATATCAGTACAGGTGTATAATCATCATGCATGAAAAGTATAACAGTCCTCATGATACATAGAGAACATAGACAAGTAAAATGCTCCTGTCAGTGTATCAACAGATTGTTGTTGAAAAATGTGAAAAGGCTTTCAATACCATTACTTCATCACAAACTTGTGTTGTACATAACAAGTATCTGGTGTACATTGCAAGAACTTAGCTGGCTGCCACTGACTATCAGCAACACAAAGACAATGTAACCCTACCACTGTAACACTGCTGGATAATTGGTGTATTTTTCATGGACACTGCTAAAAGTTAAAGTTTAATTGAATACAAATACCGTGTATTATTGACTTTTGATAAATGTGTCATCACATATAAAATATAATGCATGTCAGAGCCATGCTAAATGCCACTTTATCTCCGGTATAGGTAGATGCGGATGTACAGCAAAATGTCAGGAAGCTGGTATGCAGTACCATCGAAGACAGCGAACACATAGTTATGTCATCGATATCCAAACCGATGTAGTTCACCGAAGAATGCTCGACACTGAACCTGTCTCACAGCATCAAGAGTTGTTGCCCGAAGACTCATGCTATATCTGCCAGACTCTGGCACCCACCGTTCCATCATCAACTGCAGAGCTAGTCAGGCGTCACCATATTCGTATGTCGAGCAACCTGCATTCTACATTGGTTTTTAGTCAGTTAAGCTAACTGATTGACCTGGAAGCCAGTGCAAACCCCATCAGCACTGGGGAATCTGTCACGGATGCAACACATGACACAATTGGGATAAATCGATGGACATGACAAACCATTAATATGCAGCATGCTGCATGGCTGTACAATTTTGTCCGAGATCCTGGACAAATACAACTGCCCAGTATGCCATATTAACTTGGAGAACTAGTGGTACTAAGCACACTAGTTCAATCTCCTGTAAAGAAAGACATATTTTCAGTAAACAAAAATAGGTACCATTGTAGTGTTGGGATTAAATAATTATGGAATGTTCATTCTCATAATCAGTAAATATAAAATAATGTTTCATGTGTGACCTGCAGCATTTCACAAGAAAAACGGCAGCAAGAAATGTGCTACTACAGCTGCATCTATACATGTTGATATCTTAGGAACAGTCAGTGTTTACCAGGGTTGTTCCGGAGGAGGGAGAGGGTGGGTTGATACAGCATGCAGACATTAGTAGAATATGCTCTTTTTCAAAACGGTGAAAATTTTAACTATTTTTTCTTTACAAGGTGTTCATTGTCATTACATGAATTAAAAATTGTTCAATTTCATTACAGTGAAGCCTGATCTTAGTCAATATTATAGACTGATTTGAATTTTGCTAAATTCAGTAAAGCGCATTTATATTTTGTTTTTTGTTTTCAGTATACAAATTCATGTCAGTGTCTGCCATGTGTAACTACTACACATATTCATGTTTGACATTTTAACGTTCTGCCTGAGGTTGAATGGTCAAGGTGAATGTTGGAAATGACAAAATGAGGTGTTATTGTGATGCTAACAGTATATTTTCCTAGCCAAGTATTCAAAGGTTCATAACATGTATGTTTACCTTCTAAAAAATGAATAATTTATTTTATAAACGTATTTCTGAGTCATCGCCACATGCTAAATACTTTTAAAGGTGTATTAATATGCCTGTGGGTATAATATAAGTGCAGAAGTCAACTTAGTTTTCCATGTCCAAGATGTTATTATTAAAATGTGTATGAAAACAAATATATATGTAAATGTGCACATTAATATTTGTTGACAACTTGTACGTGGTTGATTATTATAAATTTGAAATTACCTGGATTGATCAATTGTGGGCCTCCCGCAGACTATGTATCCTCCCTGTGTCTGCCTGACCCAGGTGACCGCCTTACCTCCTCTTCTGCCTCCTTTCATTCCCATTCTTGGGTTGCAGTGTTGCCTCTAGCAAAATCATAATTCAAGTTACATATTATGCATTCATGTATTGCTGTGGTGAGAATATATACACATATTGGTAAATACACAAGAATAGCTGGCATATTTCAGTTGAAAGGTATCACAGGATACCAAAATTTTACATAAACTATAGCCAGGCACCAAGGACCACAACGGAAACAAGTGCGAGCATAATCTTGTGTAATCCTTATATATGGTGTAGTCTAGCTGTATTTATATGTTATGTATTTACACGTTTACATTTTTATATTGAATAAAATCATCATCACTATCATGGACATGGTTGTCATATAAAAATCTCAATTATTTTGCATAAACTACAATGCAAATCAACAACATTCTGCAGTAATAGTATCAAAATGTGAGTCACAAAAACACTGTTTTAATAATTATGATCACGAGTATAATACTCCCGTGTTTGACGTTCTGTTGCACGAAATTACGGATGCTCCCTGACTAAGTCTAAGTTACTTGCACGATCAAAAGGGGCCTACTGCCAAACCAATGATACTTGTCATTTCGCACCCTCACGTCATCTATTCTCTATATGTATTGTCGTAATAACATAGTTTATTAACAAGATCCTACGTAACCAAATACAATGCATATCAAATATTATACTCGTTGTCATGTCATATCGTCATGGACCTGGTGACTGGCTTAGACTTACTCACTTAGTCTTATACTTAGTCAGCCTCGAGTCGAGTGTAGACGTTCGCAAGTTGCAATTATCGTTGAATTAATACACGGCTACGCGTTCTTGTTGCTAAATACGATAGTGTAATACGTACCTTCGTACAACCACTTTGGAATCTTCATCTTGATACACCAAAGCACGTGTATGTTGTTATTGTTTTCGAATGCGTGGGATGCCGATCTTGCGTAAAGCACGTGACCGAAATGGCGCTGGAGGTCGACAGCGCAATTGGCTTTCGTCAGCTATACCCGGTGTAACAACAAATCTGTTCTTTTAGACGATTAAAAAACAAGTACGCATTTTTTATTAAACTGACTGTGCGCACTAGTTAAACTATTCACACATCTGGACCTAAAAGAACCGGATTGGCGATGGGCAAACGAATTGGTTGAGGACCGTTAACGAAAAAGAAACAATTACGCGGTAGACAGGAAGAAAAACATGTCACGCAAGTGACGACTAAATTAAGTTTTTTCGATCATTTATAAACAACTGTACATGTTTCGTATTAAACCGACTTCAAATATTGTAGCTATTTATAATATTTAAAAATTATAAATTTGACACAAAGGAACGGCATTTCCAATAATATAAAGGTTAAAAAAAGCAGCTTCAAGTTGTCGTCTCACCCAATGTATACAAAATAAGTTTTATATTTTCTACCAATGATATCCAGACGGAAACAATTTAACAAATACATTTTGAGCGGTAGAAGAGGTATATGTATATATATGTCATGTTAAAATATATTTTTGCCCCAGACTTTCGTCATAACATTTAGAAGTACGAAAAACAAATTCTTTGTGCAAAACAAACATTTGTGTAACGGTATACGTCATCAGCCATCATCACTTGTTCTGAACACAAAAAGGAATGCGTTTAATAAAATACAAATGGCTGCCTAAGTCTCGTTTTCGACGTACGCATGCTCATTACGGCATCTTTATAATTTATACCATCGCATCGTGCATCGCATCGCATCGCGCATCTCATCGCGCATCGCGCATCACGCATCGCGCATCGCGTATCGCATCGCGCATCGCATCGTGCATAGCATCGCGCTTCGCGTATCGCATCGCGCATCGCATCGCGCATCGCATCGCGCATCGCGTATCGCATCGCGCATCGCATCGCGCATCGCATCGCATCGCATCGCGCATCGTCCATCGCATCGCACATCGCACCGCGCATCGCATCGCCCATCGCATCGCGCATCGTCCATCGCATCGCGCATCGCGCATCGTCCATCGCATCGCACATCGCACATCGCACCGCGCATGGCATCGCATCGCGCATCGCATCGCGTATCGCATCGCGCATCGCATCGCATCGCATCGCGTATTGCGCATCACGCATCGCGCATCGCGTAACGCATCGCGCATCGCATCGTGCATAGCATCGCGCTTCGCGTATCGCATCGCGCATCGCATCGCATCGCGCATCGCGTATCGCATCGCGCATCACATCGCATCGCATCGCGCATCGTCCATCGCATCGCACATCGCATCGCGCATCGCATCGCCCATCGCATCGCGCATCGTCCATCGCATCGCATCGCGCATCGCATCGCGCATCGTCCATCGCATCGCACATCGCACCGCGCATGGCCCTTCTTAGCCATCATAAGATTGGACTATGGGAACGCGCTACTGGCTGGACTACCACGTGACCACATTCACAAACTCCAGCGAATCCAAAACATGGCAGCCAGAATCATCACGTTCACACCTCGCCGTGACCACATAACTCCGGTTCTAAAAGAATGACACTGGTTGCCAATCAAATGCCGAATCGAGCTTAAAATACTACTTTATGTGTTCAGATGTCTGAACGGGACGGCGCCGCTGTATCTTGCCAACCTGTTTACCAGGCACTGTCCGGGACGCACACGTTCATCTGAACAACTTTTGCCCTGAAGTTCCACGAAGGAACCTGGTCAGTTTCGGGGACAGGTCCTTTCTTGTGAGTGGACCTCGACTATGGAATGCACTGCCCATTGCTATCAAGTGCAGCAACACTCTGTCGGCGTTCAGAAAGACACAAAAGACGCACAAGTTCAATACTGCTAACATTTTTAACTTTTCATTTCATTTGAGGACATTTTACTGCATATCTTACTTTTATACATATAGATATATTATTTTGAGTGCATGTACCAGTATTTATTTATGTATGCGTGGGTGCGTGTGTGTGGATATGTATGCATAGGTATGCATGTATGTAAAAATAGTAATAATAGGTATAATTTATAATTTATCTAATTTTATTTATTTATAGTCTTTAATTAATAGTTTTAATATAACTAACTTAATTTGTTCTACATTTCATATGAAGTTTCTTTTTTTTGCAGGTTTTATTAGTATACATTGAATCGCCTGATTGAATTTTATTGTACAACGCTTTGAGCATATTATGGATATTGCGCTCTATAAATATTAAATATATAATTATTATTATATTATTATTATTATGATGTGTATTGTTGAGGGTCTAATGCGGTTATGCGTACTTATCTTGGGTGTGTGAACTATTTACTTTGCTGCTCCGCATTACAATCCTCCCCATTATAAAAGGAACGGGATATATTACAGGGAATATAAAATTATCGAGTAATTATAATATAAAATGTAACATTTGACAATTACTCAAAACCGTGCATGCACCCTAAACAAAGACATAATTCGCTCAAGGTGACACACAGAGCTTTATAATTATCTAAACTATATATTTTAAGGATAACTCCGTATTACTACCTTACCTAAACCCTAACACCGACATAATTTCATTATTAATACAGTTAATAAAACCCAACATCCAATATGCCAATATTTACATAATATAACAAAACGAATTTATCGAAAATGAAATGTCACTTAAAATAGTAAAATGTATTCACAAAATGTATCTACACGAAAATTATTATGTATGTCCTAGAACGCAAACACCGACAAGCGTCTTAGGCTACTAAATTGTGTGTGTGTGCATACTTGTGTGTGTGTGTGCGTGCGTACGTGTGTGTGTGTATGGTGTGCGTGTGTATATGTGTGTGTGTGTGTGTGTGTGTGTGTGTGTGTGTGTGTGTGTGTGTGTGTGTGTGTGTGTGTGTGTGTGTGTGTGTGTGTGTGTGTGTGTGTGTGTGCGTTGCCCATTTCAATGTTAATCCATGGTGTACGGGAGGCGTTTATTCAGACGGCCCGCTTCCACCACCATATCAGTCGTTAACCCCTTCAAGGAGCCATCCTCTCTGCCAGGTGATTATGTTCCATGGGTGGTTCGGGCCAGTTGTTCGTAATGGTGGAAGGTATGGCGCATCTGATTCCAGCATGATCTTGTTGGGCTCCAGACTACAGACCGTCTCCTCCTGCTTCACTCCTTCAGTGGAGCTGTTTTCCGACAGTCGTCTTTCTCTAGCAAGTGTTTAGCAATGTCCGTTGTCGTAATTGACAAAGATGTTCCGATACTGGGGTTATAAGTTAGCCAGCTCTGACTAAGAGCCTGACTTGGCATTAACACAGTATCGAGCTTTGTTAGTTCATGTATTTCTGTTGACAGCCGGCTATGACATAACGCCTGATTGTCTAAAGAATTTCCTGAATTTGATGAAACAGAATGAAAAGCTGATAGCATAACTGGTTGATCGGTTACCATGCCTGTTTTACTTTCCTCTTCGCTATGTATATCAATATCCTGATTTAGGACCATATCTGACAATATATCCTCAGACTAACCTGATATTTCAGTGGCACACGCCAACAACTCCTTAGCGGGTATCGTGACTGGTTTATCTGTTAGGTTCATGACACAAATGTTTATGATGTTACCCCCGTTTACCACAGCATCTGGGATCCATACTTGTTTATGTCTATGGACCGGTTCGATAGCAAAATCGCCAGTTGTTGCATTATCCATGTGACATTTAAGCATTCGTCCACTGTTTGGTGGCATAGTTGTTTGTCTACATAGTTTTACTCAACAGATAGCAACTTCTTCATTGGACAGATTCCGCTTCATGGTTGCAGGTATTACTTCGTCGCCTATCATGACTATATTGGCGTGAATGTCTAAAATTGCCCCCACCGATTTCAAGACGTCTAGGAAGAAGACAAGAAGTGTAACCCCACTACGAATGGGTCTGTTGTATCCATTATCAACACGTCTACTGGGTAGTGATTCTTCCCCATTTGAAGGGTAAGTTGGGAGAGTAATTTCCCTTCAGTCTGAATGTGCCCTACACCTCGTACACCAATTCTCGAACTTGACTGAACTGGAATGTTGAGATTCTTAAGGAGTTCCTCACTAATTATAGTTGCTTGAGCGGCCGTATCAACCACTGCTGATATTCTCTTACCCTTAATGGTAATCGGAAGCCTGTGGAAGTTTAGCCTCATATACTGTGAAATTTTTTGGTTGTATCTGTCTTTATTTGTTATTTTTTTTTTACATTTCGTTTCATTCTCCAAATGATTTACAGAGGTACTCACGTGTGTGATTAACTCAGAATCACTGTCAAAACAAATAAGCGTCTCTGTATCGTCTTTGTCACGAGTTAGGCCTTGTTTCCATGGGGATAGACTCTGGCCGTCTAGTCTAGCCCCTATTCTTTTAGTGGCATGTCGTCATTCGTAGAAGCGTTTGGTGGGGACCTACTCCTATTTCTAGGAAATCTGCGACTCAGATGCCCTGTTTCCCCGCAGTTGTGATACTGGCCAGTAAAATTTTGTGATTGTCCACGGCCCGGTGAGTGCATGGATCTGGTGATTGGTATCTGCTTGGAGATCAACGGTATCTCCTGAATTGAGGTTGACTGTTAGTGGGTGGCGTCTGTCGCTCTCGATCTAGACGTTGTTCCACTTGGATTAGCCCTCTCAATATTTCGTCAATCTTGCTTTCCGTTTTGTCTTTAATGTTGCCGGAACCGCCTGGTTCCTGACACTTATCATTCTCCTACGGTGTTGTTCCATGGCGACCGACAGCCTGAGATGAAGCATACGTGGCGCGTACTAGTACGTCTTCCTAAAATGCAACCTGTCTCGCTGATACTGACAGTTTTCTGCCAAGGACAACCTTCTGATTACTGATACTCGTTTTCACCTGTTTTAGGGCTTTCCTAATCGACTTTGGCTGTCTCTCACTGGCGGCTAAAGCTGCCCCCTTCTCTCTAACACCTTTGAGAACAGCTCTGTGGCCCATTTGTCTATGGCTTTGTATCCTGCTCCTTTGTACCCCAACGAGACGTCATGTTGGACCCGGTCTGCAAAATTTTCCAGAGATTCGTTGACTTCCTGTTTGACATCGTGGAGATTCCGTCGCGCCACGTTTGGGTCTTTCTACTTTTCAAATCTGCTCTTCAGACATTTCATAAGCCTACGGTAATCATTCCGACCCCTGCGGGAGTGCGTTCGTACATAATCTATGGCTTTGTCGCGTAGGCATTCCTTTGGCCTCTGTAGTTTCCGATGATTTCCCCAATGACAGTGCTTGGCAGTACTGTTAAACAGAAATGTTTTCCAATCACAACGGTTCTCTGAAAATGTTGGTAATTTGTTGGGGACTGTTTCGTAAACAATGTCATCTATTCGGTGGGGGGGGGGGGGCTGTTTCGTCGACGATGTCATATATCCCTTTCTATGGATTCGTAAGATGATACTGAATAATAACTCATGTCAAAAGAGTCGGACGAAGAAAAGGACGAAGACACGGAGGACGAATCTTCGCCCGAATATCTTGGCGATTTTGCAACATTGCCATCTCTCTTCTTCATTCCCCTTTTGTGGTGTAGTGTGATATTACCATGGGTTTTGTCATGTGCGTGATGCCCATCGCTTTGTGGTGTTGTGTGTAGTCCTCCCACTGGTTCACGTTTCACTGACTGGAACCAGTTCACGTGTCTCACTTACTGGAGGATTTGTGTTGCTAGTGGATGATAGTAGGACATCTTTCCTGCGTACTCCTTGTTCTAACAACCGCGAAAGACCGGAACTCATTTCACCATCTATCTCCTGTGTCTATTCATTATGTGATCCCATTCTTCCATCTCTCTCTCGTCATTCTGTGATCACATTCTTCCATCTCTCTCCTCGTTCTGTGATTACATTCTTCCATCTCTCTCCTCATTCTGTGATTACATTCTTCCATATCTCTCGTCATTCTGTGATTACATTCTTTCAACTCTCTCCTCATTCTGTGATTACATTCTTCCATCTCTCTCCTCATTCTGTGATCCCATCCGTCCATCTCTCTCCTCATTCTGTGATTATATTCTTCCATCTCTCTCCTCACTCTTTCTTCCAGTTATCTCTTTTTTACTTCCATCACCCTCATGAATTCGTCCTCGTCATTACCAAACCTGGCCCTGTTTGATCTCTTTCTTTCATATTCTTTGATTTTGCAATCCCTCTCTCCAAGCGGCGCTGGTTGTTATGCTTCCACCCTTAAGTTTATTTTTTTACATTTCTACCTCTTGCTTGAATGTATCGATGTAGCTCCTCCTGTCTGAGGTTTCTTTAGACTGGTCCGTCCTGTTTCCAGCAAGTTATCCCAAAAGGTTGTAGTAGCGACCGGGACTGTCGCTAAATCTGCAATTTCTATTTGATCTTTCTTCCTGAGATTCAGTATTTTAGTAGCCTTTGTGGTGGACACCCCGCTACTTCCATAACCCGTCATTTTGACTTCTAGGTGCGTGTAAATGTATATGCCAGTGTGTATATACATGAGGTAAATGCCTAGTATTTAACAAAGTTAACAAAACTGGACAACAATTTATACATCTCTGAAATTAAATCATTGTAAATAGACAACGACTAACATGTCTGGATGAAAACGGAAGAAATTACCCCAATATTTACGATCAGAAAATAAAAAATTGTGTCACGCAATTGGTAGGTTCGGGAAATAAACAACATTGTGAAGCTTCACATAACCCAACCAAAAATATAGTTAGATTTATGATGAACAAGAATGTCATAAACACGATAAGTTATAAAGAACATAAACACTCGTTAAGACAGAGCTAAATTACATGACAAACTATCCACAATGCTAGCACAACGACATGGTTAAAGGGTCACACCCAGTTGTAGCCCGCCGGTAGTCGCGTAGCAACCGACAGCGACGCGCAACGTTGACTGAATGCGGAATGCCCGGAAACTGGTTATGAAGACGTCACATTTTATTTGCTAACATTCAAACAACTTCAGTGGTCGAATTTTACATTACAATTTACAACTTACAATTATAATTGCAGCGTTGCCAGAACCGGCAGGTTGCAAACTTACGCTTCTATGAAACTGCAGCATTGTAAATTGTAAACAATTAGCACTCGATAATCGACAGCGAATGCTATTATTATAATTACATTATTATTCTTGCCTTAATATTATTCATAAAGTAGCAGTAGACATAGATTGAGTAACAGTTGTTGTTAAAGTTAATCAGATAAAGTATTTTAGAACACTTTAGTCTAGTGAGTGATAATAGGGTAACTTAGGCTTCGATAATATTGTAAACAAGATTTAACAAACCTGATTATGTGGTAGAATATACAGAACATAACAAACAAAAGTAACAAAAAGAAAACTACTTACAAAATATATTTTCTGAGTAAGCCAGTACCTGCCGCTAGATACTTAAAAATTAAGCAAGTTTGGGCTCGGATCATTGTTGACACTGGTGTAGAAATTTCAGTCTACCGTAACGTAATTTATTGCATTTAAATTAAGTCACTACCGGTAACATTAGCGTTTCTGAGAGGATAGAACGCCAGCTGTGTTAAAATCTGCTGTAACATAAAGTGTGCTGTAGTACACTGGAAATAGTCTTTCTAAAGGCTACCTTAGTTTTAATATCTTAATTTCTACGTAGGATAAACTGAAAATTACACAAAACCATGGCGCCGTGCAAACAGCAAATACAGGCTAATCGACACCTGACATGTTCAAAATGCGATAATTGGGTAGATTTTGCAAATTAGGGGTGTGAGAATATATGGAAAGAGGTGCAGATGGAGGGTTTTCATTTTGATTGTTGTAAGAGTTTGGAGTGTTTACTGGCGGAAGAAGACCAGCTGAAGAAGTCGATTGTAATGATGACAGGAAAGGGTGACTTGGAAAAGGTCCACCCAGATGGTGAGACAAGAGAGATCAGTGAGAACAGAGACAGGGAGGCTGGTTGTAAGGTGAGAGAAGCCAAGGAGACTGCGCCAGGGGCGCTGTTGATTACATTAGTCTCAGTAACCCCAGGCAGATCGCCTTGCGATACTCGAAAAAAGCTCAACCAATAGTATCGCTTGCTGGCAAGTTTCGGTGGTTTGGCAAGTAGACGTAGTTAGGTATTTGAATACACAACACCTCTCAGCAGCTCGTGATTATAACGGGATTACTGGAACTCTAGGGCGTCGCCTTGTAACTGGAGTGCTGGTCTGACGGTATCTGCACTATTCTCACGGGTGATACAGCGTAGTCAATTATGAGTAGGATAGAGCTAACTTCCGACCAATGCGTAGGACATCTGCCATAGTGTACGTAGGAGATCCGTGGCTTCCGAGGGTGAACTTAATGAGTTTATTGATATTGTTGTCATAGATACGTATGTTTGTCTTTCACTAGTAACAAACAAACTCACATCATATCATTATTAACAAACAAAGTCACATCAAATTTAAACAAACAATTGTATCACCAAGTTGTATGTTAAAAATAATTCAGCTATGTCAATGTAATAACCACGAAAGTAGCACAAACTATACAAATGATAGACATGTGACACATTTTTGTACTCGAATTCGCCTAGAGTAAAACTCTATTTTCAAAAGTGGTATACCCCGAATCCGGGTGGAGATCGTGATTAGCTCTAATGCTAATTATAGAATATAAATAAAATAAGAGTAATTTGTTTCCAGGTAACATAATGTTTTCTAACCTATTCAAAACTAACTAACTAATATTAAAACAGCCGACACACTAAGATAAATGTTTCCTTGTTCAATTCGTTACAATATACTATCACTCGTGGTTAACATTTCTCCCTTTTAGTCACTAGGTGGTACACCAGTCCACAGAGATAACTTGTCTCGGTCAAAGATTTTGTATCGTTGTCGTCTTGCGTGAATTGAAAAGGAAACAACTGGCTGAATCAACGGAATACAAATACAAAACAAGAACTAATTCAACTGACCGACGTGCAATTGATATAGAGCTCAACAGAATGACGTAGCACTTTCGCTGTTAAATGCATTGCATATTGGTTGCGCCTGTCATGTAACTATTCACATTATATTATGTGTATTGCTTGACCACGACCCAGCGAGACTGTATCAAGAGATTACTCTCATGGCCACCAGTGGCGCAACACATAATAACAATGGATATTGGCGTGAAGTATTGGTTTTAGGATATTCGGTAGTTGTAGGAATGTACGAAATGGTAACAGAAGATTGGCAAACGGGAGTTAACTTTTCAAGTACGTCTGACGTCACCAACCTAGTTTATTGTGCTGTCTACCGCTAACTTCCGTTTCGAGATATGAACTCTAATAATATAGTCGATTTATTATAGATAAAAGACAATAGTTTATTCAGCGGCGAGTCATGTAAAGAGGATGACGTGTTTGCTATAAGACCACACGGACTGAACTACCAGAATACACTGCGGGGAATCAATGTCGGATCACACATCTGCGGTAACAATTCCACAATCAAATTCAGCTTGTCTTAATAACTAATTCCTTATACCGACTGTTCTTACATACAAGAATGGAATACATGATTCAGTGATAACTGCGTTTATTCTACCATTTGCCATTTACAGCTGATTTTTTTTTAGTAAAAATCGAATAAAACATCACTTTTATTTAATCTCTAAGAGTTTTATTTTACAATGACGCTACTTATCCAGGTTTTTTTTATTGATGACTTACGACATACTCTTCCCCGACCCTAACTTGATCTCTGAATCAGACGTTAGACCCAAGCTTCCTTTATCTTCAACTTATCCTGATCATTCTGCGCTGTGGAAACGGGGTACCGCCAAACAAGTCACACATCTTTCCTAGAGCGGTCACGGTAAAATAGTAAGATATTTCACGTTATGATTGTCCCACGTCAATACGTGCGCCTGCAGATACAACCAGACGCATCCAGTTCGTGGCTGCGTTGACGTGTTAAACCGATCGAGTAACTAAACCAATCAGTGGCTGCTAATCCAATTTATTACTAATGCAAAAGAGGTCGGTGTCATAATCGTGGCAGAAAGTGGCGTATGCAGGTTAGATACGTTTGGAGGTGTATTATATACATCCACACGCGCATGCACACTGACACATGCACACGCACGCACACGTACACTCACACGCGCACGCACAGACACACGCGCGCGCCTTGGGAATAATTATTTCTGCGTGATTTTCCCTTGCCACCTGGAACTCCACTTCTCAACTTGGTCGAAAAAATGCGAGAAAATTCAACACATGCAACGCATTTACAAGTACATAATAAGATGAAAGGAAATTGCAGAAGTCATGCAAATAAAGACGTCCATTTATAAATAAAATACAAAATACAATATTCTCAGTGATTACTTTGCTTTCGTTGAAAATGATACAATCAACGCAGCGACACTAGTATGTATTAAACTGCTAACCCTAACTCTTGAACAAGTTCATGATGTTCAGTTTCGGTTCAACACGTTTCCCTCCGATCACCTTGGAACTACATTCGCAATGGGCCACGATATGTCCAGTGTACATGACACACTGTGATGCGCTACACACTTGTCTATGGGTACGTTATGTGCAGTACATTACATGCTGTACAAATTAGTGCGTTGAATTAACTTTTTATCATTCGCTCATATTGGAACCGCCGTAGACTGCCGCTTTAGATGTGTGCCTTATTCATCGGTGCACCTACATGTCCCGTTGTTACACTGTTCCAAACCTCATTTACAGACGAATCTTACTGGCTCGGTCAGAGTTATTGGTCTTGTTATAGCTGATGCATCTAGGAGAAAGACGGTATTGTGTCTGGAATGTTTGCTTTTGCGGATACATGTACTTAAGTAGGCATAGGACCCAACATTAGCCGACAGCTACGTTATCACGCGGAACGTAGTTTCCGCTATTTTTCATTTTTAGAATGTATCCGCCCCCACAGGTGAACTAGCAATCCTTCCATCTGAATCACACCAAAGACTCCACACATGAAATACGGAAGCTGTGCTGTTGACGTGAGAACATTCTTCACAAAATGTACTTACAATTCCACGTTGACCGCAATATTGTTATGCTTGAGACTCTACGCAGACTACGCCCCAACCTCTGCGATATAATGTCATCGTTATTTTTACACACATGACGCAAATATAAGTATTATGTTTTGATGCTTACGTATTATGAGGGTCCATCATCTTGGTGAGTAGTTTAATAAAACACTTTACTATGATATAGTGGAAACTAACTGATGTGAAGTAAAGCATAGAATCTCAGTTACATTGTTCGAATCAAAGGACTGGGGGCGGATGCATTCTAAAAATGAAAAATAGCGGATAACGAAGCTGTCGCCTAATGGTGGGTCCTATGCCTACTTAAGTACACATATCCGCCAAAACAAACATTCCAGACACAATACTGTCTTTCTCCCAGATGCATCAGAAATAACAAGACCAATTACTCTGACTACAGGCCAGTACGATTCGTCTGTAAATGAGGTTTGGAACAGTGGCAGGTAGGTGTCCCGATGAATAAGGCACACATCTAAAGCAGCAGTCTACGGCGGTTCCAATATGAGCGAATGTTAAAAAGTTAATTCAACGCACTAATTTGTACAGTATGTAATGGTCTGTACATAACGTACCCATAGACAAGTGTGTAGCGCACCACAGTGTGTCATGTACACTGGACATATCGTGGCCCATTGCGAATGTAGTTGCAAGGTGATCGGAGGGAAACGTGTTGAACCGAAACTGAACACCATGGACTTGTTGAAGAGTTAGGGTTAGCAGTTTAATACATACTAGTGTCGCTGCGTTGATTGTATCATTTTCAACGAAAACAATGTCATCACTGAGAATATTGTATTTTGTATTATATTTATAAATGAACATCTTTATCATCTGCATGACTTCTGCAATTTCCTTTCATCATATTATGTACTTGTAAATGCGTTGCATATTTTGAATTTTCTCGCATGTATTCGACCAAGTTGAGAAGTGGAGTTCCAGGTGGGAAAATCACGCAGAACTAATTATTTCCAAGGTGCGCGCGTGTGTCTGTGCGTGCGCGTGCGAGTGTGCGTGTGCGTGCGAGTGTGTGTGCATGCGTGATTGCGCTTGCGCTTGTGTGTATATAATACACCTCTAAACGTACCTAACCTGCATACGGCCCGCTCTGCCACGATTATGATATTGTTCTTTTTTGTATTACTAATAAATTGGATTAGCAGCCAATTATTGGTTTAGTTACTCGGTCGGTTTAACACGTCAACGCAGCCACGAACTGAATGCGTCTGATTGTATCTGCAGGCGCACGTATTGACGTTGGAAAATCATAATGTGAAATATCTTACTATTTTAGTGTGACCGCTCTAGGAAAGAAGTGTGATTTGTTTTATATCGGTGGGTACCGCCCTAAATTCCCCTGCCGATGCGTATGAGCCATTAGCTTCCGCGACCGTTCGATTGTTTTGGCAATCGTGTTAAGTTAAATCTAGTTAAACCTTATTACATTTGGGTAGCTTGTTACATTGGTAAATCAATGCTATATGTTGGTAATTTGCTGACAATGTAGCAGATGAGAGCAACTGTTACATAAGATGTTCGTGCTAATTCCTCCACGTTCGTTCTACGACGCCACAGCAGCTTCGGTAACAAAGTATTGCTTAAATTGTTCTTGCTATTTTATTCATGTCGATGCCCTGTGACGTCACCTCAGCTTCAGTGAAGACATATTTGCCGGGTACAAAGAAAGTCTAAAGAGACTTAAGTTTAAACATGTTTCTGACGTACATACATTTGTTCACAACGCCACGCATCCTTTCTGCAGTTGTGTCAAGCTGCGTAATTGTCGTACACGTGAAGTTAATTCGATTAGTTAAACCGCCTACGCTCTGCGTGAACGCTGCATAAGTGTAACTGTTCCTGCTACTTCCTCCACGTTCGTTACCTTTGACGTCATTGTAGCTTCAGTGGCGACGTATTGTTTACGCTGTTCGTGTTGTGTGTTAAACGTTCGACATGTGTCGACGGCGCAGGAACTGCCAAGATTGAGCCAGTGACGGGCGTTCTACACAGACGAGTGTTCGATGTCTTTGATGCGGCGCAGTCTACGCAACTATGGGGCACAACGGACACAGTCGGATGGACGGTCGATGACCTAACAGAGGAAAAGATGTCGAGGAATGATCGGCGGAACTCAGTATTGTAGAGGAGATATACGAAGATGTTGTAGGAGGTGCTGAAGACTGCCAGAGTGAGCTGCACCAAGACCAGTCCGCTCGCCGCCTGGACGCTGCTCGACTGACCCGTCATCTTCTACAAGTACAATACACAAATCTCTTTGAATAGTCGGAGTTGCAGCGCCGGATTTATTAGGATTGTGGACAGTGATTTGTCAGTTATCGTATTATAAAAGTGTTCACTCCTTCTTACCGTCTACAGTAGGACTACACACAAAAATACGACTTTTGTCCATTTAGAACACCAATTTGCATCACACTGAAGCACTCAAGTTACGTCTAAAACGTTTCTATCCCAACGAAGTGATCCATTCTCGCGCGCCAGGGGGCGCTGCTGATTACAGCTGTCTCATTAGCGTACGTAGGACTTTACACCCCTGGCTTTTGAGGATGAAATGAGCCATAAAGCGTTCTGTGGAGGCCCTTATTAATTATATTGTGGGACCGCCCCGCCCCTGGGCAACTGCCCCGTCTGCCCAGCTCGAAATCCTGCACTGCGGAGTTGGTGTAGTGAGAACATATTAAAAAGGGTATTGACAATATTCCCACAAGGATGGATGAACAAACTTTGGATTGGCGACAAGCAGATATCATCCTTGTCCACATGCCATAGCAGAACACATGCGCATACATAATATAGGGAGATAGTATGTTCCACTACCCAGCATTTGCCAGCATAGTAATTTGTAACAGGGCAGGAAGTCTGCTGTGTCGAACGTGGGAAAATGGGACATCGTTGAACTTCAAAGGATATTGCAGTTAAATGCGCCCGACTCGGCCGTATTACCAATAAAGCATGTTTTGAAACTGGATAGTTTTGTTTACTATCTGAAAATGCTCCGAGGTCGTACTTTCCAAATTGCTACCGTTGTTATTGACTTACTAAGCACACTTTGGTGGTGAGTATACATTCAACATAGTTATTATTGTCTTAGAAACATTATATTAATTAATACATGACAAACTAGGAACAGATTGCCTGATTGGAATTTGGCGTTACAGGTAATACAACACAATACCTGTGCAACTCTCCATAATTCGTGCTAGTAACGTTGTCATATATGTAGGCAGAAATGACATAGACTCCAACTACCGCCCGCTAATAGGTGTACTTCCACAGCGGCCGCTGCGGCAGCTGGATCTGATGTGGTGATAAACTACGACACGTCGCCGGTCACGCAACCCTTATATCGCTTAGTGTGTGTGTGGGGGGGTGGTGGTTGCTAGCGCGCGTGTGCGCGTGTGCGCGTGTGTGAGTGTGTGCGTGTGTGAGTGTGTGCGTGTGTGCGTGTGTGCTTGTGAGCGAGTGTGCGTGTGTGCGTGCGTGTGTGCGTGTGTGTAAACAATCAAGGCAATGAAACAATAAACCACAAACAAATACTTACGGCTTCGACTAAAAGCACGAAGTAGGGAAGCCATGCGAAGGAAAACAAGACTGCGATGATGATCAACATCTTAACGATCCTCTTCCGGTTGTTAGAGACGAACGATGACGTGAGGCCCCCCGTCGACTGCTGTCCTTGCCGCACGAAGAACGCCACAAGACGGTAATAGCGACTGAAGATGACTGTCTGAGGTATTATGTACGACGCGGACAGGATAAAGACAGCATTGACTCTGTCAAAGACGTCCGATTTGGGCATACACGACAACTGTGACGTAGACGCTGTCGTGTTGCCGCCATCTTGTGATGTCACTGACACTAGGTAGACTGAGTAGTCGACGAATGTTGGCGTCGCCACCAGGGCTGCCAATGTCCATATTCCACCAATGATCGCCAACGCCCTCTTGTGGGAGATGGTGCATATAGGTCCCAAAACGATGGCTCTGAAACAAAGAATTCGCATTGTTTCGCTTCATTCCATATCATTTCTAGGTGAACGGTTATCAGCGTATAAAAGATATTTCCTTTCCTTTTTAACAATTATTGTTTACAGAAGAATGCAAATTAGGCCAAACAACACACATTCTTCAGAACAACAACATAAAATGTGCTGCTTCACAAATTAATCTTTGTTAAAGCAAATGTGGGTTGAGAGCATTTTCACAAATGAACTGCCATGCCGAAGCAGGTGGGAGTTTTAATTTGGGTCGATTTTTTTAGAAGTGATTTCAAAACGAAACGTACACAAAATTAATTGCGGACGTAGTTTTAAATTAACTGCGCCACCTACCGGTAGCGTTCTTCAGCCAGCGCCACCATGCTGTAGATGGAACACGTGATGCTGAAGACAGGAAGACAATTGACTAGCTTACACAGGATCTCCGCTGAAACAAAGTGTCAACGTCGTTATGTCAACGTATGTAAGACTTGTGATTAAACAAACTTTATTAAACACTGCATTAGAAACAGCAATGTTTGTCTATGTACGCTTTGCATGTATGCTTTTACTTACTTACGTTAATAATGAAATGGGCAAGACGCATGCGACGCGATAGGAGCCTGCCGGTATTTATTAATTAACTGTGTGTGGATGTGTTTGTGTGTGTGTGTGTGTGTGCGTGAGTGAGTGTGTGTGTGAGTGTGTGTGCGTGCGTGTGTGCGTGCGTGCAAGCATGTCAGTTTATAATGTGACCTCTGATAGCTAACTGAACTATATGCAACTGGAATCACGACAAACGTATGACATAGAGCCGATATGTCTGGTCGAATAACCCCGATATCTCGAACAAACCGCGTGCGGGGCACAGTGGAACCAGCTAAACATGACGATAGACTCCGCGTAAAGCGAATGTATACTGGAAGAAGGAACGGTGGTGCATTTTCTCTTTGTTCAATAGGAGTCTTAGGTTTCGTAGATTTTAGCGGCCCATATTCAGCTTTTCACAACAGGGGGTTCACATTTTTAGGTATATATATATATATATATATAGGTATACATCCGTGTAAAGTATTACCAAGCTATCAAAACATTACTCTTCTGGTGCATACAAACTGACCATCAGACATACATAAGCTGATATACACCAGTGATACAGCAGACGATGCGACTTGGCATACAACTGACACTGAACACACAAACCATGGAGGTTCCTAATGCAAGTTCTCTGCAGGGGGTTTGACCTCCTCAATAATGTCGCTTGAGTGTATATATATATATATATATATATATATATACTGCACTGTTTGCTGTAAGCAATGGCGGTGATTGCGTACTACATTGCCGCTTCAGGCCCCAACAGTTGGCATCAGAATTGATCAACCGAGGTGCGCTAATCCAGCTTTGACGCCGCCTTTTGATGTTGTAACATTGAACAAGCGATCTCCCATGACCACATAATTGCTGTTGCTGCTAAACCAACGCACCAGTGACATCACAACATCTTGAATCGACCCAGGTCACCCAAATCTCCCATGCATAAAATACCACAGAAACCACGTTGCTGTACAGTAATGATATAGCTCACGTGTATGACAAACTACAGCTTATGGTATTTGCTGATGACACCAATGCGTTCTATCATAACAAAGACTAAATGCTTTAAAAATGTTACACATTCAGAATTAGAATTCCTTGCTTTTTGGTTTATAATAAACGAAATCTCTCTTAAATCTGGGAACATTTTTAAACCGAAAAATAAATTATGTAGGCAAAAAGTTAAATTAGGTATTTACTGGCAAAACAGAAGTTGTGAAAGTCAGAAAGGCAGAATGCATTGGCTTACACAGAGATGACACCATATCGTGGAAACATCACCTCTACGCACTACAATGGAATGTCTCAAAACCTGTTGGTATACTAAGCGCTGCTGCATCTAAGCTGGGTACCAGTGATATGTATAAATATAGTACACTAAATCCTGTGCTACCATACTTGCAATATTGTGTTATTTGTTGGGTATAACACACTAAGTTAAAAAAAGCATTAAGTCCGCTACAAAAACAAGCAATGCAGATTGTACTTAAGACCTTTATATATTCCTCAACTAGACCTACTTTGTATAATTGAAAGTCCTTCATTTTGATGACATCCTCAGGGTTCGCATTGCAACATTTTTTTGCGTAAATATTTGTTTAGCAAAGAATTACCCAAAAAAATCAAAGTAAGTTTCTATTAGGAACACCAGTAATATATATTGTCCGAGGGGCAAAACTCGTTTTATGATAACGCTCTGCATGACTAAGGTAATATCTTTCAACATCTAATTACAATCGAGGAAACTTATGTATATATGGGGGTACGTTAAGAATTTCTCTTAGACGGCTTGAACTTCAAGGGTCAAACTTTCAGGGATTAATCTCCTACCACCCGAATAAGGCGTCAGATCTATATATTTTCAAACTACCCCATATATGTCAAGATTATCACCTTTTATGATAAATCAGATGTTCGGAACGTAAAATGTAATATGTACGTAATCCAAAAAACGTAACTAGACAATCGCAGGATGCGTGAATACTTCGGGAAAACGGCTCCTACGTCATCGACTTGGCAACATGAAGTAGACGCTGACACAATAATGCTTATATCTACCCTGATACCGATAACATAGCAATACGAATATTATTTGACAATTCTACGCTATCACGACTAGGGCCTATCGATGGTCGTGACCATTACATTCTCTTCGACCTTCGTGATTTTGAACAAACAACTAGTATCTGCGAACGCATTATGGTTTTGATGTAACGATGCTAGGTGTTTTCTAACATTTGGTAAAGATCACTGTCACGACTCACAACTACCAAGGCATCATGTCAGGTGACGGGATATATTGTTAAACATTATTAACGAACCAAATCAGTGGAATAATTATGCCAACAGATTTAAAACAGAACATTTTTATGAATATGTAAAATGAACCTGATTAGTGCATACTCTGCTCAAGTATCAGCGATTATACATATCATCCATTTTCGTTATTATTACTATATGATATAGACAGTGCACAATATGTTTGATGTCCGATGCTATCATATATTATTAAGTCATGTATAGTATACTTTTATATACGTTTTCTGTGGACGCTTAGCTAATGCACCTATTCGTTGCAAACATTACTTACTTCATTTTCCAAGGTTGTGCAATGTTATGATGCCACTACGCCAATGACATGACGTATTAAAGGGGAACTGCAACGTAGCTGTTTTGTGTCATATATTTAAATACATACTGGTTAAGTAGACATTGATAATGACAGAAACCTGTTCATTTATAATACACACTCAACAACTTATTTTGTTCGACGCCTAAATCGGCAAACTAACGCGTATCGCTAACTTTGATCTACGCAAGTTCCAAACGAGTGGTTTGAGTCGCGCCTATCTAATCAATGCAAATTTTCGGATTTTGTTTCAATTTATATCAAAAATAGACATTTCTGCACGAAAACAAAAAAATTGGTGCCATACTATACAAGAGTTTATGTGTTCGGAATAACAAAGTGAACAAATTGACTTTGATTAGCCAATCGAAACTCCGCATTTCTCGAACACGCAAGATGTCTAGGTGCATGCGTACCCAGAATTGAAGTTTCAAATAAAAAACGACAAGTCTACCATGATACACGCAAATAAAAAGCAAAAAGTCTACCATGATGCACGCACACACGCACGCGTACAAGCACAAGTACACAAACACACACAATCATCATCATCATATATCATAACGGATGACTACCTGAAGCAGGAAATAATACTCATCGTCAAACGACCAATGTTGGACTTACGTTCGAAATACTCATTAGTGTGAGAAATGTCGTGTACTTGCTGCGGCAGGACGAGCGAGGCGAGGATCATGTCACTGACGGCGAGGTTTGAAAGGAAGATATTCGTCGTCGTACGCATCGTCTTGACCTTCATGATGACGACAACCACACACACGTTGCTGACGAAACTAAATATGAGAAACGTCGAGATGAAGGCTACGAACGCAGCCTCACTAGCCGACAAACCCATGTTACCGTTTGATGAGTCTCCTAAATGTGGCACGTATTACTGTTGATCTGCAACTATCAGCAATAGATCGAACTGTGTCTTAGTGAACAGTGTAAAGCTGATCCGGTCTGTTTCGCTTTCGTTCTCGGTGTGAAGTCCGCCGGAAGACATCGTTCAGTAAATGATACCTCAATAGTTCCGTGTTCGCTCTTTTATATCATTTCAAAAATCACTAACAAGCGATGAATTCAAAAGCTGTGAGCGAGAGGGGATTGTTATTGCGAGTCTACACCAAGATTGTCATTAGACTTAGTACTTAGTATTTGTTAATGAGAACACGTCCAAATCGAAAACTCGTGACATTTCGACAATTACGAGCGATCAATGTTGCTTCATTCAAAGAACGCATCCGTCAAGAGAGTAACCTACTTGACGTAGACACACCTCTCGGTGACCTAATCACCAATAATTCACTACTGATATCTCCAAGCTCCATTGTTGAACCAAACAATTACACGTTGCCTGCATGCTCCATGGTATTCGGACAAACTTCGTGATAGTAAACACAAACGGCGACAGCTGGAACGTCGCAGGCGCTCAACGAAACTACAAGAGCACCACAAGCTGTATCGAGACTATTGTGTCGTAGTCAACCGGTCATAACGTGCTGTCCAAACCGAGTACTGTGAGAGTCAAATGTCGACATGGCACTAAGGTGATGTTTCGGACTGTGAACACCCTGATGGGAAACAACAGAGGCGACCAGTTGCCCAACACACACACATCAGCTCGCCATTTCCTTTGTCTCTATAAAGGTATCGATTATTCGCGAATCTCTGTGTCCGGAAGACACTTCGTATCTCGTGACGCCACTAGACGACGATGTTCAGGTGAAAGTTGAAACGTTCGTCCCGAAGACAAACGAAGAAATCATAGGCATCACAAAATCTTCATATGACAAGTCTTGCAAACTAGACCCGATTCGACCGCGGCTTCCCAAATCATGAGCTTGTGAACTAGCACCGGTAATAACTGCAATCGTGAATATATCTTTCGAAACATCACACGTGCCTGTGGAGCAGAAGCGTGCCCAGATTAGACCCCGACTTAAGAAACCATACCTTGATCCTGACATACTAGTCATTTATCGACCAGTGTCAAATCTACCATTCGTTACTCGCCTCGAGCAACGTCTATAAGCTAACAATCTGCACGACCCATCGCAATCAGCCTATAGGAAACAACATGCTACCGAAACGGATCTGATCAAAATGCAGAGCGACATTCTCCAGGCACTAGACAGTGGACGAGTTGTTGCACTTGTTCTGTTATATCTATCGGCAGCATTCGACACTATCGATCATTCCATGCTCGTCCAGCGTCTGGAACTTACGTATGGCATTTCCGGCAATAATAATAATGCTATTTTATTTTGTTAAGCGCCACATCCAATATTGTTCATAGCGCTTTACAACAATACTGAAATGTATGTTAAAAATAATGCATTTGAATAAAAAACAATAGTTGTTATAACATAGATAAAATGAACTAATAATAATAGTAATTAAGGAAATAAATATAGTAGAAGTAGAAAAGGAATGTGATATAAAATATCATAAAATAAAGTAGTTAAGATCATATTACTATTATTTTAATAAATAAACTAAAATTAAAGTAAACATCAATAAATTAGGCAAAAATGTATATGAAAAGTAAATAAATATATAAATAAATAATAAATAAACGTTAAATATCAATCAGCTATGGTAAAACTGTGTTGGTAAGCGTCCGAGTTACATATACAATGCTCTGATATAGATGGCATCCTATTTGCGCCAGCGAAACCAACAAGTCATCATTGGTGACACTGCCTCGGCTGGTGTTCTACGTGAATATGGCGTCCCACAGGGATCGGTTCTGGGCCCGAAACTATACTCGCTATACACACGGCCACTTGGAGACGTTATCAGGCATCATCATCTAGACGTGCACTTCTATGCTGATGACACCCAACTGTATATCTCATTCATAAACAGTGACCCGGAAGAACGATCAACAGCAGTTGCCCGTCTGAACAGCTGCAACAAAGATGTTCGTACTTGGCTTACGAAAAACATGCTCAAGTTGAATGACGAGAAGACAGAAGTGATCTTGTTCACATCAAAACACGGATTTAAACCGTTACCTAACATAGATGTTACGGTCGGTGAACAACAACAACTAGAATCGTCTTCCGTCCGTGATCTTGGGGTTACATGCGATCAACACCTAAATATGACCAAACACGTAAATACGTATGCCGAACTGGATATAACCACCTCAGAAACATCGGGAACATCCGTCGATACCTCAACCATGACGCAGCGAAGACACTCGTTCATAACACTCTCATAACATTTGACTTGATTACTATAATTCCTTACTGCACGGCTTGCCCGTGAATCAACATGCAGCGTCTACAGAATGCTTGCGCGCGTATAATCACAAGTACCGGCCGCCGCTCGCATATCACCCCCGTTCTAAAGGACACTGGCTTCCAGTCCATCGTCGAATACAATATAAGATTATGTCACATACCTAACGTGCTGTACACCGCCACGCACCAGTATACTTGAGCGAACCGCTGTCCATTTACACACCAACACGTTCTCTAAGATGTGAATCTACAATATTGCAGTCACATACGGAGATCGCACATTCACCAAATCAGCATCGACTTTGTGGAACAGTTTGCCTGCTACCATCAGAACCAGTAACAGCTGCATCATCTTTCAAAGGCAGCTAAAAACCTCCTATTCCGGTAGGAATATGACTAATGCCTGAACAATATATGTCTAACGATTTTAATCTCGCCTAATATTTATTAATATTATTATTATTATTAGTCTATTTTATTTAATGTCATGCTCATAATGTATCATATTAGTAGTAATAGAGGTGGTCTAGCGTTGACGCGTCCGTTTTTCCGTTGAGCAAAGTACCCGGATGTAGGTCAAGGTCAAAGGTCAAGGTCAACTACCCGAATGTAGGTAAAGGTCAAAGGTCAAGATCACGTGACCCCGGATGTAGGTCAAAGTCAAAGGTCACGCTGCGCCCCCTACCGGATAGTTGGCGAACTAAAATAATTTCCCACCAAAACTAGAACAGCGCCACCTAGCGGATACTTGATGAAACAGCGCCCCTAGCGGATTTTTTAGGAACTAAAATATCGCCACTTGTGGCGCCACGTGGCGAATTTTTTTCAAACTAAATGTCCCCTGACGGATATATCATGAAACCAACCAGCGCCACCTGTCGGAATTTTTTGGAACTAAAATAGACTGACCCGCAGCGCTCCCTAGCCGAATTTTTTGGAACCAAAACAGTCGATGATACTAAAACAGCGCCCCTTGACGGATAGTTGGTGAACTAAAATAATTTCCCTCCTAAACTAGAACAGCGCCACCTAGCGGATGGATCATGAACTGACGGACAAGTTGTGAAGTAAATGTTCGAGTACTGCAAATATTCGTGTCTCTTGCACTTTCCCGCCAATTATGCAAATGAGTTGAACGGATTTTGCTCCCGGAAGTGCAATTGACCAATCACGAGCGAGCTGAGCATTGCGGGCGTGGCTAGTTATGCAAATGAGCTTGGAAAAGTATTTCCCATGTTAAAGCATAGGGAATATTTACCATGTTAAAGCATAGGGATTTCATCATCAACTGAAAGCTCCCCTGTTAGATAAGTTGTGAACTAAATAACTATTCTGCAGTCCGCGCTTGTGTACATTCTACTCAGCAGTCCGTGCTTTTGAATTTTCTACAATCCGTGATCTTTCGGCACGCCCACGTGACTTTTCGGCACATTCTCTAACTATATAAGCGCGGTGTTTTGCCAATCGGACCGTCATTCGTATCACGACGACAGCACTGCTAACATCATCATCATGTTGAAGACATCCTACTACCGACCTCGCAATGCGGCAGACTCGAGCGACGAGGACGAGCCGACGAGCCGACCCATCATGCCGGTGATCAACCGTCCTTCCGTGCCGTCAGAACCAGACGTCGTGGACGTCTCAGCTCTAGAAGCAACGGTAAGCGCCGACGCCGTTATCAAGATCAGAGGTCTCCTCATCGACAGAGTACGCCAGCACACTCCCTTCTACATCGGGTGCAGGTACTGCAAGAAGCGTATGATTACCGACGATAGGGGACATTTGCAATGCGAACGACACGGTTACGTTGCTTCTGACGTGCATTTCGTGGTGCGCATGTGCTTTGTCGAGACAGCGACGGGTCGATCTATATGGCTGACTTTATTCGACCAGTGTATGGCTGTTCTCCTAGACGTGAATGCCGAGACGTTTGCTGGTATGGACGAAACGATGCAGACTTACAAACTGAACTCGTTGACGGGAACTCGTGTGTCTCTCACCATAAAGAAAACTCGACGAGATACTTAAACAAACTTCAACGTCACTCGCGTGGAGGTGATACACTAGGTTCCGTATCCTGTTTCAGCCTCTCTCTGCTGTCATCCCTGCCGATGTGACAACTTCCGCCGACACGACCGGTGTGACAACTTCCGCTCCTGACGATGTGACAATTTCTACTCACGCAACCAATGTGACAACTGCCGCTCCTGTCGCCACTGGTCCGAACTTTACGCTTGAGTTTCCGGCGATAGAAATGAAGAAGACGATTGCACGTCACATAGCATGTGCCATCGTTGAACTTTCGAGACGACAGTGTCTCGCTTGCGAGATAGACGATCCTAGTCAATTTCATCACGATTGTATGTTACCTGATGACATTCTAATTTATATGCACTTTGACGAGGCTGTGGAGGCCATTAATTCGACTGCAGTGATGAAAGACTGGTTGTGTGTTTTGTTAGACGCGGGTTTGAAGCTATCCGACCTGACGTCCGATCACTTGTGTGCTATCGGGAGTTGGTTGCAAGAACCGTTTTCAGAGGAGTGGCGAAACAAATTAAAGCAAATTGTTCTGGCAGTAATGGAGGATGATCTGTAAATCTGTCTTGTGGTTTTATGAGACCTTCGGTGACATTAATTCAACTGCAGAGAATGGAGCGCGACCTGTAAATACGTTTGTGTTGTTCACGAATAAACTGTGCAAACCTCATCTTGTGTCTTTTTCATAGTGTAATGCAAAGCATATGTTGGGAACCATACTAATAGTCTTACACATCACAAGTATGTCTGTGTAGTTCAGTAGAGATGATAGACACTTATGTCTGTGTAGTTCAGTACAGAGACGTTAGCCAGTTATGTATCTGTGTAGTTCAGTACAGATACGTTAACCAGTTATGTGTGTGTGTGTGTGTGTGTGTGTGTGTGTGTGTGTGGTGGTGTGTGTGTGTGTGGTGGTGGTGGTGGTGTGTGTGTGTGTTGTGGTGGTGGTGGTGGTGGTGGTGTGTGTGTGTGTGTGTGTGTGTGTGTGTGTGTGGTGTGTGTGTGTGTGTGTGTGTGTGTGTGTGTGTGTGTGTGTGTGTGTGTGTGTGTGTGTGTGTGTGTGTGTGTGAGAGAGAGAGAGAGTGTGTGTGTGTGTGTGTGTGTGTGGTGGTGGTGGTGTGTGTGTGTGTGTGTGTGTGTGTGTGTGTGTGTGTGTGTGTGTGTGTGTGTGTGGGGGTGTGTGTGTGTGTGTGTGTGTGTGTGTGTGTGTGTGTGTGTGTGTGTGTGTGTGTGTGTGTGTGTGTGTGTGTGTGTGTGTGTGTGTGTGTGTGTGTGTGTGTGTGTGTGTGTGTGTGTGTGTGTGACTACTCCATCGTCGACACACTTCCGCGAATGTTAGAACTGTAGAGTCAGCCATTACAGTCACATAATAGTGTTACACTTCACAAGTATGTCGGTGTAGTTCAGTAGAGATGATAGTCACTTATGTCTGTGTAGTTCAGTAGAGATGATAGCCACTTATGTCTGTGTAGTTCATTATAGATATGTTAACCACTCATGTCTGTGTAGTTCAGTACAGAGATGTTAATGTACTCAGACCAACTAGTGGTGCAAACGAAACACTATGCTTTGACCAACACACGGCACGAATCGAACTCAGACCAACTAGTTGCGTAAACGAAACAGAAACTTAACCGATTACGCTGCACGAATTGAACTCAGACCAACTAGTTGCGTAAACGAAACAGAAACTTAACCGATTACGCTGCACAAATTGAACTCAGATCAACTAATCACGCAAACGAAACACTATGCTTTGACCAACACGCTGAACGAATCGATCTATAGACACGAGTTGTACAAACGAAACACTACACTTTGACCAACACGTGTCACAAATTGAACTCAGATCAACTAGTCACGCAAACGAAACACTTTGCTTTGACCAACACGCTGAACGAATAGATCTATAGACACGAGTTGTACAAAGGAAACACTACACTTTGACCAACACGTGTCACAAATTGAACTCAGATCAACTAGTCACGCAAACGAAACACTATGCTTTGATCAACACACGGCACGAATCGAACTCAGACCAACTAGTTGCGTAAACGAAACTGAAACTTAGCCGATTACGCTGCACGAATTGAACTCAGATCAACTAGTGGTGCAAACGAAACACACACTTAGTCGATTACGCTGCACGAATTGAACTCAGACCAACTAATGGTGCAAACGAAACACACACTTAGCCGATCACCCTGCACGAATTGAACTCAGACCAACTAGTTGGACAAACGAAACACTATGCTTTGACCAACACGCTGCACAAATTTGTCAATTCGACGTGTTATCGCGTGAGATTTGCTTCAAAAGGAAGCAAAGCAAAGCAAATAGACGTGTTATTGTGTGAGATTTGCTTCAAAAGGAAGCAAAGCAAAGCAAATAGACGTGTTATCGCGTGAGATTTGCTTCAAAAGGAAGCAAAGCAAAGCAAATAGACGTGTTATCGCGTGAGATTTGCTTCAAAAGGAAGCAAAGCAAAGCAAATAGACGTGTTATCGCGTGAGATTTGCTTCAAAAGGAAGCAAAGCAAAGCCACTCACTCACCCTTCGTGGCTGTTCACTCACTCACTCACTCACTCACTCACTCACTCACTCACTCACTCACTCACTCACTCACTCACTCACCCTCCGTATCTGTTCACTCACTCACTCACTCACTCACTCACTCACTCACTCACTCACTCACTCACTCACTCACCCTTCGTATCTCACTCACTCACTCACTCACTCACTCACTCACTCACTCACTCACTCACTCACTCACTCACCCTTCGTATCTGTTCACTCACTCACTCACTCACTCACTCACTCACTCACTCACTCACTCACCCTTCGTGTCTGTTCAGGCAGTCACTCACTCACGCACTCTTTACACTATGCTTTGACCAACACGCTGCACAAACATCACACGAGAGTACGGACGAGACAAGAGACGAGACTATGGATGACACATCACACGAGAGTACCGACGAGACAATGTCCGAGATATATCATGAGACTACGGATGATATATCACACGAGACTACGAGTGGTGTGTCTAATGTTCACGAGACTTCGGATGACACATCACACGAGAGTACCGACGAGACAAGAGACGAGACTATGGCCGAGATATGTCACGAGACTATGACCGAGACTACGGTTGCCACATCACACGAGAGTACCGACGAGACAATGTCCGAGATATATCACGAGACTACGGATGACACGAGACTACGGATGACACATCACACGAGACTATGGCCGAGATATTTCACGAGACTTCGGATGACACATCACACGAAAGTACCGACGAGACAAGAGACGAGACTATGGCCGAGATATGTTACGAGACTATGGATGACACATCACACGAGACTACGGATGACACATCATACGAGAGTACCGACGAGACAAGAGACGAGACTATGTCCGAGATATGTCACGAGACTATGGCCGAGATATGTCACGAGACTATGACCGAGACTACGGATGACACATCACACGAGAGTACGGACGAGACAAGAGATATGCTACGAGACTACGGATGACACATCACACGAGACTACGGATGTCACATCACACGAGAGTACGTACGAGACAAGAGATACGCCACGAGACATTCAAAGAGGTGACCATCATGGTTTCCGACGCCACTCAACGGACACCAATGTAATTAGTCAGAGTATAGCCATCTATCGATCATGATAGTTCTCTATTCGTTGACACACATATTCGTTGGGAATAGCGGAAGCGTAGAGGCCGCCATGTCAGGTCGCCATGACATTCAAATAACTTCCGGTACTACGTTACTTCCGGCGTAGCGTCCCTAGTAGAGGCTGCCACGACAGTCAAGTAACTTCCGGTACGACGTCACTTACCTGACTATTACGTCAGACAAGTCGGTGACGGAATGCCCGTGTTTGTTAGGGCAAGTTGTTGAGCAGTTACCTAATCCATCTATGAAACGCGATGAACATGTCGTCTGATTTTTACCTGACATTGCCTAGCAACGCGTCTATGGAGTTAAATCCCGACAACACGTTGACCCACTATGTCATGGCTTTGCCGCAACGCATCAGTTTAGTCGGTCAGTGGGAGTGCGGACTGGTGGAGATTCAATACCCGCACACTTGGTACAACGTGAGAAAGGAGGATGCGTACTTCGACTTGAGTTGCGCGACGGGGGAGCGAGGGATTTACACCGCCGGTGACGACGGTAGTACTCGGATTCACCGGGAAGGCACCATTCCTCACGGCTTTTACAACAGCGCTTACGAGTTGATGCACAAAATCAACGAGGCGCTGGGGAAACTGTGCACCGATAAAGTCAAGGCCCGCCTGGAGTTCAGCCCCATCTCTAACCGGATGAAGTTGCAGCTATCGCCGGGTGTTAAATTTAACATACCCTCTCAGAGTCATCTGAAGATCGTACTAGGCTTCGATTCGAGTGTGATCGCGAGCCCACCCAGCTTGACGGTCGGCAGTGCCGTCGTCATCAGCACCGATCCCGTCGCGTATACCTAAGAGTACGAGGGTCGGTTTACGGTGGACATGAATCGGGGAGTCGACACCCTGTACGTGTACACCGACGTTGTTGAATCACGTGTGGTCGGGGATACCGTCGTCCCTCTGTTGAGGGTTGTACCGATAGAAGGGAAACACGGAGACGTGGTGTCAAAAAGTTTTGATAATGTACAATACGTTCCCGTCTTGCACAAAGAATTTACGACCATCGAGATCGATATAAGAGACGACACGGGACGTCGCGTACCATTCGAGCAAGGTAGAGTGACGGCAACACTTCACTTTCGACGACGCAAACCATCATTTTTCGAAACATGAGTCATAATCATTCTTACGAAGACTATTACGTCAGACAAGTCGGTAACGGGTTGCCCGTGTTTGTTGGTGCAAGAGTGCAACGAGGTCACGGTCTAGGTAGTTTGTTCGGTGGCCTCATTCGAAGTGCTATGCCACTCATAAAAAGAGGCGCACTCGCTTTGGGAAAAGGAACGTTAAAGACAGGTTTGGGTTTGGCCGGTGACGTGTTGTCTGGACAGAGCATTAAAGAATCTACAAAGAGGCGTGCGAAAGAAACCGGAAAGGACATGACCAGTAGAATGTTGGGAAGCAGTGGACCTCCTGGCATACGCAATGCTCCTATAAAACGCAAGCCGACGAGAACCCTAGCCAGTGTCGCCAGGAGACGCAGACGACAGAAGACGCGTCGAGACGACATATTCGACTAGACATGGCTTTTGTCCACCAGTTGTCGTGTGAGGGAGTCAAAAGCGAATTGGACCTATTTAGTTTACCGACGACACAAACGAGTATCGAACACGCACAGTGGATCGAGCATCGACCTGTCGCCTCGATAGGTTCGGGTGGTCCTATCGAATTCTTATTGCCCGGATCGGGAGACGATTACCTGTACGTGGCCAATATTTACCTGTTGGTGCGAGCACGTGTAGTCAAAGGAAACGGGGACGATATCGCTCAAGCTGCAGCTGTTGGACCAGTAAACAACTGGATGCATTCTCTGTTTAGTCAAGTCGACGTGTCTTTGAACGGTACCCTCGTCACACCTTCAACGAATACCTATCCTTATCGAGCGTACATAGAAACGTTACTGAGTCACGGAGCAGAAGCAAAGAAGAGTCAACTGACTAGTGCCTTGTGGTACAAAGACACGGCTGAACACATGGATGCCACCGACGACGCAAATACGGGGGTGCAAAAAAGAAAGACCTATATTTCCCGTAGTCGAATCGTCGATATGATGGGCCGTCTACACGTCGACCTCTTCTTTCAAGACCGCTATCTATTGAACGGCGTCGACGTGAAAATTCGACTAGTACAGAGCAAGAATGCTTTTGTACTCATGGCTGCTGGTGGTGACAATGCCGATTACAAGGCACGCATAGTCGAAGCAATTTTGTTTGCGCGAAAAGCTAAACTGAATCCTGCCGTACAGATGGGTCACATCAAAGCGCTACAAAAGGGAACGGCCGAGTATCCGTTGCGAAGAGTCGATTGCAAGGTATTTTCTATACCGCGAGGTGCCATGTCGTACACTCACGAAAACGTTTATTTGTGAGTCTTACCCAAGAGAATAGTCTTGTGTTGTATAGACAACGACGCATACAACGGAACATTCGCCAAGAATCCGTTCCACGTAAAGCACAACAACTTGAACTTTCTTGCATTGTACGTCGACGGGCAACAAGTTCCGGCGAAACCACTCCAACCTAATTTCAACGATGGTTCCTACGTGAGAAGTTACAGTAATCTATTTGCTGGAACGGGAAAGATGTTTCAAGACGAGGGAAACAACATCAGTCGTGACGAGTTTGGCAAAGGATATACCCTGTTTGCGTTTGACATCACACCAGATTGTTGTGACGGTCCCCATTTCAATTTGGTACATAAAGGCAACCTACGAGTCGAGATGCACTTTAATCAACCTCTCGACCAAACGATCAACGTCGTCGTCTACGGAGAATTCGAGACGGTTTTGGAGATTGACCGCAACAGAAACGTCGTCTATGATTACTGATGGATACGGCACAGATAGAAAAACTCCTTGCGGCTTATGCTTACACTAGAACTGTTGTTCGAGGCGTACTACCTAAAGACGGGTTACCCACTACTCCTATGACGACCTATCCGGCAGCTTTCGTGTGCAACACTCATTCGAGCAATGAACCGGGTCAACATTGGATCTGCATGTTTATCGCAAAAGACGGACGTGGAGAATACTTCGACTCCTACGGTTTGCCACCTCGACGAGACACGAATATTTGCAGTACTCGAACATTTACTTCACAACTTGTCCGTCAGGTGGCACCACTTGCATATATAGTTAATAAAAAATCACGTAGGGGCGCTGCGGGTCAACATATTTTAGTTCCAAAACTGTTTTAGTTCATGATATATGCGCTAGGTGGCGATGTTCTAGTTTTGGCGGGAAATTATTTTAGTTCACCAACTATCCGTCAGGGGGCGCTGTTCTAGCATTGAGGGGGGGGTATTTTAGTTCACCAACCATCCGTCAGGGGGCGCCATTTTAGTTCATCAACTATCCGCCAGGTGGCGCTGTTTCGGTTCCCGCTGGGGGCGCTGCGGGTCAGCCTATTTTAGTTCCCAGAAAATTTATCCAGGGGAAATTTGGTTCAAAAAAAATTCGCCGGGTGGCGCCACAAAGTGGCTGTATTTTAGTTCGCCAACTATCCGGTAGGGGGCGCCACGTGACATGTTACTTTGACCTACATCCGGGTCACGTGACATTGACCTTGACATACATCCGGGTCATGTGCCCTTGACATACACTCGGGTACTTGACCTTGACCTTTGACCTTGACCTACATCCGGGTACTTTGCTCTTGCTCTTTGCTCAACGGAAAAACGGACGTCTCAACGCTAGACCACCTCTATTACTACTCATATTACTAGTTTAATCCCACTTGATCTTTATAATGTTATGACTCTTAGTGTAATTAATTATTATAATAATAATAATAATATATTTTATTTAATATAGCGCCAGATCCAATTATAAATTGTTCGTGGCGCTTTACAACATGTATATGTATATATTATATTATTTTATTCCTTATATACATTGTAAGTATAATGCCCGTATATTTAAACAACTGTTGAACTATTTAATTCGATACACGATTCTTAGTCACACTGTTCTTAAATGACTTAACGTACTATTTTATGATCTACATGTTTAGTGGAATTATTATTGTATTGTAGAGCGTCATAGAGCATTATGTGATCATGGCGCTATATAACTTTCGTATTTTATTTATTTATTTAACACTGTCCATTGGGATCCAATCATGCGGAAACATTGGCGGGTCTTGATTTTTGAGAATTGGTTGTGCACAAAAGGTGAAAAGCGAGTGGAATTATTGACCGATAAGTATTATTCTTGTCTTAATATTATTCATAAAGTAGCAGTAAACATATATTGAGTAATAGTTCTGTAGAACATTTAGTCTAGTAAGTGATAATATGATAACTAAAACTTTGATAAGTTTGTAAACAATATTTGACAAATATGATTATGGGTATAATATATAGGAGATAAAGTAACAAACGTAAAACTACTTACATAAAATACTCTCTGAGTAAGCCAGTACCTGCTAGATACTATGATTAGCAATCATGTAGATAAGGCAGTTTAGAGTAAAGTAACTGATTGTATTCAAATTAGGTCACTACCGGTAACGTTAGCGTTTGTGACAGAGTAGATAGTCAGATATGTAATTAAAATCTGTTGTAACATAAAGTCTGCTGTAGTACACAGGAAACAGTCTTATTAAATACTATCTTGGTTTTAATATCTTAATTACTACCTTGGATAAATTGTAAATTACACAAATCCATGCAAACGGCAAATAAAGGCTAGTCGGCAACTGACTTGTTCAAAATGCAATAAATGGATAGATTTTGCAAAGTCGGGGTTTGAAAATTCATGGAAGGAGGTGCAGATGGAAAGTTTTCACTTTGAGTGTCGAGGTTGTAAGAGGTTGGAGTGTTTACTGGCGGAAGAAGACGAGCTGAAGTAGTTAATTGAGATGATAACAGGAAAGGGTCCACCCAGATGGTGAGACTATAGAGATCAGTGAGAAAAGAGAAGTGGAGGCTGGTGGTGAGAGGAGAGATGCTAAGGAGACTGTTAAAAGGGGGAAGACAGCAGGAATAGGGACAAAGAAGGTGACTGTAGGGAAAGTGACAACAGGGGGAAAGAAGACAGGAGTTAAGGTGGGACTGAAGGTGATTGGTGGAGATGACAGCAACGTGATGGACGGAAACGAACGAAGGAGCTGGTCTGAAGCAGTGATAGAGGGGGTGAGGAGAAAAGCGATAATATTAATGGGTGACTCTTTGACGAGAAAGACAGACAAGACCCTTAGTGAAGGAGAAGCCATAGTAGTTTGCTTACCAGGGGCCAAGACAGAGCATGTAACAGAAAGGGTAGAAAAAGTGATGGGTCCTGGGAAGGCCGGGACCATTCTAGTACAAGTAATGACACATAATGCAGATAGTGAGGGGACAACGGGAATAGTCCCTGAATACAGACAGTTAGTCAAGAAGTTAAAGCAGACAAGGGTAGAACAGATCTATTGATAGTGGGACAGGTTGCACTACTATAAACTAGATGCGCTGGGGGATTCACAAATAAGCCTGACATTGGAGGCACAGCTAAACAAATCAGCACAAAATAAATCGGCAAAGGAGAGCCTGGAAAACTATTCTGAAGCTGGACATAAATGCGTTTGATTAAATGCAAGGATCATAGTAAACAAAAGAAGTGAACTCAACATTATGGTAGAAGATACTGACCCTCACATAATAGGTATAACTGAATCGTGGGCCAACACCGATGTATCAAATGCCGAATTGGGACTGACAGGCTATGTGATGTTTAGGAAAGATAGAGTAGGAAGAAGGGGAGATGGAGTTATTTTATATATTAAAGAATATATCCAGGCTTATGATATTAAATTAGAAAGAGAAGCAGATTGCGAAGAAGTTGTTTGGTGTAACATAGTTACAGGAAACTCGACGTTAATGGTTGAGTTAGTTTATGGAAGTCCAAACATAAGCATAGAAGAAACTGAAAAGGTACAAAACTGTATATGGGAATTGAGCAAACGGGATTGTATTATTATGGGGGATTTTAACCATGGACATATAGAAATCTCTACAGAGTACAGGGAGTGAGGACCACCATTTTTTTAGTTTTAATACAAGATTCCTTTCTCAACATGTGCTAGAAACAACCAGGGGAGAAAACGTATTACACATAGTTTTGTCATCACAGAGTGAATTAGTTGACAATGTAAATATATGTGAGCCACTGGGGAGTACTGATAACAACCAGATACATTTACCATCAAAATAAAATAAGAAAGGAATAATAAAAAAGCAATACAGGAGAAACTTCCACAAAGGAAGATATAATGACATGAAGGAATATTTAACAAAGATAGACTGAAAGAACACACTTAAGAATAAGACAGCAGCAGATTGCTGGAATATCTTAAAGATTGAAATTGAGTGCATGGTCGGTAAGTTTGTTCCATTGAAAAAAACAAGGGAAACAGTCCAGAAAGAAACACGTATCGAAAGAAGCCATTACAAAAAGTAAGTACAAACAAATGATGTGGAAGTCATATAGATACACTAGAAATAATTACAACATTTATAAAGAAGCACATAACCAAGCTACAACTGAAATTAGAAACTCAACGAGAAGCTACGAACAAAATTTAACTTATAATATAAAACATGACAGCCATAGTTTTTATGCATAATTATGTTCAGAGCAAACATAAATTTCTGGATAAGGTTGGTCGTCTAGAAGATAGTTTTGAAAATATAATGTCAGAGGGATTTTTAATGGCAGAAGACCTGAATGTGTACCTTAGTTCGGTGTTTACCAGGGAAGATATTGGTTCCCTGCCAGTACCAGAGGCTACGTTCAATGGGGCGGAATCAGACTATTTAGGACAGTTAATTGTAACCGCTGAAATGGTAGCTAAGGAAATAAGGGCAATGAAGAATAATAAATTACCTGGAGTGGATGGGATTCCTCCCAAACTACTATTGGAAATTGTAGAACAAATTAACTTACCGCTTGCAACAGTTTTTAACTTGTTATTAAACGAGGGAGTTGTTCCTTTAGAATGGAAAGAAGCAAACATTATACCGTCATTTTAAAGAGGGTTCGAGAAACAAGTCAGATAACTACAGACCAGTGAGTTTAACATCTGTGATTTGCAAATTATTTGAAACACAAATTAAATATCACATGGTGGACTTTCTTGTTAAACATAACTTGATAAACCCATCTCAACATGGGTTTCAAAAAGCGAGATCATGCTTAACAGATATGTCATGTTTTTTTGGAAGACATCACTAAGTGGGTAGATGAGGGATCACCAGTATATATTATATACTTAGATTTTCAGAAAACTTTCGACAAAGTGCCACATCAAAGATTACTGCTTAACTAAAGGTCCATGGCATTGTGATGGTATAATTAACTGAATAAAAAATAGCTGATTGACATAAGACAACGGGTAGTAGTTGACAGGGAGGCTTTAAGTGGAAATCGGTTTTGAGTGGGATACCACAGGGATCAGTACTGGGACCTATATAATTCTTAATATTATATATCAACGATTTGGACGATGATAAAATTATAACAGTTAAGGTTGTGAAATTAGCGAATGATTCAAATGTGTTTAGAAGGATTAAATGTGATGGAGATAGACAGCATTTACAACATAATCTTGACAGGTTGATCAAATGGTCTGAAAAATGGCAGATGTTGATCAACTTTAGGAAAATAAATACCTCCACATAGGACATGGGAAAGAAGATGTACAGTATATAATGCAGGGTACTGTACAAAGTACTACTGTAAAAGAAAAGGACTTAGGGTTAACCATTAGTGCAGATATGAAGGTTTCAATGCAGTGCGGAATTGCAGCTTCAATTGGAAATCAAATCCTTGGATTAATTAGGCGAAATATAGCGTATAAGGAAACATAACTAATAATACTGCTATACAAAACAATAGTTAGGCCTCATTTAGAATATTTTATAAAAGCGTGGAGGCCATATCGCAAGAAGGACATAGGTATGCTAGAAAGATTATCTGGTGATTGTGTGAGTGCTAGTAGCGTGAATATGTTTAAAAATAGAATTGACACGTACCTCAGAAGAGCCGAATACACGTAGATAAAAAGGGTTGGACTGTTGATAAGCCAAAAGGCTTCCTTGTTCACCTGCCATCTAGATTTAATTATTTGGGTGGCAATCTTTTTAAAAAAAATCATTGGGATACATAAATCGGATGTCATTTAAGCAATCACTAATGAGCGACGAATTCAACAGCGGTGAGCGAAAGGGGATACTAATGAGCGACGAATTCAAAAGCCGTGAGCGAGAGGGGATTGTCATTGCGAGTCGACACCTACATTCTCATTATATTTGGTACTGACTATTTGTTAATGAGAACACTGTCCACTGAGATCCATGAATCGGCTGTCAGAGTCGCATCTCCATTGTTTTACGACAGGGCGGGATTACTGCATGGTACGCGAGAATGCAGTATCAGATGGACGCCCTTGACAATGTAACAGAGGCGATAGTGAAATGGTTTGAAAACCAGCTCTCATAAGAAAAAATCACTGCCTATCCTTTGCTGCTGTTTCAAAGTTTTGTCAATTTCGATCACTCCGTGCAGGGGCGCATCCAGAAATCGAGTCTGGGGGAACACAACATCCTCCACTGGCGGCCGAAGGAAATGGTGCTGTTGAAACATTTTTGTCGGCGCCTCGCCGTAACTTCAACTTTTTATAACCTAGCCTGAACTAGAGCACATTTCAAACGGTGGTCCATTATAAAAAGGTATCCGGTCGCGCCTCATTCTTAAGGTGTAGGGGGAATGTGCTACGGATCCTCGTATGCCAGTGGTGGATATATGTGAACGAGTGGCTGAATGCAGGGCAGTGGAGATGGTGTTCGAACTAACAGGTCTGCCAGTGTTAAATTGCAAAGAGTCGAAGACTGGATACCAGAACAGGCCCATAAATTGATTGATTTTTTGATCTCGGTTTTCTGCCTGGAACATTTTTTGCGATGTCCAGAGGGGTCGAGTTGGAGAGAGGAATAATGTTGGAGATTTTCCCAGTACGAGTGTGTTGGTATTAGATATTCTCACGATAGAGGGTTACTGTTGGGCATTGTCCGGGTCGATGGGCAGTGTCGGACATCTTTACAAACATATTTTTATGTATAATTTTTCATACCAGCACATCTGCCTCCGTCCACCCAAAAGGAACTATTTTGCCTCAGCCGAAGGTTTGTTCGCACCCCATCCTATGGGCCTGCGCGCTGCATAAAATACAGCAGACTTTTACTTTCGTCTCAAAGATGTGACCGTTTCTACTGAACATTCTGTTAGATTGGCTGAAGAAAATGGACGTAATCCGTGGGAACATCCACACTATTGTCTACTAGCCGAATACGTTCTCCTCAACTAGACTCTTGTACCAAATCGTTCTGTAAAGTGATCTACCCCTCAAAATAAATGTCTAAGATCACTAAAAATTTATGTGATTTTAAAATAATCATTCTCGCACCAAGGGGCGCTGCTGATTACATCAATCTCAGTAACCCCATGCAGATCGCCCTACGATACTCGGAACATACGCTAAGCCAATAACATCGCTTGCTGGCAAGTTTCGGTTGTTTGGCAAGTAGGCGTGGTTAGGTAAATTATAGGCAGGTGACACCTCTTTTGTACTCGCGTTCGCCTAGAATAAAACCCTACTTTCAAAGGTAACGGGCTAACGGCAACATTGGTACACCCCGAATCCGGGTGGAGATGGTGATTAGCTCTAAGGCTAATTATATAATATATATAAAATAAGAGTAAATTGTTTCCAGACTACATAATGTTTTCGAACCTATTCAAAATTAACTAACTAACTAACTAATATTAAAACAGCCGACACACTAAGATAAATGTTTCCTTGTTTAATTCGCTACAATACACTATCACTCGCGGTTAAAACGTCTCCCCTTTACTCACCTGGTGGCGCAGCAGCCCACAGAGGTAGCATGTCTCGGTCTCTTGATCTCTGAATCAGACGATAGACCCAGGCTTCCTTTACCTTCAACTTATCCTGATCTTTCTGCGCCGTGGAAACGAGGTACCGCCAAACAAATCACACTTCTTTCCTAGAGCGGTCACACTAAAGTAGTAAGATATTTCACGTTATGATTTTCCCACGTCAATACGTGCGCCTGCAGATACAATCAGACGCATCCAGTTCGTGGCTGCGTTGACGTGTTAAACCGATCGAGTAACTAAATCAATCAGTAGCTGCTAATCCAATTTATTAGTAATACGAAAAAGAACAATATCATAATCGTGGCAGAACGGGCCGTATGCAGATTAGGTACGTTTGGAGGTGTATTATATACCCCCACACGCGCATGCACACGCACGCGCACGCACACGCGCACGCGCACGCACAGACACACGCACGCGCCTTGGGAATAATGATTTCTGCGTGATTTTCCCATGCCACCTGGAACTCCATTCTCAACTTGGTCGAATAAATGCGAGAAAATTAAACATATGCAACGCATTTACAAATATATAATATGATGAAAGGAAATTGCAGAAGTCATGCAAATAATAAAGATGTTCATTTATAGATAACATACAAAATACAATATTCACAGTGATGACATTGTTTTTGTTGAAAATGATACTATCAACGCAGCGACACTAGTATGTATTAAAGTTCTAACCCTAACTCTTGAACAAGTTCATGATGTTCAGTTTCGGTTCAACACGTTTCCCTCCGATCACCTTGCAACTACATTCGCAATGGGCCACGATGTGTCCAGTGTACATAACACACTGTGATGCGCTACACACTTGTCTATGGGAACGTTATGTGCAGTACATTATGTAATGTACAAAGGAATGCGTTGAATGTGTTGAATTAACTTTTTATCATTCGCTCATATTGGAACTGAGCCTTATTCATCGGTGCACCTACATGTCCCTTTGTTACACTATTCCAAACCTCATTTACAGACGAATAATGCTCTCAGAGTAATTGGTCTTGTTATTTCTGATGCATCTGGGAGAAAGACAGTATTGTATCTGGAATGTTTGCTTTGGCGGATATGTGTACTTAAGTAGGCATAGGATGCACCATTAGGCGACAGCTACGTTATCACGCGGAACGCAGTTTCCGCTATTTTTCATTTTTAGAATGCATCCGCCCCCACTCCTGTCATTCGAATTATGTAACTGAGATTCTATGGTTTACTTCACATCAATTAGTTTCCACTCTATCATAGTATTTCATTAAACTACTCATCAAGACGATGGACCCTCATAATACGTAAGCATCAAAACATAATACTTATATTTGCGTCATGTGTGTAAAAATAACGATGACATTATATCGCAGAGGTTGGGGCGTAGTCTGCGTAGTGGGTCGAGTATAATAATATTGCGGTCAACGTGGAATTGTAAGTACATTTTGTGAAGAATGTTCCCACGTCAACAGCACAGCTTCCGTATTTCATGTGTGGACTCTTTGGTGTGATTCAGATGGAGGGATTGCTAGTTCGGCTTCTGAAACCAACAACGTGTCTGGTTCAGGGGACAAATAATCACAAAGTGTCTTATTGGGTGTTCTGCTTAGTCTGAAAATGTGTTGATTTGTTTGCTGAGTTAATTGAGAATACATCAATAGGCTGGAAATACACAGTTACACATGAATTTCGGTATGATTTGTCAGAACATATCCTAAGCAACAATTAATATTTAATGCGTATTATGACGTTCTGTCTATACAAATCTTCCACGTATTTTTCTACTTATTCCCAGGCTAATACGTATGTACGCGCGCACTAACACACCTACGCACCCACATACTCTCATGCAAATACCCGCACGCACGCACGTAAGCACGCACGCACCCACACTCAAACATATACACACAAGCAAACAAACATCATTGTATGTGCAACTGTCTGTGTTTGAACTAAACAAATCAGTCTCATACAGTGGCCTACGCACTTCCTTTTCGCCTTTATGCAAATCTAACCGTAACATAAACAATTTGAAAAACGCAGGTTTTGGGGGATATTCTCCTATTCAGCAAGACGTCCTCAAAAAGTGTTGTTGAGAAATTATTATTGATGGATGCGACAGCGTCATTCATAAATCTAAAAAACTACGTACATCTGATGTGGACTGCTTGAAGTGCTGCAGTTTTCTCGGAAGTGGAGGTTATTTTTGTCATCCTGTAGATCAGCACTGCACGGAACACCTACTCTTGTCGTGATTGATGAGAAATGCGTTGGAGGAATGTGCAAATCGTGACAATTTATTGGACAATTAAACATGTCATGTGCACGTCACGTTGAGCCTTGTCATCATCGACGGACAAGACAGAGGTGAACAAACAAGTGTCGCTTAAAGAAATACAATACTGGAATATGCAAAATGTTTATGCTGGGTCTTCACCTGCGCAGCACTATGTACCCGTGTGTCAGGTGTGGCAACTGTAGGTACAAGGATCCCTAATGGTGGGAATGCAATTTCAAATAAATAAGTCTCATAAATAACCTTGCTCTAATGACGACTCTTGCTTGTCCCTGTTAACGATTTTGCCCGATGATTCTTGTATGTTGCGCCTCTGACCTCAGATTCCTGGGTATTTAGACGCTATAGAAGTTTGTCATTATTATTAATATTTAAATCTAAAAAATAAATAATAAAAAATGACTGCTGATTAGAGCACAATATGGCCGCCATCTGATGTCAAAATGGCGAGCCCTTTTTATTTTAATAATAGTCCAGAGCAGTACAAATTGTCATTGTTATTACAATTCTAACGATTGACTTTTATTTAAATGAAACATTATAAAGCATTATTTGCTCTGAAAGAAAGCATTTGGCAGAGTCTGGCATGATGGACTGTGACAGGTCCTCAGAGGATACAACATAGAGGAAGGACTGATACAAGTCATAGAGACACTGTACAAAGATGCCAGCAGTGCAGTCCTGCTGAACAACCAGATCGGGGATTTCTTTAAAACAACAGTGGGCGTCCGACAATGATGCTTGCTCTCCTCAGTGCTCTTCAACATATTCCTGGAGAAGATCATGCAGGACACCTTACTCAACCACCACTGCACCATCTCCATCCGTGGCAGGTTCGTTTCTAACCTTCGCTTCGCTGACGACATCGATCCCATGGCTTCAGCAATGACGAACTAAAAAGCCTTACCAACAAATTGGTCCAGGCTTACGGCATGAAGATCAGCACAGAGAAGAGCAAAGTCATGGTTAACAGCACAGGCAACATCAAAGCAGACACCATCGTGAATGGTGAAAAGATAGAGGAAGTCAACAGCTTTAAATATCTAGGAGCGACCTTGTCTATGTATGGTACTGCACAACAGAAATACGTATCAGGATCGCCACAGCAAAGGCAGCCATGGCAAGACAGGACAGGATCTGGAGAAGTAGTGATATACGCTTAACAACCAAGTATAGCCTGTTCAGATCACATGTACCGTCCATCTTTCTATACGGATGTGAGACGTGGACACTCCTTGCTAAGGATGAGCAAAAGAACAAAGCATTCGAGACCAAGTGCTTGAGGAAGATGTTCCGCATCTCCTACATGGAGCATAAGACCAATGAGTATGTGCGGAGAAAGGTCACATCCCTGGTGGGCCCACAAGACATTTACTGGCAACTGTCAAGAGAAGGAAACTGACGTGGTTTGGATACGTAACACGTCACACTAACCTCCCGAAGACGATCCTGCAGGGCACCCTGAAGGTCAGATGTCGCCGTGGACGTCAGAGGAAGAGCTGGGTGGACATTCTTATGGAATGGACGGCCATCTCTGTGCAATAGCTCCACATCACAGCCACTCACAGGTAGTAATGGCGGAACATCACAGTTGCAGCGTCACTTATGTCCCCCCGACGACTAAGTCGGTCAAGGGACTAAGTAAGTAAATAAGCTGTGATAGTACAAGCGATAAACAGTATTGTTGGAAGTGCCTTACGGGGTGTGAAACTAAACGTCAGGTCAAATTTGTTACCAAAGAAGGTGGATGTAATTTGTTAGCAACAAAAAAGACAGCGGAGCTACAATAAGACACGAGAAACATCTGAAACTGAAAGTAGTTGATACTGAACTGTGATGGGTAGGACACGTACAATCAATGAACCATGTAAGGATAGCTTGGAAACATATGCGAGTGGTAAACGTAAAAGAGAAAAAAACAGACAGTTGAGAAGTATGCAGACAAGTCTTTGGAGAACGAAATCAAATTCGCAATATGGCCGACACCCCATATATGACTAACAGTAGAATAACTAGAACATATAGACATTTCAGCAATGAAAAAAAACGTCCTGTTTTTGGACGCCTCGGTAAAACCCACTGTCGTGCCGATTTGTACATATAACAATTTTGAAAAGAGGTATTTCTACAGCTCATTTATGAAAAATATGTGTCGAATAAAGTAGCAGGTAATACATACATGTATTCTTAGTTAAAATATATAACATAAAAGTAGAACAATAATAATTTAATGTACAGAATAACAAATTGACAATATCCTAACCATAGACTGTCATATTGCTGTAGATAAGCTAAAAGGGGGTCAGGGAGACTGCCACTAAGACCATTTTTGCTGCTCTCGTAAAAGCCACTCCGAATTTGTAATTTTCAACAAGTTACGTTTGGCTCACTTAAACACTTTCAAAAAATATTTACAACAAATGTGCATAATTTCCATTGCGGTTAGGGATTGACTAGAATTTTTAAATTATGTCACCAATAATTGATGACAAAATCTCAAAGAATAAATAAGTTTACTTAATTTAGAATCTAGCAGATAGTTCAAAATTACATCTGACATACTAGTTATAGAATTGATTTACAGAAGTAAAGACATTTTAACGCAATGTATTATTGATTGATTATTAAGAACGTCCACATATATAACAGTTTGGCAAAGAGAGCACTGTTCTCTGTAATTTTGTAGAAAACATAGTTTGGCATAACTAATAAATCCTTGCAAGCTGTGTTAAAATGTTGTTCCTTATGTGATGCGCAGTGTTTTTTTTTTTATAATGGAATGTCATACCTAATGCATCGTTTGACAATCACGTTTAGCCCTATTTGTTTGGATGTTGTCATATATTCGTGTATTAATGTTGTGAACATTTCTATTTAAAATAAATGGTATGTTTTGCAAATGGACTGGTAATGTCATATTTATAATAACATTTAACATTTTATTTCCCGTAATTGCAGCATGTCTGTTACTTTAAGAATTGTTAAGAAGACATAACGTGCCAAGTAAAATACGAGATACAACATATTTGAATGTATAGATGATATATTGAATCTGCCAGATAGTAAATCAAAACGTTTGAACATATGAAAGAGTGACAAATTTTCCAAGAACAGGCTCGAAACCTTCTGGCTCCGTGATAAATATTTCGCTGCCGACGACCGAACTGCGAACAACGGAAGAAGCTTGTCACTGCGTAACACTGCAAGATTTCGCATTTATGTAACTGTGCGCTCACATGAATGTGTGGTAATCATGAAAGGGACATTAATAATTGCCTTAATCGTCAACGTATGTCGTGTTTTGTTGCTAGTATGAGGCGGCGGCAATCAGTGTTTTCTTCTATTTAGTTACGTCTGATGGGATTTGTCGTACTAGTGGTGTCCGGTTGTCTGTTTTTCTGGGTTCATTTACATTCCGTGATGTGGCGCCACCGTTTGTCGTACATAAGGTATGTGTTCAGCGTTTGCTCTACATTGAGACGAATTTCACTGACTACCCCAAACGTAGGTTAGCAATTAAATTGGAGGTCAAACAATTATTGCGGTGACATGCTTTGAAGCTCACAAATAACTACCAAATGCACCGCACTTATCAACGTATTTAGGGCTAATATGGCTTAGCCATCAAAGCCTCGCCCGGTTCCCGCGCCTATGAAGCATATTGAACAGTAAGCTATTTTTTTAAAACATCGATTATCGTTACACAAGCCAAATAATAAAATTGAACGAAAGAACTGAACAAAGTATGAATTCGTAATTACCTTTTATGGCTGCCAAAAAGCCGTTTCTATGCAGTGATCACAGAAGGCGAACAATTGGCGATTGGCAACACACACACGCATACAACACACACACACACACACACGCACGCACACACACACACACACACACACACACACACACACACAAACACACACACGCACATACACACACACGCGCGCGCACAAACACACGCACGCATGTATACACACACACGCGCGCGCACGCACATACACACACATACATACACACGCACAGGCACAGGCACACGCACACGCGCGCACACCCACACACATGCTAACGTTTTGATCGCGAATTCTCGTAGCCTAATCGTATTTATCTGGCTAGACTTCATTCCCGGTGAGCCCACGGGGCCGTGTGAAAGTCTGCGTGTGTGCGTGTGCGCGTGTGCGCATGTGTGCGCGTGAGCGCGTGTGCGCGTGTGTGCGTGTGCGTGTGTGCGTGTGTGTTAATGCTGTTTATATATAACGCAATCGTCGTAGCAACGTCAACATTGGCACAACTTGCAGTAAATAACGGAACAGAAATACCTGATTTTATTTGAAAACATTTCCCCCGTTTGCAATGACTAAGTTGCCCACATAGATAGTGACCTAACTTTACCCTAGACACGCGCATGTGCAAAAACATAAATCTGACGCCGGGATATTTATAAGCATGATAGCGTCTCTGTCTAAAACCCTTCTGCACGTGACCCGATTCACGTGACGCAGTTATCGTATTTTACGTCAGTCGCAAATCTAACGAGTGCTATACACTGAATGTTCTTCGGTGACAGCTAGTTATGGAGACTCCAAGAATCGTCACCTTATGTCGCCATCTGCAGCCGATAACGAATTCCGAGTCCCAGATAATTGCTCAACATTGAAAGCACCAATTTTTTTTAGTGGACCAAGTGGTATGTTCGGATTCAATCCCAGTGTGACACGGGCGAGGGCACCAGCCAGTGGCGGCACGCACCGCCGTCGGATTGCGAAAGTCTCACGTCAAATTTAAAGTCATTAGACTGCCTGTAGCATTAGTCAAGGGCAGTGTAGCGATCGTGCGCGGCGCGAGAAGAGGAATTAAACCAGGGGAGCATGCACAGTTTATTTATTTCAACGTCTATGTTATAAATAAAATAGTTGCTTAATTGTCTTGTGTGTGTGTGTGTGTGTGTGTGTGTGCGTGTGCGCGTGTGTGCGTGTGTGCGTGTGAAAGAGAGAGTGTTCGCACGCGCGCAAACGTGCGCCTGTACGTGCGCGCGTGCATGTGTGTGTACGTAGGTTCTTACATATATATGCATGTCCGAGTGCTATGCTGCGTCTACTCCGACCCGCCATATCATATACAACGTGTCAACATCGTATGGGATAACATTAAGCCACTCTGGGCACTTGTAGGCGACGCAGAGCCGGTAAACATTGCAGGGTCCTCAGCTCGAGCTTGCTGCCAGAATAGAAATGAAGACGAAACCCAACAAATATCAATCGGCGGCTCATCGAATGCAGTATGTTCAAGTAGATTCTGGCATGGACATAACTTACGACATCGATGACTTAAACCTGGGGAGCCACAGTGATTACGCTATCCTCACGATCGACGCAAATCTACCCTGACATTGCCAGGGACACACGCAACCAGTATACTGCACCCAAACATTACAATATAATGACAACAAATGGTACACTTTTTTAGGAATGGTGTACTACCTAGTTATCTGGCGTAGAGATATGTGAATATATCGTCAAGTGTTTATTACTTCTGTGTCATGTTAGATGGTGGACATGAACCTTGGAGTCGATGGTTATCGCATCTGATGTTTGCAATCATTCCAGCTAAACACTACCTGAAAACCAATTAATTGTTCCCGCATAGGTGACCCATGAAGCCTGACAAAATGGGAACGTATAATTTTGATTTGAAACTGCTAGACAGACATTAACTGTTTAAGCTGCCATTTCATGTCTACAGGTGAATGGGAATATGACGCGTCATCCCGACAGAAATATCACGTGGGACGTCCTGTTTCTGAACAATCTTCGTTTTACATGGATGATTAGGAAAGAAGAAGACACCTCTCCCCAGGCCATCGAGATACTGAGTGGGATGCCATTCGGAAGAACGTACCGACGTACTCGGAACTAATGGAACTGTAGCTTTATTTTAAAAGTTTGAGGTCACTATGAAAATTGCGTGTTGATGTGATGTGTGAATTTTTCCGAGCACTTTTACATGGGACATGTTGGTACAGTGAATATTGAATGTACTACTGCATTAGATATTTCACGAGTTAGCAAAGAATATACGCTAATCGCTCGCGTATTCGAAAAAGGCCATTTTGTTTGCAGAACGCATCAATATTCAAAATCCGTCACCAGATTTGGACGAAATTGAGACGTATCAGGTTTGGGTAGATTTTGTTTGTTTTTTCATTTTCATAAATTTCCCATACGATGCAACCTAATTAATGTTCCATGCCCTGAGTAAGTTTAAAGAACATATATAGATAAATTATGTATTAAGCAAAGAAGGGCTATAATGGCAGCAGCAGCAGCAGCAGCAGCAGTTGTAGCAGCAGCAGTTGTAGCAGCAGCAGCAGCAGCAGCAACATCACGGTCATCATCATTACTTCCATCCAAATTATTATAAAATATGGTTATTTAGAATCGCAACTCACTTGCGAGTTATAATTAGCCTACAACGGGGATAATGCGCCGTTTGTTCGCCCAGGAAGCAATGTCCTCAACCGCCGCATGATATCGCTGCCGATTCGCTGCACTTCCGTCTTCTGAAATACAACCGGAAATAAAGCGCGATCGAGTAGTTTGTTTGTCATAAAAATGGCGCGTCACCAAGGGCAACTGAAGTGTCCTGCCGCAAGACGTCATGTCTCCACGGTGAAGCGCCGACGTTGAGCAAAGTGATAGACACATATTTACTCTGTTATAATATAACGTATGGATATTTGACAACTTCTCAAATTACTATTTTTGGACTCTTATTTTTTCAAATAATTGAACAAATTTAGCCCTATATTATTGTACGTTATATGTAGTATATCAAATCGTCCATGTCCTCGCCTTGCCCTGCATACTGGGACAATTGTGTCATTAGCGTCACGTGCTTATTTTTCACTATATCGCTCATGCAATACAACTGTTGTCCACATTTTTACATATTTTAATCAAAGTAAAGGCATTCTTTGATGTTACCAATAAAAAGAGATACTTGATACATTAACCGCTTCTATAATATACAACGATAAAATATAAAAATGTATCATTTATTGTAAACATATTTTTAGTTTTCAGTTGCTTGACTCGCTTCATTATCATAAATAAAATAGTTGTCTTATCAATACGATACAGTAGCGTTTTCAAAAAATGTCCATGTTCACGCTTTATACTGCAGATTGAGACACGGAGAATTTTTAAAGCCTAAACATATATGAATATCCTTGTGTCAAAAGCGTCATACAATTTCCTTCACCGTGTAGTTCAAGCAATACAGATCCTATCCAATTGTGTTTTTGTTTATAAGAAAAACCAAGCCAGTGCCGTAGTCGTATTGTGTCTTGTGCTTATGTCTGGTGATTGACAACCGAGTCGATTGAATATACCCATGTATGCTGGCAGCTGACGTTTAAGAAAAAATGAGCTGCAGTTAGATGTATTTATTTGTACCGAAACCATTCACTGCCATGTTTGCGTGGAACGGGTTTATTTGCACTTATTCGCTTAGGTCGTGTGAACGTGTTAACGAAATCGGCGCTTAATGGCGCAGACAGGAAACGTCCTTTGTTCCGCCAAAGCACTTGCAGCGCCATTGTTCTGAGGACGGTATAATGCTCTATCTCTCCCGTTGGTTCCTTGACGGCATGTGCTAATGCTCTACCGCTGACCGTTCTTTACATAGCCTCTCTCGTTGAATCGATGGTCACTTCCGCATAATCCTGTACTCACTGACGATTAAGTCCGTTTGACGCCAAGCACGCGGTAATGGAACTATCGATCTTATGTGTGTGTGTGTGCACAGCGGAATGAGTGCGGTGTCCTCGTGGATATACGGTTGGATGGTGTGCGCTTGTGCGTGCGCGGCCGTGCGTGGGTGCCAACGATAGTCATCGCGATTGCGCGCGCGCGCGCGCGTGTGTGTGTGCGCGCGCGCGTGTTCGTGTATGCGTATGGTTTGTATGTGTATGTGCGTGCGTGCGTGCGTGCTTACGTACAAACACCCTGCTTCATCGTTATGAACCAGATGTGACGTTATCTCCCCCCGGTAGATTCACCAACTGTATACCGGGTTTTAGCTGCTACCTATTCTGGATCAAGCATGATATTTCATATAGGCCTTATTGTTGGTAAATTGTCTGAAAAAGTTATAATTATTATTCTTGCAGTTATTATCGTCACCAGTGGCCGGTTGCATGACACACACCTAAGTCCAAATTCCGCCCAAGTTAGGGTCATTAGCTCCTAGGTGGCACATAGTCATTAAGGGCGGTTGCATGACACGCACCCAGCTGAGTACGCATATGGCAGGCCGATAGGGCCATAAACGCGGTACACTTAACGCGTTAAATAAGAGGTTAACGCGTTGAATTAGCATCCAATGAGAACGCCAATAAGTTAACGCGCTAACTTAGCAACCAATAATGACTCGAAGAAGTTAACGCGTTAACGTATCAACCAATAAAGACTCATTTAGCTATGAATCAGATGTTGAACCAATGAATAAGGATCTTAGTTAAATGTATTAAGGCGGGAAGACTGTATAGTTCCGTCATCCTGTTTAATGTGCATTACAAAATGCCTCCTCGCCGCATTCAGCGAGCACAGGAGCGACTACAGAGTAGTTCTAATTCCACCTTGTTTTGGCACGATTTAAACGTACCCTCGATGACTGCCTCCGGCTTGCCACAACAGACCACCTTCCGGCTTCAACTAGAGCTGCATGCATCACTCGGTAAGCTTCAAGGTTAAGCATAGCAATGGAATTGGGGGATCTAAAATGAGCAAAATAGCGTGATATCGTTTATGGTAGGCCCCCAGCCGTCTCTGCAATTCCTTTTACACCACAGTTGTATACGTTGACTGTCGGGTTTGGGGCCAAACTTTGTTACCCGGTAGTTAACCCTACTATAATTTAGTGGTGATTCAGTTACTACAGTTAAGGCAAAGTGGCATTGCCTAACAGTCCCGCCCTACTAAATATGCAATATAAATATTATAATCAATGTAATTATAAACAACAGTTAATACAAATATACAACCTTTTCATGTATATAACCTAAAGTAAACATTTCTCTTATAGATTAGAAGCATTAGAGACGCATACAAGGAGGGCAAATGGAACTTTGCTACCAGAGAGCGTTGCTGAAGAATTACTGTAGTCGCTGGGGCCAATCATAGAAGAATTTAGGAAAGGAAATGTTGAAAGTCAAGGTAAGAAAATAAATTAAGTAACTTTTAAAGTGAATTCGAACACAAACTATTCAATGACGATGTGTATTGGCCTTACATACCGAGTGTGATGTGAATTGAAAGGAAACTATATGTTGCTAATCACAGTATGTTAGCTTTCATTTGTCAAAGGTCATTCCGTAAAAGTAGTGTTATACATGTATATCCTGTTGGTACTGCATGTTGAAGCTGTCTACTTCTCTAATCAAGAATATGCATCATAAATATTTCAGGTTATCAACTCACTTCCACACAATAATAATACAATTATAATAATAAGCTTTACTCAGCTATAATACAAATAATTTTATTCTATTACACAACTCATCCACACATACATACAATACATAACATGGTACAGAAAGAATATTAACAAATACAATTATTATATTTTATTGTATATTATATACATACATACTTTCATTTAATGTGATGACACATCAACCATATAATCACATGAATGTCTTAGTGTGGTTGGTCGTCTCCAGCTATGCATGCATTTTGCAGTGCGGATCGGTTACCATTCTGAAAGGAACGAGAGACCAAGATCAATGCGAGGTGCCCCAAGATTTGCCATTAGTAATCAACAGCTTCGTTTCTTGTTCCAATGTGGGTTTGCTGCACCACGCATGAGCCAGCTGCTCGGCGTCTCTGTAAGGACTGTTAAACGGAGGTTAAGGTAACCAGGTGAAGAAATATTTATGTCACTAACAAATTAACTTATTCAGATCCTTTATTTTTTGTATTTTACATTTAATTTAATCTAGCAGTGAACCTGTTTCAAAATAACTATTGTAAAAACTACTCATTTTCCCGGTCAATATGAATGCAATATACATATATGGTTTCTGAATAGATTATTATATGTTGTCTTTGGGACACACACGCATGCACGTACACGTATTTCCTGTTCCTGCCATGTTGACAATGAAATAAAGCAGGTATATGTATTCATGTCACAATCATAAATTAACTACATACACATATGAGAAATAAAGTAGATATATGTGCTTTTCTCATGATTTCATTATAAATAAATAGTATGTCATACAAAAGTGAGGAATTAATATTAATTATAAATTATGCCTGACCACTCAACAAGTACGATACCAATGGTGTGTATTAAGACCAAAAACATACGGTATGAAACAGTTCATACCTCACTAATGTTATACATTTATCATGTATAGCATTCAAACAATGTTTCATGCATCTTAAAAGTCATTCAATGAACTCCTAATTACATGGTGACTAAATAATAATTGTCTGTTAGAAAAACATCCAATTGCAGGACGTGTGGCTTGAACCTGAGGGGATGATTCACTCGCATGCCTGATGACGAGCTTGACAGGACTGTGAAGAACTGCATTGGTGAGAATCAACGAATTGGTCCAAATGCTGTAAAAGCAAGACTATTCTCACAGGGCATCAATGTGCAGAGGTGGCGGGTGCGAAATAGCATGATGCGTGTGGATCAAGGAGGCATTGCTCTCAGGGCTGCAATGACCATTCAGCGTCGCACATACACTGTTGCTGGCCCTAACTCTATCTGGCACATAGACGGCAACCATAAGCTAATCAGGTGCGTGTACAAACTATAAACTTTGAAAAACAAACCTTGCATGACAACAACGTAGATAACGTAAAATAATCCAAATAAATAATGTGTATTCTAGGTTATGTAAATCACAGGAAATTAGTAAAGTTATGTAATGATAATAGTGTTGTATTAGTCAAGGCCTTGTTGCATAAATCTGGCATTGTTATATTATCATCATTATAACTCATAGTTGTGAATGCACAACTACAATTTATTCCATAAGTAATATTACTAAAGAAACAGTGGCAATGTTAGTGGCCATGAACAGAATGCACTGGTACAATGCTGATACTACATCTAGTAAGTACTGTGTTAATTTTTGGTGAAAGACACTAAATGTCTTTTGCAGGTGGAAATTTGTGATTCACGGAGGAATTGATGGATTTAGTCGGTTGCTTGTTTTTCTGCAAGCATCCCCCAACAACATGAAATCCACTGTACTGAGGCATTTTCTCACAGCCACGAGCACCTATGGTTTACCATCAAGGGTGCGAGTTGACCATGATGGCGAAAATAATGATGGGTGGACACCTGGAATGGGGCCACCAATCTCTACTATGACCTGTTCCATTTCCTAGAACATCAAGGTTACCTTGATATAAACAATCAGAACCACATGTGGGCACTGCACTACGTATTTCTGCCCCGTATTAATCGGGAATTGCAGGCCTTTGTTGCCCAGTGGAACAATCACGGCCTGAGAACTGAGCACTATCAAACGCCTGTACAACTGTTTGTGGGGCGCAGTCTGGAGCTCGCCAACACAGACCTGACAGCCATGAACAACATCTTCCGAGAGGCAGACAGTGTGTCTACCTCAGGAGTGGATGGCATCGAGTGGAACGAGTCTGCTTCTGGGACTGTGGACGTAAGTGAAGTGTCATGTCCAATCTCGGCGCAAGCAATGCTAAGATTGCAACAAACTATAGATCCATTGTGTGAATCTCCTGACCTTGGGATTGACCTGTACTTGCAAGTGTGCCAGTTTATTACAGACAATGTGTAGCATCACTGCTATGTGTCGTCCATGCAACTGGGTTAGTTTAGTATGGGCCACAGTCACGAAAACTACCAAGTACCGGTAGAGAGCAATGGTAAACATAACACACATATCACACCACAAAAATGTTACTATGTAATATGTATTCAATGTTGAGGTATGTCTTCCTTGCATAGCAATTACTCTTTGACTACCCGCAGAGGTCTGTGTAACAAAATGTATGTGTTAATGCTGCTTCCAAAACTTGCTTATGCTTATTCTGGTTAATTAACAAAAGTAAACGACACATTTACACAATGAACTCACTCTGTTGTTGTGGATTATTGTTTTGTTTTTTTGTTACAAATATTAGTATATGTATAAACTAATAGTATATTTCGGTAGCAGCTTTAAAATGCACTCCCTACTCTACCATTTACCGAAAAAATCACTGCATACAATGCAGCTTGAAAAGAAGTTGGTACTTTTCTCAGAGTTAGTGATGTCCGAGTGTGAAGCATACATTGTCACCCGACATATGCATGTGTTCACATCTGGATATCTCTGTCGTTCAACGTGGTTGAATGTTATTGATGGAGGCATGTCAAACCCCTCAGCTGGAACTCGATCTGCCCCAGTGATCCAGCGCATGACATCAGCAATTGACAACTTGCGTCCCCTGCAGACTACATCACCAGCTGAAATGCAAAAAGTCATTCAGAAGTCATGTAAATTCTTTACTACTTGTATTATATTATATGAACATTTACTATGTTGAAGATTATGTGTATTAATGTTTGATTTTCAGATAGTTATTATATTTACTCGCTTCAGCAGAGACCGTTAGTGGTGTTAGAACACAGCTGCACGAGGCATTCATAGTTTATGTAGAACATCTCACTATGCTTTTTGCATTATCCTGTTTTCATGAAATTTACAAAAGCATGATATTCATGTGTAAGGAATTAATTCTGGTAAACTATTTGTGTAAACTTGTTGTACAGTCTATATGAAATAGAAGACATATATTTTAATTTCCTATTTATGATGTACAGTGGAACCTCACTATCAAGTCCACACTCAGGACTGGGCAAGTGACCTAATCAGTGAGGTGACCATATTAGTGAGACTAAATTCCTATACTTTTCTATTACAGAAATCATTGGGGTGGCCTTAATTGTAAGGTGGGTGTATTATAGAGGTGACCGTAAATTGAGGTTCAACTGTATTAGCGGTTGTATGAAACATACCCTCAACAGCCATGAGGAAGTAGTGCCAGTTGAGGGCAATCTCCTCCTCGACATCTCGGCTGCTGCTTCCTTCAGGGGACAGTTTTATCTGAATCAAACTTTCCAAAGCAGCAGCAGAGTTGACCCTTGTGGCTGGCTGATCCTGCAGGAGGAACTGTCCCACTTCGCCTCCGTGCTGACGACACAAGTTCAACACCCCAAGTGTTTCCAATCCTGAAATATTCAGGCATTCAGACTTGTGAACCTCCATGTTTCAGATGTTTATGTGTACAGTCACAGTGAAATACTAACCACACACAAGTAATAATACCTGCACATTAATTTGGTTGTACCTTTAGTAACATTTACTCGTCATTTTGGCCCAATAAGAAAACAAATATCATTAGTTTACAATGATGTAATCCAAATTGACTTAATAATTATATATTCATATTACAAAGTAATTGAGTTGCATTCTTAGTAACTGTAAATCATTCATATGTGGTAAACTATCTATTTCAGATGATGATGTGTCTACTCATAGTTAACTAACAAACACATGCATCAACAAACTTGACATAAGACGAGAAATGTCATTAACACTACAACCTACCCTCAGCAAACTGATCAAGTTCAGCCTTTTGCGCCAGAACTGTGTGGTGCAACACAACTGCTGAAATGATGCTGGGGATGTTGTAAATGTCCAGCTGATGAATGAACTTTACAATACCCCAGTCAAGTCTGTTAGGCAGCAGGTCATCGATCTTCGCCTTCAGCTGTGTTGTGCTCCGAATGTCTCTCAGCTGATACAGAAATGTACCAATCATAAATACGTGGTTCATGTCTGTTTTGCAGGCGACAAGAATGATACCGGATAATCTTGACCATCCGTTTATAAAGTATAATTAACTGATATATTTCTAAATTCAATACCTCAAATTTACATTATTACCAAATAGTCACCAATGAAGCTTCATGTTACACTTCTCTCTCCAACTGTTACCGGAAAAGGCTTAATGCCATCTCAGGTCTATTTATGTGTTAACATATTATTCTTATTTACTGGAACAGTTACGACTACATAAATATGTTTTATGAGACTGTTAGATAAACAAATTGTTGTGGTAACATCATGCCAAACAGCACAGAGCAGTTTTTACTTGTGGAATTAGAAAGCATGCAGCAAAGCATCAATATATAAGTAATACAATACTAACTGAACATCTAAGCCCTGTGTAATGTGACTGAAAACACTTACCTCGCGCAAGGCCGCCTGTAGCAATGGATCCGGCACGTCATCAATGTTGTCAGCATCAAGGCTCCCACGAATAAGATAGTTCATGACTGGAGTGGACAAGCACTGAAGGCCCAACCCTCCCTGCAGGGCTGTCAGGGCAACAAGCTGGCCCAACTGTCTGAAGGTACCACGCTGCAGACTTGCAGTGTCATGGCACAAAGTCTTCCTGCCAGGAGTGCCCTGCACGAAGGATGATCCCCGCATGTCGTTCATGAGGAGGGAAGAGTACTCCCTCCTTGGGCCACCGTGGTCTTGGCCAGACTCCCCCAGAAACTGTACTCTCAGCGGTCGCTGCAACAAAATGCAACCAATTTTATATGTATTTGAGAACAATTTAACTGTCCTCTATGAATTGTGTATTATAAACATATTATAACTTGATTTTAATACGATAATTGGCTATTTATTTTGTGGAAAAAGCGTACAAAAGCCTCCGACCCCTCCCCCTTTGCATACGGTTTGTACGCTTCGAGAAATGTCGACAATTTGGGACGACCCCTTAACAGTCCGACCGATGTGTGAGACATTGATTGCACTTTAGTTTAGTGAAATGTGTCCTTGTTTGGTATTTATATCATGCTTATTCACACTTAGTCTTTTATTTCTGCTTGAGTATAAGCAAAGAAAATCAATACGGAATCTTCGACATGCAGTTACAAGAGGTGCCACTCAGTGAATATACAAGTGATTAACGGCATTGATTACATGAATGAACCACAACGTAAAAATGTCTCTTTGTACTTAATTACAAATGAATTTAAAATGTTGTCAATGCATTAAAATATAACTAACTAGCCACGTTACCCGGCATTGCCCGGGGGAACAGGCAGCCATATGTGACAGACATCCCCCAAAATGTTTCCAGCCTACTTGCGTTAATAAATTGTAGCTGATCAGTGGCCTTGTTGTTAGGAATCCCTTTTGTTAGAAATTGCACCCGCTCACCAACTTATATGTGAGGTAACACATACTTATGCTTACTGAGTGAGGGTTGAAACTGATCTGAAAGATAATGAAACATACATGAGTTTACCAATTAGATATATACAAAAACATGCATTATGCATCATTTTTTATTTGTTCTGATCAATGAAAACAAACTACAGAAATCAAAGTACAAAATGAGCATGTCATTAGAATGAGTGAGATGTCATTGGAATAATGACTACTTACTGTTGGAGTGCCAGTGTCAAGGAAAGGTGCATGTGATCTGGCGTGAAAAAGATGTACTAAAAGACTGTTAAATTTCTCGAATACATTTAGAAAAAGGTTCATGAATGAGGAATAGAGTGAGGAAGTCAGAAGGATGGTGAGATATGGAGGCAGGATACTCGCAGTGTAGAAAATGGTCAGAGGACATTTGCTGTGTACACTATTAGTAGATGCATCACAACCATGGAGAATGTGCAAAGGGGGCATTAAAAAAAAATTTGAAGAAGTTATCAGGCATGTGGAGCCAGAGACAATGTTGGCTGTGACAGTTGACATGAGTGCAAATGTGGGAAAGGTTTGTGGGAAATCTTGGCAGGTGTATCGGAGCAAAATTTATAACATGCAAACATTTTGTTAGATATCTAGCAGAGGTTTATGTTGGAAATACAGAATGACACAAAGTGCCTAAATAGATCCTGTAGACAATTTCTCACCTGTGGTGCATCACCAGCCACATCAACAGCAGTGGATGTAGACGACTCAGGAGCTACATCTTCAGCTGATGGCTGTCAACAATGAATGTTATGGTCATAAACTTCTAAGCAAAAATTGACAAGTGAGTGAAGACATACGTCATAACGACACATTAATACACTATGTACACAAACGGCTGTCAAAGATTGCATAACAGCATTGATTACATGAAAGAACCACAACGTATCCATGAATAAGTGATTTAGATATATCTACTTGTTATCACAGGTACCTTTATTGATAGTAAAATACAAAGGTACTGGAATATGGAAGAAAGATATTTTGAGCATTTTTTGTCTAAAAACACTATTCTAGCTGCAATACCTCCCCATAAACAGTTAATTAATCAAGTGTACATGTACACTGGAACATTTTACGTTCTCCTTCTGCATGTTTTCATAAACACTGGGCTGAAACAAACAATTATTAAAATGCAAAACATTTCACAGCCCCCCCCCCGCAGTAGCTTTCATACATACTGTTGTATTGGGAGTGCGCACATCTCTTCTTTGGTAGTGACGGTGGACGATAGATGGAATTTCAAAATCATCGTCACCATTATCCAGAAATGCCTAACACAATGACAACTTGTGTACTCATTGGGGGAAACTACTGCCTATGATGTGTTGCATGATTTGTGTTTGTGTCACATGATATGTGATAAATGGGTTAATGAAACGTCCTGAAGTGGTACACAACTTGCATAATTGGTTTACTGCTTATACACCTCCACAAATCTAAAGTTAAAGGAAGTTTGTTACAAAATAAAAACAATTTGAAAAGTACACTCTATTTTGCCTTTGGCTAGTCATTGTTTTCCAAACCAAATCAAAATTGTGTATTAAATATTTGATATACTAAATTTTCTGCATTATTATTAACTTAATCATTCCATACAGACTTGTGTACAAAAATATACAGGGTATATACCAATTGCCAACTGTATATGCATAATTTTTTATATAAGTATATCATAATTATTCAAAAGACATTTCAACACATGCTATACATGTATGCATCAACTAATTTAGAAAATTCCTTACCTGTTGTGTGCCAGAAGCCGCATGACTGGAAGTGGAATTAGAGGCCACTGGAACAACTTCTTCCATTTGCTGTTGAACACAAGAAATTAAACCGTCATGACAAATGTTGAATGCAAATGTTGACTAGATATGTAATTTCTATGTATAATTTCAAATACCATGTTTACAATACATAACTGAATTCAAGTTTTTTAAACAAT
>CM034544.1:26795857-26865857 GCA_020002185.1 Paraescarpia echinospica
GAGAGGCAGGGTGTTGACGCAGCATATTCTGAAGTTGCATTCGTCTTCGATGGTGTTGTCAAACCAGTTGCAACCGCAGTTGATGTCGCAGTTGACATCGAAGGTTGGATGTCATCAGTGACATGCGTTGCTGAAATTAATTGTTCCGGATAAGTATGCAGCAGATCATATTGAATACTTGTTGTGGATAGAGAGGAACACTGTAGGTGAATGTAATTATCCTTAATTACCCTAACCAAATAAGGTTTTGAATGTTGAATTCAACTTATTCTACAGTACAAAACTCTGTATAGAAACCTTACAAGTGTTTATCCTAGTGTTATTCATGATGATAATAATTATTATGATGACGATGTCTACCATAATCATCATTAAGCATCAACATCATCATTACAATCATCATCATCACTGTTGTCATTGTCATCATTGTCAACATCATCTTCATCATCAACATCATGATCATCATCTTCATCCACATTATCACCATATTAATGGTCATACTAATAAAGATATAGCTGAAAGAAACAAACAAAATCCAGCTTTTCAGTGTGGCAACATACTACACATCTGACATGGAGGGATTATTGCGAGACATCACTGGTAGGGACTGGTACCATTTGACAGCGGCCGGCAATCGAACCATTAAATTAATTTTAACAAATACTGTGAATCAATGTCATTAATTATTGAACAGGGTCCGTACACTATGACATATACCAAATTCAAGGCTATTTAAAGGCTTTTCAAGACTAATGAAAGAAAAAATCAAGGCTATTTAACCGGGTATGAATTGGCACCAGGCCGCTGACCGCAATCCACAGCTGATCAACAAAAGATGGAGTGACATGAAAATGCTAAAAAAAAAAACAGACTTGGGTGGAATGGTTAGACTGCCTAATGTGTCTATAGAAGCATGGGCTACTAAATATAAGCAAGTACCCATAAAAATTATTGGTCAAGGAAGATCAATTTGAATGAACAGGAAGCCCTTCAGCATGGTGGTGTGAATGGACACTGTCACAGACACCAGTGGCTGGGCCATTTAGTGAATACAGACAATGTGCCGAGTTTGTACTCAAGCCAAACAACTGGCAGGTCAGGATACCCAAATCCCAATGCAATATCAATGGTGAGAGTTGTTAAGTTTCAAATAAAAACAAATAATTGAAAATACAATTTAACAACTGTAGTGGCCACAGCTACTTTATATGACAAGTGTGTGAAGTGCATATGCATGCATGCATGCATGCAGACACACACACCTCACACACCTGTCATGTACAGTAGCTGCCACTGCAGTTGCTAAATTATTGTATGTTCAATACTAGTTATTGTATGCATTACTATGCAACATACAAATAAATTAAAAGTTTTATACGCACCTTTTGGCTTCCAGCTCATCAGTAGTTTCCTGCTCTGAATTGGCTTCAAACATGGCTTCAAATCCGATTCTTCCACCAAACTTAAATCTTTTGTTGTTTCAACACCAATTGATATCAAAAGGTCCAGAATCGCTTCAAGAATGTCTGGTGTCAGTGATGGCAACACCTCACTAATGGATGATTTTATATCCTCCATCCTATAAAATATTTATGTGCACAGTCTCACGCAGTTATACTTCTAAAAAACCATTACCTGGCTAACATGTGATTGTTTGTGTTTTGTGGAAACAAATCATGATTTATCAGCAGTATATGTTTTATGAATGGTTTGGCAGGTTACACTTAGCCAGTAAAGGAACTGTAGTTAATCCTCTACTTTGTCAATGACAGCATGGTGCAAAAATATTACCAGGGACCCTTTGATGTTATAAGCAGGCAAAGGATAATAATCCAGAAGATACTGATGAGCAATGCAACTAAGGCTGGTACCCTTTTCAGTAATACTGTAAGCACCGATGTTTGCATCAAAGATTGTATGAACAGGCTGTACTACAAAGAACACCTGATCTGAGTAACGTATAAGCACCAGAAGAAGTTCGCCAAACAAAATTCCAGCATCGGTATGTTCAAGCGGAACATACAACCCTTTCTTATATTCAGTGCCCATCACTGTTACTGTACTTGTGACTACAGTGTCATCATTTGAGAAGCACATGGGTATTACTGCATTCTGAATTGCATTCGTGTAAGTGTCCTCAAAGAATGGAATTGCTTGGTAACACTGAACTGTTCTGGGGAAAATATCACCAGCACTTAAATAGGCCTGCAATAACTGATGTCGTTCAGCATGCAATGACACAAATTTCGAAAATTTGACACAGACCGAGCACACTTTTTGAAATAGCAGTGCTTGCTTTCAAAACGCATAGTCCATAACCTTATCAAAGGCCCAAACAGTAATATCAATTCAGGATAATGTGCCATGTAGTGATGTTTGGGTTTCACCATACTCTCTGGAAACAGTGTGGCACGCATATCAAGGTAATCTTCAGTTACCACTTTAAGATAGGCCACCTGACCAAGAGTGATTGCTGGCGCACACACAATACACACAATCTCACGCAACTGTAACAACAGCTGCCAAACGGCATCATCATAGTCAACTATCCTGCTTGCCAGAATAAGTGGAATCAACCTCAACAAACACCAATTTTGGGCTGCATGTCCACCAATCTTTGCACCCCCTGCACTAATGTTGTTGGGTTTGTTTCCTGAATCACTCCCAAGGTATTTGAACTGATCTACAAGTTTACTAAGCTCTGTATATGTAAACCATTTCTTTTCTTTGACGAAATACTTGATGCATAGAGCCAAATCATAAGAAACAACCCCTTCAAATAAGTCATGACCAAGGCATGGAGGCAGGCCTGGTTGACATACATGGAAATGATTTAGTTCGTTGAACACAGATGCAAATTTGATCCCATGAACAAGGCGATCTTCTGATACAGCGATACTAGCATCACTGTCATAACTCTCCTTGGTGCGAGGCTCACCCAAAGAGTACGGCTTCATCAAAAAATTTGTTCGTGCAATATTGCAGTACCGACAAAAGTATTCACTGGAACTAAAATTCTCAGTGAAGCCACCAATACAATGTGATCCCAAATTATCACCGACAATACACAACACAGTTGCATATAATGTTTGTCCATTTGCAATAGTCACCCCATCATCTTCCAACGTCTTCAGATCTGTAAATAATTTAGAAAATACCTTGTCATGGCCAAAGGTTTTGAAATCAGTTTCCCTACAGAGCAACACAAGCTGCATATGATCAACATTTGATCTATTGTGAGGGAATATGTCTGCAAAGGTCATGTAAACTGCTAATACCTTGTGCTTTCTCTTGGCAGAATCCAAAGGATTCACTACTTCAAAGGCATCCTGGTAAAGTATTATTTTAACAGAATCTGGCTTATCAGCAAAAAATGTATTTGACTTATACATCTTGCCATCGAGAACATCTGTAAGGATGCCATTCTCTGTCTGCCTCTCTTGAGTGGCAGCATGTTGTTTTCGAATGGACGAATCACCAAACAGAGATTGTATGGTCTCAGCTACTGGAACGTACTGATAATACCTTTGTGAAATGCCATCACCTCTTCCTAAACACATCTCAATTGGGTTGACATACCGAAAAGTTGGATTTGAAAAAAGTCTTCCTTGTGTGATCTGATCGTAATGCACCATCATTACAAATCTTCCATAAATCGTCCTTCATACTTGCATCAACAATATCCTTAATTTGTTGCTCATCAATTGACAAGTCCATTAAGGTTGATGATAATTGATGTGCAAAGTATTCTTGGCCAACATTATGGACTTCCTGAAATTCATCAATGATGTGTTGAACTGTAGTAGCAGGAAGAAGATGCTTTGCTTGCAACTTCAAATAAAACAGACCAAGGTTTGTCATATAGTGTTTTTTGATAGTAGAACCATCTAACAATGCAACGTTTTGCCCATTTTCTGATATTTCATCATCAGAGTCAGTGCTGTCAACTTCCAACACAAGCTGTAGATTGCAACCATCAGTTTTCTCTACTGGGTTACATTCAAGAATATAACCGGAGGCAATACTCTCCACAGAACAATTCCTATGAACACGGGAAATGTGAGCAGAAAACGAGGACCGTCTGTTGAATTTCTTTAGACAGTTCTGAAATGGACAGTCAATGTCAAGCCCTGTTTCGATGTGGCTGCGTAAATGAGCAAGAAGACTGCCGAGGTCTTTACATTGGCTATTGCAGGTTGATAGCTGGCAAATCAGAGGAATGTTTATGTCTCTATATCTGGCAAGGGCATTGCCTTGTCTCCTATGCTTATGATATCTAGAGATGTGGCACTTCAGACCTTCATATGTAGAACAGCGTTGTAAACAGCTTTCCAGGGGACAAGGAAAAGTAATGTTGTGAACATTTCTATGGAATTTGCAGTGAAACACATAAGAATTGAGAGATGAAGATAAATGGCCACATGAACTACAAGCATACATAGTGATGTGTTGTTCACTGTATCAATTATGACAGTCAAAATGTCAGTATTTTTACTGTAAGGAATCCATTTCTATGGAATTTGCAGTGAAACACATAAGAATTGAGAGATGAACATAAATGGCCACATGAACTACAAGCATACATAGTGACGTGTTGTTCACTGTATCAATTATGACAGTCAAAATGTCAATCATTATATTGTGATTACATTTTAGCCACTTTTATTGGACTTGGAGCATAATTATTACAATATGAATTGCGGTATGCCTATGACAGCCTATAAACGTCCTTTTTCAGTACTAGATATGTTATGGAACCTATATGTTTTGCCCACATAAATAAATCATCTTAACTTAATTCATCCTAAATTAGCGATTAGTAACTAACTTAATGAAAGACGGCGTGGTACACACAGCCTGGGCGATATAGCAGTTTCCGTATTTAAATCTTCCAATTTCTAAACTAATAAAATACAGCTTTCAGTATCACATGGCGTAACATTTGCATTGCTTACCTAATCCTCCACCGGGTCTAAATTTATGTAGATTTACTGAACTACAGCCACCAATATAACACCAGACATAAAAGTCGCGAAGTTTTTGCGAAACGCAGCCTTTCCGAAATAATCTGAATTCGAAGCTGATTAATCCCAGTTCAAAGCGAGGCTTAGCAATATCTTTCGCTACATTTGGCGGCAAACTAGTTAATTACTTCTTCTCAAGCCTGCCGATAATGCTAGACGCGCTCAGGTCGTGACTCGCGGGGATGGAGTTATATCATTGATCGTTCTCTGACTAGAGTGATAAGCTAGGCTGGCCCACTGCAGCGACCCTGCTGGCCATCATCCCACTGTAAGGCAGAAAGAGTTGTATCCACTGCTGAACACATAGCACACCACTGTTTGACATCAACGACATGCAATAAATGTCTGGCAGAGGAAATGTTTGACTTGCAGATGTGTCGCTGTGCTCCCTGGATAAGGTGACTAATGGTTAATTAATGGGGTAGGCCGCAGACACTAACTTAGTCATTTGGGGAAGGGTTGTGATCTGGAAATGAGATTAATCTGAGGTATAGTATCCCAATGGGATTATCCTCGGCTGTGGACAGTCGGGTGGCACACACGGGTCAGAGGTGTCAAGTCTACCCATTTGGCAATAGAACATGTCCTGTTTCTTCATTCTTGGGACAATCTCACGGCCTACCGCTTTAGTACCAACATCTGCCGTCAGATAGATAGTTCACGGTTTAAGAAAGAATTGAATTACTCATTGTCAGTCCAATTATACAGCCTAACCAACATTTCACGTTGGAAATGCCATGCAATAAGTAAATATATCCTAAATTTGAAATAGTATCTGGCCATGGAGCGGTTCCCTATTCTGCATGCACCACCCATCGCGACTGAGGCTCATATATGCACAAGATCCTCATCTATCGCGATCACATGAAAAGCGGTAGATCTACTGCATTAATTTTTTGTGAAGAATTACTTGGCACATTTGTGTGTCTGTTTTTAACTCTCAACAACATTTGGAGGCTTGTTAATTAACTGTCAATATTGATTGTGACACATCAGATATGGTATATTTCATGTGTAGCTTACAGCTTTTGCGACTTGTGATCTCTCTGTTCTCTCCTTGTAATATAGCACGTAGACCTAGATAACTGTAGTAAAACAGGCAGCGTCACAATTTTGTTCAGGCTTTGTTTTACATGGCTTTTAAATAGGACGATATACGTACTTGGCGTTTACATGTGGTTCAGCGTAGCACAACACATTGTTACAAACACCTACGAAAATGTGTTTTATGTTTTACCTAATTAAAAGCATTGGCCTGCTGTGGGCCAACAATGTTTACGGAATCGTGATTTAGACTCTGTTTTTTCATCCAATTAATGCTTAAATGTTTTAAGTGGCGAAAAAGGGAAGCAGCAGAGGGTTACTCAGGGAAGGGGATTCCTTAATGTTTCTCATCTGTCTGATATATTTTTAACACAACATTTGAAAGGTGGACTAAGATGAGACTTGGCAATCTAATTTTTAGCCAATTAATATAGTTAGTTTTTATGAATATACATACTGATTTTTGTGGCTTAAAAAGGAACATCGAGGGGGTGGGGTAGAAGGGGTGTACGTAACCGTTCTATATTTAAAGGCGATAATGTGTTCCTTGTTTTTCATTTATTAATTAATATTGCCTGGATACTGCCTGCAAAATTATCTTAGTTATTTTAGTAAACTCGTAACAATTTTCGTGATTTGAAAGTTCAGTCGGCGCATCATGTTCAAATGGTAAACAATGCATCTAGTGTCAAACAAGTTTCATTAGCAATTTCAACAAAGCGGTCCGAGTTGACCACAATTCCCTTTGATGTCCAATTTTCTCACGTTCAACGCAGACTTCCTGTTACAAATTATTACACTGGCTAATTCCTGGTGAAGTAGCAGCAGAGGAGCAACTAGACGCTCTCCCTTTAACGTGTTCTGTTTATGTCTGTACTTTCGGGATCAACTGTCCGAAAAGCTGCACTTGAGTGAAACTTTGCACTACACATGTAATAAATTATGAAAGTCTAAGCTATTTTGACCTACGTTTCATCGATAAAAAGGACAAGCTGTAGTAATTACATTTTAGTCAGTGGTGCATATTGAAGACACGCTTGCGTAACGGATCTATATGTTATAAATCACTAACAGTAGTATAAATTCATCGATCCAGTGCCTTTTTAGACAAGCTAAATAATTTACCACTACAGTCAGTGTGATTAATACAGAGACATGGCCCATGACATAAGAATATCCGACAGAAATACTCATGCGCCGTGGCTGTTATGACGTTTACAGTTGTGTCCATCTTAAAATCCCATGAGAAATGAAACTTTGTACGTTCAGTCATAAGTTCATATATTTGAGTTGTCCACTCACTGAATTTAATACCGATATTCTAAGCTATTTGCAAAACCCAAATCCTCAACGTGATGAGGTTAACGTACAATATTGGAAAAAGAAACAGAAGCATTGCTCTTGGTGTGAACTTGTATTTGTACACTATTGACCTGTTCGGAGATCGCACATTTTTGCGACTGCGCATGTACGAACATGGAATGACGCGGAAGCTTGCGTTCCAAACGTAAATGTAAACAGAAGAATGTATAGCAACAATTGCTTATTTTTAAATGTTGTTGCTGCCAGTTGATGTAACGTATTTATATGTGGCCTGTGCTATATACAGGCCTGTATAGTCGTCTTTATAGTCAAAATAGAGCCACCTTTGACCGCAAGTATCGCAGTCATTCTTGTCACGGTTTACTTCAATTGAATTTCGTGCTATCACGCGGCTATGCACTATGCAGACGAACGCAGTGTTACCCAGGATAGTTTGCGTAGAGCTGAAATGAACCGATCTACGAACAGGTCAAGAAACAGTCGATTAAGCGATTGCACGTTTCTCCCACACTGCGCGCAGTGACGCCACTCACAACATGATATAATTTTACACGCATGTGCTGAAGCGCGCAATCGTGGTTTTATTCTTAGCCGATAGATGTCGTATGTGTATTACAGCGTATGTACCGTAATTTTATTTTACGGGGAAACACCGTAAATATTACGGTAGATGCGCGTTAATTATACGGCAATCGTGGTTTTACGCTTATCCGGTAGATGTCGTACGTGTATTACAGCGAATGTACCGTAATTTCATTTTACGGGAAAATACCGTAAATTATTACGGTAGATGCCCGTTAATTATACGGTAATTTCTAAGAGTGCATCAAACTCTTACAACCAATTCTTTTGGGTAAATGCGTGAAATTTCAAATAGTACTTGTCAAATTTCAAATTGTACCAATCTCGGTCCATGGTGCTTACTGCTACAAGTCATAATTAAAGTTAAATTTATAATCTATATATATATATATATATATATGGATTATAACTTGTTATTACTTTAATGAATAAATGAACACACATGTACAGGGTATATATGCAAAGGTATGTTTTTAGAAAGCACACTAAAACAGCAATCAGACTATGATATATGTGATGACATTTCAGAAAACAATCACAGTACCATAGTAAAGGAATATTTGAACGTAGATTAAAAATAAGAGGCAGTTTCAAATCTTGGTTGTCTATGAATATTAAGCATATCATATTTTAAGCTAATTGTGATGATTATATTACAAATAAAATAATGGACTCTTGAAGAAAAAAGTATTTGTAGCATTGTCACCGTCTTCAAGAATATGGATAGTATATCCACTGAGACATATCAATTACCAGTAATATGATGCTAGTGCAATATTTGCTTTGTATAATACACTTACAAAGTGAAGAAAAAGAAGAAGATAGTGCTGGAAATATAATATCAGAAGGATTCTTAATGGCAGAAGACCTGAATGAGTACTTTAGTTCAATGTTTACCAGGGAAGATATTAGTTCACTGCCAGAACCAGAGGTTAAGTTTAAGGGGGCAGATTCAGACTATTTAGGACAATTAATTGTAACCCCGGAAATGGTAGCTAAGAAAATAAGGGCTATGAAGGATAACAAATCACCTGGAGTGTATGGGATTCCACCCAAACTACTATTGGAAATTGTAGAACAAATTAGCGTACCGGTTGCAACAGTTTTCAATTGGTCATTAGAAGAGGGAGTGGTTCCTTTAGAATGGAAAGAGGCAAACATTATACCGCTATTTAAAAAGTTTTCGAGAAACAAGTCGGATAACTATAGACCAGTGAGTTTAACGTCAGTGATTTGCAAATTATTATAAAGACTAATTAAAGATCACATGGTGGATTTTCTTGTTAAACATAACTTGATAAACCCATCTCAACATGGGTTTTTTAAAGCGAGGTCATGCTTAACAAATATGTTATGTTTTTTGGAAGACATCACTAAGTGGGTAGATGAGGGATCAACAGTAGATATCGTCTACTTAGATTTTCAAAAAGCTGTCGACAAAGTACCACATCAAATATTACTGTTTAAACTAAAGGCCCATTGCATAGGAAATGGTATAATAAATTGGATAGAAAAATGGCTGATTGACAGAAAACAACGTGTAGTAGTTGATGGGGAGGCTTCAAACTGGAAATCGGTATTGAGTGGGGTACCAAAGGGATCAGTACTAGGACCTATATTATTCTTAATATATATATCAACGATTTGGATGACGAAATAACAAGCAAGGTGTTGAAATTTGCGGATGATACAAAAGTGTTTAGAACGATTAAAAGTTATGGAGATAGACAACATTTACAAGATGATCTTGACAAGTTGATCAAATGGTCTGAAAAGTGGCAAATGCTGTTCAATTTTGGGAAATGTAAATGCCTCCACGCAGGACATGGGAACGAAGAGGTAGAATATACAATGGGGCGTACTGTACTAAGTACTACTATAAAAGAAAAGGACTTAGGTTTAACTATTAGTGCTGATATGAAGGTTTCAGAGCAGTGCGGAATTGCAGCTTCAAAGAGAAATCAAATCCTTGGATTAATTAGGCGAAACATAACGTATAAGGAAAACGAGCTAATAATACCGCTGTACAAAACAATAGTTAGGCCTCATTTAGAATATTGTATTCAAGCATGGAGGCCACATCGCAGGAAGGACATGGATATGCTAGAAAGAGTACAGAGGAGAGCAACTAAAATTATATAAAAACTGAGGGATCTTAGTTACGAAATACGCCTAAAAAAACGGCTAAACAACACTAGAGACCAGGAGATGGAGAGGAGATCAGATAGAAGTGTTTAAAATAATGAATGGTTATGAAAATATTGATAGAAATATTTTTTTCTCAGTTATGAATGATAGAAGGACTAGAGAACATAAAGTTACATTAGCGAAGGAGCAGTGTAGATTAGATATAAGAAAGTTCTCATTTTCACAAAGGACTGTAAATGAATGGAACAGATTATCTGCTGATTGTAAGTAAGTAAGTAAGTAAGTAAGTAAATGTTTATTTTTCCAACAAAAGATACATACAGTGTATATGGTATATCAGAATGAGTATGTCAGAAAAAAGGGGTATACTGAAGAAACTCTTGTATTTGTATACCCCTAAGAATTATTTACATACAACACGTGGAATATGGCAGATATTACATAATAGTACAATGTTAGTTATTATTGGCTATTATAATATAAATACAAAAAATAACACATTGATAGTAGTACTTATTTGACAATTAATAATTTATATTTTTAGTTGCGATATGCTCACTTATTGATAACAGTGTAGTGCAAGTTAGAATTGAATATACAGTTTTTGACCAATTACCTATTTTTAGTTATATATCTCGATCATGTTCCTTTTTAATTTACAAACAAATGCATGAAATGTTGACACCATTGTAGTACTGGAAGGTAATGAATTCCAGCGTTTTACACCATAGATTGCTAAACACTTTAGTTTAACGTTAGTTCGTACACATTGTCGGACATATTGATATTGAACTCGGGAGGAGTGTGAGGAAGTTTGTTTAGTAAACAAACACTGCACATTGACAGGTACTTGTAAATTGTTATACACTTTATACATAATTGACAAGATCTTAAAATCTATTAAGTCTTGAAATCTTAGTACTCTACATCTATTAAATAACGTATTGGTATGATGAAGCCTATCAACACCATATATCAGTCTAATCACCCTCTTTTGTAAGATTGTAATACAATGTACATTGGTGATATATGTAGTTCCCCAAACTTCACAACAGTAACTCATTATTGGTAAGAAGAGTGAATAATATAAAGTAAGTAAACTTTTGTTTCCTATGATATGACTTGCTCTATACATTACTCCAACTATTCTAGATAGCTTAGTCTTCACACTGTTTATATGATATTTCCAGGTAAGTTTTTCATCAATGTTTACTCCAAGGAATTTTGTCATGTTAACTCTATTAATTCTGTGATTGCAAAATTTTATATATAAGTCAATATTTATCTTACGGTTACCAAAGATAATGTAGTTGGTTTTTGATATATTCAGAGACAATTTGTTAACGGTGAACCATGTATATAGTTTATCTAGTTCACAATTAACAACATGTTTTAGTCTATGTACATCCGTGTCAGAATATAATATGTTGGTATCATCTGCAAACAGCACAAATTTAAGAAGTTCTGATACATTACATATGTCATTAATATATAAAATGAACAGTCTTGGGCCTAGCACAGACCCCTGTGGTACTCCACATGACACATTTAGGAGATTAGATGAACATTCATCTATTTTGACAAATTGACTTCTGTTGTGTAGATAACTTTCTACCCATTTCTCAGCCACTCCACGAACACCATAGAAATTTTGTTTTTTTATTAGTATTGAATGATTTACGGTGTCAAATGCTTTCTTTAAATCAACAAAAACGCCAAGTGTGTATTTTTTTTATCTAATGATGTACTAATTCCTTCAACCAGGTCAATCAATGCATGTGAGGTGGACATTGAGGATCGGAAGCCGTATTGACTGTTGGATAAGATATCATTTTTATCAATAAATTCTTCGAGTCTTTTATTATAGAGTTTTTCAAGTATTTTGGAAAATTGACACAACAAGGATATTGGTCTGTAGTTGTTAAATTCTGTTTTTGAACCATTTTTAAATATAGGTATGACTTTGGCTACTTTCATTCTAGAAGGAAAAACTCCATTTTCAAACGACATGTTAAATATTGCTGTTAATGGCATAATAATTGATTGCATAACTTTCTTTATGATATTCATACTTATTTAATTACTGTCTGTTGAGGTTTTGTTTTTACATGCTCCGATGATCCTACTGACTTCTTCTTCACTTACTGGATTTAAGAACATGCTGTTTTTATTTTTGTTTTGAAGATAGTCATGAAATGAGGCACCATTTACCGGTGGATCTATTTTAGCAGCTAGTTTTTTGCCAATGTTTGAAAAGAAGATGTTAAATCCATCTGCAATGTCTTTCTTGTTGGTAATTTTTCTACCCTCCATTACAAAATATTCAGGATAAGTAGATTCATTTTGCCTTTTATTAATAAGCGTATTTAAGATGTTCCAAGTTTCTTTATTGTTTTGTTTTTGGTCATCCAATAGTTTTGTATAGTATTCTTTTTCTGCATTTCTTAGTATTGTAGTTAGTTTATTTTTAAAATTTTTGTAACAATGTTCCGTTTCTTGTGATCTATTTTTTAGAAATTGTCTATACAAGTGGTTTTTCTTGTGACAAGCATTTTTCAATCCAGTTGTGAACCATGGCTTATCACTGATTACATGTTGTTTGGTTATTTTTCTAACTGGGCAATGTTTATCATATTTTTCCATAAATGTATCAATAAATATGCCATAGGCTACTTCAACATCTTTTGTGCTAAATACATTTTCCCATGTTTCACTTCTTAAATCTGCTATAAAAGAATTTGTGTTTTCATTTTTATGATTTCGTACTTTTTTGTGCATTTCTGTTTTCCTTTTAGTTATTTCATATTCACATAGTGTAAATATTGGGAAATGGTCAGTTATGTCGCTGATTAAAATACCATTTGTAGTTCGCTTGTTTATGGCATTTGTAAAAATGTTGTCAATCAGAGTGGTTGAATCTCGAGTAATTCTTGTTGGCTTAGTGATAAGAGGATACAGGCCTAAGCTATACATGGTGTCAATAAAATGTTTTGTACCTAAATGGTTGTCATGTTTTAAGATGTCTACATTAAAATCTCCACATAGAAACAGTGTCTTGTTGGTGTGTGTGTTTCCAAAGATGTTTGTTATGTTTTCACAGAAGATGTCTATGTTAGATCCTGGTTTGCGGTAGATACAACCTACTGTTATATTTTTTTGGTTTTCTATTATCAATTCCACTGTGATACATTCAAGGATATCATTTATTGATAAAGATTTACGTTCAATTTGAGTGCAGTTAATACTGTTATGTACGTAAATAGCAACACCACCTCCTCTAACATTTTCTCTACAGACATTAAAATACTTATACATAGGTAGGTTATGGTGTTGCATTGCTTTAGGATCATTCCAAGTTTCCGAGATGGCAATTACATCAAATACTATATCAGAAGCATGAATGTAGCTCTCAATCTGTTTGAAATTTGCATTTATACTTCTTGCATTGAAATGAATTAATTTAAACCGTTGTTTATCATTAATATCATTGGAGATACATCTCCATCGTGGATTTGAATAATATTGACAAGGTGAGTTATCATTACAAAAGTTATTATTGGGATCAATTATTGGACCAAGCTCATGTGCAATGTCTTCTTGGAGTTGAAATACATTTAGATTAACATCATGTCCTAATAAATCAACATCATCTGTCAGGCTAAGATCATGTTGTAGACGTAGTGTATTCTTACCATTATTGGCATCATATACTGGATTTATATCCACATCATATGTTGGATTTATATCCCTGTTATTGTTGTCAGTCATTGTTTATAGTTTGTTGAAGTCAGCTTGTCCACGGATTTGAATTGGAGAGGATGTTTCTGTTTTCTTGACGTAGAAGATGCTGTTGGTTGTCCATGTGCTGTGGATTTTCTTGTCTCTGCGGAGTGTGCGGGCGTGGTGGAAGAGTTCATTGTTCATTGTGTGGATGCTAGTAGCGTGAATAAGTTTAAAAACAAAATCGACACATACCTCAGAAGGGAGGGATACACATAAATAAAAGGGTCGGACTCTCGATAAGCCAACGGGCTTCCTTGTCATCCTGCCACCTAGAGTTAATTCTTTGGGTGGCAATCTTGTTAAATCTTGTTCAAACGTTCTAGCTTTGAAAAAATATATATATGTTGCAGAAGCCATCACAAGAATCTTAAACATAACGTATATAAAAATGCTAGAATAGATTGATAGTTAATTTACAGTAAATAATATTAATTTATTGATGACCTACATTTTAAATAATCTATGCTTTCATAACAAGCCAGGTTGATCGCAAACAAATTTCTGAAATTTCTGCATTTGAAATGGGCTATATATGGAAATAATTATGCTATATACAAATAAGAGTTTCAGTGTTGCATTCAGCAGAGTCAGCTGTATGAAATGATCATTTTAAAATCATCAATAGTTTGAAGAGACAAGCATATTTGTTGCAAAAAAGTTTTGTTTGCACTTTACCAAAATATTATTTTAAAAATAAAACATACAGAAACATGATATGATCATCTCACAATAGAATGTATACAGAACATGGATTTTAAAGAAACATAATTATATACGTGCTCCAAAAAGAATGGCAGTCTTTCCAAATGTGCTAATGTTGGCTCAAAATGGTGGCCATTTTGTTTGTTACCATGAAATTTGGGGTTTGGCCTGAAAATGTTTAAATATATTGTTTACCCAGTGTGATCCATACCATACTTTGGGCAGACAAAATTGCACAATTTCCACAAATAAAAAAATAATCCTATCTACCTGTTGTGTCTGGCCTTATCATATTGGATGTCAAAAAACATTGTAAAGATGGTCAATTTTAAGGGGAAGTGAGAAAGCAGATGATTGTCCAAAAACAGGTTTTACTGTAAAAAACAGTTTGGCTCTTGATATAAATCATCACGATTTTGTATTATTAAGACATTCCAATATTATATCAAAGTTTTCATTTATACTATAACGATGAAGGGTATAATTGCGTTTCGATATATCGCGCTTTGCCCTGTAATCTTACATATGTACAGTATACATTATATGATATAATAATATTCAATAATTGAGAATGCATACACAAAAACACAATACCACTGTTACAGATTTCACTGTTGTGCAGCCTGGAGAAAGCTTCCTTTTAGCCATCATGCAGCGATGACATCAAGCTGAAATAGAAAAGAAAAGAACACAATAAAAATACAATATAAATAACTAGTAATATAATATTAAACTGTCAATAAAAAAACTGAGCATTTGGACAATTATTGATAGTCTGGATAATTACTCAGCAAAGTTTAAATATCTCTGTCTGGGTATTCCTTCCTTCCGAATAGTGATCACAGTCATTATTGACTATTCTATAACTGTATGTTTTCGTATTTTTGGTCAAGTGACAGCGTAATGGCCAATGCCTCTTTTTATACATGTATTTAAGTATGAATAATGAAAAAGGTATGACATTCTCTCGAAATCAAAGCATGCGCATGTTAGAATGAGAAATTGCCTTCGGTTGGTTACACCCACAACTGACGTTCTGCCGGTGCTGGTAATTCATTTTTATGTTGAAAATAAATATATATAGTTGTGTTATTATCTCCTTGTGTCTAATAAATTAAATTGTACGTTTCAACACCCCATAGCAGGAAATAAACATCGGGTGGTGATTGCATTTGAAAATGTAAGTTTGAATTTTTCACAAGGATGTCACACACTGGTTTTCCAACTCATGAACTTACCCATGTTGCACCAACTATGTCTAGTAAACGTGACAGCGATCTTCCTTTAGATAGTACTATTAGGCTTATTAAATAATATTTTATATTATTTACATAGCACTTATAATAGTCTACGTTGCGCACGTAACTGCACGTTGAGCGATAATTGAAGCATCGAAGCAGAGAACTAACATTATTTCGTAATTAGCTGTTAAGTATTATTACTGTGAGTCAAATTGTTATAAAACAACACACAACATTACTTTCTTTTGTTTCGTGGCATGAATACCACCGCTGGCCCCATTTGTTTATTATAATGTTTCTTTCCGTGACCGCGACACAAAAACAAATCAGTTTAAAAGTTCGCGCGCGTCGAAATGACTCACGGGTAATTTAAAATGCGTGGAGCTGCTGCAGCTGCGGCGCGGACTGAGTGTATTCGCGGGTTTCTTCAGTAGAGTTATATAAAAACGTCGTAATTTAAACATACATATAATTAGTATAATGTTTATTCTGACTCAAGCATTCACCACATGTGCACATGACACAAAATACATACGTTTCAAAAACATATGCAGATACCGTTTATGGTACCATTGAGATGAAGGTACCATTCAGTTTACCACTGAAGGTTCAATGGTATATCTAGAGGTACGCTGTCATCGTTCAGAATAGTGAATGATGTTTTCAAATATGGCTGATACTTGCCAGTGGTATACTCTGTAACCTTTCAAAGGTAATGAATGGTACTTTTCAAATACCAATAATTATACCACTGCACCTGCTAATTTATCATTCAGTGGTCCAGTGATACTGAGTGGTATTTTGAAATACCATTGAGAGTCCTAATGGTACTAAATGATATATTCAGGTACAATGAAGAGCACCACTGTGACAGACTGATTCATCATTCAGTGGTATTGAATGATATATTCAAATACCATTGAGAGTACCACTGAAACCTGATATATCATTGAATGGTCCAGGGGTACAGAATGGTATGTTCAAATACCATTGTGAGTACCACTGAGACATACTTATTTATCATTGAATTATATTGAATGATATGATCTAATACCATTGAGACACTGATTTATCGTTGAATGGTACTGAATTATATGTTCAAATACCACTGAGAATACCATTGAGACATTGATTTATCATTGAATGGTCCAATGGTTCTGAATGGTATATTCAAATACTATTGAAAGTACCGCTGAGTACCATTCAATGGTATACCATGAGCTCTTTTTTTGTTAGGGACGGTCGATGTGTAGCTGTGTATTTTCAGTCATGTGATTATCACATTCTTTGTTTGAGTTCTGCTCCAGATCGTTCACCTGAGCCTCCAGCTTCGATATGCGTTCATCCTTTGCCTTGATCACCTCTAATAACTCGAAGATTCGCCTGTCTGTAGCAGTGTGTTGTTTTGTGAGGTCATCGAACGAACTGCACAAAAAGTCAAGCGATCGGCGAATTTAATCCATTTCTGATTCGTTGTTCTATGTAGCTTTTGAAGTACGCATGTAGTGTGTGGTGTGTAGACGCTTTGTCGTTGGTGGCTTAACGAGTAACGTTAGCCTAGGGTCGTCCAGGCTTGACGGATAGCAGTTCCGTGGTTCGGCAATCACCACCCCATGCATTTTGGTTTTTCGCTCTGGCTTAATCAAGGGAGTCGTTATCCTCTGTCGACTCCGCCGGGGGTCTAAATTTCTCGCTTGTGGTAATAGCGTTGGACGATATTAACAGGATGTTTCGGAGGTAGAGACGATTATGTTAAGTTTGTGAAAGTCACAAACTAGCTGACTTGTTGATTTTACGATGTCGTGATTTACAACTTACTCGATCTTCTTTGCTGTACGCAGTCTTAACATCGGTAGCATAGGTAGATACATCATCAAAGGTTTCCCATTGTGGCGGAGAAAAAACTTCAGCTGGACGTCAGTCAAAGGTGTATCGGTTGTTTGTCTCCTGAGTAGCCCATCGATGATATCGGAATGTTATTGACTGAACAGCCTTCTTGGTGAAGATACAGTACGACTGAGAATATGCAGTGCTGCCTAGAAATGAATCGTGAAATCAGCTACATAATGCATAAACTACTTGTCGCAACATTGTACATGGGCAACATTAAAAATAATTGTTATTATGCATTTATCACCTTTCTAACACAACATAGTTTCTAAATATTAATAAATACCAAAGGTATAACTAATCATCACACGTGCTCTGCAAGTATATAATAAGATGACCAAAATATACACTTTATAATTTTATAAATATTAATTATGCCCTGCATACATATATGTAACTGATGCATGATAAAACAAAACCACTTTTACGATGACGAGATAATTTTTACTTGTATAAAATATGTCTTAAAAATGCACCATCACGGAATATATACTTAGATATGAAATATATATATATATTGTTCTCCACTGGGCCAACTCAAATCCAACCTGACAAGCATAAAGCGTTATGTAGCTTTTAAGTGTTTGTCCTGTTCTCTTTATAAAAGGGCGAATATTGATAGTTTTAAATGTAACTATACTCGTGCTCATTTTAAAATATATATCATTCTTGCAATACTTGGTAAAATAACATAATATAATAATTTGATATGTAGACGTGCTGCGAAGGTTTTTACCAAAATTAATCGATCGGTGCTTTGGAGTCCTTTTATTTCTATCGTTACAACTATTTGAAATGTGTGTCAAGCTTTGTTTTTCCTCAATATAGCATTACATGGCACAGCAGTTGATTAACAAACATTTTAATTTCGGTATTTGCATGGTAATGCTTAATATTGTATTTTGCTATTATTATTTGTATATTATAGGTTTAACATGTTGTTTATTTTAAAATCAATTTCCAATGTAAAACGGTAACAAATACTTAATTAGATTACTTTTCCCAATCATATGCCCTCTGCTTAATGCATATATATATATATATATATTTATAGTACTATATATAATTATAGATATATATATATATAGTACTATAAATTTTTGTAACATGATATACGCAATAAGCAATACCGTATTCATTATGATTAATTTTATTAAAAGTAATAAATAAAAAATAATTTAAACTACTCTAGGGCTACGGACTAGACTTGATGACATTGACACCTACGCAATTTCGATTCCGTCCGTGTATTGTTGTCCCTATGCACATGTATGCAATGCAGTGTAAACAGTGTACTGTAGGCCTGGCCATACTTTCATGTTCACTGTTATCAATTTGACATTGATAACAGAGAAATTCTTAGTTTAAAAAAAAAAGTTACATTCAGAAGTTTATATAGCATGTGAGAGCGCTTAAATGGTATTTAGATATATAAAAATAGATGAGTATTTTGTAATTTGATTTTTTCTCGAAAATGTCCGTGCTCTCGCGTTATTCAAATTCAACTTAAGATTATTAACTACACAGATCCTAAAAAACATGATGGCTACAATGGTTTGCTCCCTTAGTTATTAATAAGTGAATACGTCAGGTATCTGAAAACGATATACATTTATAACATGCAGCAATTGAAAAAGAGCCTCAAAAACCTTCCGAATGGGCATAGCTGAACTTTTCAACATTCAGTGTGCATGGCCAGAAGTAGTAATAGAGGTCCCTTACCGGGGATGGTGTCGCGTCGCGGTGGAAGTGGAAAAGTACCCGGATGTAGGTCAAGGTCAAAGGTCAAGTAACCGGATGTAGGTCAAGGTCAAGTACCCGGATGTAGGTCAAGGTCACGTGTCGCCCCTACCGGAATTTTCCTGAACTTAAATAGCGCCACCTAACGGATACTTGGTGAACTAAATATAATAGCGCCACCTAACGGATACTTGGTGAACTAAATATTTCCCGCCAAAACTTGAATAGCGTCACCTAGCGGATAGTTGGTGAACTAAAATAATTTTCCCCCAAAACTATAAAAGCGCCCCTGGCGGATAGTTGGTGAACTAATTATTTCCCGCCAAAACCAAAATAGCTCCCCTGGCGGATAGTTGGTTAACTATAACAGCGCCATCTAGCGGATATATAATGAACTAAATCAGCGCCACCTAGAGGAATTTTTTGGAACTAAAATAGTTTCCCTCCCAAACCCAAATAGCGCCACCTAGCGGAATTGTTCGGAACTAAAATATTTCCCGACAAAAAATATTATCGCGCCACCTGGTGGATAGTTGGAGAACTAAAATATTTCCCCCCAAAAATATAATCGGAACTAGAATAGCGCCCCCTATCGGAATTTTTCGGTACTAATTATATTTCCCGCCAAAACTAAAACAGCGCCCCTGGCGGATAGTTGGTGAACTCCAATAGCTCCCCTGGCGGATAGTTGGTTAATTAAAACAGCGCCCCCTATCGGAATTTTTCGGTACTAATTATACAAGTGGTGTCATCTTGTGGACAAGTTGTAAACTAAATGTTCTAGTACTGCAAATATTCGTGTCTCTTGCACGCTTGCGTGCAATAGAGCCCCCTGACGGATACATCACGAACTACAAACAGCATCCCCTAGTGGACAAATGTTCGTTCGGTACGACCCCGTGACCTTTATGTTCTGTCGAACTGTTATAAAAGACCTGCGTCTGTTTTTTGTGGTCATTATATCTTACATTTTGGAAGATGAACAACATGACTAGTGATGACGTCCGACAAGGGATTTTGCTACCGAAGGCGCAGCCTTCTCCGGCTACGGGACCACTCGACCTCTCGACCCCGACAATCAACCCGGATCACCAACCAACGACCAGTTCAACGACCAGTCCGACGACCAGTTTGACGACCAGTTCGACGATCAAACCAATTTCGTCTCTGTCATCAGCTCCGGCAATCAACCCAACCATCAACCTGACATCGTCACCTCCGACGAAGCGTCAGAAGCTGTGGCCTCGTTATACTTGCTGTATGTGTGGTAGTACCTTCAAGTATAAAGGAAATTGGCCCGCTCATGTGAAGCAGGGCTGCTGTCAAAGGAAGCAAGATAAACAGCGGCGACGTAAAGAACAACTTGAACAACAGCTTGAAGAACAACTTGAAGAGATAACAGTAAGCTTCAATTTTTCATAGTGTTCAAATGGTATTCATGCTATTTTGTTAGAACATTTTCAAAAGACCATAATATTTTATTTTTTCTTATATATATATATATATATATATATATCAGTTGAACATTCATTACTAAGCTCATCTCGTTACTGTTTCAGCGACAAGAAAAGGAGGGCATCGCTACTGCTGACAGTGTTCCAACTACCTCTGCGTCACGAAAACGTCGACGGTCACTGTCATCTTCAGCATCACCATCTGTCAACCGACCACCATCACAGTTGTACCACGATAGTACTATGCCTAACGTCATCCTCAAATCACACATCACGTCCATGAACTCAGACCAATTAGATGGTGAAAGACTGTTTGAGTGTTTTTGTTAGACGCAGGTGTGAAACTATCCGACGTGACAGTCGAACAGTTGTGTAATATCAATACTTGGTTGCAAGAATCCGTTTCGAAACAGTGGCGAAACACTATGAAACATATGGTTCTTGCAGTTATGGAGCGTGACATGTAAATACGTTTGTGTTGTTCACGAATAAACTGTGCAAACCTCATCTTGTGTCTTTTTCATAGTGTAATGCAAAGCATATGTTGGGAACCTTACTAATAGTCTTACACTTCACAAGTATGTCTGTGTAGTTCAGTAGAGATGATAGCCACTTATGTCTGTGTAGTTCAGTAGAGATGATAGCCACTTATGTCTGTGTAGTTCAGTACAGATATGTTAACCACTCATGTCTGTGTAGTTCAGTACAGAGATGTTAATGTACTCAGACCAACTAGTGGTGCAAACGAAACACTATGCTTTGACCAACACACGGCACGAATCGGACTCAGACCAACTAGTTGCGTAAACGAAACAGAAACTTAACCGATTACGCTGCACAAATTGAACTCAGACCAACTAGTTGCGTAAACGAAACAGAAACTTAACCGATTACGCTGCAAAAATTGAACTCAGACCAACTAGTGGTGCAAACGAAACACTATGCTTTGACCAACACACGACACGAATCGAACTCAGATCAACTAGTTGCGTAAACGAAACAGAAACTTAACCGATTACACTGCACGAATTGAACTCAGACCTACTAGTTGGACAAACGAAACACTATTCTTTGACCAACACATGTCACAAATTGAACTCAGATCAACTAGTCACACAAACGAAACACTATGCTTTGACCAACACGCTGAACGAATCGAACATTGAACTCAGACCAACTAGTTGCGCAAACGAAACAGAAACTTAACCGATTACGCTGCACAAATTGAACTCAGACCAACTAGTTGTACAAACGAAACACTATGCTTTGACCAACACGTGTCACGAATTGGACTTAGATCAACTAGTTGGACAAACGAAACACTATGCTTTGACCAACACGTGTCACGAATTGAACTCAGACCAACTAGTTGCACAAACGAAACACTATGCTTTGACCAACACGTATCACGAATTGGACTTAGATCAACTAGTTGGACAAACGAAACACTATGCTTTGACCAACACGTGTCTCGAATTGAACTCAGATCAACTAGTTGCACAAACGAAACACTATGCTTTGACCAACACGTATCACGAATTGGACTTAGATCAACTAGTTGGACAAACGAAACACTATGCTTTGACCAACACGTGTCACGAAAACGAAACACTATGCTTTGACCAACACGTGTCATGAATTGAACTTAGATCAACTAGACACATCACACGAGACTATGTCCGAGATATGTCACGAGACTAAGGATGACACGTCACACGAGAGTCCCGACGAGACAAGAGACGTGACTATGACCGAGATATGTCACGAGACTACGGATGACACATCACACGTGACTTCGGATGACACGTCACACGAGAGTACCGACGAGACAAGAGACGAGACTATGACCGATATATGTCACGAGACTACGGATGACACATCACACGAGACTATGGCCGAGATATTTCACGAGACTTCGGATCACACGAGACTACGGATGACACATCACACGAGAGTACCGACGAGACACGAGTTATACAAACGAAACACTATGCTTTGACCAACACGTGTCACGAATTGAACTTAGACCAACTATTATATATCACACGAGAGTACGGACGAGACAAGAGACGAGACTATGGCCGAGATATGTTACGAGACTACGGATGATACATCACACGAGACTACGGATGACACATCACACGAGAGTACCGAGATATGTCACGAGACTACGGAGGTCACGTCACACGAGAGCACCGACGAGACAAGAGACGAGACTATGACCGAGATATGTCACGAGACTACGGATGACACATCACACGAGACTATGGCCGAGATATGTCACGAGACTACGACGAGGCAAGAGACGAGACTATGGACGAGATACATCACAATAGACGGGTTATCGCGTGAGATTCCACCACCACCACCACAATTCCACCACAATAGACGTGTTATCGCGTGAGATTAGCTTCAGAAGCAAAGCAAAGCAAAGCAAATAGACGTGTTATCGCGTGAGATTTGCTTCAGAAGCAAAGCAAAGCAAAGCAAATAGACGTGTTATCGCGTGAGATTTGCTTCAGAAGCAAAGCAAAGCAAAGCAAAGCAAAGCAAATAGACGTGTTATCGCGTGAGCAAAGCAAATAGCAAAGCAAAGCAAAGCAAATAGACGTGTTATCGCGTGAGATTTGCTCAAAGCAAAGCAAAGCAAATAGACGTGTTATCGCGTGAGATTTGCTTCAAAGGGAAGCAAAGCAAAGCAAATAGACGTGTTATCGCGTGAGATTTGCTTCAAAAGGAAGCAAAGCAAAGCAAATAGACGTGTTATAGCGTGAGATTTGCTTCAAAAGGAGCAAAGCAAAGCCACTCACTCACTCACTCACTCACTCACTCACTCACTCACTCACTCACTCACTCACTCACTCACTCACTCACTCACTCACTCACTCACTCACTCACTCACTCACTCACTCACTCACCCTTCGTGTCTGTTCAGGCAGTCACTCACTCACGCACTCTTTACACTATGCTTTGACCAACACGCTGCACAAACATCACACGAGAGTACGGACGAGACAATAGACGAGACTATGGATGACACATCACACGAGAGTACCGACGAGACAATGTCCGAGATATATCACGAGACTACGGATGATATATCACACGAGACTACGAGTGGTGTGTCTAATGTTTCACGAGACTTCGGATGACACATCACACGAGAGTACCGACGAGACAAGAGACGAGACTATGGCCGAGATATGTCACGAGACTATGACCGAGACTACGTATGCCACATCACACGAGAGTACCGACGAGACAATGTCCGATATATATCACGAGACTACGGATGACACGAGACTAAGGATGACACATCACACGAGACTATGGCCGAGATATGTCACGAGACTTCGGATGACACATCACACGAAAGTACCGACGAGACAAGAGACGAGACTATGGCCGAGATATGTTAAGAGACTATGGATGACACATCACACGAGACTACGGATGACACATCACACGAGAGTACCGACGAGACAAGAGGCGAGACTATGTCCGAGATATGTCACGAGACTATGGCCGAGATATGTCACGAGACTATGACCGAGACTACGGATGACACATCACACGAGAGTATGGACGAGACAAGAGATATGCTACGAGACTACGGATGACACATCACACGAGACTACGGATGTCACATCACACGAGAGTACGGACGAGACAAGAGATACGCCACGAGACATTCAAAGAGGTGACCATCATGGTTTCCGACGCCACTCAACGGACACCAATGTAATTAGTCAGAGTATAGCCATCTATCGATCATGATAGTTCTCTATTCGTTGACACATATATTCGTTGGGAATAGCGGAAGCGTAGAGGCCGCCATGTCAGGTCGCCATGACATTCAAATAACTTCCGGTACTACGTTACTTCCGGCGTAGCGTCCCTAGTAGAGGCTGCCATGACAGTCAAGTAACTTCCGGTACGACGTCACTTACCTGACTATTACGTCAGACAAGTCGGTGACGGATTGCCCGTGTTTGTTGGGGCAAGTTGTTGAGCAGTTACCTAATCCATCTATGAAACGCGGTGAACATGTCGTCTGATTTTTACCTGACATTGCCTAGCAACGCGTCTATGGAGTTAAATCCCGACAACACGTTCACCCACTATGTCACGGCTTTGCCGCAACGCATCAGTTTAGTCGGTCAGTGGGAGTGCGGACTGGTGGAGATTCAATACCCGCACACTTGGTACAACGTGAGAAAGGAGGATGCGTACTTCGACTTGAGTTGCGCGACGGGGGAGCGAGGGATTTACACCGCCGGTGACGACGGTAGTACTCGGATTCACCGGGAAGGCACCATTCCTCACGGCTTTTACAACAGCGCTTACGAGTTGATGCACAAAATCAACGAGGCGCTGGGGAAACTGTGCACCGATAAAGTCAAGGCCCGCCTGGAGTTCAGCCCCATCTCTAACCGGATGAAGTTGCAGCTATCGCCGGGTGTTAAATTTAACATACCCCCTCAGAGTCATCTGAAGATCGTACTAGGCTTCGATTCGAGTGTGATCGCGAGCCCACCCAGCTTGACGGTCGGCAGTGCCGTCGTCATCAGCACCGATCCCGTCGCGTATACCTACGAGTACGAGGGTCGGTATACGGTGGACATGAATCGGGGAGTCGACACCCTGTACGTGTACACCGACGTTGTTGAATCACGTGTGGTCGGGGATACCGTCGTCCCTCTGTTGAGGGTTGTACCGATAGAAGGGAAACACGGAGACGTGGTGTCAAAAAGTTTTGATAATGTACAATACGTTCCCGTCTTGCACAAAGAATTTACGACCATCGAGATCGATATAAGAGACGACACGGGACGTCGCGTACCATTCGAGCAAGGTAGAGTGACGGCAACACTTCACTTTCGACGACGCAAACCATCATTTTTCGAAACATGAGTCATAATCGTTCTTACGAAGACTATTACGTCAGACAAGTCGGTAACGGGTTGCCCGTGTTTGTTGGTGCAAGAGTGCAACGAGGTCACGGTCTAGGTAGTTTGTTCGGTGGCCTCATTCGAAGTGCTATGCCACTCATAAAAAGAGGCGCACTCGCTTTGGGAAAAGGAGCGTTAAAGACAGGTTTGGGTTTGGCCGGTGACGTGTTGTCTGGACAGAGCATTAAAGAATCTACAAAGAGGCGTGCGAAAGAAACCGGAAAGGACATGACCAGTAGAGTGTAGGGAAGCAGTGGACCTCCTGGCATACGCAACGCTCCTATAAAACGCAAGCCGACGAGAACCCTAGCCAGTGTCGCCAGGAGACGCAGACGACAGAAGACGCGTCGAGACGACATATTCGACTAGACATGGCTTTTGTCCACCAGTTGTCGTGTGAGGGAGTCAAAAGCGAATTGGACCTATTTAGTTTACCGACGACACAAACGAGTATCGAACACGCACTGTGGATCGAGCATCGACCTGTCGCCTCGATAGGTTCGGGTGGTCCTATCGAATTCTTATTGCCCGGATCGGGAGACGATTACCTGGACGTGGCCAATATTTACCTGTTGGTGCGAGCACGTGTAGTCAAAGGAAACGGGGACGATATCGCTCAAGCTGCAGCTGTTGGACCAGTAAACAACTGGATGCATTCTCTGTTTAGTCAAGTCGACGTGTCTTTGAACGGTACCCTCGTCACACCTTCAACGAATACCTATCCTTATCGAGCGTACATAGAAACGTTACTGAGTCACGGAGCAGAAGCAAAGAAGAGTCAACTGACTAGTGCCTTGTGGTACAAAGACACGGCTGAACACATGGATGCCACCGACGACGCAAACACGGGGCTGCAAAAAAGAAAGACCTATATTTTCCGTAGTCGAATCGTCGATATGATGGGCAGTTTACACGTCGACCTCTTCTTTCAAGACCGCTATCTATTGAACGGCGTCGACGTGAAAATTCGACTAGTACAGAGCAAGAATGCTTTTGCACTCATGGCTGCTGGTGGTGACAATGCCGATTACAAGGCACGCATAGTCGAAGCAATTTTGTTTGCGCGAAAAGCTAAACTGAATCCTGCCGTACAGATGGGTCACATCAAAGCGCTACAAAAGGGAACGGCCGAGTATCCGTTGCGAAGAGTCGATTGCAAGGTATTTTCTATACCGCGAGGTGCCATGTCGCACACTCACGAAAACGTTTATTTGGGTGTCTTACCCAAGAGAATAGTCTTGTGTTGTATAGTCAACGACGCATACAACGGAACATTCGCCAAGAATCCGTTCCACGTAAAGCACAACAACTTGAACTTTCTTGCATTGTACGTCGACGGGCAACAAGTTCCGACGAAACCACTCCAACCTAATTTCAACGGTGGTTCCTACGTGAGAAGTTACAGTAATCTATTTGCTGGAACGGGAAAGATGTTTCAAGACGAGGGAAACAACATCAGTCGTGACGAGTTTGGCAAAGGATATACCCTGTTTGCGTTTGACATCACACCAGATTGTTGTGACGGTCCCCATTTCAATTTGGTACATAAAGGCAACCTACGAGTCGAGATGCACTTTAATCAACCTCTCGACCAAACGATCAACGTCGTCGTCTACGGAGAATTCGAGACGGTTTTGGAGATTGACCGCAACAGAAACGTCGTCTACGATTACTGATGGATACGGCACAGATAGAAAGACTCCTTGCGGCTTATGCTTACACTAGAACTGTTGTTCGAGGCGTACTACCTAAAGACGGGTTACCCACTACTCCTATGACGACCTATCCGGCAGCTTTCGTGTGCAACACTCATTCGAGCAATGAACCGGGTCAACATTGGATCTGCATGTTTATCGCAAAAGACGGACGTGGAGAATACTTCGACTCCTACGGTTTGCCACCTCGACGAGACACGAATATTTGCAGTACTCGAACATTTACTTCACAACTTGTTCGTCAGGTGGCACCACTTGCATAGTTAGTTAATAAAAACATGTAGGGGCGCTGCGGGTCAACATATTTTAGTTCCAAAACTGTTTTAGTTGATGATCTATCCGCTAGGTGGCGATGTTCTAGTTTTGGCGGGAAATTATTTTAGTTCACCAACTATCCGTCGGGGGGGGCTGTTCTAGCATTGAGGGAAAATTCAGCATCGACTTTGTGGAACAGTTTGCCTGCTACCATCAGAACCAGTAACAGCTGCATCATCTTTCAAAGGCAGCTAAAAACCTCCTATTCCGGTAGGAATATGACTAATGCCTGAACAATATATGTCTAACGATTTTAATCTCACCTAATATTTATTAATATTATTATTATTATTAGTCTATTTTATTTAATGTCATGCTCATAATGTATCATATTACTCGGCAACTGACTTGTTCAAAATGCGATAAATGGATAGATTTTGCAAAGTCGGGGTTTGAAAATTCATGGAAGGAGGTGCAGATGGAAAGTTTTCACTTTGAGTGTCGAGGTTGTAAGAGGTTGGAGTGTTTACTGGCGGAAGAAGACGAGCTGAAGTAGTTAATTGTGATGATAACAGGAAAGGGTCCACCCAGATGGTGAGACTATAGAGATCAGTGAGAAAAGAGAAGTGGAGGCTGGTGGTGAAAGGAGAGATGCCAAGGAGACTTTTAAAAAGGGGAAGACAGCAGGAATAGGGACAAAGAAGGTGACTGTAGGGAAAGTGACAACAGGGGGAAAGAAGACAGGAGTTAAGGTGGGACTGAAGGTGATTGGTGGAGATGACAGCAACGTGATGGACGGAAACGAACGAAGGAGCTGGTCTGAGGCAGTGATAGAGGGGGTGAGGAGAAAAGCGATAATATTCATGGGTGACTCTTTGACGAGAAAGACAGACAAGACCCTTAGTGAAGGAGAAGCCATAGTAGTTTGCTTACCAGGGGCCAAGACAGAGCATGTAACAGAAAGGGTAGAAAAAGTGATGGGTCCTGGGAAGGCCGGGACCATTCTAGTACAAGTAATGACACATAATGCAGATAGTGAGGGGACAACGGGAATAGTCCCTGAATACAGACAGTTAGTCAGGAAGTTAAAGCAGACAAGGGTAGAACAGATATATTAATAGTGGGACAGGTTACACTAATATAAACTAGATGCGCTGGGGGATTCACAAATAAGCCTGACATTGGAGGCACAGCTAAACAAATCAGCGCAAAATAAATCGGCAAAGGAGAGCCTGGAAAACTATTCTGAAGCTGGACATAAATGCGTTTGATTAAATGCAAGGATCATAGTAAACAAAAGAAGTGAACTCAACATTATGGTAGAAGATACTGACCCTCACATAATAGGTGTAACTGAATCGTGGGCCAACACCGATGTATCAAATGCCGAATTGGGACTGACAGGCTATGTGATGTTTAGGAAAGATAGAGTAGGAAGAAGGGGAGATGGAGTTATTTTATATATTAAAGAATATATCCAGGCTTATGATATTAAATTAGAAAGAGAAGCAGATTGCGAAGAAGTTGTTTGGTGTAACATAGTAACAGGAAACTCGACGTTAATGGTTGAGTTAGTTTAAGGAAGTCCAAACATAAGCATAGAAGAAACTGAAAAGGTACAAAACTGTATATCGGAATTGAGCAAACGGGATTGTATTATTATGGGGGATTTTAACCATGGACATATATAAATCTCTACAGAGTACAGGGAGTGAGGACCACCATTTTTTAGTTTTAATACAAGATAATTTCCTTTCTCAACATGTGCTAGAAACAACCAGGGGAGAAAACGTATTACACATAGTTTTGTCATCACAGAGTGAATTAGTTGACAATGTAAATATATGTGAGCCACTGGGGAGTACTGATAACAACAAGATACATTTACCATCAAAATAAAATAAGAAAGGAATAATAAAAAGCAATACAGGAGAAACTTCCACAAAGGAAGATATAATGACATGAAGGAATATTTAACAAAGATAGACTGACAGAACACACTTAAGAATAAGACAGCAACAGAATGCTGGAATATCTTAAAGAGTGAAATTGAGTGCATGGTCGGTAAGTTTGTTCCATTGAAAAAAACAAGGGAAACAGTCCAGAAAGAAACACGTATCGAAAGAAGCCATTACAAAAAGTAAGTACAAACAAATGATGTGGAAGTCATATAGATACACTAGAAATAATTACAACATTTATAAAGAAGCACATAACCAAGATACAACTGAAATTAGAAACTCAACGAGAAGCTACGAACAAAATTTAACTTATAATATAAAACATGACAGCCATAGTTTTTATGCATATGTTCAGAGCAAACATAAATTTCTGGATAAGGTTGGTCGTCTAGAAGATAGTTTTGAAAATATAATGTCAGAGGGATTTTTAATGGCAGAAGACCTGAATGTGTACCTTAGTTCGGTGTTTACCAGGGAAGATATTGGTTCCCTGCCAGTACCAGAGGCTACGTTCAATAGGGCGGAATCAGACTATTTAGGACAGTCAATTGTAACCGCTGAAATGGTAGCTAAGGAAATAAGGGCAATGAAGAATAATAAATTACCTGGAATGGATGGGATTCCTCCCAAACTATTATTGGAAATTGTAGAACAAATTAACTTACCGCTTGCAACAGTTTTCAACTTGTTATTAAACGAGGGAGTTGTACCTTTAGAATGGAAAGAAGCAAACATTATACCGTTATTTTAAAGAGGGTTCGAAAAACAAGTCAGATAACTACAGACCAGTGAGTTTAACATCGGTGATTTGCAAATTATTTGAAACACTAATTAAATATCACATGGTGGCCTTTCTTAACTTGATAAACCCATCTCAACATGGGTTTCAAAAAGCGAGATCATGCTTAACAGATATGTCACGTTTTTTTGGAAGACATCACTAAGTGGGTAGATGAGGGATCACCAGTATATATTATCTACTTAGATTTTCAGAAAACTTTCGACAAAGTGCCACATCAAAGATTACTGCTTAACTAAAGGTCCATGGCATTGTGATGGTATAATTAACTGAATAAAAAATAGCTGATTGACAGAAGACAACGGGTAGTAGTTGACAGGGAGGCTTTAAGTGGAAATCGGTTTTGAGTGGGATACCACAGCAATCAGTACTGGGACCTATATAATTCTTAATATTATATATCAACGATTTGGACGATGATATAACAGTTAAGGTTGTGAAATTAGCGAATGATTCAAATGTGTTTAGAAGGATTAAATGTGATGGAGATAGACAGCATTTGCAACATAATCTTGACAGGTTGATCAAATGGTCTAAAAAATGGCAGATGTTGATCAACTTTAGGAAAATAAATACCTCCACATAGGATATGGGAACGAAGATGTACAGTATATAATGCAGGGTACTGTACAAAGTATAACTGTAAAAGAAAAGGACTTAGGGTTAACCATTAGTGCAGATATGAAGGTTTCAGTACAGTGCGGAATTGCAGCTTCAAAGGGAAATCAAATCCTTGGATTAATTAGGCGAAATATAGCGTATAAGGAAAAATAACTAATATACTGCTGTACTAAACAATAGTTAGGCCTCATTTAGAATGTTTTATAAAAGCGTGGAGGCCATATCGCAAGAAGGACATAGGTATGCTAGAAAGAGTGCAGGGGAGAGTGACTAAAATGATACAAAAACTGAGAGATCTTATTACGAAATAAAATTAAAAGAATGTGTTTCGACGACACTAGAGACCAGGACACTGAGAGGAGATCAGATATAAGTTTAAAAAAATATTGAATAGTTATGAAAATATTGATAGAAATATGTTTTCTCAGTTAAGAAAGATATAAGGACTAAGGGACATGGAGTTGCATTAGCAAAGGAGCAGTGTAGATTATATATAAGAAAGTTCTCATTTTCACAAAGGACTGTAAATGAATGGAACAGACTATCTGCTGATTGTGTGAGTGCTAGTAGCATGAATATGTTTAAAAATAGAATTGACACGTACCTCAGAAGAGCCGAATACACGTAGATAAAAAGGGTTGGACTGTTGATAAGCCAAAAGGCTTCCTTGTCCACCTGCCATCTAGATTTAATTATCTGGGTGGCAATCTTTTTAAAAAAATCATTTGGATACATAAATCGGATGTCATTTAAGCAATCACTAATGAGCGACGAATTCAACAGCGGTGAGCGAAAGGGGATACTAATGAGCGACGAATTCAAAAGCCGTGAGCGAGAGGGGATTGTCATTGCGAGTCGACACCTACCTACACTCTCATTAGATTTGGTACTGACTATTTGTTAATGAGAACACTGTCCATTGGGATCCATGAGTCGCATCTCCATTGTTTCACGACAGGGCGGGATTACTGCATGGTACGCGAGAATGCAATATCAGATGGACGCCCTTGACAATGTAACAGAGGCGATATTGAAATGGTTTGATAACCAGCTCTCATAAGAAAAAATCACTGCCTATCCTTTGCTGCTGTTTCAAAGTTTTGTCAATTTCGATCACTCCGTGCAGGGGCGCATCCAGAAATCGAGTCTGGGGGAGCACAACATCCTCCACTGGCGGCCGAAGGAAATGGTACTGTTGAAACATTTTTGTCGCCGCCTCGCCGTAACTTCAGCTTTTTATACCCTGACCTGAACGGGAGCACATTTCAAACGGTGGTCCATTATAAAAAGGTATGCGGTCGCGCCTCATTCTTAAGGTGTAGGGGGAATGTGCTACGGATCCTCGTATGCCAGTGGTGGATATATGTGAACGAGTGGCTGAATGCAGGGCAGTGGAGATGGTATTCGAACTAACAGGTCTGCCAGTGTTAAATTGCAAAGAGTCGAAGACTGGATACCAGGCCAGGCCCATAAATTGGTTGATTTTTTGATCTTGGTTTTCTGCCTGGAATATTTTTGCGATGTCCAGAGGGGTCGAGTTGGAGAGAAGAATAATGTTGGAGATTTTCCCAGTACGAGTGTGTTGGTATTAGATTTTCCCAGTACGAGTGTGTTGGTATTAGATTTTCCCAGTACGAGTGTGTTGGTATTAGATTTTCCCAGTACGAGTGTGTTGGTATTAGATTTTCCCAGTACGAGTGTGTTAGTATTAGATATTCTCACGATAGAGGGTTACTGTTGGGCATTGTCCGGGTCGATGGGCAGTGTCGGACATCTTTACAAACATATTTTTATGTACAATTTTTCATACCAGCACATCTGCCTCCGTCCACCCAAAAGTAACTATTTTGCCTCAGCCGAAGGTTTGTTCGCACCCCATCCTATGGGCCTGCGCGCTACATAAAATACAGCAGACTTTTACTTTCGTCTCAAAGATGTGACCGTTTCTACTGAACATTCTGTTAGATTGGCTGAAGAAAATGGACGTAATCCGTGGGAACATCCACACTATTGTCTACTAGCCGAATAAGTTCTCCTCACCTGTTCTGAAGCTGGGTATAAATGTGTTTGTTTAAATGCAAGGAGTATAGTAAACAAAAGAAATGAACTAAACATTATGGTAGAAGATACTGACCCTCACATAATAGGTATAACCGAATCATGGGCAACCACCGATATATCAGTTGCCGAATTGGGACTGACAGGATATGTAATGTTTAGGAAAGATAGAATAGGAAGAAGGGGAGGTGGAGTTATTTTATATATTAAAGAATCTATCCAGGCTTATGAAATAAAATTAGACAGAGAAGCAGATTGCGAAGAAGCGGTTTGGTGTAACATAGTTACAGGAAACTCAACGTTAACGGTTGGATTAGTTTATCGAAGTCCAAACATAAGCATAGAAGAGAATGAAAAAATACAAAACGCTATAAGGGAAGTGAGCAAACGGGACTGTGTTATTATGGGGGATTTTAACCATGGGCATATAAAATGGAAATCTCTACAGAGTATGGGTAGTGAGGACCACAAGTTTTTAGTTTTAGTACAAGATAGTTTCCTTTCTCAACATGTGCTAGAAACAACCAGGGGAGAGAATGTGTTAGACTTAGTTTTGTCATCACAGAATGAATTAGTTGACAATGTTAAATTATGTGAGCCTCTGGGAAGTAGTGATCACAACCAGATACATTTTACCATCAAAGTAAAATCAGAAAGAAATAATAAAAAGCACTTCAGGAGAAATTTCCACAAAGGAAGATATAAGGAAATGAGGAAATATTTAGCAAAGATAGACTGGAATAATACACTGAAGAAAAAGACAGCAACAGAATGCTGGAATATCTTAAAGAATGAAATAGAGTGCATCGTAGATAAATTTGTTCCCTTCAAAAAACAAGGGAAACGGACCAGAAAGAAATACTTATCGAAAGAAGCCATTAGAAAATTAAGTATAAACAAATGATGTGGAAGTCATATAGACGTATTGGCAATGGCGAAGACTACAACATTTATAAAGAAGCACTAAACCAAGCTACAGCTGAAATTAGAAATTCAAAGAGAAGCTATGAACATAAATTAGCTTGTAATATAAAACATGACAGCAAGAGTTTTTATGCGTATGTTCGAAGCAAACAGAAAGTTCAGGATAAGGTCGGTCCTCTAGAAGATAGTGCTGGAAATATAATATCAGAAGGATTCTTAATGGCTGAAGACCTAAATGAGTATTTTAGTTCAGTGTTTACCAGAGAAGACACTAGTTCACTGCCAGTACCAGAGGCTAAGTTCAAAGGGGCAGAATCAGACTATTTAAGACAGTTAATTGTAACCCCAGAAATGGTAGCTAAGAAAATTAGGGCTATGAAGGAAAATAAATCACCTGGAGTGGATGGTATTCCACCCAAACTACTAGTGGAAATTGTAGAACAAATTAGCATACCGCTTGTAACAGTTTTCAACTTGTCATTAGAAGAGGGAGTGGTTCCTTTAGAATGGAAAGAAGCAAACATTATACCGTTATTTAAAAAAGGTTCGAGAAACAAGTCAAATAATTATAAACCAGTTAGTTTAACATCGGTGATTTGTAAATTATTAGAAAGACTAATTAAAGATCACATGGTGGATTTTCTTGTTAAACATAACTTGATAAACCCATCTCAACATGGGTTTCTAAAAGCGAGGTCATGCTTAACAAATATGTTATGTTTTTTGGAAGATATCACTAAGTGGGTAGATAATGGATCACCAGTAGATATCATCTACTTAGATTTTCAAAAAGCTTTCGACAAAGTGCCACATCAGAGATTACTGCTTAAACTAAAAGCCCATGGCATAGGAAATGGTATAATTAACTGGATAGAAAAATGGCTGATTGACAGAAGACAACGGGTTGATGGGGAGGCTTCAAACTGGAAATCAGTTTTGAGTGGGGTTCCACAGGGATCAGTACTGGGACCTATATTATTCTTAATATGTATAAACGATTTGGACGATGATATAGCTAGCAAGGTTTTGAAATTTGCAGATGATACAAAAGTGTTTAGAAGGATTAAAAGTGATGGGGATAGACAGCATTTACAAGATGATCTTGACAGGTTGATCAAATGGTCTGAAAAGTGGCAAATGTTGTTCAATTTTGGGAAATGTAAATGCCTCCACACAGGACATGGGAACGAATATGTAGAATATACAATGGGGGGAACTGTACTAAGTACTACTGTAAAAGAAAAAGACTTAGGGCTGACAATTAGTGTTGACATGAAGGTTTCAGAGCAGTGTGGAATTGCAGCTTCAAAGGGAAATCAAATCCTTGGATTGATTAGGCGAAATATAGCATATAAAGAAAAAGAACTAATAATACCGCTGTACAAAACAATAGTTAGGCCTCATTTAGAATATTGTATACAAGCGTGGAGGCCATACCGCAAGAAGGACATAGATATGCTAGAAAGAGTACAGAGGAGAGCGACTAAAATGATACCAAAATTGAGGGATCTTAGTTATGAAAAACGCCTAAAAGAATGTGGTTTAACAACACTAGAGACCAGGAGATTGACAGGAGATCAGATAGAATTGTTTAAAATATTGAATGGTTATAAAAATATTGATAGAAATATGTTTTTTTCAGTTAAGAAAGATAGAAAGACTAGAGGACATGAAGTTACATTAGTAAAGGAGCAGTGTAGATTAGACGTGAGAAAGTTCTCATTTTCACAAAGGACTGTGAATGAATGGAACAGATTATCTGATGATTGTGTGGGTGCTAGTAGTGTGAATATGTTTAAAAATAAAATCGACACATACCTCAGAAGGGCTGGATATATGTAGATAAAAGGGTTGGACTCTCGATAAGCCAAAGGGCTTCCTTGTCCACCTGCCATCTAGAGTTAATTCTCTGGATGGCAATCTTGTTAAATCTTGTTAAATCAACTAGACTCTTGTACCAAATCGTTCTGTAAAGTGATCTACCTCTCAAAATAAATGTCTAAGATCACTCAAAATTTATGTGATTTTAAAATAATCATCCTCGCGCCAAGGGGCGCTGCTGATTACATCAATCTCAGTAACCCCATGCAGGTCGCCCTACGATACTCGGAACATACGCTAAGCCAATAACATCGCTTGCTGGCAAGTTTCGGTTGTTTGGCAAGTAGGCGTGGTTAGCTAAATTATAGGCAGGTGACACCTCTTTTGTACTCGCGTTCGCCTAGAATAAAACCCTACTTTCAATGGTAACGGGGTAACGGCAGCATTGGTATACCCCGAATCCGGGTGGAGATGGTGATTAGCTCTAAGGCTAATTATATAATATATATAAAATAAGAGTAAATTGTTTCCAGTCTACATAATGTTTTCGAACCTATTCAAAATTAACTAACTAACTAACTAATATTAAAACAGCCGACACACTAAGATAAATGTTTCCTTGTTTAATTCGCTACAATACACTATCACTCGCGGTTAAAACGTCTCCCCTTTACTCACCTGGTGGCGCAGCAGCCCACAGAGGTAGCATGTCTCGGTCTCTTGATCTCTGAATCAGACGATAGACCCAGGCTTCCTTTACCTTCAACTTATCCTGATCTTTCTGCGCCGTGGAAACGAGGTACCGCCAAACAAATCACACTTCTTTACTAAAGTAGTAAGATATTTCACGTTATGATTTTCCCACGTCAATACGTGCGCCTGCAGATACAATCAGACGCATCCAGTTCGTGGCTGCGTTGACGTGTTAAACCGATCGAGTAACTAAACCAATCAGTAGCTGCTAATCCAATTTATTAGTAATACGAAAAAGAACAATATCATAATCGTGGCAGAACGGGCCGTATGCAGATTAGGTACGTTTGGAGGTGTATTATATACCCCCACACGCGCATGCACACGCACGCGCACGCGCACGCGCACGCACAGACACACGCACGCGCCTTGGGAATAATGATTTCTGCGTGATTTTCCCATGCCACCTGGAACTCCATTCTCAACTTGGTCGAATAAATGCGAGAAAATTAAACATATGCAACGCATTTACAAATATATAATATGATGAAAGGAAATTGCAGAAGTCATGCAAATAATAAAGATGTTCATTTATAGATAAAATACAAAATACAATATTCACAGTGATGACATTGTTTTTGTTGAAAATGATACTATCAACACAGCGACACTAGTATGTATTAAAGTTCTAACCCTAACTCTTGAACAAGTTCATGATGTTCAGTTTCGGTTCAACACGTTTCCTTCCGATCACCTTGCAACTACATTCGCAATGGGCCACGATGTGTCCAGTGTACATGACACACTGTGATGCGCTACACACTTGTCTATGGGAACGTTATGTGCAGTACATTATGTACTGTACAAAGGAATGCGTTGAATGTGTTGAATTAACTTTTTATCATTCGCTCATATTGGAACCGCCGTAGACTGCCACTTTAGAAGTGAGCCTTATTCATCGGTGCACCTACATGTCCCTTTGTTACACTATTCCAAACCTCATTTACAGACGAATAATGCTCTCAGAGTAATTGGTCTTGTTATTTCTGATGCATCTGGGAGAAAGACAGTATTGTATCTGGAATGTTTGCTTTGGCGGATATGTGTACTTAAGTAGGCATAGGATGCACCATTAGGCGACAGCTACGTTATCACGCGGAACGCAGTTTCCGCTATTTTTCATTTTTAGAATGCATCCGCCCCCACTCCTGTCATTCGAATTATGTAACTGAGATTCTATGGTTTACTTCACATCAATTAGTTTCCACTCTATCATAGTATTTCATTAAACTACTCATCAAGATGATGGACCCTCATAATACGTAAGCATCAAAACATAATACTTATATTTGCGTCATGTGTGTAAAAATAACGATGACATTATATCGCAGAGATTGGGGCGTAGTCTGTGTAGAGGGTCGAGTATAATAATATTGCGGTCAACGTGGAATTGTAAGTACATTTTGTGAAGAATGTTCCCACGTCAACAGCACAGCTTCCGTATTTCATGTGTGGACTCTTTGGTGTGATTCAGATGGAGGGATTGCTAGTTCGGCTTCTGAAACCAACAACGTGTCTGGTTCAGGGGACAAATAATCACAAAGTGTCTTATTGGGTGTTCTGCTTAGTCTGAAAATGTGTTGATTTGTTTGCTGAGTTAATTGAGAATACATCAATAGGCTCGAAATACACAGTTACACATGAATTTCGGTATGATTTGTCAGAACATATCCTAAGCAACAATTAATATTTAATGCGTATTATGACGTTCTGTCTATACAAATCTTCCACGTATTTTTCTACTTATTCCCAGGCTAATACGTATGTACGCGCGCACTAACACACTTACGCACCCACATACTCTCATGCAAATACCCGCACGCACGCACGTAAGCACGCACGCACCCACACTCAAACATATACACACAAGCAAACAAACATCATTGTATGTGCAACTGTCTGTGTTTGAACTAAACAAATCAGTCTCATACAGTGGCCAACGCACTTCGTTTTCGCCTTCATGCAAATCTAACCGTAACATAAACAATTTTAAAAACGCAGGTGTTGGGGGATATTCTCCTATTCAGCAAGACGTCCTCAAAAAGTGTCGTTGAGAAATTATTATTGATGGATGCGACAGCGTCATTCATCAATCTAAAAAACTACGTACATCTGATGTGGGCTGCTTGAAGTGCTGCAGTTTTCTCGGAAATGGAGGTTATTTTTGTCATCCTGTAGATCAGCACTGCACGGAACACCTACTCTTGTCGTGATTGATGAGAAATGCGTTGGAGGAATGTGCAAATCGTGACAATTTATTGGACAATTAAACATGTCATGTGCACGTCATGTTGAGCCTTGTCATCATCGACGGACAAGACAGAGGTGAACAAACAAGTGTCGCTTAAAGAAATACAATACTGGAATATGCAAAATGTTTATGTTGGGTCCTCACCTGCGCAGCACTATGTACCCGTGTATGTCAGGAGTAGCAGCTGTAGGTACAAGGATCCCTAATGGTGGGAATGCAATTTGAAATAAATAAGTCTCATAAATAACCTTGCTCTAATGACGACTCGTGCTTGTCCCTGTTAACGATTTTGCCCGATGATTCTTCTATGTTGCGCCTCTGACCTCAGATTCCAGGGTATTTAGACGCTATAGAAGTTTGTCATTATTATTAATATTTAAATCTAAAAAATAAATAATAAAAAATGACTGCTGATTAGAGCACAATATGGCCGCCATCTGATGTCAAAATGGCGAGTCCTTTTTATTTTAATAATAGTCCAGAGCAGTACAAATTGTCATTGTTATTACAATTCTAACGATTGACTTTTATTTAAATGAAACATTATAAAGCATTATTTGCTCTGAAAGAAAGCATTTGGCAGAGTCTGGCATGATGGACTGTGACAGGTCCTCAGAGGATACAACATAGAGGAAGGACTGATACAAGTCATAGAGACACTGTACAAAGATGCCAGCAGTGCAGTCCTGCTGAACAACCAGATCGGGGATTTCTTTAAAACAACAGTGGGCGTCCGACAATGATGCTTGCTCTCCTCAGTGCTCTTCAACATATTCCTGGAGAAGATCATGCAGGACACCTTACTCAACCACCACTGCACCATCTCCATCCGTGGCAAGTTCGTTTCTAACCTTCGCTGACGACATCGATCCCATGGCTTCAGCAACGACGAACTAAAAAGCCTTACCAACAAATTGGTCCAAGCTTACGGCATGAAGATCAGCACAGAGAAGAGCAAAGTCATGGTTAACAGCACAGGCAACATCAAAGCAGACACCATCGTGAATGGTGAAAAGATAGAGGAAGTCAACAGCTTTAAATATCTAGGAGCGACCTTGTCTATGTATGGTACTGCACAACAGGAATACGTATCAGGATCGCCACAGCAACGGCAGCCATGGCAAGACAGGACAGGATCTGGAGAAGTAGTGATATACGTTTAACAACCAAGTATAGCCTGTTCAGATCACATGTACCGTCCATCTTTCTATACGGATGTGAGACGTGGACACTCCTTGCTAAGGATGAGCAAAAGAACAAAGCATTCGAGACCAAGTGCTTGAGGAAGATGTTCCGCATCTCCTACATGGAGCATAAGACCAATGAGTATGTGCGGAGAAAGGTCACATCCCTGGTGGGCCCACAAGACATTTACTGGCAACTGTCAAGAGAAGGAAACTGACGTGGTTTGGATACGTAACACGTCACACTAACCTCCCGAAGACGATCCTGCAGGGCACCCTGAAGGTCAGATGTCGCCGTGGACGTCAGAGGAAGAGCTGGGTGGACATTCTTATGGAATGGACGGCCATCTCTGTGCAATAGCTCCACATCACAGCCACTCACAGGTAGTAATGGTGGAACATCACAGTTGCAGCGTCACTTATGTCCCCCCGACGACTAAGTCGGTCAAGGGACTAAGTAAGTAAATAAGCTGTGATAGTACAAGCGATAAACAGTATTGTTGGAAGTGCCTTACGGGGTGTGAAACTAAACGTCAGGTCAAATTTGTTACCAAAGAAGGTGGATGTAATTTGTTAGCAACAAAAAAGACAGCGGAGCTACAATAAGACACGAGAAACATCTGAAACTGAAAGTAGTTGATACTGAACTGTGATGGGTAGGACACGTACAATCAATGAACCATGTAAGGATAGCTTGGAAACATATGCGAGTGGTAAACGTAAAAGAGAAAAAACAGACAGTTGAGAAGTATGCAGACAAGTCTTTGGAGAACGAAATCAAATTCGCAATATGGCCGACACCCCATATATGATGAACAGTAGAATAACTAGAACATATAGACATTTCAGCAATGAAAAAAAACGTCCTGTTTTTGGACGCCTCGGTAAAACCCACTGTCGTGCCGATTTGTACATATAACAATTTTGAAAAGAGGTATTTCTACAGCTCATTTATGAAAAATATGTGTCGAATAAAGTAGCAGGTAATACATACATGTATTCTTAGTTAAAATATATAACATAAAAGTAGAACAATAATAATTTAATGTACAGAATAACAAATTGACAATATCCTAACCATGGACTGTCATATTGCTGTAGATAAGCTAAAAGGGGGTCAGGGAGACTGCCACTAAGACCATTTTTGCTGCTCTCGTAAAAGCCACTCCGAATTTGTAATTTTCAACAAGTTACGTTTGGCACTTAAACACTTTCAAAAAATATTTACAACAAATGTGCATAATTTCCATTGCGGTTATGGATTGACTAGAATTTTAAAATTATGTCACCAATAATTGATGACAAAATCTCAAAGAATAAATAAGTTTACTTAATTTAGAATCTAGCAGATAGTTCAAAATTACATCTGACATACTAGTTATAGAATTGATTTACAGAAGTAGACATTTTAACGCAATGTATTATTTATTGATTATTAAGAACGTCCACATATATAACAGTTTGGCAAAGAGAGCACTGTTCTCTGTAATTTTGTAGAAAACATAGATTGGTATAACTAATAAATCCTTGCAAGCTGTGTTAAAATGTTGTTCCTTATGTGATGCGCAGTGTTGTTTATTTATAATGGAATGTCATACCTAATGCATCGTTTGACAGTCACGTTTGTTTGGGTGTTGTCATGTATTCGTGTATTAATGTTGTGAACATTTCTATTTAAAGTAAATGGTATGTTTTGCAAATATACTGGTAATGTCAAATTTATAATAACATTTAACATTTTATTTCCCGTAATTGCAGCATGTCTGTTACTTTAAGAATTGTTAAGAAGACATAACGTGCCAAGTAAAATACGAGATACAACATATTTGAATGTATAGATGATATGTTGAATCTGCCAGATAGTAAATCAAAACGTTTGAACATATGAAAGAGTGACAAATTTTCCAAGAACAGGCTAAAAACCCTCTGGCTCCGTGATAAATATTTCGCTGCCGACGACCGAACTGCGAACAACGGAAGAAGCTTGTCACTGCGTAACACTGCAAGATTTCGCATTTATGTAACTGTGCGCTCACATGAATGTGTGGTAATCATGAAAGGGACATTAATAATTGCCTTAATCGTCAACGTATGTCGTGTTTTGTTGCTAGTATGAGGCGGCGGCAATCAGTGTTTTCTTCTATTTAGTTACGTCTGATGGGATTTGTCGTACTAGTGGTGTCCAGTTGTCTGTTTTTCTGGGTTCATTTACATTCCGTGATGTGGCGCCACCGTTAGTCGTACATAAGAAGGTATGTGTTCAGCGTTTGCTCTACATTGAGACGAATTTCACTGACTACCCCAAACGTAGGTTAGCAATTAAATTGGAGGTCAAACAATTATTGCGGTGACATTCTTTGAAGCTCACAAATAACTACCAAATGCACCGCACTTATCAACGTATTTAGGGCTAATATGGCTTAGCCATCAAAGCCTCGCCCGGTTCCCGCGCCTATAAAGCATATTGAAAAGTAAGCTATTTTTTTAAAACATCGATTATCGTTACACAAGCCAAATAATAAAATTGAACGAAAGAACTGAACAAAGTATGAATTCGTAATTACCTTTTATGGCTGCCAAAAAGCCGTTTCTATGCAGTGATCACAGAAGGCGAACAATTGGCGATTGGCAACACACACACGCATGTATACAACACACACACACACACACACACACACACACACACACGCACGCACATACACACACGCGCGCGCGCGCACAAACACACGCACGCATGTATACACACACACTCGCGCGCACGCACATACACACACATACATACACACGCACAGGCACAGGCACACGCACACGCGCGCACACCCACACACATGCTAACGTTTTGATCGCGAATTCTCGTAGCCTAATCGTATTTATCTGGCTAGACTTCATTCCCGGTGAGCCCACGGGGCCGTGTGAAAGTCTGCGTGTGTGCGTGTGCGCGTGTGTGCGTGTGCGTGTGTGTTAATGCTGTTTATATATAACGCAATCGTCGTAGCAACGTCAACATTGGCACAACTTGCAGTAAATAACGGAACAGAAATACCTGATTTTATTTGAAAACATTTCCCCCGTTTGCAATGACTAAGTTGCCCACATAGATAGTGACCTAACTTTACCCTAGACACGCGCATGTGCAAAAACATAAATCTGACGCCGGGATATTTATAAGCACGATAGCGTCTCTGTCTAAAACCCTTCTGCACGTGACCCGATTCACGTGACGCAGTTATCGTATTTTACGTCAGTCGCAAATCTAACGAGTGCTATACACTGAATGTTCTTCGGTGACAGCTAGTTATGGAGACTCCAAGAATCGTCACCTTATGTCGCCATCTGCAGCCGATAACGAATTCCGAGTCCCAGATAATTGCTCAACATTGAAAGCACCAATTTTTGTTATAAATAAAATAGTTGCTTGTCTTGTGTGTGCGTGTGCGCGTGTGTGTGCGTGTGTGCGTGTGAAAGAGAGTGTTCGCGCGCGTTTGCGCGCGTGCGCCTGTACGTGCGCGCGTGCATGTGTGTGTACGTAGGTTCTTACATGTATATGCATGTCCGAGTGCTATGCTGCGTCTACTCCGACCCGCCATATCATATACAAGCTCGAGCTTGCTGCCAGAATAGAAATGAAGACGAAACCCAACAAATATCAATCGGCGGCTCATCGAATGCAGTATGTTCAAGTAGATTCTGGCATGGACATAACTTACGACATCGATGACTTAAACCTGGGGAGCCACAGTGATTACGCTATCCTCACGATCGACGCAAATCTACCCTGACATTGCCAGGGACACACGCAACCAGTTTACTGCACCCAAACATTACAATATAATGACAACAAATGGTACACTTTTTTAGGAATGGTGTACTACCTAGTTATCTGGCGTAGAGATATGTGAATATATCGTCAAGTGTTTATTACTTCTGTGTCATGTTAGATGGTGGACATGAACCTTGGAGTCGATGGTTATCGCATCTGATGTTTGCAATCATTCCAGCTAAACACTACCTGAAAACCAATTAATTGTTCCCGCATAGGTGACCCATGAAGCCTGACAAAATGGGAACGTATAATTTTGATTTGAAACTGCTAGACAGACATTAACTGTTTAAGCTGCCATTTCATGTCTACAGGTGAATGGGAATATGACGCGTCATCCCGACAGAAATATCACGTGGGACGTCCTGTTTCTGAACAATCTTCGTTTTACATGGATGATTAGGAAAGAAGAAGACACCACTCTCCCCAGGCCATCGAGATACTGAGTGGGATGCCATTCGGAAGAACGTACCGACGTACTCGGAACTAATGGAACTGTAGCTTTATTTTAAAGGTTTGAAGTCACTATGAAAATTGCGTGTTGATGTGATGTGTGAATTTTTCCGAGCACTTTTACATGGGACATGTTGGTACAGTGAATATTGAATGTACTACTGCATTAGATATTTCACGAGTTAGCAAAGAATATACGCTAATCGCTCGCGTATTCGAAAAAGGCCATTTTGCTTGCAGAACGCATCAATATTCAAAATCCGTCACCAGATTTGGACGAAATTGAGACGTATCAGGTTTGGGTAGATTTTGTTTGTTTTTTCATTTTCATAAATTTCCCATACGATGCAACCTAATTAATGTTCCATGCCCTGAGTAAGTTTAAAGAACATATATAGATAAATTATGTATTAAGCAAAGAAGGGCTATAATGGCAGCAGCAGCAGCAGCAGCAGCAGCAGCAGCAGCAGCAGCAGCAGCAGCAGTTGTAGCAGCAGCAGTTGTAGCAGCAGCAGCAGCAGCAGCAACATCACGGTCATCATCATTACTTCCATCCAAATTATTATAAAATATGGTTATTTAGAATCGCAACTCACTTGCGAGTTATAATTAGCCTACAACGGGGATAAAGCGCCGTTTGTTCGCCCAGGAAGCAATGTCCTCAACCGCCGCATGATATCGCTGCCGATTCGCTGCACTTCCGTCTTCTGAAATACAACCGGAAATAAAGCGCGATCGAGTAGTTTGTTTGTCATAAAAATGGCGCGTCACCAAGGGCAACTGAAGTGTCCTGCCGCAAGACGTCATGTCTCCACGGTGAAGCGCCGACGTTGAGCAAAGTGATAGACACATATTTACTCTGTTATAATATAACGTATGGATATTTGACAACTTCTCAAATTACTATTTTTGGACTCTTATTTTTTCAAAGAATTGAACAAATTTAGCCCTATATTATTGTACGTTATATGTAGTATATCAAATCGTCCATGTCCTCGCCTTGCCCTGCAACTGGGACAATTGTGTCATTAGCGTCACGTGCTTATTTTTCACTATATCGCTCATGCAATACAACTGTTGTCCACATTTTTACATATTTTAATCAAAGTAAAGGCATTCTTTGATGTTACCAATAAAAAGAGATACTTGATACATTAACCGCTTCTATAGTATACAACGATAAAATATAAAAATGTATCATTTATTGTAAACATATTTTTAGTTTTCAGTTGCTTGACTCGCTTCATTATCATAAATAAAATAGTTGTCTTATCAATACGATACAGTAGCGTTTTCAAAAAATTTCCATGTTCACGCTTTATACTGCAGATTGAGACACGGAGAATTTTTAAAGCCTAAACATATATGAATATCCTTGTGTCAAAAGCGTCATACAATTTCCTTCACCGTGTAGTTCAAGCAATACAGATCCTATCCAATTGTGTTTTTGTTTATAAGAAAAACCAAGCCAGTGCCGTAGTCGTATTGTGTCTTGTGCTTATGTCTGGTGATTGACAACCGAGTCGATTGAATATACCCATGTATGCTGGCAGCTGACGTTTAAGAAAAAATGAGCTGCAGTTAGATGTATTTATTTGTACCGAAACCATTCACTGCCATGTTTGCGTGGAACGGGTTTATTTGCATTTATTCGCTTAGGTCGTGTGAACGTGTTAACGAAATCGGCGCTTAATGGCGCAGACAGGAAACGTCCTTTGTTCCGCCAAAGCACTTGCAGCGCCATTGTTCTGAGGACGGTATAATGCTCAATCTCTCCCGTTGGTTCCTTGACGGCATGTGCTAATGCTCTACCGCTGACCGTTCTTTACATAGCCTCTCTCGTTGAATCGATGGTCACTTCCGCATAATCCTGTACTCACTGACGATTAAGTCCGTTTGACGCCAAGCACGCGGTAATGGAACTATCGATCTTATGTGTGTGTGTGCACAGCGGAATGAGTGCGGTGTCCTCGTGGATATACGGTTGGATGGTGTGCGCTTGTGCGTGCGCGGCCGTGCGTGGGTGCCAACGAGTCATCGCGATTGCGCGCGCGCGTGTGTGTGTGCGCGCGCGCGTGTTCGTGTATGCGTATGGTTTGTATGTGTATGTGCGTGCGTGCGTGCGTGCATGTGTGTGCTTACGTACAAACACCCTGCTTCATCGTTATGAACCAGATGTGACGTTATCTCCCCCCGGTAGATTCACCAACTGTATACCGGGTTTTAGCTGCTACCTAATCTGGATCAAGCATGATATTTCATATAGGCCTTATTGTTGGTAAATTGTCTGAAAAAGTTATAATTATTATTCTTGCAGTTATTATCGTCACCAGTGGCCGGTTGCATGACACACACCTAAGTCCAAATTCCGCCCAAGTTAGGGTCATTAGCTCCTAGGTGGCACATAGCCATTAAGGGCGGTTGCATGACACGCACCCAGCTGAGTACGCATATGGCAGGCCGATAGGGCCATAAACGCGGTACACTTAACGCGTTAAATAAGAAGTTAACGCGTTGAATTAGCATCCAATGAGAACGCCAATAAGTTAACGCGCTAACTTAGCAACCAATAATGACTCGAAGAAGTTAACGCGTTAACGTATCAACCAATAAAGACTCATTTAGCTATGAATCAGATGTTGAACCAATGAATAAGGATCTTAGTTAAATGTATTAAGGCGGGAAGACTGTATAGTTCGTCATCCTGTTTAATGTGCATTACAAAATGCCTCCTCGCCGCATTCAGCGAGCACAGGAGCGACTACAGAGTAGTTCTAATTCCACCTTGTTTTGGCACGATTTAAACGTACCCTCGATGACCACCTTCCGGCTTCAACTAGAGCTGCATGCATCACTCGGTAAGCTTCAAGGTTAAGCATGGCAATGGAATTGGGGGATCTAAAATGAGCAAAATAGCGTGATATCGTTTATGGTAGGCCCCCAGCCGTCTCTGCAATTCCTTTTACACCACAGTTGTATACGTTGACTGTCGGGTTTGGGGCCAAACTTTGTTACCCGGTAGTTAACCCTACTATAATTTAGTGGTGATTCAATTACTACAGTTAAGGCAAAGTGGCATTGCCTAACAGTCCCGCCCTACTAAATATGCAATATAAATATTATAATCAATGTAATTATAAACAACAGTTAATACAAATATACAACCTTTTCATGTATATAACCTAAAGTAAACATTTCTCTTATAGATTAGAAGCATTAGAGACGCATACAAGGAGGGCAAATGGAACTTTGCTACCAGAGAGCGTTGCTGAAGAATTACTGTAGTCGCTGGGGCCAATCATAGAAGAATTTAGGAAAGGAAATGTTGAAAGTCAAGGTAAGAAAATAAATTAAGTAACTTTTAAAGTGAATTCGAACACAAACTATTCAATGACGATGTGTATTGGCCTTACATACCGAGTGTGATGTGAATTGAAAGGAAACTATATGTTGCTAATCACAGTATGTTAGCTTTCATTTGTCAAAGGTCATTCGATAAAAGTAGTGTTATACATGTATATCCTGTTGGTACTGCATGTTGAAGCTGTCTACTTCTCTAATCAAGAATATGCATCATAAATATTTCAGGTTATCAACTCACTTCCACACAATAATAATACAATTATAATAATAAGCTTTACTCAGCTATAATACAAATAATGTTATTCTATTACACAACTCATCCACACATACATACAATACATAATATGGTACAGAAAGAATATTAACAAATACAATTATTATATTTTATTGTATATTATATACATACATACTTTCATTTAATGTGATGACACATCAACCATATAATCACATGAATGTCTTAGTGTGGTTGGTCGTCTCCAGCTATGCATGCATTTTGCAGTGCGGATCGGTTACCATTCTGAAAGGAACGAGAGACCAAGATCAATGCGAGGTGCCCCAAGATTTGCCATTAGTAATCAACAGCTTCGTTTCTTGTTCCAATGTGGGTTTGCTGCACCACGCATGAGCCAGCTGCTCGGCGTCTCTGTAAGGACTGTTAAACGGAGGTTAAGGTAACCAGGTGAAGAAATATTTATGTCACTAACAAATTAACTTATTCAGATCCTTTATTTTTTGTATTTTACATTTAATTTAATCTAGCAGTGAACCTGTTTCAAAATAACTATTGTAAAAACTACTCATTTTCCCGGTCAATATGAATGCAATATACATATATGGTTTCTGAATAGATTATTATATGTTGTCTTTGGGACACACACGCATGCACGTACACGTATTTCCTGTTCCTGCCATGTTGACAATGAAATAAAGCAGATATATGTATTCATGTCACAATCATAAATTAACTACATACACATATGAGAAATAAAGTAGATATATGTGCTTTTCTCATGATTTCATTATAAATAAATAGTATGTCATACAAAAGTGAGGAATTAATATTAATTATAAATTATGCCTGACCACTCAACAAGTACGATACCAATGGTGTGTATTAAGACCAAAAACATACCGTATGAAACAGTTCATACCTCACTAATGTTATACATTTATCATGTATAGCATTCAAACAATGTTTCATGCATCTTAAAAGTCATTCAATGAACTCCTAATTACATGGTGACTAAATAATAATTGTCTGTTAGAAAAACATCCAATTGCAGGACGTGTGGCTTGAACCTGAGGGGATGATTCACTCGCATGCCTGATGACGAGCTTGACAGGACTGTGAAGAACTGCATTGGTGAGAATCAACGAATTGGTCCAAATGCTGTAAAAGCAAGACTATTCTCACAGGGCATCAATGTGCAGAGGTGGCGGGTGCGAAATAGCATGATGCGTGTGGATCAAGGAGGCATTGCTCTCAGGGCTGCAATGACCATTCAGCGTCGCACATACACTGTTGCTGGCCCTAACTCTATCTGGCACATAGACGGCAACCATAAGCTAATCAGGTGCGTGTACAAACTATAAACTTTGAAAAACAAACCTTGCATGACAACAACGTAGATAACGTAAAATAATCCAAATAAATAATGTGTATTCTAGGTTATGTAAATCACAGGAAATTAGTAAAGTTATGTAATGATAATAGTGTTGTATTAGTCAAGGCCTTGTTGCATAAATCTGGCATTGTTATATTATCATCATTATAACTCATAGTTGTGAATGCACAACTACAATTTATTCCATAAGTAATATTACTAAAGAAACAGTGGCAATGTTAGTGGCCATGAACAGAATGCACTGGTACAATGCTGATACTACATCTAGTAAGTTCTGTGTTAATTTTTGGTGAAAGACACTAAATGTCTTTTGCAGGTGGAAATTTGTGATTCACGGAGGAATTGATGGATTTAGTCGGTTGCTTGTTTTTCTGCAAGCATCCCCCAACAACATGAAATCCACTGTACTGAGGCATTTTCTCACAGCCACGAGCACCTATGGTTTACCATCAAGGGTGCGAGTTGACCATGATGGCGAAAATAATGATGGGTGGACACCTGGAATGGGGCCACCAATCTCTACTATGACCTGTTCCATTTCCTAGAACATCAAGGTTACCTTGATATAAACAATCAGAACCACATGTGGGCACTGCACTACGTATTTCTGCCCCGTATTAATCGGGAATTGCAGGCCTTTGTTGCCCAGTGGAACAATCACGGCCTGAGAACTGAGCACTATCAAACGCCTGTACAACTGTTTGTGGGGCGCAGTCTGGAGCTCGCCAACACAGACCTGACAGCCATGAACAACATCTTCCGAGAGGCAGACAGTGTGTCTACCTCAGGAGTGGATGGCATCGAGTGGAACGAGTCTGCTTCTGGGACTGTGGACGTAAGTGAAGTGTCATGTCCAATCTCGGCGCAAGCAATGCTAAGATTGCAACAAACTATAGATCCATTGTGTGAATCTCCTGACCTTGGGATTGACCTGTACTTGCAAGTGTGCCAGTTTATTACAGACAATGTGTAGCATCACTGCTATGTGTCGTCCATGCAACTGGGTTAGTTTAGTATGGGCCACAGTCACGAAAACTACCAAGTACCGGTAGAGAGCAATGGTAAACATAACACACATATCACACCACAAAAATGTTACTATGTAATATGTATTCAATGTTGAGGTATGTCTTCCTTGCATAGCAATTACTCTTTGACTACCCGCAGAGGTCTGTGTAACAAAATGTATGTGTTAATGCTGCTTCCAAAACTTGCTTATGCTTATTCTGGTTAATTAACAAAAGTAAACGACACATTTACACAATGAACTCACTCTGTTGTTGTGGATTATTGTTTTGTTTTTTTGTTACAAATATTAGTATATGTATAAACTAATAGTATATTTCGGTAGCAGCTTTAAAATGCACTCCCTACTCTACCATTTACCGAAAAAATCACTGCATACAATGCAGCTTGAAAAGAAGTTGGTACTTTTCTCAGAGTTAGTGATGTCCGAGTGTGAAGCATACATTGTCACCCGACATATGCATGTGTTCACATCTGGATATCTCTGTCGTTCAACGTGGTTGAATGTTATTGATGGAGGCATGTCAAACCCCTCAGCTGGAACTCGATCTGCCCCAGTGATCCAGCGCATGACATCAGCAATTGACAACTTGCGTCCCCTGCAGACTACATCACCAGCTGAAATGCAAAAAGTCATTCAGAAGTCATGTAAATTCTTTACTACTTGTATTATATTATATGAACATTTACTATGTTGAAGATTATGTGTATTAATGTTTGATTTTCAGATAGTTATTATATTTACTCGCTTCAGCAGAGACCGTTAGTGGTGTTAGAACACAGCTGCACGAGGCATTCATAGTTTATGTAGAACATCTCACTATGCTTTTTGCATTATCCTGTTTTCATGAAATTTACAAAAGCATGATATTCATGTGTAAGGAATTAATTCTGGTAAACTATTTGTGTAAACTTGTTGTACAGTCTATATGAAATAGAAGACATATATTTTAATTTCCTATTTATGATGTACAGTGGAACCTCACTATCAAGTCCACACTCAGGACTGGGCAAGTGACCTAATCAGTGAGGTGACCATATTAGTGAGACTAAATTCCTATACTTTTCTATTACAGAAATCATTGGGGTGGCCTTAATTGTAAGGTGGGTGTATTATAGAGGTGACCGTAAATTGAGGTTCAACTGTATTAGCGGTTGTATGAAACATACCCTCAACAGCCATGAGGAAGTAGTGCCAGTTGAGGGCAATCTCCTCCTCGACATCTCGGCTGCTGCTTCCTTCAGGGGACAGTTTTATCTGAATCAAACTTTCCAAAGCAGCAGCAGAGTTGACCCTTGTGGCTGGCTGATCCTGCAGGAGGAACTGTCCCACTTCGCCTCCGTGCTGACGACACAAGTTCAACACCCCAAGTGTTTCCAATCCTGAAATATTCAGGCATTCAGACTTGTGAACCTCCATGTTTCAGATGTTTATGTGTACAGTCACAGTGAAATACTAACCACACACAAGTAATAATACCTGCACATTAATTTGGTTGTACCTTTAGTAACATTTACTCGTCATTTTGGCCCAATAAGAAAACAAATATCATTAGTTTACAATGATGTAATCCAAATTGACTTAATAATTATATATTCATATTACAAAGTAATTGAGTTGCATTCTTAGTAACTGTAAATCATTCATATGTGGTAAACTATCTATTTCAGATGATGATGTGTCTACTCATAGTTAACTAACAAACACATGCATCAACAAACTTGACATAAGACGAGAAATGTCATTAACACTACAACCTACCCTCAGCAAACTGATCAAGTTCAGCCTTTTGCGCCAGAACTGTGTGGTGCAACACAACTGCTGAAATGATGCTGGGGATGTTGTAAATGTCCAGCTGATGAATGAACTTTACAATACCCCAGTCAAGTCTGTTAGGCAGCAGGTCATCGATCTTCGCCTTCAGCTGTGTTGTGCTCCGAATGTCTCTCAGCTGATACAGAAATGTACCAATCATAAATACGTGGTTCATGTCTGTTTTGCAGGCGACAAGAATGATACCGGATAATCTTGACCATCCGTTTATAAAGTATAATTAACTGATATATTTCTAAATTCAATACCTCAAATTTACATTATTACCAAATAGTCACCAATGAAGCTTCATGTTACACTTCTCTCTCCAACTGTTACCGGAAAAGGCTTAATGCCATCTCAGGTCTATTTATGTGTTAACATATTATTCTTATTTACTGGAACAGTTACGACTACATAAATATGTTTTATGAGACTGTTAGATAAACAAATTGTTGTGGTAACATCATGCCAAACAGCACAGAGCAGTTTTTACTTGTGGAATTAGAAAGCATGCAGCAAAGCATCAATATATAAGTAATACAATACTAACTGAACATCTAAGCCCTGTGTAATGTGACTGAAAACACTTACCTCGCGCAAGGCCGCCTGTAGCAATGGATCCGGCACGTCATCAATGTTGTCAGCATCAAGGCTCCCACGAATAAGATAGTTCATGACTGGAGTGGACAAGCACTGAAGGCCCAACCCTCCCTGCAGGGCTGTCAGGGCAACAAGCTGGCCCAACTGTCTGAAGGTACCACGCTGCAGACTTGCAGTGTCATGGCACAAAGTCTTCCTGCCAGGAGTGCCCTGCACGAAGGATGATCCCCGCATGTCGTTCATGAGGAGGGAAGAGTACTCCCTCCTTGGGCCACCGTGGTCTTGGCCAGACTCCCCCAGAAACTGTACTCTCAGCGGTCGCTGCAACAAAATGCAACCAATTTTATATGTATTTGAGAACAATTTAACTGTCCTCTATGAATTGTGTATTATAAACATATTATAACTTGATTTTAATACGATAATTGGCTATTTATTTTGTGGAAAAAGCGTACAAAAGCCTCCGACCCCTCCCCCTTTGCATACGGTTTGTACGCTTCGAGAAATGTCGACAATTTGGGACGACCCCTTAACAGTCCGACCGATGTGTGAGACATTGATTGCACTTTAGTTTAGTGAAATGTGTCCTTGTTTGGTATTTATATCATGCTTATTCACACTTAGTCTTTTATTTCTGCTTGAGTATAAGCAAAGAAAATCAATACGGAATCTTCGACATGCAGTTACAAGAGGTGCCACTCAGTGAATATACAAGTGATTAACGGCATTGATTACATGAATGAACCACAACGTAAAAATGTCTCTTTGTACTTAATTACAAATGAATTTAAAATGTTGTCAATGCATTAAAATATAACTAACTAGCCACGTTACCCGGCATTGCCCGGGGGAACAGGCAGCCATATGTGACAGACATCCCCCAAAATGTTTCCAGCCTACTTGCGTTAATAAATTGTAGCTGATCAGTGGCCTTGTTGTTAGGAATCCCTTTTGTTAGAAATTGCACCCGCTCACCAACTTATATGTGAGGTAACACATACTTATGCTTACTGAGTGAGGGTTGAAACTGATCTGAAAGATAATGAAACATACATGAGTTTACCAATTAGATATATACAAAAACATGCATTATGCATCATTTTTTATTTGTTCTGATCAATGAAAACAAACTACAGAAATCAAAGTACAAAATGAGCATGTCATTAGAATGAGTGAGATGTCATTGGAATAATGACTACTTACTGTTGGAGTGCCAGTGTCAAGGAAAGGTGCATGTGATCTGGCGTGAAAAAGATGTACTAAAAGACTGTTAAATTTCTCGAATACATTTAGAAAAAGGTTCATGAATGAGGAATAGAGTGAGGAAGTCAGAAGGATGGTGAGATATGGAGGCAGGATACTCGCAGTGTAGAAAATGGTCAGAGGACATTTGCTGTGTACACTATTAGTAGATGCATCACAACCATGGAGAATGTGCAAAGGGGGCATTAAAAAAAAATTTGAAGAAGTTATCAGGCATGTGGAGCCAGAGACAATGTTGGCTGTGACAGTTGACATGAGTGCAAATGTGGGAAAGGTTTGTGGGAAATCTTGGCAGGTGTATCGGAGCAAAATTTATAACATGCAAACATTTTGTTAGATATCTAGCAGAGGTTTATGTTGGAAATACAGAATGACACAAAGTGCCTAAATAGATCCTGTAGACAATTTCTCACCTGTGGTGCATCACCAGCCACATCAACAGCAGTGGATGTAGACGACTCAGGAGCTACATCTTCAGCTGATGGCTGTCAACAATGAATGTTATGGTCATAAACTTCTAAGCAAAAATTGACAAGTGAGTGAAGACATACGTCATAACGACACATTAATACACTATGTACACAAACGGCTGTCAAAGATTGCATAACAGCATTGATTACATGAAAGAACCACAACGTATCCATGAATAAGTGATTTAGATATATCTACTTGTTATCACAGGTACCTTTATTGATAGTAAAATACAAAGGTACTGGAATATGGAAGAAAGATATTTTGAGCATTTTTTGTCTAAAAACACTATTCTAGCTGCAATACCTCCCCATAAACAGTTAATTAATCAAGTGTACATGTACACTGGAACATTTTACGTTCTCCTTCTGCATGTTTTCATAAACACTGGGCTGAAACAAACAATTATTAAAATGCAAAACATTTCACAGCCCCCCCCCCGCAGTAGCTTTCATACATACTGTTGTATTGGGAGTGCGCACATCTCTTCTTTGGTAGTGACGGTGGACGATAGATGGAATTTCAAAATCATCGTCACCATTATCCAGAAATGCCTAACACAATGACAACTTGTGTACTCATTGGGGGAAACTACTGCCTATGATGTGTTGCATGATTTGTGTTTGTGTCACATGATATGTGATAAATGGGTTAATGAAACGTCCTGAAGTGGTACACAACTTGCATAATTGGTTTACTGCTTATACACCTCCACAAATCTAAAGTTAAAGGAAGTTTGTTACAAAATAAAAACAATTTGAAAAGTACACTCTATTTTGCCTTTGGCTAGTCATTGTTTTCCAAACCAAATCAAAATTGTGTATTAAATATTTGATATACTAAATTTTCTGCATTATTATTAACTTAATCATTCCATACAGACTTGTGTACAAAAATATACAGGGTATATACCAATTGCCAACTGTATATGCATAATTTTTTATATAAGTATATCATAATTATTCAAAAGACATTTCAACACATGCTATACATGTATGCATCAACTAATTTAGAAAATTCCTTACCTGTTGTGTGCCAGAAGCCGCATGACTGGAAGTGGAATTAGAGGCCACTGGAACAACTTCTTCCATTTGCTGTTGAACACAAGAAATTAAACCGTCATGACAAATGTTGAATGCAAATGTTGACTAGATATGTAATTTCTATGTATAATTTCAAATACCATGTTTACAATACATAACTGAATTCGACAGTTTTTTAAACAATCTATCATCAACACTAGCTTTAACACAACAAAGCTGTAGAATTCGTGTTTTAAAAGTTCATTTTCATATGTGCAAATTACATTTACACACAACATTTATTGATTTTTTTAATTCTTGCAACAAAAAGTTATGTACATAAAGGTAAGCTCAAATGGACAACAACTGTGTATACACATGCATCATAAATATTCATAAATATTAGACACATGGGTACACATCAAGCAAAATAAAAAATGTCTCACCTGTGGTATCTGTGCAGCCACATCATCATTGGCAGTGGAAGTTGATGCCACAGGATCGACATTTTCAGATGATGGCCCTACTTCCTTCTGAATATAAATAAATACATAAAAAACTAACGTATTTGGTATTTTAATGTATGAGGTTCCTGGGAAGATATTCAACAACAATGTTTACACTATATCCTTGAATTTGACAATATCTCAGCCACTGTGTTTCTGGAGACACATCAATTGTGAGGGAAGCCACTAGGGGGCTTAGTGATTGCTGTTGACATTAAACAAACAAATATTTGAGGCCATTTTTGCTGGTACTGTTGTTAGTGAAGATTTTGTAATAACAGATAGTTATGTATGCATTACAGCATTTTAACTTACTGGCAATAATCGCACATAAAGGTTTGATCGCTTCATGCGACCCCATTCCTTTATTTTCTGCGGCATGTCAATGTGTGCTGGAAGTGACTCCAATACGAGGCCTGCAGAGGCTGGACAGCACCTGCATTCGGTATGGTCATTAAATGTAACAAGTATTATAGTAGTATTTCTTCTTGAATATTTCAAGTCATTTTAATTTTAGCCCATCTTATAAATATATGAGCAAGAAGACATGTACCAGTTTATGTGTTTAACATATACTGACACCACCTATAAAAATGTATGTGAAAGAGTACTATCATTATGCTACAAAACAGATTAAGTATGATTCATAATAAAAATGTAATGTTTGAAATTACCTGCACAACTCAAATCCACCTTGGATTTGTGGGAAGGATGCCTTCAGCTGGTCGATGAAGGTCTCTCTGTGTGCACTCAAACTAAATTTAATTTTAGTTCGTGCAAGTGCTCGACCTGTAATACATGTATAATAATGTAATATTGTTATAGAAAACATTGTATGTTTACTCAATAATGAGTGTAGCCGTCATTTACTGGCATACTTCATGTGACACAGTTATGTGCACCATATATTAAATGTCAACTAAATTGCACTTTTTATAAATACGCTTCATGCATGAACACAGTCATGTTTTCGGTAATTACCTAAATCTTATGAGGAAGAAATTTAGTCAGAGAAAACGAAGAAAGAATTTTAGTCGTTACAATGTTTTAACTCAGAAAAAACTATCCCTTCTTTTTGCATCCCCAAATATAACAAACTGTGAAGCAAGCATAGCAGAATTGGCCCAATACTGGCACTTATTGTTAATAGTACTGTCGATATTGAGGCAGTACAATGCCCATATCACAATTAAATTGACATTAACGGCCCAATACTGGCCGAATAGTAGCCAGGATATAGCATGCAGCGCCACCTATGGAATGCACACAATTGCATTCCATAGGATGGCGGTACAGGCGTAGACTGCACAAATACACTATGCAAGCACTGGGCCACTACTGTTCCAGCATGGTGCCAGCATAAAGTCAGTACAGTATGCTACTACTGGCCCAATTTACAGTCTCTGTGCATGACATATTGGATTAGTACCGTGTTTATATATTTGGGCCAGTATGCTGTTAGTTGTTAAACGAGTACTAGCACATTACACTGTTTTTGACTGGGTAATAAACTGATAGCAATATTACTCATTATTATCAAACCTGTAACTCCATGACCATATCCTTCTTTTCGGAAACGTATGGTTCTTGTTCCTGCTGCAACGATGACAACAGAAACTGTCCATGTTTTCAAGTGACGTTTTTTCTCACCCAACCTGGACCTCGCTGGTGGATTGTTTCGGAATTGTTGAAATCTACAGAAAAGTTAAAACAATATATAATACAAACCTATTAGTATGACAGTCTATGTAATGTCTATGACTATGTGACTAACTAGTATGACTATGACTGACCTACTCCTACTCCTTATGTATTATAATTATATAAGCTAATAAACATAATGTATATAATGGTATTATATGAATTTGATTCTTCTCTTTATATTATCTCTAACACAAACTTCCATCTGCCAAGCTGTTATTTACAGCAAACTAGCCACGATTTCGAGTCAATGTTGACTGCTGTAATGACAAACAAACTACAACTTACAAGTACAATTAATTATACAAACTACAAAGTAATGACAATAGGTGAATGACTTCATTACATCATTGATTAACAGGAGCACTATCCCACTTACTTAACGTATGCAGATGATCCTATTACCTGTTTCTAGCGAACTGATATTGACATGACAAGCTTGCATTGACATTTCTAACTTACTTGAACCGACTTTGAATGCAATGCAATAAAAACGTATGTCTGTCATTACCGGCATTCCCCACCTTCGTGGACGCTATGCATGCTGGGTAAATATGACGCAGCACGTCACAAGTACGGAAACTCAGTGAGGAATGGGGAATACCTCTGTAGGGCCGTCGTTTCGGGGAATTTCCTATCCGACTGTTGTGCGAATACAATTCGAATCGCAAAATGGAACGATTCAATGGCCTGTCTGTATCCGCATGCGCGTGTGAAAAACGCCTTCGCCTATGTACATAGATCTATAATATTGTATGGAACTAGTTCCATTATTATTTATTCTAGATTAATATTAATGTACATTAATGTCTATAGAATCTAAATCAATTACCTTACCCCAGTAATTCGTTTCTCCAGATATACACATCCTTTCAGTTTTATTCAACATTGACCTTACATAATAATTATACATTGTGATAGCATGAATGATGTGTACGTTCGTGCATGCGTCCGAGCGTACGCGCGTGCACGTATGGGTGCATGTTGTACATTCTTCGTACATTTCCATGAACAGTACGGAATGATGTTGACATAATAGCAGTCTCGAAAACTGACTCATGCCATGGAGCATGGGGGCGGTCAATAAGCTAGAGTCTACACTACACAGTTTAACAATGTTAACAATAAAGCCTACATCTATTTGTCTACTTGTATGTAGGTACTTACGTTTCCACAACATTTCCACTACTAACGGCAGCTCCTCCGGTCGGCGTAGTTGCAGTTTGGGTGTGCAGATTTTGAACAATTGAATGAACCCGATTTGCCAACGTCTGCAACCGCCCGATGTCCATAGTTAAAATATCCGTTGGAGGCTGGTCGACCCATTCTGACCAGCGGACAATTTTTCATTTCTTGCATACCAAACTGTCAAAGACAACCAGGCCGGAGGTGAGCTCGGATATCGATTTCATGTAAAGTTATATCCCTTTCAATGCATTCCATTTAATACACTATGTTCAACAATTTTACATAATTAAACTAACGTGGAATATAGTTACAAGGGGGCATTAATGATTATAGTTTGTATTGTATTTAGATATCATGAATATATCTCCACAAGATACAAAGGACATTAAATACTAGCAAACGACAGCCATTAATGTTGTGTGTTAGTTAAAAAAAGTGTATACTAGGGCCTAATATGATGCCAGAAACTATAAATACGGGGGTTAATGTGCAATTCTTAATGTACATTGTGCAGGATGTTGCCAAAAGTTTAGCTATGTTCATAAATGGTATTGTAAATTACCGCCTTTTCTTGTTCATAATGCATAACTAAGATTAGCTTTCATTGGTTCAATATCTGATTCGTAGCTAAATGACTCATTACTGGATGCTAAGTTAGCGTGTTAACTTATCCGATTCTTTATTGGTTGCTAAGTTAACGCGTTAAGTTCTCCGATTCCTTATTGGTTGATACGTTAACGCGCTAACTTCTTCGAGTCCTCATTGGTTGCTAAGTTAGCGCGTTAACTTATTCGCGTTCTCATTGGTTGCCAAGTTAACGCATTAAGCTATTGGCGTTCTCATTGGTTGCTACGTTAGCGCGTTAAGTTATATCGCGTTCTCATTGGTTGTTAAGTTAGTGCGTTAACTTGTTCGCGTTCTCATTGGTTGCTAAGTTAACGCGTTAAGTTATTTGCGTTCTTATTGGTTGCAAGGTTAGCGCGTTAACTTCTTTGCGTTCTCATTGGTTGCTAATTCAACGCGTTAATTTCTTATTTAACGCGTTAAGTGTACCGCGTTTATGGCCCTATCGGCCTGCCATATACGCGCGCAAATTAGGGCGCAACTCCTGGGACAACCCCGAGCAGCCCTAACTCCAGCTAGATGTCACATAGCGCGTTTTACTAATGGCTGCGATCGTTCACGACTTATACAGGTGCCGACAATTAAGAAGAAATCGCGTTTTTAGAGACCATTTAAACCCCCTGGATACGTTCAACGACGTTCAGCTGTTTGAAAGGTATCGGTTCAGAAGAGTTGATCTATTCAGAATCGTCGACGAAATTCGTGGCGACTTGGAATTCGGATATAGCCGAAAGGGATTCTTGTCGCCCGAACTTCAAGTTTTAACTGCGTTGCGATTTTTCGCGACTGGGTCCTTCCAGAATGTTGTTGGCGATACAATTCTGACACATAAATCGACCGTTAGTAGAACAATTTATTGTATGTCGCAAGCTTTGTGTGAGCGCGCGCGAAAATGGATTTTCTTTCCCCGACAGCGTGAAGCGAATCGGCAGAAACGGTTGTTTTATGCCATGGCAAGTTTCCCAAACGTCATCGGTTGCGTTGATGGGACGCACGTGAAGTTGCAGGCTCCGGTCGTAAACGAATACGAATATGTCAACAGGAACGGCAGACACAGCATCAATGTGCATCTCATTTGTGACGCCGAACTGTGCATTTTAAATTGTGTAGTCAAATATCCGGGATCGGCACATGATGCACAAATTTTGAGGGAGGGCTCAGTTTGGAGAGCCTTCGAGGGGAATCCTCGCCCTCTTGACGGCTTTATTCTGGGAGACAGTGCTTACCCGTTACGAGAATGGCTGTTGACACCCTTTATAAATCCACAGACACCACCAGAAATCGCCTTTTGTCAGCACGAGAGTAACCATAGAAAGGTGTAACGGTGTCCTGAAACGGCGATTCCACTGTCTACACACAGAATTGCGGTACTGTCCAGAGAGGGCATGCAAAATCATCACAGCGTGCTTGGTGTTGCATAATATGGCTTTGGAATTTGGCACACCCGACCCCGACCCACAAGACAACAATGATGATGATACTGATAACACTGTCTGCAACGACAATCCCACCATTTCAGGAAGAGCTATGCGTCAACGTATTGTTCAACAACACTTTACAAGAAGGTAAGTCTTTATCAACAGGAAGATTTATTAATTACATACTACCTATTATAAAAATAAACAGCATGCTATATTAACATCCCATAGCTTGTGACGTACTCACTCATTCAACAAAGAGCTATTTCATGATATCTATAATCTGACACAATGGCAAATTATCTAATAAACTCACAATGCAAAATTATGGAAACGACTCTTACGTATTTTTGAAGTATGTGTATATTTGAATTTACTGACTAAGCACACAGCAATTGGTGGTAGAAACAAAGTCAGATCAAACGCAAATGATGGTACGTGGTTAACTGTTGAACTGCTATGTTTGGTTCCTGTTGTGCTAATTTCTTTTGTAGCAGTTGAATTTCAAGTTGAAGTTTTATTTTTTTTAGATCTTTTATTTCAATTTCTTTATGCATGTAGATGGCGTAGAGGTCGTCAACAGTTGATGTGGACTGTCTCTTCCTCTACCTGCTCGGTGCGAATGGCAAGACGATTGAAGGCTCTCTCACCCTCAATGTGTCATTGTCATCAACTCCAACAGTGACATCTTCTCCAAAGTCTAAAGGAGTGCTGCACCGTGTAGGATTACTGCTGCCTTGTGGTGGAATGCAATTTTTTTCATATTTTGTGTACTTTTTAACCCACCAATTACTGTTTAACATTTACATTAACACTGTGGCTGGAAAGAAGTTTTGATTTTCACAGGGTCATTTGTTAAAATTTGATAACATATTTATTACATTTGTACATGATACAATCTGAAATTGCTTGCAAGAAAAAAAAAAAATGATTACTCAGTAGTTTATGTAAAACAAACAACAGTACATTTACTCACTGTCATACTAACAATTAAACAATCATTTTAACTGACACACGATTTGATGTCATCAGCAGATGTCCAAATAAATTCAGAATCATGGAATGCATTAATATTTATATATGTTTTGTATCTCAAATAAAAAGTTATGTATGTCATCTTACCATCGAAGTTCTCACCCCTGATTGGCGTGACAGGAACAGCGTCGGCAATCTGCAGTGAGTTGTTCTGCTGCACCAATGACTCTGTCTCTGGAACATAATCATTACATTGATGTCGTGTTGAGTAACTCCAAAGCATAGGCATAGGAACATCCCGAAACGTGTATACACTGATGACACAAGATCAAAAACAGTGACACACTACTGATGTTATAAATCGAGCGATCTATTAATGTGTTTTTCTCTTTTCTGTCTCCCTTTTATCTGTTGTTTCCTCCACAGACAGATCAAACGTTGTGTAATTATCAGGATTGATCGGTCATATTCAGATTCGAGATTGGCACCTGTCACCGTTAGTTAATAGTGGTGCAACACCAAGGACAGTCTAAATTGATTTAGTTACGGTGGATCGATGCATGTACAACCTTGTTAATTGTGACCGGTGTTCTTGCGAAATTAAACACAAATAAAGAAATTACATTAGCAAACCTTCAGCTTCGCCTGCGAACAGGCCGTTGTCCCCCACATCGATGCCGCCTTCTATTCCGTCTATAAGGGCCGATTCCTCCCCGAAGATGTCGGCGATAAGATCTGTGTATAATCCGTCTTTGCGACGCGGTCCACCACCTGTCCCTGGGTGTTTCCGTCTTGCCAGGTCTGCCCTCGCATCGCTGGCAAGTTTCTGCCATTTCTTTTTTAACTCGTCGACACTGCGGTGCGACTTGGAAACGGCGTTAACATCCGATGCAACCATTTCCCATCCCACCTTCTTGTCGCGGTTGGACAGCGTCGACTTGAACCGCCCTCGGAGTGTGTTTTTGCTCCTACCATACGCCTGCATGAGGGCAATTATTTCGTCATGAACGAAATTATCTTTTCTATTTCTAATCTATGGTTTTGCGTCCGCCATGATGAAATGAAATGAACCCTGGGAAGATTTGCCCTGAAAACGCGGTAATCCGCTTATCGGTTAATCGTGCCACTAGCACTTAGTTGGGCGACGTCTGGGTGCCTGTAATGCAACGCTTCCTAAGCATCCGCCCAGCTAGGTGACACCTAGGGAGTTGGGTGTAATTCGACCGCCTAAGTTGGGTGCGTGTCATGCAACCGGCCACAGAACTCATTCGATTTTTAAATGTATCAGGGAGTGTGTTTTAGAATCGTAAATGTGCGAGAACTATTCTGGCCGTTGACATATTTCAAGGCACTCTGAATATATACACTTACCGCAACTTTCGTGATCAGGCGAAGCGTATTTTATTAATGTATGTCCAAAACATAGTTTTATCTTTTGCAATCGAGTCAATCGTTTGCAATACATATTATATGTAATGCTATGGTGTCTACACAAAAAAGGTATTTGTTTTATTACACTGTGGGCGATACTCAGTCCTTAAAACCGCTAATTACCAAGTAAATTTTATTTCACTGTTAACTTAATTACACTGCGAATATTACTTGTTCACATACCATTGTCCATCAGTATCTAAATACTTGTTCATACTATTGAAGGTCGTCTTGACTTAGCTGAAATCTTGTCCGTTGTGGTATGACACACGAACATGACAGAGTAACAAGATCAGCGATGAAATGGAAACGACAAAGCTGGCGTCTTCCATTGGAAAATTTGTAAATGTTCTGTCTTTAAATTGTGTTGACGTTTGCATTTCCTGTCTGTTTACGTCAGCAACTTAAATGTAGACGTAGACAATATGTGCGCACTTTACGTCATCTACTCTTAATCTGGAACAAACACGGAAATCCATTCTTTTAAAGATATCCGTGTTTGTGATTGTGTTGGTGGTAATGATAATACCAGTATTGTCGCAGTTTATGGTGGTGAGGGTGGTATTGCTGGTTGCGGTGGTGTGGTGTCGTTGCTGTTGTTGGTGATGGAAATAGTGAGGCCGAAGCTGGTCGTCGTTGTCGTCGAACCTGTGCTGGTAATGGTAGAACAAAATGCTGTTCGGTAGCGACGAGACGGCGGGTGTCGGTGGCATGACGCAGGACGACATCCGCCAGAAAGGGGAGGGCGAAGACCACGGACAACGGGCAGATGACCACCACTTTCATCACCGAGCGAATCGCCTTAGGGTCACGTGACGTGATCAACGTATTCATACAATTGTAATTCGGATATTTGAACACAACGACACATTCAATTACAAATGACCAAACGAGCACAGACACGCTAATTGCAAGAACGACATGCATAGACAAAGACATAGAAACCTTTTTAAATTGGTACCGCGATGCAAAACGCGATTTCAGGAAAGCCGTTGCGTCTCACACGATAGTGCGGACTAATTAAAATGTTAGGATGTACCCATTCCAAACCTGCTCGCTGCTGTCGCTGCTCCGACGATCCAGTTGCACACAATGATGCCGTAACACCGCTGAAGGGTGAAGATCTGTTCGTGACGCAGTGGCTTCAAAAAGGTGACCACCTTGCTCACTGTCCACCAGTATAAACTATGGAGAGAGTTGAACGAGAAACACCACGTAAAGAACATGAGCATTTATTGCAGGTGCTTGTTGATATGACGCACGCTCGGAGTAGCGCTGGAGCACACGGCGGCGCTGATGGGCATCGTTATGCAGCCGGAGGCGAGGTGTGACACGGAGAGAGATCATGAACAACGCCTGCGATCTTCGCGCAGTTCAGGACAAATCGCAATATACTGACATAAACTCGAGTTAAACTTTTAACTGGCATGATTTAAGAAATAACGGTTAAACTTAAAATATAACGTTGGTTGCGTTGTTGACATGAAAACTATTTCACATTCTGCATTCGTATGTTTGTAAAGTTTTCAAGGTGATAGGCAGTTTTGTACTCGTAAATATGATAATCATAGGCCTACACCTTTCCGCGGTAAAAGTTAATATTGTACTATACATTCAATTGGTTTTAATTTCACATTACGACATACAACAGTAACGTCAAATAAGCGATGACCACGTACATATACTTTCAATCGCTGTGCACGAATTGGTAGACTTCTGTGAACATGTTATAAACTCCATTCGCGCTAAGCGATAAGGGAGTATTTTGAATGCATTTCGCTGTCTAATAATGATTATGTCACGGCATATTTTCGCGCTTCCCTCGGCGCCGTCAACGGCATGAACCTGTTCGCAAGAAGCAACGTGAAAGTTTGAACAAGACTTAACAGTAGAAATTACAAAGTCTAATAAGAATTGAACGATTTAAGTAACAATGATATCATGTAACAGCCGTGGCACCCATTCCAAACCCGCTCAGTGCTATCGCTGCTCCGACGATCCAGTTGCACACAATGATGCCGTAAAACCGCTGACGGGTGAAGATCTGTTCGTCACGCAGCGGCTTCAACACGGTGACCATCTTGCTGACTGTCAACCAGTATAAACTATGGAGAGAGTTGAACGAGAAACACCACGTAAAGAACATGTGCATTTCTGGCAGGTACTTGTTGATATGACGCACGCTCGGGGTAGCGCTGGAGCACACGGCGGCGCTGATGGGCATCGTTAGGCAGCCGGAAGCGAGGTCTGACAGGGAGAGAGATATCATGAACAACGCCGTGCGATCTTCGCGCAGTTCAGGATATCGCATAAGCACGGCGATCGTTAATGTGTTGTTATAGGTCTGACGACCCCGTCAAATTTCTTATCTGTGATATTCATGTTGGCACCGTGTAAACAGTAATTTACAAACATTTGCAAGAGTTCCATAAAATAAGTAGATTGTTCCTCTTGTTCTTTCTATATCGACAAGACAACAAATTCTTCTGTATTAGTTATGCTTGCTGCAATCACTAAATGTACTTATCGCCGAAGTTTCCTATAAGTCGTCTGTGTCCAAAAGGAACTGAGTCGATACGAATTCCTTTGTTCTTTTCCACTGTGTTTGGGGTAGTAAAGCATTTCTGTGAAAACGGTCCTCTACTCCTTGTTTGTGTTACGATGCCACTGCTGCCACTGGTTGATATATGCATTCCCATACACGTTTCATGTCAACAAGACATGCCCAGCACGATTGAGCTGGGCACAAAATCGGAGAAACTATCATTTCGATCATTCACTCGCCAACGATGTTGTCCATTCGCAAAATGTAATGACAGCTTGCTCGCTTGAACTGTTTCCATGTTTCTATGCTATTTGTTTGAAATAATCCGATCATAATTTCACTATTGTAAATGTACAACATATATGACATAGTTGAGCCTTGAAAACGTTTTAAAATACCAAGAAATACCTCCAAATAACACGTAAACAGAAAGCAATACCTCAAGGAACTCAATTAGCCCAAATCAACGTGTGTTGGGCAGATTGCTGCAATTATGAAGTTAATTTCCTGTCGGCTGGTATCATGATTGTGTGGCGTCTTCCTTAGGCGTATGAACGCCTTACAGTAAACAAGCTCCAGGCTCCATACAACCACGCGCGCACGCACTCACGCCAGCAAAACGTACGCTTAAGCACATCTACATACACATGCATCCACATAGCTGTATCAAGAAGTACGTGTTTTATTAAATAAATTATCTTGGTAATAATTTTCAACAACAAAAAAGTTCGTATTTTTCTTATTAATAACTATGGTAAGCCGAATACATTTCTACATTTGTTCATCGTGTGAGTTACTCGCTTGCATTTAATTACACCAATCTGGGATTCGATACCCTGGAATAGTCCATTTGATATTCATATGTATACAATAGCCAACCTAGGAATGTTCTATTTTATGAATGTTTGTGTTGATTTGTACTAATACTGAGTCCTAGAACAAATTAAGCTTGGTTGCCCAAACAGCAACTTTGGGCAACTCTGGTAATTTGCATAAATCCAATATGGCCACTGATCGATATCTTGAAAATTTAACTGTTGAACCACGTATCCTAGGATAATGTATAATACCTCTTTTAAGGGGTGGTGAGGTGCGCAAGAAAAATACACTCAGTGGCTCAACAGGCTGAACCAGGGGCAAGATACTATGGAGTGGAATGGCTTCAACAATCAGCTAGCCAGGAGCCAAGGCGTACTCAAACCTGCGAGTACCTATATATTTGGTCCTTTGATTGACGCGCCACCCTCTCATCCAAACATTATCCCCACGACACTCACGTACAGGCAGATAACATGCGAATGACATACGTTCATCTTTCCATTGACATGCAGTTGTTTGTAGTAACCAAACAGGTGTGCTGGTACCAGCCCGTGCAGTTTCAGAACGTAATTGTCCATTCTGGTGGGATGCATATTATACAGTCGTTTATTGGCAGCATCACGAAGCTGATGAAAGGTTCAGTGTTTGAAGTGTGGGGCTGACAGGTGTCTTCAATGGGAAGTCCTGGGTAAAAGCCATGCGGTCCTTTCGGGGCGTATCAGCGACGCTCTTGAAGCGGTTTCTATCAACAGGGTCGAATACATTTCAGCAGATTAGGCAGTATCTGGACACTGCACGCCTCCATTCAACTGGCCGGTGGACAACTTCCTTCTCCCCACACGCTTTGTCCACCAGCTTGAGCGTGCACAGAGAGAAGGTGACATTTACTTCAAGCATGCTGAAGAACTTCTTCCTCGCTGGTGACATGTAGTACGCCCGCTTTCTCACTCAGTACCTGCTGGAGATGCGTGTGCTCCATGCTGAGGCGAACGCGGACTTTGTGTCCGGCGCCTTTGTTTGTTGACACCATGAGGGATACTGGATCGCTATTTCTGGTGATCAGGTTGGCGAACAGACTGCCATCAAGATCGGAAAGGGAGCTATCAAGGGCATGGCTCTGTCTGTCTGAGCTTGTTTGTGAGTGGATTGACGCCTGCCCCATCACCGACTTCGTGGACTACATCTACTCTGCTGATACACCAGGCCAGTCTGCGCAGAAACAGCTCAGAGAGTAGTTGAAGCACCGGCGTGTCTTGGATGCGGATGCAGATGCAGAGGTGTAGAAGCACCCTCACCCACTGGAAGATCACCACCCTCATCTGTTCAATCCCGTCAACGGACAAATTGCTCCTGCTGAAAAGTGAATGTGACTGATTCGATTGTGCTTGGAGAAAAGAAGGAGAGCAAGTACATTGCCAGTCTTCCCGGTGGATTCTACGATCCTATCAGTAGTCCCATCAAAAAGTTGGACGTTATAAAGAAACAGGACAAAGGCAACAAGGGCAGGCCAGTCATTGAGACAAAAATTTCTCCGGCTCTTGACGATGATTGGTCAGCGGAGTAACATGGAGTTTGGGCCTCTGTTTAACTACGAGCTGTGTTCAGTGCCTCCATAGCTCATCGACAAGCATGGTTGTCTCCGCAAAGCCAACAATTCGGGTCTGGTCAAGCACCTGGGTGTGCTCGAGATCTCGCCAACAGCTACTAAATTTTTTATCGTGGATGTTCAGCAGCTGTTCTACCGTATCATGTGGCCAGACGGCAGCAGTCCCTCAGATCTGATCGCATCCACCCAGGGTCGTCTTAGTCACTATCTAGATGGTACTGAGAAAATAACCGTCTTCGACAAATACCAAGATGTATCTGCCAAGGATCACGAGAGAATACGGCGGGCTAGTGAATTTAACCTCGTCTACGAGTCCACTGCCCAAAAGAGATGCAATCCTGAAGAGCATGAACAACAAGCGGAGCCTGACGAGCATGTTATCTACCTTTAGTGCAGGAGAGAACGTGACGATGGAGAATCGTGACGATGGTGCGTTTGGTCATGATGATCCGGACATCACCATGATCTCCTATGTCATTGAGGCTGCCAACTCTGGCAAAAGCGTGATCCGTGTACTTAGCGACGACACAGACGTGTTTGTCTTACTGGTCTATTGGGTGTATCGGGAGGAGCTGGAGTGCAAGGTGCAGATGGAGCGGTGGGATGGGTCAGTGCTGGATATCAACGCCACCAGCCCTGACCTAGGACCACAGTATCTGCAGCTGCTTGGCATGCACGCCCTCGGCGGATGCGGCATGACCTCATATCCTCACTTCCCAGGTTTGGATGATGTGCTGGGGGAGGTGGACGCCACGCAGGCAGATCTGATGGAGACGGCGAAAATATTGTTCATCGCTCTGTATAGTCAGCCACCGGGGACATCCATGGAGTCACCAAGAAGAAGAAAAGTCCCCAAATCAAAGCCCCGCCTCCAGAATCCACCAACCTGTTCCTGCACGTGCTGCTGGCCCATCTGCAGTTCATGCTGTGGAAAGCGGCAGTCCAGCAAGCTCCACCTGATGAGTCAGCCGATAACACTCACTTCGGGAGGGAGATCCGGGATGGCGTCCCCTCTCAGGGTGACCAAGGTCCACCACACCTGTGTGGTGTGATTCATTGTGAGTGTAGGGCACAGGGCAAGACGTGCAGCACGGAGGTTTGTGGCTGCCACAAAGAACATCTTTCGTGTACGTACTGCAACTGCTCTGGCGAAGAGGGCTGTTGTTATCCGTACACAAATGCAGAAGAGGCTCAAGCTGGAGACGAGGAGGGTGTCGAGATGGAGGATGCTGAGGTGGAGGATTTTGAGGATGAGGATGTAAATGAGGAGGGTTTAGGCCATGAGGATGGTAAGGATGGTCTTGCTGACCCTGTTTACCCGGATGATGAGTGGGAGTAGGTAAAAGGTGAATATTATTAGACGATATCTGCAGTTATTAAGATAGCGTAAACATTACGTTTGTAGCATAGCATTGTATAAAACTATCTTTTATCTATAGTTATGGATATCAATCCTTGTATTATTCCTACAATGACTTTCGTGCATGATTACTTAATGCAAGA
>CM034544.1:26870857-26969291 GCA_020002185.1 Paraescarpia echinospica
AAAACAAGTCGTATTTGACACAAAATTTCCTGAATGGTTGTGCAGTAATTGTTGTTCGTTTCTTCATCGTCTACTAACGTTATGACAACTGTTACTCATTATGTGTTGAAGCTTTTAATTGCAACCTGTATCTATATCAACCATGCAATGTATTATTACATTACTTTACTTTGTCAGCATGCCTATTGACACTCAGTGATCTGCTGGTTTGGCCTACATTGGTCTGATGACAGTCCGGACATGCTATTTCCTATATCACATGTTGTTCTTGTTTGTTTTAAACTTAGGGTTCACTAATATTGATCTCGTGGTGCTGTAGGGTGTGTGCTATGTCCCCACTCCATGTTTCCGAGAGATCGTGGTGACATTTTCTGAATGGTTGCGCACGTATGGTAAACGGATAGTCTGTGTTTGCTGGTCTGTTTTACTGCACTTGGTGTCTTTCTCTTTTTCTTGGTAATGTTGAATTCTACAGAGAATGGATGTTCAAGATGGGGAAGGTAGCAGGCTGACAAGCTTTCCCACGCAGACTGGTCACCTCTTTTACACGACTTCCACAATCCTTCTATTACACCCACTTGAAGCTCTCCAGAAAACCCACGTCGAGACTCTCCAAAACATGTATTTGCACCCTACCTTGAAGCTCGTCGTAAAACACATTGAGGCTCTCCACAAACATACATTTGCATCCATCCTCCAAGGCTGACCAACAACCTCCAATTGCATTCCAAAATCCACCCACCTTCCCTAAATATTGGAGTGCTAATCCTCTCTCCAACACCCGCCTAAATTATGTGCGACCTTTCGGTTCCGATGCCTATGCAGTAAACGTATGGCCAGAATATTAACATACGGACATCTATGACCACGACATCATCCTTCCGTATGTCTTACTGCATACGTTCGTGTGATCACAACCGCAATGATTTGATCAGACGTATGTTAGTTGAGATGATACCTTGCTCGGAGGCATTTATCAACGTGATTGTTGTTATTAGTGTGGGTTTTCCTCGCTAATGAAAGGAACGTGTCGCCGCTCTGCTTGGCGTGTTGATCATACATATGGAGGTATTTGTCATCAGTATTATGATGAAGAGAGAGAGAGAGAGGGAGAGAGAGAGAGAGAGAGAGAGAGAGAGAGAGTGTGTGTGTGTGTGTGTGTGTGTGAGAGAGAGAGAGAGAGAGAGAGAGAGAGAGAGAGAAAGAGAGAGAGAGCGGGAAATGGAGGAGTGGAGATGGTAGTGCGGAAGACGTGGTGAAAAAAGAAGGAGAGTAAAACGTCAGTAACCAGTATCGAGGCTACCTTCACGTCAGCCCGAGTAGAGAAAGAGGATAATAACAATACTGCAAGTGACGTTGATTGTTCAATATAATTGACCTATCCAGCATGTAGCCTGTTGCTTATCAAAAGGTCCGTCAAGTCATTAAAATGGATACCGAAGACGTGCTGCTTTCGTCGTATAATGTGTTTAAATTCTGGCCACAAAAGTGTTTATTCATAACAAAAACATAAGGCAAAGTTTTTAAAGTGACTGCTGTATGCGGGAATGTTTGGTCTATGAGATGTCATGCCGTAATAGTTGTGTATTGTAATTCACATAATAAAACCGGTAGGTTCAACAAAGTTGACGTGGCAAGGCTTGACGGAGGTCCTGCGCAGCAGTTTGATTGTGACATAGACAAACCGCGACGTACTTGATAGGTCAATTGATTGCGTCGCCGCAATTACATATCTACATATTTCAACTGAACATTTTTCATAGTAAACATATTTGTGGCTGCCTAAATGCCGGTTCAGATTGTACAATATACGTTGAACGTTGAAAGCGACTTGGAGTAAATCCAGATTGCCCAGTGTGAACTCCCGTTTACAAGCGACTCGCGTTGAATTCAGCGTTTGCTTTCTTCTTTGAAGACAATAGAATGTGTTATTATTTTCATTTAAAGCGGTATTCAATCAGCCTGATTTTGAGTGGAGCAGACCAATCAATGTCACGCAATGTTTCTGAGAATGGCGTCACTAAATCAGTTTCAAGTAGGCGCAGTTGAATCGGTAGGATTCACCGACTGTTTCAAAACACTTGTTTCGGGGTGGAATATCGCGAGTGATATCGCGAGTGCTATCATGGAGAAGCTGTCGCTCTCGGCACAGATAGCTTTCAAACCAACACGGAAGAGGGTGGAGATTGAAGTATAGTTCCCCTAGGTCAAACCCAGCTTCCAGGGTTGCGGGAGGAAGGCAGCACTGCAACGAAGACGGTCGATTTCCTCTAATACGAAATTGTATATTTAATTTACTGCTCCCAACCACTAATTTTTTTCTAGAATATCACTTATATTCTGACAATACATTTAATTTTTGAAATATTATAATATCCAGTTTTCATAAAAAAGAAGAACGCTAAGCGCAGTGGATATATATTCTAAATAATTAGGCCAAGTAGTCGTTCCATTGACTAGGACATTAAATGTCTTAGTTTGGCTAGAAATATTGGAATAACAAAAGAAAGAAAATATAGTGTGTACACATTTTGAATGAACAAAAAACTGGCTTTTTACATTAATTTGTATACAAAATCAATGGTTAAATTGATCTACATCAGATATTGTATTTAAACTGTTTCTTTCTGGCAATGGAAACGCCACAAATGATCGCTGTTAGGTTAATGCCTTGCATAAACCGATGTTGAATTGTGTTTTTATACTGATCATATTTTTTATAGCAGCCGTTAAATCGCAACATCAAGCAGGCGACAAATAGGCTTTAGGTTCGGTTGGTATCCCCTCATGAGTGTTGGTGCAAAGAGACCTCATGTCTAAATTGATCGGCAAATTGAACCTAATTTCAGTGCACTGACTGCAAGGGAACATCCAATGAACGAATTTGGCCGAATCTGTATAATATGTCACTATGTAACAAAGTAAAATATAAAGGTAATTTGTTATATATCGCTGTATCTCGTCGCTTTACATTTTATTCCCCTTGGTAGACCTTTTCAATCGAATGCCATCTCAACTTCTTTAGGAAGCATTCAACCATGATGCAATTAATGCGGGAAGACTATTCATAAACAAATACCCACCACTGTCTAGAGCCAGGTACTCATTCACACTGCTGAGTGAACGCAGAGTGAATGAACTTGTTCAAGGTTCGACACTGGAGCACAGGATTCGACCTCTGGTTCTCTTGATGGAGAGTCCAATGTTCTAGCCATTGCACCATTGCCCTCCACACACCAAACATCAGAAGAGCGAAACGGTTCTGTAACGCCGCAGTCTACCGCGGCTGCAATAGTTGCGCATAGTGGTGCTATGGTGGCGGTGGCGGTGGCTTATACTCACGCGAGCACGGCGGTGTCAATTTTCAACAAGCGGCAATTGGATTTACTCCGACAGATGCGTCGATAATCACGGTTAAGCGTCCGCGAGTCCTAGCCACTCGTGCTGTATCGCAGGCACACCTTCTTGTGGTGACAGTCAGACTCCTGGTATATGGTCTACATCAACAATTGGCATTCACCTCCCTGGAGACGATATACATCACAAGTGTACATCGATACTGTTGTTGCTGCAAAGTAAGTCAGCAGACGTACACGATATACATCACAAGTGTACATCGATATTGTTGTTGCTGCAAAGTAAGTCAGCAGCTGCCCAATTGGTGAAGAGGGATAGTGTTGTATGATCCGGCCAAGAGATGACGGATCTACGACAGTCTAGACACATATATAAAGCTTTGTGAACCAGCATGATCTGTGAACACGGGAGTTACGGCATCCTCCGTTCAATATGACACATACTGACATGAGCGTGGACATGACTTGGGACAATGGTACACGTTCGGTGACGCTGTCCAGTAGCCCCGGCTACGTGCTCGCCGGCCTGTGGCTGACCGTGACGTCCGTCGTGGCCGTGTTGGCCGAAGTGGTTGTGTGGCTCGCCGTGCTGAAGACGGCGAAACTGAAGAACGTGAGCAACTACGTCGTGTTGAACCTGAGTCTCGCCGACCTCCTCGTCGACGTCCTTAATGTGCCCATCGTCATCTCGTCGCTGCTCGGCGGCTTCGTGCCCTCGACTCGGGCCTGTCTCGTCATCGGCATGCTCAACATGTCGACGTTCGTCGGAACAGTCATGTGTCTCGTCCTCATCAGCGTCAACAGGTGGGGCAATGATCGTCGGTGTGTGAGATACGTGTTGGTTGCGGCTTAGGTCGTTCCACGTGGTGCTGTTGTATTCATCTTTGATTGTTGCCTTATTATGTTCTTGAATTGATGTTTTTTGTATGCGGCTGTGCGTGCGTGCGTGCGTGCGTGCGTGTGTACTCGCCCGGCCGCCTGCCTGCCAGGACGATATTCGCTGTAAATACTTCAGTATATCTGAAAACCTAATCTAGCTTTTTACACAGTTGAATTGTGTGAACACGCCAGTTGCGTTCAACCGCGATTGCTTTCAACGCGATAGCATTCCGTTAGATTGAATTCAACTTTGATTAACATCCTGGTTAAATAGTAGCATATGCACATGTTGCTTTCGCTAGTTTGATACATACAAGGTTCTCTGGTCACATAAAACAACACAACAGTATGTATCTCTAATATGAGTGCAACTAAATTACCTAAATACATTTTTGTAAGAGTATCTATTTTATATTTTAATATTTAAAGATTAGTTTTTAATAAATGATCTCACGTTGTTGACCGACATTCAGCAATAGAGAAAAACGTTCTTTTAATTTTATTTCAATTTACCATACTTGAGAAACTAGAAGTGGAAATATGGAAGCTTGTAGACAAATCGGTATGCAATTGGCAACACGATTGCCGGGAACCTCGCACTTCTCCGCAGAATAAAGAAATACCTTCCGTACCAAGCAAGGAAGACGTTCTATAACAGCTTCATGCTACCACACGTGGACTACAGCAGCACACTTTGGAGCAATTACATTTTGTATATGCGCTCTGACGTAAGTGCACCACTATTGAAACAACTAAATTAGCTGTTACTACCAGAGCGTGTGAAATACAGACAAGCTCAATTGGCATTCAAAGCAGTTAAGGGACTGGCTCGAAACTACACGTGTGCTCTATCTAAGTCTCTCTCGAACGTTTCGACATTAACAACACGTTTAAATGCAAGAGGTGAGTTGTAAATTATAAGAGTACGGACCAACATTGCTGCTTTCAAAGCACCACACATGCACACCGTGTACAACTATATGACAGTGACATGAGACATAACGAACATTTAAACATAAGTATTAATAGTTGAAACAATCTATTAGAGGTCGGTGATTATTGAAAAGTTACATGCGTTTTAATGGTACGCCTGAAAGGTTAGCTTTTGAGCGTGGGACATGGTAATTTCGATCTCTGCATGATAGTAATAAATAAATTCCTTCATACACAGGCAACTGAAGGCATTAAAGCGAAACTGAATAATAAAATTAAATATTTGTACATCAATAGATATATACATGCTTCTCGGTGTCCGAAGCAAATTCATAGCTAATATGTGACAAACGGGCAGGACACCGAATTGGCGGAGTGACCCTCGTCAGCAAATCATGTTACCCACGGGCCCGTTTTGGAAGCACAACACGGATCTGCATAGTTTTTACTTATAATATGCATATATCATTGTATAGATATTTGGCTTAAATACACCAGGGTGTTTCCGTTGTTTAAAACCTGCAAAATTGGAATATTATAAATGTAAACCGGTGCTGATATATTACGAAAAAGTCAAAATCAATATTTTGAGATCACTTGTTTGATATTTAATATTGCATTTCGGATACCTGACAATGCTCAGTTTTGTCACTTTTTGAGATATCATGATACATTGCCACTACGAATTAAATTATATATAATATAATAAGTAACGGTTCAAAACAGGCGGTGGCCCGGTTTAGTTAGGGGAACAGTTTTGCATATTGTTCTCCTAATTTTAGAGGTGTGTTAGGTTGGGGGGGGGGGCAGTTAATCCCCTACTTTGGGGGTGGGGGTGGTGCAGAGCAACAATACGAAACATTACAATTGGGTGAGTGTATCACAACGTGCAAAGATGCGTGACGTAACTGATATATGATAACTGATATTTCCAGTACTACTGTTTTATTGATGTCATCGTTAACTTCCACTTTAGTCATCATTAAGAATAACACCTTCATTATAATATGTCAAATGTCACCAAGTGTTGCGTGTCTGCAGGTACTTTGCTGTCTGTCATCCCGCGCTCTATTCTGACGTCTTCCGGCCGTGTGGTACAGCGGCGTACGTGACACTGTGCTGGTCACTCACCTTGACCGTGTCGGCCATGCCGTTCTTTGGTTGGAGCACGTACCACTTTGAATCATCTCAACGGATGTGCTTCGCTGACTGGTCGGTTAGCGTCAGCTACGCAGTCTTCATGGTGACTCTGTGTTTTTGCATACCTGCCCTCGTTCTGGCAACCACAAACTTCCTGATCTTCCGACATATGCATCAATCGAAGAACAAGATTCGACAGTTCGAAAACAAATCGATAAGCGGCAACAGCGGCGAAAACGCGACGAAAAACCGGCAGAGGAGGGACGAGTTTCGGCTCGCAAAGTCGATGCTTACTATCATTCTGTGCTTCTTCTTCAGTTGGGTCACTTTCGCATTTTGTGCGTTTGTGAGCAGCTTCCGGTTGCTCGCGATACCCGGATGGTTGTCGATGACGTCACTGGTGCTCGGATACAGCAATAGTTGCCTGAATCCGTTCATATACGGGCTTATGAACTCGAACGTCCGCAACGCGTGAGTATACAAGTAAATACGTACGCACGCACGCACGCACTATATGTACGAATGTACGTACAAATACACAGGCGCACACAACAAAACAGAACTGCACCCACAGTCACACAAACTTACGTGCACAAACAAGTATACATACAAACACACACACACACACACACACACACACACACACACACACACACACACACACACACACACACACACACACACACACACACACACACACACACACACACACACACAGACACACACACACACACACACACACACACACACACACACACACACACACACACACACACACACACACACACACACACACACACACACACACACACACACACACACACACACACACACACACACACACACACACACACACACACACACACTCGCACACACACACACACACACACACACACACACACACACACACACACACACACACACACACACACACACACACACACACACACACACACACACACACACACACACACACACACACACACACACACACACACACACAGACACACAGACACACACACACACACAAACACTATACTACGCATGGTCGCAAACTTGCACACTCGATTTCATCGCCACATATATTAGTGTCATATCAAACGTCGCCACCAATTGCACAGGTTATCAAAAACACACGGGAGATGGGCGTTGCTCCCAGGCAGCGGCTGGTCTCATGATATTGTCGGAAATGAAATACTGCTTGATTAACCGTATAATACAAGCAATCAATGATAATCGATAAATTGCCTGAGTACTGGCTCTTTCAACTTGTAAATCTCTCGGCGTTTCAGTGTTGAATCCAATCGCCTGTTGGTTGTAGCATATAGTAAGCTATATAAATCACTCTTCGTTAGATTGGCCGTGGAGGAGTGTTTCGTCCAATTCATGAATTAAACATGGAAAGCGTCTGTCTAATGGACGGTGCGTGTCAATAGGGGACACAAAGCCTGTTGTACACTTCTGTGTTCCTAATGATATATTGACGATAATGGGTAGTCATATGCATTGATTAAACTGACTGATTATGCTTGTAGGTATGACACCTATAATTTCTGATATATTGATTTACTCCATTTTTTCTTAACAGCCAGCCATATTAAGCAAGTCTTGTAATACCTGTGTAACAATCGGTAAATGCTACAGTAAACGTAGGAGGCGTTGTTCGTGTCTTGTGATGGGTTGGTATTCAACGCGTACGTGGAGGTCTCGATGTTTGAAATCGAATTTTCATATACACAACTATACACACATTCCTTGGTGTGATAGTGTACGTACCAACCAACTACGAACACAATACCGTCACCTCCACATCGACGAACAACTCCACCACCAGTACAACAATGGCAACAACAACAACAATAACAACAACAACAACAACAACAATAACAACAATAACACCAATAACAATAACAACACCAACAACAACAACAACAACAACAACAACAACGACGACAATAACAATAACACCAATAACACCAATAACAACAACAATAACAACAACAATAACAACAACAACAATAATAACAATAAAAATAAAAATAACAACAATAACAACAATAACAATAACAACAATAACACCAATAACAATAACAATAACAATAACAACAACAACAATAACAACAACAATAATAATAATAATAACAACAACAATAACAATAACAACAACAACAACAATAACAACAACAACAGCAACAAAGACTGCCGTAATGAACACACGTATTGTGTAAATTAATGGTTGACGAAATGTTGCGAGTTGGGTCATTTGGAATAAATATTGCAGTCTTCATAGATTTATATTAATCAGCCGGAAATGGGCGTGGGCGCTTGCTGAGGAATAATGTCGTCAGCTGGTGTAATAATAATAATAATACATTTTATTTACACACCATCAATTTCGGGACTAATGACCCGATTACAAATCAGCAATCATCTAAGAAGCATAAAAACCGCATTTAAGAGAAATAAATACGAAAAATAAATAAAGTTAGGAAGCAAAATCCTAGTATATATAGGAAGGAAGGAAGGAGGAAGGAACATCTTTATTCGACAGATATAATACAAAGAAGTACAAAACATGTAAGAACATGTTCATAAAAAACTGTCGGGAGACTCTCACTAAGGCTTTCAAATGTGCCGCTGAACATGAGAGCCGCCCACTGGTAATTTTAACTAAAACATTTCTCCTACTTCCATTGTGGTGTACAACCATATATTAAGTTAAAGCTACAAGCTGCTTTAATAGATAAAACAGAGTATATGATGTATGTTGGTAGGCTAACTGTATTTGCAGCAGTTTTTGTCCGTGCAAGTGTCTTTGTAAAATGTCAGTAAGTACTTTCTAGTGTATTTAGAGAAGCTGCAGAAACTATGTGTGTACATTTTGTCTAAAATGCAGGGTGGCATTTTTCTAAGTATAACTGGTAGGTGGTATCTAATACATTCTCTGGCTCTCGACGTATGACTGAATGGGATAATAATTTGATGATTTTGTCTTGTAGGATAATCATGATAAATAACATTTTGTAAAAATAGCGATTGGAAAAATATAGGAACTCGTCTATGTACACATTTATGAAAGAATGTTAAACATTGACAAGTAAAGATGTCTTCCAGTTTTAGTAGATTTAGGGATTTCATAATAGGTTCGGTGTGTGAGTTATATTTACTGCGGGAAATTATTCGGATTGCCCTTTTCTGCAATTTACAAAGTTTATTTGTATTAAAACCCCACAATAAAATGCTGTAGCTGAGATGTGGTAAAATTAATGAATTATACATATTCTTTGATGTATATCCAGGTAGAAAGTGTTTAGTTTATTCATAATTCCCAGAGTTCGTGATATTTTATTATATATTTTGTCAAAGTGTGGAGTCCAATCTAACGTTTCTTGAATGGTAGTGCCTAGAAAGTTGAACGTGTTTACACACTCTATTGGTTGACCATTTATTTTTAACGATAATTTTATTTCGGAGATATTACACTGTGGAAAATGAAATAGCATATTAATATTATAATTATAATTTTGTGTGCTAGAGTTACACTTGAAAGAACATAGTGGTCCGACAAGGGTGGTATCATCAGCGTAAAGTATGGCCTTGAATTTGTTGGTGGCAAGATGGATGTCATTTATATAGAGAGTAAACAGTAGGGTCCTAATATTGACCCCTGCGGGACGCCAGTTGAAACAAATAATGTGTCAGATATAACGTCATCGAATTTTTTTGGAAAGGTAGCTCATTAAACGAAGTGAGGGGAAGACCATTTATGCCGTAATGTTCAAGTTTAAAAAATCAAATATTGTAGTCTATAGTATCAAAAGCTTTTGACAGATAAAAAAAATGCAATTGGAGTTTTTCTGTTATCTAAGTTTTGAAGAATAGTGTCAGTTAGTTCGAGCGTAGCCATTTCCGTTGAATGTAATGTGCATAAATCCGTATTGACTTTTGTATAATAATTCGTTTATAGTTAGATAGTCAAATATTTGATCGTATACTATCTTTTCAAAGACTTTGGAAATTGAGGGGAGTAATGAAATGGGTATGTAATTTTTAAGCAAAGTGCTATCATCTTTGCTATGCAAAGGAATAACTTTAGCAATTGTTAGTCTTTGTGGAAATATACTATGCTAAGATGTTGGTTACTAATATGCTAAGAGATTGGTTAATGATAAGGGACAGAGGCGTCGCAATTACTAAGTTGATTCTTTTTAGTAAAATTGTTGAAATCGAATCATGGCCTGCACTTCTCTTTGAGTCAAATTCCTTGATGATTTTTATTACAATATCTTCAGTTATTGGTTTGAAATTAAACGTTGTGAGTAATTTGTATGGTAAATAACTAAGAAATTGTTTTGTGGGTTTGTATAGGAAATTGTCTGTGGCAGTTTATTACCAATATTTACAAAGAACTCGTTGAACTCGTTTGCAATCTGCTTTGTATCGGTAACCCGTAATTCATTTTATGGAAATGATTTGGAAATTTAAATTGTGTACAGTTTTTATTTATAAGCAATTTAATAGTGTCCCACGTTTTCCTAGTATTTGATTTGAATCGGTGAAATAGGTTTCCTTAGTAGATCGTTTTGACATTTGACGATAAAGTTTATCTTTATATTTAATAGACTTAATAATTCCAGGTGTTATCCAGCTGGAATTCTTATGTTTATACTTGTTGCAACGGACAGTTTTAATTGGAAAGTGAGTTTCGTATAGCTGAGTAAGTATGTCTTCAAATATTTCATAATTATTATTTGGGTCAGCAGAGGGATCTTGATTTAGTTTCCCCGTAATGCATAATTGACTTTATGCAATAACCAACACAAGCCCATTGTAGTTTGAGAATTGAAATTGGCCAAAGGATGACGTTTTTTTATTGGAAAGTGGATTGCTTCTAATGCAGCCACTTTTGGGCATAAAGATAGTAGGAATGTGATGTCTAACATGCAAACCAGATGGGAAACTGAACCCTTGTACAGCCCCATCAAAGTTTCTCAGGCACACATTCCTACAACATGACGACAATATACAGACATACATTATTTGTCGCTATAGAGGTATAAAACCACTATGAATATAAACCTAAGCAAACAATACAAACATTCCACCACCAATAGACACATGCAATTACAAAAAGGTGGGGCCATTCCGCCTATCCTGTATAAACAAGGAAATATATACCGTTTGTAAAACAAAAAGCCTGTCGACGCACCAAAACCCAACACATTCAAGAATTTGGGATATGCCCTGTGTTCACTCCGAAATTTGGGAAAGCGTTGCGACATTTTCCAACTTCTTTTTCTACCAACGGTGTACAATAGTTGTTTAACTAAACGTGCCTAGGCAAAAAGGTGGGGAGGAGGGCGGATTTAGAAATATCAGGATATACACGACATGAGACACAGATACCTAACGCGCAAGTGGCGGCTTAACCGCTAATCCAAATCGTACGCTGTGGCCTAATCCTGGCATGTCATGATTGGCTGAAGGCGCTGGGCGGTTTTATTAAGCCAAACAGCTGGAAGTAATTATCGCCTCAGCCAGTTACCTCACTACCCGCACTAGGCTTGTCCTGGCCATTGCATAAAATACAGTATGCTCTGCGTTCATACCTTCATTAAGACTTCACAGTAATTTAAGGTAGACTTTTCATTATTTGTCCTAATTTTTATATATTTGGGTGTACCTTGTTTAGATTGTAATTTGTCAAAGCTTATGGTACATGATGTGATATTTTACTCATAAGTATACCTGCTGTACAAGTGAGATTTGAAATTTTACAATATATCTGATCAATGAGTGTACAGTTATTTACAGAAAAACGGATCGGTAGAGTGATCTTCGGATAAAACCATTCGTACAAAATAGATCAAAATAATCCCCAATTTGTTGTCTATCATTTACTTTCAGCGAATCAAGGTTGAAATCTCCAACTATTATTGTTTCAGAGCGTTCCGTACCTAATTTTGACAAGATTGGTACCAATTCCTCAATAAAAGTGGATATTACTATGTCTGTGTTATTTAGTTTTGGTGGTCTGTAAATATTACCTACTGTAATGTGTTTTTTTAAGATTCGCTCCATAAATGTCAATAAACAGCCCCTCCCAAATATCAGATGCCTCGTATAAATTACTTATGTTATATTGATAACGTTCATGTAAATATATAATTAGGCCTCCGTGACCTGTACAGTTTTTGCCTTGATGCATAATATTATAAATTGGAAGATGATATTGAGGGAAGTCTGAATCCTCCGTGAGCCATGTTTCCTGCAAGCATATTGCGCTAAAACCTATGCCTTTGTTGCATAAGTCCAATAAGATTGGGGAAAGGTAATTAAACTTTGAATTAATGCATTGAGTATTTAAACTGAAGATAGTAAAACTATCTTCTGCAGAACCGAGAGTTTCATTTAGTTTCAAAGTGTCTATGTATGGCGAATGTGTCGGCATAGCTATGTTTTCATTATTGTCATTTAAATTACCGAGAATGTGTTGTAGGTTATTAGCAGCTGATCCACCAAAATGTAATAGTATTCTGTCTTCCGATAAATTATCATCTGTATTTTGTGCCATAGATGGTGGTTAGATTTGTATCGTGTCCCACAAAGGGCAAAATAACAAAAATTTACATAATAGGTATTACTAGAGTCGGTAACACAACAGTGTTTTAGTGACACATGTAATTTAAATGTATAACTATACGACGTAACTTAGTACATAGTACATAAATTTGGACGAGCCACAAAATAACGTTAACTATATATCCACGAAAAACGTAATTACGTTGCAAAAGAAGACGCAGTGCGTCTCAAATTATATATGTGAAGTACAAAATTGTTACATACTTTCTGCGAAAATATTTACTAAATGCATTTTATAACAATACACGATGAGACGACTGATGACTTCATAGTGTAACACCTGGGCCACAGAATTAGCCACCAAAATCATATGACAAATCATGATGAGTCATACTGTGTGAAATCAACCATTAGTATGTGTATGTAGTTTTGTGTATGATTTGTATTGTGGGTATTGTGTGAACGTGTACGTATGTCATTTTCTGAAATGAAAATATGACTCCTATTGTGTGTGAGTGCATGTGTATACATGTAGAACATTTTGGTGTCCATCGGGACGTCACGTTCCTTAAGATACACAAACGTAATAAATATAACCAAAAAGTAGCACAGCTACAAATTGTGATGTGTTATCTAGGAAAAATATTTAGTAAGTGCATTTTATAATAATGCACGCTGAGACGACTGTATACATGGGACACGATATGTTACACCAAACGTGATAGTTCATGATCAGTCAATACTGTGGCATAAGTATGTGTGTGTGTGTGTGTGTGTGTGTGTGTGTGTGTGTGTGTGTGTGTGTGTGTGTGTGTGTGTGTGTGTGTGTGTGTGTGTGTGTGTGTGTGTGTGTGTGTGCTTGCGTATGTGTGTGTTACTGTGCAATGTTTGGTTTGTGATTAACCGTATTTGTGCGGTGTTAAAAGAAGCCGACAGTATGACTATTATTTGTGTGTACACGTAAACCATACGACAAAAATTGTTCACATTATTTGCGTATGATTACATAGAGCAGTAAGTTTAACCTATTCTACTATTTATTACCTGTGCCGGGATTTCACGTCTCACATACCACATAATTATAACCGCAAATACTTATTTACGAAAAAACAGCACAGCTATACGACATATAAAGTAGTAATACTAGTATCCACGAGAAAAAAATACTAGTAATGCATGATAAATCGTCTACTTAATTCAAAGTGGAATATGTGTTTGTGTGTAAAATAGTACGTAGTCTATACCTTAAACACAGTTCACATTATCGTTGATATGATTTACATTTTTGGCAGTAATTCAGTCCATTTTGCTGAGGAAGATGTTGATCTCCTCGGCCGGGACAGTTTTCCGTTTCTAAAGAATGGTCGTCGATTTAGTTTGTACAGTTTCTGCGTACATGGGCGTATGCATGCCTTTTCTTCCGCATCTTCTTTGGTCAAGTCGACAACGAATTGGTACGTTGTGCCTGCGAGTTTCACTCGCGCTGCTTTCACGACCATACCTCGGGTGACTCGGCTATAAAACCGAACAATGATGTGGCGCGGGTTGTCTGTCGATTTTCGTCCGGTGCGGTGAGCATTCTCTATGACATTTCCCGTTAACGAGAACTTACTTCTCTTGAAGGATTTTTTCTACCTTACTTAGACAGTTTTCGCCGATCACTTCGTGCGCTCCAAGCACACGGATGTTGAAACCGCGTGAGTGGCGTTCCGCGCGACTGTGTTTCTCCTCGAGTCTCTTAATGGAAGCCAAGGCGTTTAGAAGGTTTCGCGACGCTTGTTCTAACGCCTTTTCCAATTCAGCGAGAGATTTTTCTTCTTTGCTTGATTTGCTTGAAATAAACTCGACAGTGCTTGCCAGATCGGCGATAATCTTTTCTTGTACTGTCACCTTTACCTCCATTTCGTTTAGTTTTTGTCATACATTGCTTGATTTGCAATAATACTGTCCATTTGAGTGTTTATGCAGGTAAGTGTGTTGCGTACGAAAGTTGTGAAATCTTCATCATGCGCGACAGGCAGTTCAACGGCTGGGGCATTGTCCTTTTCCACCGACACTGGTATGTCTTCGGTCACAGACCGGCCCTTCTTGCGGGATTGTTTGCCATTCCCAGGCATGGTGGCCAGTGACAGATTATGTAATCTTGGCTAGATTATACTGTGTGTATTGCACTGGAGCGCACTGGAGCGTGTCCACTGTCGGTTTAGGCGTAGAAGTGAAGCTTGTTTGCCAAGAAGTACCACATACGCGACTTTTATGAAATAATATTAACTATGCGTGTCCCGACTCCATACCTTTCAGATAGCAATTCTCATCGTAGAGTAGTCACTCCGTTTCAAAGTTAATAAAATTCTGTGAATTTTAGGAGCTCACGCCGTCATGCTGCCTTTCTACCAGGCTGCCTCGTTTTGAATATATATATGGATAGATAAACATATACATGATAAAATTACGGGTAAATGCAATGATAAAATAAACGATTAGCAAATGACATACTGGATAAAAAAATTAAAAAAGAAGAAGCCTAAATTGCATTAAATAAGTTGATTAGATACTAAAATGTGAGTCTGGGATAAATAAGACTAAACATGTATTAAAACTATATGCATGAATAATACAAAGGTTAAATGGTGTCTGGTTATATTAGTTTGAGAACAGAAATGTCTTCAATGAATTTCCAAACTGCCTAGTGTTCTCAATCGCGCGTAGTTCCAGGGGCAGAGAGTTCCACAATGTCGACCCAGCACATGCAAACAAACGCCCGGCGACCATAACGTTCTAGGTTCACGCGTGGAACGTCCAGAAGCAGACCACCGCCAGAGCGTAGGGTCCTGCGTGGTGCGTGACGATGTAACAGTGACGCGAGATACACTGGCGTGCCTGCATACAGTGCCTTGTGTACAACCATGAGTAACTTGTACTCGATGCGCTTTCTCACTGGGAGCCAGTGTAGCTGTTGTAGGACCGCAGTGATAGATCGCCGGTCACCTCGTCGAAATTGCATCATAACACGAGCGTTTTATCGTTCGACTCTCTCTAGACGGTGCAGCAGACGGTCAGGTATACCAAACAGCATCGCATTTCCATAATCAATTCTGGATGTCACAAGTGCATGGACAATACATTTGCAAACACTGGTCGTCATTGCCTCTCGTACTCGAGCAATTCTCTAGAGATGGTAGTAAGCACTTCGACATACATTTGCCACCTGCGTCGCCATCATTAAATCAGCATCGATTGCAACATCAAGGTCACGGACAATGGTCGAATCGCTACATATTGTCCGCATATGTCGACATAATCAATGAGTAATGGTCTGCGCAAGCGCGATGAACGTGTAACAACTGCTTCCGCTTTGCTCGCGTTGAGAACCAGTCCATTGTCATAGAGCAACGCTGACAAATCAACTTAAAACTGCTTCCGTTCACGTACAACCAACCGGATATTAAGCATCGGCTTTTTCAGCGAAAATACGTACACTAACTGGTTGATTGGGTAAGAAGACAAAGACTCGGACAAATCATTGTTGTATGATGTCTTTGGGAATTAGTGGACTTTACCGATGCGGGTAGTCTATGGGCCAATTCAATATGCATCTTAATTACGTCTTTATGTGTTCTATGGTTATTTTCCTGTGGTTTTAAGGTAACTTGTGTCTTCACGTTGCATTGCTTACCTTGAGATATAGGTTCTGTTTGTTTTACGGGGTCTGGTCATTGACATTACGTATTATATAGCAATTTGAATATAAATTGAGACGACAACGACCAAGAATAAAACAAAAATAATAATATTGATTACATGGACCTCGGTAGCGTAGTAGTTACATAATTATGCTCTCAATCGAAGGACTCCGGATTATAATCCCCCTGCTTCTGTTCCGATTATTATACAATTATGTTCATTTCACTTTACTCCAGTTTACCCAACTTTATACATGGGTACTTGGCTGTAGAAACTTGTGGATATTTGTGGATATAAATAGACTTCGCGCAGTAATTGAGCGAGTTTGAATGCTTCTCAAAAAGTCGATCTGGTTTTCCAATAAAAATAAATGGCGGGGGAGAGGTAAACTGTTCAGTCATCGTAATGACTGGATAGCGCGGTGTTTTGAACACCACCAATATAAGAACGACTGCACAACAACACCACGACCACCAACACCACAACCACCACTACAACCACCACCAACACCACCACCAACACCACCACCACCAACATCACGACCACCACCACCCCCACCACCACCAACACCACCAACACCACCACCCCAACAACAACACCACAATCACCACCAACGCCATCACCACGACCACCACGACCACCACCAACACCAACACCACGACCACCACCATCAACATCACAACCATCAACACCACCAACAACACCACCACCAACACCACTACCACCACCACCGCCGCCAACAACAAAAACACCACCAACAACACTAAAACCACCACCACCACCACTACCACACCACGACGACGACCACCACCATCACCACCAACACCACCACCACCACCACACCACCACACCATCACCAACAACAACAACTCCATGACCACAAAATACCACCAACACCAACAACACCAGCAACACCAACAACACCACCAACACCACCACGACCACCAACACCACCACCGCAACCACCACGACCACCACGACCACCAACACCACCACGACCACCACCACCACCTCCACAACCACAACCACGACCATCACCACAACCATCAACACCAACACCACCACCACGACCACCACGACCACCACCACGACCACCAACACCACCACCACCACCATCAATACCAACACCACCAACACCAACACCACCACCACTACTACCACCACCACCACCACTACAACCACCACCACCTTCACCACCACCATCACCACCAACACCACCAACACCACCAACACCACCAACACACCACCAACACCACCATCACCATCAACACCACCACCACCAACACCACCACCAACAACAACAACACTGCAATAACAACATCACCAAGCACAACCATCACCAACGTCAGTACTACCATCTCCACCACCATCACCTCTACTACATCCACCAACACAGCACCCAACAACAAAACACTAACCGTCCTATCATTATCAATATCATGCGTAATAATGCTGTTGTTGAACTAGTTTTATGCTGAATAATGAGAATATACTAATGTTGTCCTCACGAATTCACATTACTCAGCCGGAAATAGGCACGGGCTCGTGTTTAGATTTACTGACATCGGCAGGTATTGCTGACAGACTAACGCAAATACACGTCCCTTGGCGTGCTCCCAACCGGATATTAAGGATCGGATTTTGCAGGCAAAATGCGAACATGAACCTGTTGATTTGTATCAAAGCGTTAATTCTACGACGTTAGAAAGGACTGCGATAAATCATTGTTATGTTACGTTGGATTGAGTACGGCGACTGTTCCTATGTGGGCAATATCTGGGTCGTTTTATATAAGGACCTCTGCAGCATCGAACTAATGATTAAAACAATGATGGCGATGATGATTACGATGACGGCAACGATGATTATGACTACAATGATGACGACGACGACGACGACTGAAGCGAAGGTGAAGACAGTGATGACGATGACGACGACGACTGAAACGAAGGTGAAGACAGTGATGACGATGACGACGACGACTGAAACGAAGGTGAAGACAGTGATGACGATGACGACGACGACTGAAACGAAGGTAAAGACAGTGATGACGATGACGACGACGACTGAAACGAAGGTAAAGACGGTGATGAGGATGACAACGACGACTGAAACGAAGGTGAAGACAGTGATGACGATGACGACGACGACTGAAACGAAGATAAAGACAGTGATGACGACGACGACGACGACGACGACGACTGAAACGAAGGTAAAGACGGTGATGACGATGACGACGACGACTGAAACGAAGATAAAGACGGTGATGACGATGACGACGACGACTGAATCGAAGATGAAGACAGTGATGACGATGACGACGACGACTGAAACGAAGATAAAGACAGTGATGACGATGACGACGACGACTGAAACGAAGGTAAAGACGGTGATGACGATGACGACGACGACTGAAACGAAGATAAAGACAGTGATGACGATGACGACGACGACTGGAACGAAGGTGAAGACAGTGATGACGATGACGACGACGACTGGAACGAAGGTAAAGACGGTGATGACGACGACGACGACGATTCAGATCTTTCTTCAGTGACCAATTACAAACTAGCACAGCGACATTACCCGGCATTATTATAGTATGACAATAGGCGGATCTGTGTTTTCAATGTCGAGCTCAAGTACAGAATCGCAAATACTTTTGCTATTGTACGCAGCGCACGATCCGATTATTGTAGTGTTGTTTTGTATAGTGTATTTCTTGCATGTCTGTTGTATATATTTACGTATTTTATTTGTATATTGTATCATACATATCTCCTACCGTCGTTATTCATAGGCATCGATACATTGTCGGCATCGACTCTGACTTCTTGAAAAACCCAGTACGTTTTTGTCATCAATAGTTTGTGTTTGCAGAACCGATGCGAATGACAGCTTGTGGTCGTCATCTCGATATAGCAACTGCAACTTATGTTCTTGTCATGGAGGACACGTGTGTGCATTAGTGACTTTCAGTAAGATTTGTTCGTTACGATATAATGAGGATATGGTCAAGCGATTCCTAGTTGTAATCAAAACCCTCTCCTGATATTCGCGGTCATTTCTGGAACGTAAAAACATAATACTGGTATCATGGCGGGTCACGCAAATCATAGGCCTACTATTGGTTTATACAATAAAAAATAACGGACCAGAATATGACACTATCAAAATTACGACCGTGACCTCCGACAAGGTTTGTCTTAGCTATTTACTTATGACATTTATAAACTAGGGTGGCATGACATATGTCACGTCAACCTTCGCGACATACGTCTCGCTTATACAAGTTTGTCTTTAGATTTTGCCTCAATGAAAACATTAATTTAAACGAAAATCTTGTCCTAACTGACTGCAAGACATTTCAAGATGTAATTGAACTATTAATACATTGCACGTGAACTGTCACAAGCTGTTTCAGTGTGTGGTAAAACCTCAACAATGATACAGTTAAATTATGCAATCTAGGATCAGCCACAAAATGTATCATCATTCGCTGCGAATTATTTCAAGCGACTCTAAATAACAGGCTTCCATCTGGTGGAAAACATTTGAATCACTGCGTTTAGTTATATCTAGCACGACAGGTGAGAGCACCGTCAATTGATTTTGATTTTAGGTTCATTACAGTTCTCAGGACGAGGTAAACCAAAGAGCTTTGAACAAGCTGTACAATTTTTATGGAAACAGTACAGCAAATTAGTACGCCACCAGCAATCTCGTTCAACACAATACAAATTTCATTAAAACCGGGAACGCTTCCTTATAAAATGCTGAAAGAAAAGAAGCGACCATTATAGCATTATTTATTAAGGTTGCGATAAATAAATTAGATAACTACAGACAGGAGCGTTTGACATCAGTGGTTGGTAATGTATTAGAGAGGTTAACTAGAGAACGTGTTGCTCATTTCCTTTTTAAGCGTCCATTTATAAACTCATCTCCACGTGGATTACTAAAAATGTGACATTGCCTCAGACGTGTTGTATTTTTGTGTGTACAGAAATAACTAAAATGGGTAAATTTTGGATCGTCCTCGTAATATTAACAACATATCTACCGCACGTTAATGTTAGGTCACGATCACACTACATTAATATAGTATAAGATTTGTAAACAATATATATTCGAGTAACACACGTGTAGCCGGTGTTCTTGGGCAGCCGTTGCTAACGTGTTGCGATCAGTATTTGGGAATGGCGATCCATTGTTTTATTTACGTTATCTGCGTACGTAACGTCATGTATCTAGTCCTAAGTTCAGCGCAAGATCTAACAAAGGTTACGTCCGCAACCGAAGTCAATGTTTTTTGAAACGATGTTGTCGATCTTTCTTCACAGAATTGTGACGACGACAAGGCATGCGGCACCATATTTACGCGAATGATAGTTTAGTTAAGATGCGTAAACGTCAGTTTCTACCTTTTGTATGGCCTACTTTGCAAGGCGGGTACACAATATTGACCATAAAAATACTAACAAATAATTAAATGTTCTTCGTGAAAAGTGCTAATTTAAGGTAATCCAGCTGAAAGATATAGGCACAGGTACGCCTTTACACAACCGTCTGCGCAGACGCTCAGTTTCAGGTTAAATTGCAAGACAAACGGTGAACTCATTGTCGTGAGCACCAGACAACGGATATAATTGTCGCATGGATACCCCACATAAATATTACAGTATATTAATTTAGAACACAATAACTATGACTGATTGCAATATAGCAGCCATAACAAGCTGTCGATTTCCATCATAATACGCGTTGCGAAACACCACGGAGATTGATTAATTGTGGTCCTATTCAGAAGGTGCTAATCAGACTGAGGCTATTATGCGCACGAATCACGCAACGTAAAGTGCTGGAAGTATTCATAATACAAATTTACGCCAGCAGATGTTGATGGAAGAACTGTAATGGTTATTACAACAAACTGTAATGGTTATTACAACAAACTGTAATGGTTATTACAACCAACTGTAATGGTTATTACAACAAACTGGTGGCAGACGCACACGCATATTCGTAATGTTAATTACCAATGTGTCTGATCAAATGAGTGTGCCTATATATCCGTCTATTAAAATTGTCTGGGGCGCTGTACTAAAATATATTAAACTAATTCAACAAAAAGTATGTAATAATAATAAATAGCAGAAGAAGCTATTTAACATTTATGAACACATAGAAATAAAATTAATTAAATAAATATACGGAGGCCACACGATTGGATAGATAAATGTTTAAATGAGTATAACTTAAAAATAAATAGCTGTTAAATGTAATATAGTTTAGACTGCTCCATCAATTCGACTTTTTTGCTCCTCGTGTCTAAGACTATTTTCACGAAATATCTTTTATCGTTAGTATAGTTTCAGCCTTTTTCAGCCAAATTGAGTAAATTTGCATATTTTCTCCTATCTTTTAACATGACTCGTTTTTGCTGATTTGCCAGACGTGTGACGAGCTACAAGATAGAGGTCGCCACTATCGTTGCGGTTTTTTTTCGGATGTGATCACGTCATGACCATGGGAAAATTCGCTTAGCGGGCATGAGGGGGGCCCATAGTGATTGGCGTTAGTTGTAGATCGGGGCCCCACCATCACACGCCACTCTAAAGAAGCCATGAGCTGGAGCGTGGGAAGATAGCGTAATGTCGCCGCCTACCGTGTGTATATGTTTGCAATACGAGTATGTGTGTATATAATTATACATAATTTGTATTTTTTTAATGCTGTTGGGAAAATAAAATCATCCTTATCCTTATCCTTACCGGTGGTGGTAGGCTGGAGCGTGGTAAGGTGTGTTATAAATGATTGATGACTTATGACGGGGGACGGTGAGTTTAATTGGTCAGTATTCCAAGGGCCCCACGTAGTCGTTGGTTGGGGAAGGGACCGAGCCGTCTGATTGGTGAAGCCGAGTTTAGTACAAGGTGGTACAAAAAGACGCGATTAATAATGTTAGAAATATCGGCGTCCACCTTGACAGACACCTAGATATGACTATGCAAGTGTCACGTACTATCAGCACTTGCTCGCTGCACCTGCGCAACATCGGGTTGATTCACCGTTACCTCACTCAACCGACAGCGGAACGGGTAGTCAATGCCATGATTACATCCCGTTTGGACTACTGCAACTCTTTACTGTTCGGTACCTCACCCAATAACATCGGTCGATTGCAGCGACTCCAGAATGCCGCAGCTCGCCTTATTACTCGACAGGCTCGTTGTGAAACTCGTGCGTGTCTACATGCCAGCCAGACGTCTTCGGTCTGCTGACTCGAACGGACTAGTTGTTCCGAGAACACGCAGCAGAGTTGGTGACTGTACATTTGCTCACGCAGCGGCAGCAGTCTGGAACGCTCTGCCGTCAAGTGTTACCAGCAAAACATCACTGGAATCATTTAAATCTGTCTTGAAGACTCACCTGTTCACTGCAGCGTATATGCAACTCTGACACTTACCAACACTGTTTTACCATAGCTGATTGATGTTTAATGTTTATTTATTATTTATTTACTTTTCGTATACATTTTAGCCTAATTTATTGATGTTTACATTAATTTTAGTTTATTTATTTAAAAAAAAGAAAAAAAGATCTTAACTATTTTATTTTATGATATTTTACATCACATTCCTTTTCTACTTCTACTATATTTATTGTTTTAATTACTATTATTATCGGTTCATTATATCTATGATATAACAACTATTGTTTTATTCAAATGCATTATTTTAACATACACTTGTATATTGTTGTAAAGCGTGAACAATATAACAAAATAAAATATTATTATTATTATTATAATTATAAAAGGTTTGCGAAATCGACGAAGGGGTATTTATCCTACGTGCTGTATGCGGGAGGTGGAATACGTGTAGGGCGATGTCATAGTGGAAGCCGTGTTTGTCTGTCAGTACGGTGTCGGTCGTTTGGGGTAGGGAGTGAAAAATAGCGAAATCGGCTGTGAAATCGTTATTTAGAAGTGCGTAGACTTTCGACGTGTTTTTAAATTAATATAGGGTGTGTTTGTTATTATGAGAGATATATAATTATAAAATCGGGACGTTCTGTGGAAATTCCCCCGCTAACTTAAAATCGACACCTTGTTGTTGCTAGGTCTCAGTTGAATTTTTGAAAATTCGGACAAATGTCCTACATAGACAAGAAGCACATAGCCGAATTTTCAGACTTTTTCTGCTATAACGAGTCGAGACTTAGTCGAATTTTCGAAAAATCGGAAAGATGTACTGCATAGGCGAGTAGCACTAAGTCGAATTTTCCCAAAAATTTGCAAAGTCTACGTAGACGAGTAGAACTCAACAGAAGTTTTCGGAAAATTTTGCGGTGCTAATCCTACGTAGACGAGACTAGGACCAAGCCGCATTTTCTGAACATTTTTACAAATTTAAATTCGTCGCAATTCGCAAAGGAGTGCTAAGTTTGTTCGATGTAATAAAAATACGAAAAAGTGACCTGGTGTTGGTATTCTTCTTCATTCGTCTATTATAACAAATAAACAAATAAACAATCAAATAAACATGGGCGCTAGTCGCGCAAAGTCCTTCTTCAACTGCAATGCGGGGAGCACTCGTCGCTCGTGTCCTCCTACAGGAAAAGAGGGGCCGTGCTGACCCCGTCGTCGAGCACACGGCGCTTGACGTAGAAATACTTGAGCGTGGCTCGCTCCTAGATGTACGTCAGCACGGTCGAGTCTTTCACTTGAAATCCCCGGTTCCGGCCGCTACCGTTCCGCTGGTCCAATTGCACGGCGAGGAAGGTCTCTGTGGTGACGTCGTTCTGACGCTTGCTCAAACCGCATTTTTATTACATCGAACAAACGTAGCACTTCTTTGCGAATGGCGCCGACTTTTAACTTTGCAAAATGTTCCAAAAATTCGGCTGAGTCCTACTCGTTTACGTAGGATCGGCGCCGACTTTAACTTTGCAAAATTTTCCTAAAAATTCTGCTGAGTTCTAGTCGTCTACGTAAGATCGAAGCCGACTTTAACTTTGCAAAATTTCCAGAAAATTATCGACTAACTCCGACTCGTCAACGTAGACTTTGCCATTTTTCGGAAAATTCGACTTAGTGCTACTCGCCTATGCAGTACATCTTTCCGAATTTTCGAAAATTCTACTAAGTCTGGTCTCGTTATCGCAGGAAAAGTCTGAAAATTCGGCTATGTGCTTCTTGTCTATGCTGGACATCTTTCCGAATTGTCGAAAATTCAACTAAGTCCTAGTTCAACGGATTGGCGTTAGATGTCGCCCGTGCTAATGACTTTCACAAGCTACCAGATGTAACAGACAACATATTTTATTTTAGACGATTAAAAGAACTTAATGTTGTATTAACCAGACAGCACAAATTATTAAACACAGTACACATTTGGACACAAATGAACAAGAGACCAGTCGGGAAAACGAAATGAGGAATCATATTTAAAAGAAATTTTGATCGACTATACCTTGTCTTTGTACCTACAAAGGAGATACGATTTAAAGTATTTAATGAGCGTTATTCATTTGTTGCAGAATCGTATCTCTACTGCCCGACAGATGCCGGCGTCCGACCTAGTGGAAGAGCGGCGCTGTTGCCACTACAAACAAACGAAAGATGACCCCCGTGACCCACCGCTGCATAGACTTTAGTTCCGCAGCGTGCAACCACAAACAGTTTTTGTACACGATCTCATCACTGGTTATATACCTATTTATAATAAACACATATATAGAAACAGTATATTCATCATTAGCGTTGGGAAGTGGTGAAATGGGGGACTGGGGCTCTCCAAAACCTCCATTTGCACACCACTGAGACTAACCAAAGAAAACCCACCATCAGGCTCTCAAAAAACTCTTTAAACCCTTTAGAGACTCCCCATAAACCCCATATTGAGGCCCTAAATATTCAATATCCAATCACCTGCTAAACTATTGGGTGAACTCACCCCCTAAACTCCCCTCCAGTTACGATGCTTATGTTAACGAAACGCGTATGGTTGACGTATACAATAGTTGTTACGAAACTTGGACCTCCATCAAAGTCTCATGCAGCGTTGTAAAACGTGTTTACACAAGTACGCACCGTCCACCATGCAGTTAACATGACCTGAAAATGGTTGCCATCTATCACATAAACCCAAGAGGACAAGGAAGCTTGATGGCTAATTGGAAGCCAGATGTGTGTAAGTGAAATCCGCTCTTTGTTTGTATTTGTTAATTTTGTTTTTAAACATATTCACACATATAGCATTTACACAATCAGAACATAAGTGGATCAGTAATTGGTGGTCCTTCGTATGAAAGACTGTTTCCCTTCTTACCGTATGACATCCACGCTGGGTACACTTTATTCCAAATGAGGGCTAACACAGCAGTGTAGATCGCATATAATGCCTTTGTTTTCAGCAAAGCTTTAAAGCCATTTCTGTTGACGTTGACGATTAGTCTATGTTGTCCTGTCCGACGTAAATCAGCTTCAGATGGCATCCATTCAGCATCTTGCCTGCAGCCCATACTAAACGTGACTTCAGGGGAACATACTTTCATATTTTAGACACTAGACGTCACCCACGATTAACCTGTTAACCTAACGAGGGGTATATAACAATCACACACAAGCACGCACGCACGTATAAGCGGCTGTAACAACATGACAGTGAAGCTTGCCATCAGACAAACGCATTCAGTAAAATAAATATAGAGTATCTAGATTTATTGTACTGAATACATAAGATTGATTTCTCAATCATGATATATTTTGTAAGAGATATTGTTATCTTTATTATATTACATCGCACATCCAACGTCACTCCTACACACATCTCCCTTTATACATTTTACACTTAGTTCATGTATCAAGTTGTAGAAGATTACATAATTGTTCCAGCCTGTGTTTTAAAGCTGGTCACATATGAAAATGCAGTGTAAAATCCCGCTCTTCCTGTAAGATATATGTGTGATATGAATATCCGAGCCGAGATGTCGGACAGGAGTTCCTGCAAGTTTTATCATGTAACATGACGCTGATCACATGACATGAGCTAGTCCGCTGACGAAGCCTACGTGTCGTACAGCCGAACTGCCGAATATTTCGAAACTAAAACTATGTCTTTTGTCAGGTAATGCCTACTGGTGAAGGCGAAATTAATTTGGCAATGTCCTTCGAGCTAAACCAAAAAACACCTGATTGCTGTTATACGTAATCCTATATATGTATGTGTATGTAGCCAACGTGTCTGTTGGCAATGTTTCCGCGTAATAAGGTTCTGCTCTGCAGTGGCAGTGGTGGTGACGTGTCTACTCAGATTCAACAGCTGAAGTCGTGATACGGCAAGTGCATGGGTAAGGGGTACTTGTAACGTTAGTCGCATTTGTGCCCCTTGTCGTATTCCAGTGACAGGTGGGGCATGTCATTGTCTTGCAGGTCATTGTGTAGGTGTTTGGATGATATGTAATAATATTAATAATAATAATATATTTTCATTCGTACCACAATGCGTACAATTCCATAAAAACAAAAAGTCTACTGGATATATTAAACAACTCGAAAAATCAGGAACCCGTCTTTGACTAAAGAAATAAGTACAGTATCTTGCCCACAACCGACCGATCTGTAGAGGATTCCTACGTGTCGAACCAAACGAAAGGTGTAGACGCAAACAGGTGAGAATCAGAATCAAAATCATAATTTTTTATTCGACCATAAAACACATATTACACACAGCAAATAAATGTAAAGAAATGTATGGTCAGGGAGACTCTCATGCATGCCACTAACATAAGACCCATCCTGTTCTTAAATGTATAATTTTAATACAATGTTATAATATATCAGTAATTATTGTACTGAATATGATTTTGTAAGTAATAAGCATTTAATGACAGTGTTTAACATTAACTAACTAACTAACTAACTCACTCACTCACTCACTCACTCACTCACTCACTCACTCACTCACTCACTCACTCACTCACTCACTCACTCACTCACTTACATTAACTAACTATTAACACCAACTAACATCAAACAAACAAAATAATACACCAGAATACTAATGTATAAATTACACTAATGTTAAAATAAAACTGACATTTATTCTACAGTTAAACTTCATTAAACTATTTATTTGAAAAAACATCTAAACAGTTAGCCAAAAAAACACCAGTAATTAACAGTATAATAGCCCTACTAATATTAATTAAAAGAAAACACAAATACTTAATCCTAAAAATCTTTAAAAAATATTACAGGTATAAAATACTAACAGTATAAAATACAGAGAGAGAGGGGGAGAGAGGGAGAGCGAGAGAGAGAGAGAGAGAGAGAGAGAGAGAGAGAGAGAGAGAGAGAGAGAGAGAGAGAGAGAGAGAGGGAGAGAAACATATATATATATATATATATATATATATATATTGACGTAAGCGTCTTAGAGAAAAACAGTAATTACGTAATATTGTGACGCCGGTGCTTTATTCAGTGTATTTGTCTGTGTAGGCAGCAGTGTATTTGTTGCGCTTTCTCCGGCAGCCTATCGCATTCCTGCTTTGGCATTGCAATGATGGCATCTTTGTGCAGACAGTTGTTAAGAGTCGGAGCTCGATCGCTAAAAGAGAAGAGAATGCCTCAGGCGTGCTCGCTGCAGCTGGTTGCACCGGTGTGTGTCCGCGCATTCGCTTCGCAAGGCGGCCAATGCCAGGATACTCTCATCTTCCGACAGCTCTTCGACTCATCCTCCTACACCTATACATACATCCTGGCCGACCGCGAGTCGAAGGAGGCCGTCATCATAGACCCTGTCATCGAGATGGTCGACCGCGACCTAAAGATCATCAAGGAACTGGACCTGAACATGCGCTACGCACTCAACACCCACGTTCATGCTGACCACGTCACCGGATCGGGTCTCCTGAAGAAGACCATCCCGGCATGCCAGAGTGTCATCGCCGCCGTCAGCGAAGCCAAGGCCAATTTGCAGGTCAAAGACGGGGATATAGTGAAATTTGGCAAGTTCGATTTGGAGATCCGAGCGACTCCGGGGCACACGAATGGTTGTTTAACGTTTGTGCTTCCCGTGTGCAGCCTTGCATTCACCGGTGACGCACTGTTGATCCGCGGATGTGGGAGAACGGATTTCCCACAGGGTAATTCAGAGACGTTGTACAGATCAATTCACGACAAGATCTTCTCTCTGCCAGACGACTTCCTGCTGTACCCAGGACATGACTACACGGGGCAGACGGTGACGACGGTGGCGGAAGAGAAGACGCTGAACATCCGACTCTTGAAAGACCTCAAAGGTTTCACCGAGATCATGAACAACTTGAAACTGCCTTTACCGAAACAAATTGCCAGGGCGTTGCCAGCCAACATGGAGTGCGGTGTGTTTGACGAGTAGATTCGATACGGCAGCGTGGATTGCTGGCCGAACAAAAGAAGAACGGTTGCTGGGCCAACTAGCAGAGTAGGTTACCAGCCCAATACTTAACAAGGGTTGGTGGCCCAATAAACTGAAATAGGGTTTCACCCAGCAAATACAAAATGTTACTCGTTTAACAAATACTATGGGTTGCTGGCTCAATAAATATGAAGAATTACAAATCCGACAATCACGAAGATTTGCTGGCCAAACAGGAAGGGCTGTTGGCCTAGAAGGAAGAACGGTTACTGGCCCAACGAGCAAGAATTCTTGCTTGCCAAACAGGAATGGTTGTTTATGTAACAAGAAAGACAAGTTGCTGGCCCAAAATAGGAAGGATTATTAGACAAAAAAGCATAAAAAAACTACCTGACACAACAAGTAAGAAGGGTTGTTGGCCCAACTACAAGATGAGTTGCTAGTCCAACAATCATAAACCTTCATTGCTCAACTCTCAATAAAAACAATATACGATCGCGAAACAAAAAGACTGATGACATTCACATTAACGTTAACACATAGTCTGATGGAATAAACAGTGAATACCCTTGTATTGCCAAATTGAAAGTACTACTGGCTTAGGTAACATGCATATTAAACAAGACACACACAATATTCATTACATGACGTAAGAATAACGGTATTTTTCATAAAGTGTTTTACGTTAACGATTAGCAATCAGAACGCTTCACAGTCTGACTAATAATACAAGTATCGGGAGATTAAATTTATGCTTATATTTTCGGTAAGTTAATGCAACAACTATCTGAAGTATTAATGTACATATCAAATAATAAACACATATACAACACGTGTAATACAATCGAAAATAATATCACGTATGAGGATATTATTGTTTGCATCAAGGCAGATAATGGCGGCGAAATAATTGTGTTTAAGTTTCCTTTCTCGGCAGGTCATTCAATATGCAATGTCCTTGTATTTGAAAGGCTGCACTGTCCAGTGACATTGTATTTTGGATAGTACGTTGTAATATGGTTGATTGAAGTTTGACGGATTACACAAACAACGATGTGCTGTCATACAAATGACACATCGTACGCCTGCAGCAATGTGTTGATTTCCCAAACTGTACATATTTGTGTCCTGGACAACAAAGTGGGTATTAAATCGCAATATTATGAAATGGAGTTTGGTATACGATTAAATTCCACGGATCGTGGGCTTTAAAATGATGCATCATTTGTTGAAAGTTCAGTAGTTTTCGATTTGTTGCTAAATTGTAGCGCACTTTAAAAATAACATTGTGAGAAACAGTGTCAATTTTGCTCATATTGTCTATTGTTTTTAATGTATGTATGTATGGGCTCGCAAATGCATATATTTGATTAGTTTTGGGTTATTAGTCAAAGAAAATAAATTGGACGTTGAAAGATGAGATTGTAAGTGATGCATCTCAAAAAGTTAACACATAAGAATATGATCTTTACGGTGATATAAAAAAATATTAAATTATACGATTGCAATTTCAGGTACGGCCTGAAACACCAACCCGTACTGCTGCGTTCTGTTCTTTACTGGCGAGGTTTGTATTGTAAAAATCCTTTATCGGGCCATTATTGTTACGCTAAGTAATCTGTGGTTAGGCAAGAGTACAACTTTCCTGGTTGAAATGGAATCACTGGGTGTTCAGGTAGTCGCATAACGAGAGAGGAAAGGCTATATACCAGCAGGTCAGACGTATATACACATAAACGCACGCACACGCACACACACACGTACACACGCACACTCACACACACCACAAGCACCCACACAAACATACACACCGCAGATATGCGCGCGCGCGCACACATACACACACACGCACACACACACACGCACACACTCATGTACGCACACGCACACACACGCACGCACACACTACAAGTACACACACACACACACACACACACACACACACACACGCGCGCGCACACATGCACACACACACCACAAGACAAACATACAGGCGCGCACACACACAAACGCACACACACAAACGCACACGTACACAACAACAACAACAACAACGTTCTAGGTCAGAGTTTTTTTAATATCGTCTTCAAAACCGGTTCCCACCTCAAGGACTACGAAGAGTCGTCCTGGGGTACCAATTCTACTTGTCTACTCCCCCTTCGTGTTGAGAGTGGTCGCCAAGGGCGATCTATCCTGCAGTGCAAAGTATATGCAATCCATCTGAGTATCGCTGCCGATGATGGCAGGTGCTTTCAATTAACAAAGATTTCGAATGTGAATGGCCACTTCCGCACTATCCCGTACTCACTGACGATTAAGTCCGTTTGTCGCCAGGCACGCGGTAATGGAACTATTGATCGTATGTGTGGTGTGCGTGTGTGTGCGTGCGTGCGTGCGTGCGTGTGTGTGTGTGTGTGTGTGTGTGTGTGTGTGTGTGTGTGTGTGTGTGTGTGTGTGTGTGTGTGTGTGTGTGTGTGTGTGTGTGTGTGTGTGTGTGTGCACAACGTAATGGGTATGGTGTCCTCGTGGACATGCGGCTGGGTAGTGTGAGAAATTTCGAAATTCCTCAATTCGAATTTTTTCTTTCTTTCTGGGAAGCAGAGGTTTTAGTATCTAGACCTAAACTATTTCAAAACCACTTTTTTTACGTGTTGTCATTTGGAACAGGATGAGATTTTGTGGACTTTTACACCCACGTTTACTACGACATCCAATATAAAGTTTCTCATGTCACAGAGTATATTAACCTTCAGAAAATATAATGATACGTGTGCCTTGTGATGTCTGGTGCCAACTATGTGTCGTCATATCAATGTGATTTTATCAGCATTCTGCGTTTGCATAGTTAAGAAGAAATAGACCCCGCTATTTTTTGGGGTGTACTTAGACTTATACTTACAGTTTTTTAAATACACGGGTTTGTTCATGATATTAAAACTGTGAATGCAATGTTTTGTTGGTTCACATACTGGACATGGTGGTACATTTTACGTGACCTGTCTAGATGTCGTAGTAAACACTTTTACATAATGTTCACTTTATGTCGAAAGATAATATTCACACAACATATAAACATCTTACCTTACAATTGTTAAGCAAACAATTATTATGGTAACCCAAGAACATAAAATTATATGTTGCTATAACATGATATATAATGCGTTATGTTATATATTCACACGGAAAGGCAAATTGTAACGATATCAATCACAAACGTTGAACTTACTGTTACAATAATGTATATATTACGTCGGCACCTGCACTAAATAAAGTAATGATGTCATTATTTAAAGCACGCAGACCAAGTACAGATTACACGAAGAGTACATCACTGCATGTTGTAATAAACACAGTGGATGGCGTAGTAAACACATGGTATATCATCATCAAAAAACTAGTTCTTCACAATAGGATAAGTTTTTTACGGCTCGGTTATTACTATGTTGTCAATAATTTTAAATTAGGATTAAATATAACCCACAGAACACGTGCCAACTAGTATTGGATATTCTAGCAAACAGTTTTCCAGGACGGACCCGTGTGCACAAAGGTTAAGATCAATCTTGACAAAGTCAAGTCCCATTTCAACATTATGTTACCTGCACACTCATAGGGTGTATTCTAATATAAACGTGACGCTGATGTTATGAAATGAATATATGCAGATGGTGCAATAAACATCGTTATTTAAGAAACCCACGAAGTCTTAATTAACACATGTGACGTCCTCTTCAAAAATTAGATTGTGTACATTAAGATCTCTCCAACATGCATATGTCTAACAACCATCGTTATTTGTTCCGTACAGTGGTGGCTCCTGTGGGGAATCTTTAAGCTTTTACCCCTTTCGCTGGTAAGATAAACACGACCAGATCGATCCATCTTGGGTTTAGGTATTTTCATACAGACCTGTTCTTCTTCAACCCAAAATCTAATCAGATTTGAAGGAGTGTATTTTATCTAATCCTCAGACCATGAGAGAGGTCAAGTACTCTCTCTATCTTCCTTATCGATGTTTTTCACCTGACCCGTACACTGCTTGCTGTCATAAAGAACAGCCACACAGTCACCAATTGATTGCTTCTGTGGTGTCGTCCACCTTCCTAAGGAGCTCCTGAACAGTGTCATATATGTTTGTTTGACTCCGTGAGGTGAGAGGGGGGAGTGTTGTGGTCGGACGTAATGTCCACTCAGAGCATGCCGGGCGTAACGTGCCGTTTATGAAACAACATTCTTTGAGACAAGATGTCTTTTATGTGAATTCCATTTCCTACTTGGCATGATTCCGTACACGTAAATGTAATGAAAACAAAAACATAAAATAACACAACGCGCTGTTACAGTATCTCATTTCCAGGTATCATTATGATGTATGCATCTATTTGAAGTTAAATATGCACATTCGTCATCTTAAACTAACTTTCAAAAAGGTAAACTATCGTAGTAAACATATTAAGTTTACTACAACATGGACATTTTAGTGTGGAACTAACGAGCATGTGTACGGAAAATGCCCTGCCAATGTCGATTCTGTGTAATAACTTTTGAATAGTCACATGTTCTCCCAACAATCAGTACATTTTACTAACTCAATGCAGTCCCAAGTTAACTCTATAAGTCTTAGTATTGACAAAATGCATACTATCACCATACAATTTTTTTAGAAAAGATAAAGTAAACAACAGCCAAGTGTCCTTTTGTACTGTCCAACGTCATAAGTTTGGACACCCGAGCGTAAATAGATAAAAGTAACAACTGGACAAAGTGAATTACAACGTTTTATTACAGGCGAATGTTGTAGTAAACATTTACATGATGTCGTAGTAAACAAATTTTACCTCTCCAGGACGTTGTGGCCAGAATTACAATAATGATGTGATATTCTATCTACGTCATGTTTTCTTTAAGCTCTGGAATCAATAGTTTTTGAGAAAATGGATGTTATAGTAAACATCTCTTAAACAAGATGCAACATTTTTTGTCATTTAACATACATTCTTGCGCATTTACGTCTCAACCTAGCCAACAAGCGTGCTTGTTTTCGGATCTATGTTTATTGGTAGACACATTAAGTATTCCAATTGTTGTATTATCATATTCCTCCTTTTTAGCAAACTACTGCAAAGTTGGATGTCGTAGTAAACAGCGTTTTCGAGACATTTTATGAGCGTGCACTGCATAAAGAATATTGCCTGTAATACCATGATTTGCTCTGACAGTATTGTCAAATGTTTGTTTTACGGATAGGAACAGCTGAAACTAACATTTTGGTCTCGGGTATAATTTTAGATTTCACGGCCGTTTTGAAAATGGTGCTGAGGACATTGATTTTTGGGCTACTTGGTTGTGATCTAGGGTCTATAAATTGTAATGATTGTCCAAATGCATAAATAATCATATATACTCAAACTCGAATTATAGATGATATATATATATATATTCTTATAACTATTAATTCTGAACAAAAATGTGATGGTATGCGTTGAAGAGCGTTTCAAAGTGCGGAGATACCCACGTTTTGCATTGCCATATATTTTGAAATTCTACCCCTTATGCGTTCACAGCCTTGCGTGGGTGCCTGCGATAATAATCGCGATTGGGGGTTGCGCACGCGCGCGTGTGTGTGTGCGCGTGTATGTGTGCGTGCGTGTTCATGTGCATGTGCGTGTGTGTGTTGTGTGTGTGTATGTGTGTGTGCATGTGTGAAATTGTCTCGATAATGCACTGTAGGCATAGCGGATCTAACAACATATCTATGATTTATAAATGCCGTTTTTATTGTTTTTTTATTCCGATATCAAATAAGCAGTTGTATATTGTGTATATAACGGGGTACCCTCATGGGGTCGTCCGCGCGCCCGCCCGCGCATGTTTGCAGCCTGCATGTGCACTTGTGCGTATGTTGGAATGTGCGAATATGCAAATGTGCGAATGTGCGTGTGTGTTTGTGCGTGTGTGTTGGCCGTGTGCAAAGATGTCGTTTTTGAACTGTCACGCTGTAATGTTGCTAACACCGAATATGCAATAAATTAAATAATCTTGCAATCTGTGTTACTTACTAGATAATAACACATAATGACGTAGAACATAACACAATGGATAATTATGAATACATTCTGAACAAGTTCTGAGCGCTTTAAAAATGGCAATGAACATTGTAATTTTCAAAGGGATTGTTACGTCAATTTGCGATTATTAACAGTTGAACATCTTCGTTGCAATAAGCTGCACAGCTGCATGAACGTTTTTGCAATGCATATGTTATGAAGAGTGATAGTGGAAATAAACTATGGTTAATCTCGTAGAATAACTATACACACCTCTTAAGGTGAACATCATAATCCACACAACAATGGTTCAAAGTTGAAATCACTGTAGCAGAACATTTAAAAATGTATACATTTGTACGCACAAAATTGCAGCCAATGCACACTTTCCAGGGAAATCTTTCTTTACTTGATGACAGTAAATCTGACCGGTGATCTGTTCTAGTTTGAGAGTCTTGAGTAGCATTCCCTTCATTGCAGCAACATCCTTTCTGTGCTAAGTTTATCGCCGACACCAGCCGAGACGAAGCGACAAGATTCTGCAATAAAACAACTGATGGTATTAAACACTGCCCCCAGAAATCTACATTTCACTAATCTCTTTTCAAAACCTTTCGTGTATGCAGCTGTGACCTGCCACCGCAAAGTGGGGGTTAAGTCACAAGATTGTGAAAGTTAGTTTAGTATATTTTGGGTTCGACAGATCATGAGCTTTAAAATGGTACCTCACTTGACGGCATATCTTCAGTTGTTTTAATGTATTGCTGTAATTGAACCAAACTTTAAAATAGCAACGTTTTGAGAAATTAGGCCAATTTGACTCATATTGACTATTTTGTCTAATATATTATGGTTTCGTAAATGCGCGTACTTAATTACTTGTCGAGAACAATAAACCGGACTTTGAAAGATGGGATTGTAAGGCGTGCATTTCCGCTGTCAAAATCACAAAATTATTGGAACATGACCTAGAGAGCTGTATTTGCCTTGTGTGCAGAATGTGCCTGTTAGACTTACCACCAGGTTCGCTGTGTAGCCACAAAGAACGAAGCACTGCGCCTGGTGGGCAGTGAACAAGTTTGGTTAGAACGCTAGGAATGATGAAGCATTTGGATTTAAGAAATACCAAATAAAATAATTTCGTTGCAAAACAAAGCATTTCTGGCAAAATCACAACACTGATGGAGCGTGACCTAGAGAGCTATTTGTGCTCGTGTTCATTTGCTCTTGTTCCACACACACACACACACACACACACACACGCACACACGCACGCACGCACGCACGCACGCACACACACACACACACACACACACACACACACACACACACACGCACGCACGCACACACACACACACACAAACACATACACACACACACACACTCACACACACACACACGCACGCGCGCACACACACACAGCGGGGTAGCATGTAATTTTTTATATTCACGCACTAACAAACACGAACAATTTGCGATGGACTATATGGGTTGAGTATGAAATATTACTAAGACGCCATCTTATATAGGTGCACAGCTATAACCATACGGTGGGGCATATAGGTTGCGCCGACGAGAGTGTCGTATTGTAATCATTAATTGTGATGATACAAAACAAATTTACAATTAAACTAGTTAGATTTGAGGATAAGGAGCACGATGATAAATGGGGTTATACAGTACTTTAAATCAATGGTATGATTTCTAAATTAATGTTACATTATTATATGCAGTATCAGCAAAAACTGTTTAACATAGGACGTTGGATGTAAACTAATCAAAACAGGCATGTGCGGATTGAGTCAATTATTTATATTATTAATACTTCAATGACTAGCTAACATTGATATTATTAATAACTAGCTAAGTTACCCGGAATTGCCCGCGGAAAAAATGCAGTCGTATACATCATAAAATCATTTTGCACTGAAATCTAAAAAAAGTATTGTTGATATATTTATGAACACTGAAAATAAACCAAACCTCAAATGCCCAACATTTGAGTTCCAGACACCCCAAACCCATCCCAAATTACCCGTATTAATAAATTATAACTGGCTTAGTTGTTAGGACAACCTTTTGCCAGAAATTGCACGCGCTCACCCGTGTAACTGTCGTATCCAGCAACATGCAGCTGGGTTACGCGTCAGGATTTTGTAACGTTAATAACATAAAAAAACTAATACATTTGCCTGCATACGCCTAGTGACACATTTGTACATGGGACGATTACCTGTGCAATTATATAGAAAACATTAAATTCCATGGCTGGAACTCCACGGAATTGTTGCGGTGTGTTGTTTGCTAGAAATAGCACGCGCTCACGGGGCTGACGCGACAAAATGCTTACGTGACCAGCGACAGGTAGACCTGGTGCATTTTAAGCGCTGAGGATTTTCAAACGTCAGTAACATAAAAACTACTCAACATTTCTGCATATATCCAGCGTCATATTTGTAGATGGCATAACTATATTTAAGATGCTATAGAAATACATTAAATTCCCTGACTGGAACTCCATTTTGAGCCCCCAAACTTCTCCACCCTCGGACGAATTTCGAAAATGTCTAAATTTACGAACCATCTTAATGGGCCCAGTAGATCACACGCAAAATATCAGCCCGATACATTCAAACTGACGGAGATGTGGCTGCACATACAAACAGAGAACGAACTTTTTTTATAATACAGATAATAGTTATTTTACGAGAACAAATACGTGTCATTTATATTATTGGTATTATTGAGTAAAGAAAATTCTGCTTCCACAAAAAGTGAAACACATCTAAATAGTCAAGCAATAATTGTATGAGCACAAATGTTATGTCAACATATAATTATTGCTGCCTTAATTTCGTATAAATTCTCAATGACATCTTACTTTCATCATTAACACTTCTGCTGCGTCATTAGCGGTCGTTCACATTCTGCAGGTGAAGTGCAATTAACAGCTCTGTATATGATTTACTTTCCTCTCCGTAATTGTGTTGTAACTGGTAGACGGATCTAGTGACTCGTTAGTTGGAAGCGACCGTGGTGATGTTGCTTTGTCGTTGTCGTTATTGTGTTTGCCAGTGTTATGTCGTCGTTTTCGTCGTCATCTTCGTTGTCGCCGTCTTCGTCGCTGTCGTCGTCGCCGTCGCCTTCGTCGTCGCCGTCGTTATACAAGAAATATTGCACTGATAGATGTATACCGTCCTGTGAAAAAGCATATGCTTATGTGGCCTGCCCCAGCAAAGTGAGCATATTAAGTAGCAAATTTGTAAATTGGCATTTTGTGCCTTTTTTATTCCACAGATCATCAGCTTTAAATGATACATCATTTGTTGAAACATCTTCTTTAATTTTTGATTTATTGCTAAAATTGAACAAACTAAAAAACAACCTTTTGGTGAACGTGGTAGTTTTGAAACAAAGTAGTAGTTTTGTCAATTGTTTAATATTATCTGGGTTTGTGGATGCATGTATTGTATTATAATATAATAAATAATAATAATAACAAAACAATAACAATATTAAAATAAAAAATAATAAAATTAAATAATAATAAAAAATATAATAATAATAATAATATAATAATAAAATGAAATAATACTACTAAATAATAAAATAATATAATAATAATAATATAACATATAAATAATAATAATATTTATTATTATTATTATTTACTCTTATTATTATTATTAAATTGTGTTTGTTTTGGATTGTTTGTCGAGGAAATCGTGGACATTGAATGATGAAAATATAAGTTATGCGTTGTCACCAAATGTCATAAAATTTATGGACCGATATTATATATCCATTTTGCCTCATGTGCAGAACAGACCTCGGCGATTTAACATCCGGTTCCGTGCGGCGGGTCACACATTTAAACAATATCGTATTTTCATAAGGCGAAGACCGATGGAACTGGGCCCGTGTTCTCGAAGAAACAGATTTCGTACGTAAGAAGTTGCGCAAATATGGCGGATTATTTCTTAGCTGCGAAATTTCGCAAGTTGGTATTCTCGAAACGCTTACGAATTTTCGCAGCTAAGAAATTCGGAACTTGCGTACGAAAATCTCGCGAGGGTTTGCTTGCGTTGCAACGGATACGGTCACTGATGTTTTGCTATGTTTTACCGTTTTAACGCTGCTCATGTGTTCCTGGCGGTGTATGAAAAAGAATAATGTACGCAAATGTTCAAGGGAACCTGGTGACTAATCAATATAGCTACTATGCAAAACATAACGTAGCATTGCCATTGAGATATGTTGATGCATATGTAATAATTAATGGGCTTAACGCCAGCGAAGCATTTGAACGGAAATGAGACACAAAACGCAAGCAATTGGAAGGATTACCGCCAAGCCTCAACTCAAGCCTAAGGCTAAGCGGCTTAGCCTAAGGCTAAGGCCAAGCCAAGCCAGTCAATGTTTACATTACAGAATTAGGAATTTGACGCTTCGTCGACGTATCCTGACTACACTGTTACATAGTACAGTTAGAAGACACCACCTGCGTTTGTGCGTGTGTGATGTCGATTACTATTCAGATGACGCGCCGAAGGTTAGACTTAGTTTGATCACTCGGTGTTTCTTTCGCTCGGCTAACGCACATTCCATGACCGTCCATGGCATGACGCTAGTCTGTGACTAACTTGACTAAGACTAAGTCAGTCAAACTCAAACGTCAAAGTTGTAACTTCGTGAGACGTAACCGGAAACAAGGGGCATGACCAAGGAGGCATATGTCTCCCAGTTCCAGATCAGGATTTGTGGTTTGTTGCAACTTGTAATGAAGTGAGTAAATGTTTTAACATAGTAGTGACTTGTGGCTGTGCAGTTGTGTTAAATATTCATTTAGCAGGCCCCTAGTACTTGGCCTATGGCGTGTATTTGTTAACTAATTAATGTAATATTGTTATTGTTTTGTTATCATTATTATTTATTATATTATAATACAATACATGCATCCACAAACCCAGATAATATTAAACAATTGACAAAACTACTACATTGGCATATTAAGCCTAAATACTATTGAAATTAAAATGGAGATTTTTCGGTAAATGTATAAGATTGTTGTGGATTTATTATTTTGTGCCATTGTGTATTTAAGCACAAAGCATCAAAGAATAAAACTTGTTGACATTTATGCATGCACTCCCTCTACAATTGTTCAAACTTGGGCCTCCATAGACTACCCATTCTGGATCCGCCCCTGAATATGGACTATGTTAGATGATGTGTCTATGTATAGGGCTAAGGTAGTGAGGAATAAAGATTATCAAAGAACAGTATTTCATGTAACCAGTGCATAATGACATAAAAATCAATGCAATACACACTATTTGCTACAAAACAACTACAATGACATTTTCTGTACTTACAACACACATCCAACACAATCTACCAAATAACCATGATACTCTTCTTTTATACCAACTGCAGTGTCCATTCTCAACTGTAAGTGAATGTATTCTGTAGCAGTATTTTGATTGCATTTAGTTTTTTTATGTCATTATATTGTGCTGTTTGTGCCTTAGTGTCCTGCAGTGTATATGTCGTGGCTCCACAGTTTTTTTTTTTTTTTTAACTTGTAATGCCGGCGCCAGATTCTAGTCATTGTAACGCCACTTCTTTTTATTTGGATTATTATTTAACTTAAGGACTGAATGCTCACGATAAAAGAGTGCATGTGTAAATGAATCTTAGCAATTTTAGGCATGACTATGACTTCATAATAATCTATTGCAATATATATGTGTTTAATTGAATAATTACAATCTGTGATAGTATGCTTACCATTTTATAATGTTTACCATTTTATAATGTATTTACTCTGACCCCATGTATTAGCCTAATTGTTTATAGTACTATTTGTATGCTAGACATTCTCCTCCTGTGGTTTATTTGTGGTTTATTTGTTTGCCTGTTTACTTATTTACTTATTTACTTATTTATTGTGGTTTACTTATCTATGTGCATATGATCTATCACTATATCCTATTCTGCATGTGATATGAATATTATGTGATAACCTCGCTTGCTCGCACTTAGTACTTATCTTAACCTTGTATACATACATATGTAAGATTTTATATGAACAAGCCTAAAGGAAATTTTCTGTAACCCAACAGACAATCAAGTTATTGTATTGTATTGTATACAACACCCAAAGACTAAAAACCAGTGGGAATGAAAGGTAAGTTACAATGTGTGGTCATGGTAAGATGAAATATACACAATGTACACGATAGTGTACTCTTTCAGTGGTGTTGTTATCTGGTACAGCCTATTTTTTTAACATGTTATAACATTTTATGAATACTGGGTAGTATCTACTTTGCCCGTGTATTGTATGAACACTAAAGAATACAACTATGTATAATATGTCTACATTTATTATATATGTTTTAGGTATCGCCAGTAGCACAGTGAAATATGGTGTGTCTAAAAAGGTTGTATTTAAAAATGAAACGTAACATATTAATGATGTGCTACATATGTGTTTTCAGAAAGAAAACTGATGGACTGGAATGACTGCTCCATCTTGAAATTAAAAGATGCAAAATTATACAACTGGACATGGTGCGGCACCAAGAAGGCAATGTAGCTGCAGAAAAGAAAAATCTAAAGTGGCTAAACAAACTGCGAATCATGCGTAGCCTGTGCTGCTCCATGTATTGGTGCTGCAGTGACATCAACATTTGATTGTATTAGCATCATGTTCTGCAATGCTCTGCGTGGACGTGGCACATTTCTTCTCTTTGCAATGTCTCAAGGATACATTGAAACTCGAACACACTATGAAAACCAGGGAGACCACCATAAATTCACATTACAGCAATTATACATCAAATACCTTAAATTCCAATTCGTGTACGAACACCTCATTATACCGACAAGTTTCTTGTTTTCTTATGACATCTGGAATTGTTATAATACTTTTCGTTAATATGCATTGACTGCATAAATTATTAACAATTTATTTTTCAAAATAAATTATATAAAGGATTTCTATGATGCAGATCAATCGCTTTGGAAACTATATAAAAATCAATGACCTGGTGTACTAAGATCTACTGGTAAAAGCAGTATGTTAGCAATCTTCTTTATACTGATTCAGTTTTTATATTTTGTAAAACAATTACAAAGTCAAAATAAATGTCATATCTTCTGTTGGTAAGTCGGTTTGGTGAAAAAAGAAATAGGATTATTGGCACCTAGAAAATAGAATGTGCCAAAACTTTACAGTAATTTTATATCAGCCCGTAATTGTCATAGTCAACAATATTTTCCATTTATGACTACCTAAAAAGTAGAAACGAACACTATTTATTTCTCCGTAATTATGACTGCTAGGTTGGCATGTGTGTATAGATTGTTATATCTGAGGTTTAGTGTATATGCACTATTTCAAGATCAAACTTATTTCAACAATACAGGTATACTCACACATTATATTTACAACTGTCATGTTATTTTGTAGACACAAAAGTATGTGTATTCAAACATATTATATAATATCGTAGTATATATATATTTAATTTTATATACATATATATATATATCTAATTTCTATACATCATTATCATTTACATTATAATAGTTACATATTTATTTTGGATGGTATTGTCAATGCTTGTATAAATGATGCAATCTATCACTTGTTGTCATATTATTGATGCACTTAATATAGCATTTCTCAAGCAGCATATATATCTGAAAGTGGCAGCCAAGATTACTTACCTATTAATGTTATGTAAATGTGGTAATGTACAATTGAAACATTAAATACATTTGGCAAAATCTATGTCCCATGGTCATGATAAATAATAAAAAAATGAAATATTTTTATATAAAGAAATAGTGTCCTTTTTACTCATTTTTGTACATTAATATATAGATTTTCATGCCATCGAATTAATGACTACAATACTGTGGTCTTCTGAAATAGAAATTGTGGTTTCAAGTGTAATTAAACGTGCCTACACAAATTGTAATTGTGTCGCACGCAGTCAATCTATAAATTACTGCGGTGAACTACTAAACGGTCCCGTTTGTTGGCTGGTCCCGCTTGTTTACTTTTTATTGTGGAATTTTGCATTGGCTAGCAGTGTAGGCGCGGGGCCGCTTTCAAAGACGGTATTTATGCAATTTCAGCGGTCAATAAAAATTGACAAACACACATCATCATTGAATCACACACAATTTACTGATGTGTTTTTGCGACGTTGTAACAGCGAATAACTGAGAAATCTCCATCTGAAAGCAGTACCACAAAAGTTACGAAAAAGTTACGCGACCTCTTGCGTTGGCGTAACTTTGCGATGAAATATACGCCATATTTGCGAATGTTCATATCATAAATGTTTCGAGAATAGATAGCACTTGCGAAAAAATCGTAACTTACGCTCTTTTGACGTCATTTTTATGTAAAAATGGCGCTAAGAAATTCGTAAGTCGTTCGAGAATACGGGCCCAGAGGTTATGAATGTGACGTCAGGTATTGTTTCGTTTTGCGCGGGCTCCTTTTAGTTACAAAGCGACCATTAACGTGAAGCTGTCCATGATTCCGTCATTGCTTCGGGCCTTGACGACTCATTTCGTTGGTCAAGTGTTCGTTAAGTCGATACAGTCAGCGTTCAGTTACGTGTCAATTTGTATTGATTACTTGTATTATACGGTTAAGGAGGCAGTATGTAGTTTGTGGACAACATAATGTCATTAGGAGCGAGATTTACCGCCTGGTATATAGGGAGGATAGTCAGCAGCTCCGCACCCAAATAAAGGAGTGTAGTTGATGTCCCTTGATATAAGGCGTGACACATGTAATGTAGAAATGTATAACTGTGAGTGTGTTGTGTGTGTTGTGCGTGAGTTGTGTGTGTGTGTGCGTGCGGGCGGGCGTGTAGCATGCACGCATGTATGAATGCGTGTACGTGTGAGTATGTGCGTATGCCTACTCGCGTACGTGCGCACGTGTGCACGTTTGGACATATGCATGTATGCACCTATGCACGTATGTACATATGTACGTTTAGATGTTTATATACGTACAGTCACGCATGCTCACAATAGTTAATGAAATACGGATTTCTGCTGTCAAAGAAAGAACTTCACTTCTAGCATGGGAGCACATTTTTGGCAATGTTTTGACGGATATTTGTGTTGCATCGACGATTATAAATCTACAAATAAAAATATTAATAAATGTAAATCTACAATTTAAATTAAAGTAACATAATTGTTAATATAAAATTTAAATCTACAATAAATTATGTTTCCTTTCACTGTGTACAACATTCGAGTGACAAAAACACTTGGATCTACTTCTCACGCGCAAAGGCAAACACTGGTATTACTTACGCTTGGCGGACATTCGTGTTCATGAGTCCGTAAATGAACGGATTCAGACAGCTGTTGCTGTATCCCAGCACCAGTGACGTCATCGACAACCACCCGGGTATCGCGAGCAACCGGAAGCTACTGACGAACGTACAGAACGCGAACGTGACCCAACTTAAGAAGAAGCAGAAGATCACGATGAGCATCGTTTTGGCGAGTCTAAACTCATCCTTCTTCTGACGTTGTTTCGCTGTGATTTCGCCATTACTGATTGCTAATGAATTCGCTTCGAACTGGCACACTTTCCTCTTCGATTCGTGCATGCGTCGGAAGATAAGATAGTTGGTGGTGGCGAGAATCGTGGCTGGAATACAGAAACACAAGGTCACCATGAAGACCGCGTAGCTCACATCCGCTGCCCAGTCGGCGAAGCAAAAACGTTGGGACTGTTCGAAGTGGTACGTGCTCCAGCCGAGCAGAGGCATGGCCGACACGCTCAAGGTCAGGGACCAACACAGTGTCACGTAGGCTGCTATTCGGCCAGGTTGGAAGGCATCGATGTAGAGATACGGGTGACACACGGCGATATACCTGCGGAGAAAACATCTATATAGTAGTACTCTAACATTGCGGTTGTATAGAAATATATCATCCCAGGTATGCGAGACTATCATCGTGTTACGGAGCTCTACTGTCACTGTAATATTTGGTCCGTCAAGTCATCACAGCGGGTGCGACAAAAACATAATGACAAATTACATTAAAGACAAATAAAAGGTAATTATTTGCGTTTATGCATCTAAAGGTGTTAATAAAAACTAATCACTTGCAACTACAATTAAGAATATTATACCTATTAGCTTAGTAGAAAAACTTTGTTGAAGATGCAAACGTTAATTTGTGTGGATAGCGCCATTTTCATAGAAACGCTGGCGTCCCAGTTTGCCGGTCGCCGAACTGGAAATACTAGTACTGGTTACGACGCTCAGTAAACCCATATATTGCGGCCAACCGTAAGTTTGCATTTGGAATGACACGTTCTCAGCTGATTATGCTATTTTCAACGATATAATTTACTTTTGTATAATGCGAAATGTTAATATCCACACTCCCATAGCCATTAAACTTATAGCAGTTTCCGACGTGAATAATCGCCGAATTTACTTTGTCGCTATAACTTATAAATGAAATGCATGTTACATCTGCATGGTGCACGGTATGGCATTAAAAGTCGTTCATGCGTGTAAAAGTGTAACTCAACTTCTGAATCGAAGGGGATACGAGAAACCAATAAATGAGCCGACATTTTCGAATACATGTCAAGCAAATCAAGGAACAAGGCGCGTCTTAACCGACATGACAGCTCAGCGGTTATTTGACAATTGAGGTATCCAGCAAGGAGCCTCTATTTGGACAGGAGGCGTCACTGAGCGAGAAAATGGCAGTCTACACTGAAGGTTTTTGTCCGCCATTCGGGAGGCAAGCGCATGCGCCTGCGGGACTGGCAGCGCGCGATGTTAGCGTATCTATTCAGTCACCTCATTTCATCAGAATAATCACCAAGCTGTGATATGTCATATAAAATGAAATACGTTAATGTAATCGATGAAGTTTTTTACCTATCACAATTCAAATAATGAAATTTGCAAACAAAACACGTAGAAACGTTACAATTATTTATTGAGCCATCTGAACTTCGTAGAGTTTCATCAGAATAATCATCAAGCTGTACCACTTATTATATAATTCAAATATTGAGGTTATCGTTGAAAATGTTGAGCAATGGTAATGCAAAGAACTGCATTTTCTGCACGCGTATGGTCTGGCTTGGCGCAACTCCAGAGTGGCGGACGAACTGCTTACGTACTTTCCTCGAACAATGTAGATAGCGCGCGCTGCACCGTCTTGTATTGATATACGGTCTTTGGTATCCAGTACGTCGCGGTTAGCCTACGTCACAATGGAAATTTTGCGAGGTCACGCGCGTAATTTCGATTGTGATATCGGCAAACAGTGACGTATTGGATCCGTAAATTATACGTAGAAACAAAGCATTTAAATTACCAAGTATAGTCACTCGCGCAACGCCCTCTGTTATTCATGTGTGAACGTAATGATATTGTATACGCTACCAGTTCAAATACAAAACGGCGGATCGCTGAGTGACTCTGCTTGGTATTTTAAATGCTTTAGTATTTGGACAGGAGGCGTCACTGAGCGCAAATATGGCCGTCTATAATGAAGGTTTTTGGCCGCCATCCGGGAGGCTAGCGCATGCGCCTGCGTGACCGGCAGTGCGCGGTGTTTGCGTAATGTTGACATTATGGAATCAAATCGGTCGGGATGTTGTTCGGCGAGGAATTGCCAAAACAGAAAGTCGTCACCTCCTGATATTTATATTTTCCAAGCAGAAAAGAAAGGTAAGATATCTGCTTGTAATAATATACTATACACAAACTATTGACTACTGTGATAGAATATAATGAAGGTTTATTATACCACATACTCACTCGAACATGGAGTTTTTTTGTCAGTACAATTTGTTTCGTTGCAACTAAAGGTGATGTAATATCCACTAGTTTTTGAACAAAATGTATTCCTAAAATGATGTTGACTTAGGGAGAGAACGAACAAAATACCGTATTATGATTTAGGCCAATATAAAAATGTAATAAAAAGCAGATTTACCGAATGGTTGCTTGACTCACTCAGAGTCCGAGTCAGACTCAGTTGGCGATATATCGTATGACATACAGTGCTAAGGACGCTACTAAATATGTAGTATAGTTTGTTTTTTTGCTTTCTGCCAGTGACACTTTAGTATGTAGGTATTGGTGGGGGGTCTATGTCAGCTACCGACTATAAACAATATATGGCAATAACGCTCTCCTTTATATTGATTATCGCTTATACATATAATACATAAATTTATTTAAGTGAGTGCCCGTTGGCGTAGACGCAGTTTCAGGTGTATCATGCTATAACACAACGAACAGGTAGCTGCTAATATATCGTACTTGTAAAATGTGTAGGAATGCTAAAATGTGAATGTTTTTGGTCTGTACACTGATGCTTCCCAATTTCGCCGTACGTAATATGAAAATTAACTTTAACAAACAAAACTCTTCCATACAATATCCATATTACAAATGCACTAACGCATATTTAGTCAAATATATATATATATATATGCAGTTAGCTGTTCTGTGCTGATTGTTTTGGTAACATAGAAGCCATTGACCAAAACGAGGCTAGAAACAGTTTAAAGTTATTATTCATCAGATTCTTCTTCATTTTATTTTCATTAAGGAACGAAATGACACATTTCGAATAACACACTGTCCACACATATGTGAACTGGTTAAAGGGACATTTAATATTGTAATGTCAGTCACAAGGACTAAAGGAAACATGTAGCACCTCACAAACTATGCAAATGTTACTTTACACCACCCTAATATTCTTTAACTTATAAATTTTGCCATCATAATGGCGTTTTTTGCAATGCTTTTAAAATGACATGTTATTTTTAAACGTGATTTAGTGTTTGTAAAATAACACTATTTGCCAAAATTAAATATTAAAACTAATGTCATATGTGCCAAAAATGTAATACTGCTCAAGTAATTTATGTTAGAAGTAAATTTAAATTAATGCAACAGGAACATAAAAAAATTCATTTAATAAAATAATAAACATCCAGATGTAGCACTGGCCACACCACTACCTTGGTACAGTAGTGTTTGCATGACCAATGAGATATTGTGTTGCAACGTTATTTAATCAGTAGTGGTTTAAATATTTCAGTTATATAAATCTTAAATAAAACAATGTCGTAACATCAGCTACTGGTGCATGTAACCAAATGCTGAATCAACTCGCTGAACGTTGTGTACAGAACGTTTGCAATAAAGTGATTGCCATGTGTGTCTGTGCTGCTAAATGCCTGGGGAGGTGGAAACTATGATTTCCCCAAGTAATGAGCTACAGTGTGAGCAACACGTAATGCCAATTTAGAGAGTATTAAGCACCCATGTAGCACTAACGTAACCACTAGCTCGCTACTCTACAGTGTTTGCATAACCAGTGTGGTGAAATATAGTTTTGTATAATAATTTTGTAGTGATTTCATGATTTCAGTTATTGTAGAAATTAATGATCAATTATAACTTTTGTTACTAGGGCCGGTCATCCGATATGGTGTTGTCAAATCAGCTCATAGCTAAAATTGTGGAATTATGATTTTTCTGGTGGAAATGAAGTAAACAAATGTGGAAAACAAATAGACACATACCTGTGTTGATGAATGACGGGGAATAGTAGGTTCTTCCAAGTGAAATAGCCACAGTGGGAACACACTCAATACTGGCTCATTTAGAAACATGGTGTTCAAAGCTGTTATTTACGACTGTATGCTATAATCTTAATTGACATAACTACTAAACCATTTTAGCTTAATATAATCATAACAAAAACAAATGATTTAAGAAACTTATACATTTAAAACGTGCACGTGTACACATTGTGAAATTCTAGCACAAACATTCAACTCAGAGTAATAGCATGTTTTCTGTATTGCCCATTTACAAACTTTACACAAACTGGGACTGTGGCCGTGGTGATCTTGAGGCAAGTACACCCCTGTGTGTTTCCCTGAACTGTGTTCTGAGCAGTTTGGGGCCTCAGAATTCAACAACACCAATAATCGCTTAAAATGGGATGCTATCCCTACAATATTTCCCAACAGACCGAAGCTGGCCAAAGCCGATCGCACAGTTCCATCAGTCTTCATAAGTGTACCACCAAAAGCTAGTAAACAGCCCAACAAAAGTAATATAGGCATTTTTTTTTAATATTTATGATTGATGTTTGCTAATCATTGGCGTTTGTTCTTTCGTTCTATCGTAATGTTTTTGTTCGTTCTTTCATTGATTATAAAATGAATAGTTTATTCGAGACATTGCAATGGTTCCTGTTACTAATCATTTAGCTTGTGAATATTAACTAATGAAAATTACTTATTTCATCTCCTCGATGTACCGGACACACAACTAACTGGCAGCAACAAACTTCCAGAAGAACAAAGATTTGCTTATGAGGATAAGTCGCAAATAGTCCAGGAATTTTTGGGTCAAACCTAAAAATCTATAATAATAATAAACCGAGTTTTGCACTACAGATCGCTGGAAGTGTTTGTATCCTCTTTGAGTTAACCACATAATTCAAGATGACGTCCTAAATTGTGACAACGCCATAAGCATACTGTATTCTTCTAAATCTTTAGGAATATAAGGCATATATATATATATATATATATCTTGGATGTGATTATCAACCATTCTATATCCGATGACATTTCACCTTCTCTAGCATTCACATCCGCCATTTTAAAGATGGCGGTCGTCAACACAAATGTCACCATATCTTAGTAAATGCTTTATGTAGAGCAGTAATGTGTATACGTGTGTATGTAGATTTGTGGACAACGATTTCAAAAATAAAATTTATCCTTCGTCGACATTGATATATTCGCCATTTTTTAAGGTGGCGCAGGTCAAAGCCTAATATTGCCGTATCTTAAGAATGGTGTAACTGAAAGCCACGTAGTTTATGTAAAAAATTAGTTTTTCAGGTGTGACTTTAAAATATATTACTTTTGACTTTTGCCAACATTTACATCAATAGTTAGTGGATCTCTGGTGTAGAGCTCAGCTTATTATTATTATCGACTTTTCGGTTTCCACTGTATTTTGGCACAAAACTCCTGGACTAAAAGTACAGAACTTGTAAATAATTATGTTAGGCATTATAATAATTATGTTAGGCATTATAATAATTATGTTAGGCATTATAATAATTATGTTAGGCATTATAATAATTATGTTAGGCATTATAATAATGAGTGCAGTCTATTGCCATTCCATTATACGATGAACTGTTGTTCGCATTTTTGTGTGTTGGTGATTACTGTAAAGTTCAGTGTCGAAAAAAGTTTTCGAAAAAAAACTTTTACACAAAATAAGTATATTATGTGTGTTGCAATACACAAACATAAACACAAAGCATAATCAAAATATATTGTATATAATATGTTCTATATTACCCATGCATACCTAACATTTTAAGTAATTTTGTTTTCGCTATCTACGTTACAATGATAGTATGTTGAATAGACTAATCAAGTTGTTGCAAATGTCATACTGGCTGACAAACACACGACATCTGTAATTAATTTTGTAATTAATTTATTTTAGTTACCGCAAGGTATCAATCAACAAAGGAAGAAATGGACCATTTCCCAAAGCGCCAGTAAATGAACTGTGACGATATAGTTAGCTTACAAGAGATGATAATGTTTGACTGTAACACACGCACACACACACGCACGCACACACACGCGCACACACGCGCACACACACACACCCACGATTCAAATACTTGTAATAATAAAAAAATTGAAACTTTCATTTTTCATATCCAAGAATCATGTTAAATTACCTGGTAGAGGCTTTCGTTGACGTGTCACGCCGACTTCATCAGTACCTATGACGCTGAATGACGTCATCGTACACGTGAGGCAGTTCGTAATTGCCCTCGTCTCTGTTGATGGGTGTTTTGGTTTTTCTGATCCAGATGGCTTCTTTGATATGCCGAATTCTTCTGTTGGTTTCTTTGTCTACAATTTCCACTCCCTCCCAGTCTATGATATGGTTTTCAGTTGTCGTATGGTCTGTAAGGGCGGATTTATTGATGGTAGACATCAATCTTTTTTTCCCGCTCCTTGTGTATTTCTCATTTTTCGTGTTGTCTACGTCCTTTCTGTGTTCCTCCAGTCTTGTTTTGAGTAGTCTTCCTGTCTCCCCAATGTATTCCCCACCACAATTTTTGCACGGTATTTGGTACACCAGTTCGCCCTGTTCTTCTAGTTGTACTTTGTCCTTGGGATGTACCAACAGGATGTACCAACGGGTGGTGTGGGGACGCATGGCCGTTGCTACTCCATACTTTTTCAGTACTCGATGTACTCTCTCTGAGACCCCCTCTATGTATGGAATGACTACTTGGCTCCGATAGTTTGTGTCCTTAATCTTTTTGTTGGTCTTTTTCCTCTTACTGCTATCTGTCACCTTTTTCAAGGCCCACGACGGATAGCCACATACTCTTAGAGCTCCTCTCAGGTGTTCCATCTCTTCTTTCTTGTCCCCCTCCTCCGAAGTTATTGTCTCACACCTGTTCATAAGGGTTCTGACAACTCCCAACTTCTGATGTTTGGGGTGGTGGGATGCAAAATTCAGGTATTGGTCAGTGTGCGTCTTCTTCCTGTACACTGTGGACTTCACACTGCCATCTTCCTTTCTGGTGAACTTTGCATCCAAGAAGGGCATGCTGTTGTTCTCTTCGTCTTCCCGCGTGAAAATGATGCTACCTGTGGGGTCTACAGTGTTCATGTGTTGTTGTAATTTCTTTGCCTTTCCTGTATGTACCAGGCAAATTACATCGTCCACATATCGCTTCCAGTTTCTCGGTTGGCAATCGACTGGTGCTGTGGCTATGATTTTCTGCTCCAGGTCCTCCATGTACAGGTTCACAACAATGGGGGACACTGGACTGCCCATGGCTACCCCAAACTTCTGTTGGTAAATTTCTCCTCCAAATCTGAAGTACGTCGTCTCCAAGACAAATTTCAACAACTCCATGATGTCGTCTACGTTTATATTTGTTCTCTTCTTTAGTGTCTTGTCATTCTCTAGTCTTTTTCTGATGACTTTGCAAGCTTCTCTGATTGGGGTCTTCGTGAACAGTGACACAACGTCATATGACATGATTCTCCTTCTTCCATTCTCAGCTTTGTCATTTCTTTCACCAATTCTTGTGAATTTTCCGTATGGTGTTCTGTTTTTCCAACAAGTGGTTGTAGTATGTTGGCCAATTCTCTGGATACTCTGTATGCTATTGTCTGTGTGTAGTCGACAATTGGTCTGAGTGGCACCTTCTCCTTGTGGATTTTTGGTGATCCATACATCCGTGGTGCTTTTTCTAGCGTAGGATATAAGTACCAGTACTGATCTTTGGTGATCTTCCCCTCCTTCTCCAAGGAATTTACCATTCTGATGAGTTCTGCCTTATATTTCTTGGTCGGATCCTTCTTTAACTTCTCATATGTCGCTTCGTCACTTAGCATTTCTTTCATTTTTTCCTGGTATTCTTTCGTTTCCATGATGACTGTGGCCTTTCCCTTGTCCGCTGGGAGTATGGTGATGGACTTCTCCTTCTGCAGCTCTTTCAAAGTGTACGTGTACGATGACGTCATTCAGCGTCATAGGTACTGATGAAGTCGGCGTGACACGTCAACGAAAGCCTCTACCAGGTAATTTAACATGATTCTTGGATATGAAAAATTAAAGTTTCTAATTTGAAAACGAACTATCCTGAAGAATGTTCAGTAAACTTGTAATAATACCATTGGAGTTACTTATTGTATTTGTTAAAGTTCATCTTTAATTTAAATCAATTGCCACTGTTCTAGTACTATGACATTTTATTGAAGTGCCTGGTATACCTGTTGCGAGTAAACGTAGCATCAATGTGCGTCGGATATTACCCAAAACGTTACCATCAAAGAAATTGAGTAATTTTTGGTAAAATGGCCTGCTAACACACACATACACACACACACGCAAATACTTTGTTTCCACACAAATTTGTTGGTAAATAACGTAACTTAGCACGGAACTCTCCTGGGTCATATTGTTGTAACACCGGTGTGGTGTTTAACACAGGTCTGTGTGATACGCCAAGTGATGTAGTGTAGTGTGTAGTATGTAGTTTGTAGTTTGTGCTTCATACTCTTGCTTTCAGCTAAAGCCGCCAGATAGCTCCTTGGGATGAAAAGGGAGCCAAGTGCGTAAGTCTCATCTGCTCGTACATAGCCTCTCCACTGACAAGACTCTAGCACAACCTCCTTGTGGTACACAGCGGATACTGGGCACCTTGCGGCCCCAGGCTAATGTGCTAGGGATCTCGGAGCAGGTTGGAACCTTAGAGGTGCAGTGTGCAAGGCCTGGCCATTCCAACTCCCAACTATGGGCAAATACTACTTGGCAGATCATGTTCACTAGCCATGGTAGGCAGGTGACATAGGAGAAGAAAAACTCTGAAATAAAACCGCAATAGCAGGTCAGCCAGGGCAGGGTTGCTGAGTGGCTATGATGTCCTAAATCATATGACGGTACAAGTGACAGTGAAAGCGAGGGCTACCGCGTCCGGGACAACCGACGCGCCGTCTACCTTGGCAGTGGCGAGAAGACAACGAAGTCCAAGGGGATCACCCGGCCGGCAGCGATCCAAATGTGAAGCCCAGTTATGCAGTTTGAATATTGCCTCAATGAGCGGTAAAGCTGTTGAGGAGGCGGAGTTGATGGGGGAAGGCGTTTGGAGGTGTTGTGCATACAGGAAACGAAATGGAAGGGGGTAGAGCGAGAATGCTGATGGGTGGATTCCAGCTAGAGACGGGGATGACAATTGTAAGAACGCGAAAAATAGGACGGTGACCAAAGATAGAAATGGGAAGTTACTGACAGAACAAGAAGCAGTGTTGAAGGTCTGGGAAAACTACTTCAAGGAGCATCTGGTATCGACTATATGCGTGTTTAGGTGGTAATGGTTGCAGAGGAGAGTGGAATCAGCTGGACAAAGCGGCTGCTGAATACATGTATGAGGCGAGGTAAAGTACCAGAAGAGTGGCTGGCAGGGTTAATTGTTCCAATATGGAAGAGGAGGGAGATGTGCAAGATCCAGGGAAATACAGAGGCATCACACTACTTCTAAGTCACATCATGAAGCTGCTAGAGAGGATCCTGGATGGTAGGATTCGAAAGAGAGTAGAGCAGGAATTTGGTGAAGAACAACAGGGATTCAGAAAGGGCAGAGGGACGACGGATGCAATGTTCGCATTGAGACAGCTGGTGGAGAAGAGGTTGGAGATGCAAGGGAGAATGGGAGTGAGATTTGTGGACCTGGAGAAGGCCTATGACATATTCCCAAGAGAGATGGTGTTGGCAACAGTGAGATGGATGGGAGTGCCAGAAGCAGAAGCCAGGATGGTGGGAGCAATGTATGAAAGAACAACAGGACGAGTTGTGGCTGGATCTCGGATGTCGGAAGAGTTTCCATTTAACATCGGATTGAGGAAGTAAGTGCCGTATGCCCATTACGATTTATCACGATGATGGAATTACGCAGCAGGAAGATCAGCACGAAGGATGTTCTCGGAAAAATTACGTATGCGGACGATCTGGCCACAGTAGCAGAACGCAAACAAGAGCTACAAGACATGTTGGATGAATGGAACATGGTGTTAAAAAACACAGTATTCTATCATAGGCCTATATTTTATTTTTGTAAACATCACCCAAATAGCACCAATTATTTATCCAGTCACTTCATTTCATCAGAATAATCACCAAGCTGGGATGCGTCATTTAAGTTAAAATATTAAAATAATCGTTGATGTTTTTTACCTATCACAATCCAAAATAATGAAATTTGTAAACAAATCACGCAGAACCTTGCAATTATTTATTGAGCCATCCGAACTTTGTCATGTTTCGTCACAATAATCATTAGGCTATATAACTTCTTACACAATAACAAATATTGAGGTTATCGTTGAAAATGTTGAGCAATGATAATGTAAAAACTGCATTCTCTGCGCGTGTATTCTCTGGCTCGGCGCACTTCTGGAATGGCGGACGAATTGATTCATGACGTACTTTTCTCGAACAATGACAATTGCGCTCCCTGGACCGTCTTGTGTTGATATAAGGTCTTTGGTAGAAACGTTCCACTGTCATTAAGCCCAATGCTTATTGCCCACTTGCGATTGTTGTTCCACACTGGATGGTAATCTTGTTAATAATTATTATTAAATCACATATTGTACGTTAGTTTACCGAATAAAGAAGTGGAAAGGGTTATTTGACGACGTCGTCATGGACACGTAACAAAAGTGAAACTAAACATGGCCAACCTGGAACTACTTGCTTCGGAATTCCAGATAACTGAAGGTTATTGAAGTTGAAAACGTGATGCATGACGTACAACAATAAACATTGTGAGGACACTGATGTGAATTGTCCAAAGGGAAAATACGAAAAGTGCCGATCAGGGCCAACACAGAAATATTGCCAGTTCTATTGTAAAGTAAAGTAAAGTAAAGTAAAGTAATGGAAAGTAAAGTAAATTTATTTCCTCATCCAGATAATATACAGCACAATTCAAGAGCAATGTAACACAGATGAGGTGGCTACCAGAGAAGTATAACTTATCGAGCTGGTAGCCAATTAAATCAAACTCATATAAGTTACTCCCACATACATAATATTACGTATATAAAGGTTATACAGTGCATTCAATTGCAATAGCTTCAGGTTAACGACTTCTGTAAATTAAAGCTGGAGATGTACCAATATGAGAAAAATTCACAAGCGAGTTTCTTACAATGTGTAATTAGATTTAAATTTTAGTTAATGCCAATTATAAAGCTCCTGGCTTTATGCTTAAACATATTTAGCGTTTTCGAATGTTTAATGTCTACAGGTAGTTTATTCCAAAGACGATCCCCTATTACTTTCAAGGAGTTCTCTCCAGTTCTATAATTACATCTAGGTATATATAAATTGTTCTCCTGTCTGGAACTTCTGATCATGAAGTCACTATTACATTGGTAAAATTGGTGGAATAGACTAGGAAGTTGATTCGTACGCTGTTTATACACAAATATTAGAACATTTAGTTTAAATAGTTCCTGAACTTTAAGTATATTAAGTTCCCTATACAATCCTGTGGCACTGTCACGGCGGTGACGTTTTGCTAATGTTTTAAGTATTAAATTTTGTAAAACATGTATTTTAGATAAGTTAGTTTTACAAGCCGATCCATATAATTCAATCCCATAATTAATATGGGGAAATACATAGGCATAATATAATTGCCTGACCATATCGGCATTTATGAACGAGGCCATGTGATAAAATAAACCTGATAACTTAGACACCTTTGAACAAAGTTCCTTAATATGTTCCGACCATGACAACTTACAGTCTAGATATATACCCAGATATTTGGCAGAGTTAACCCGTTCAATGCATTGGCCCTGCAACAATAATGGCACGACTTCACGTTCCATATGTCTACTGAAGATTGTATAACATGTCTTACTCAAGTTTAGAGTTAGTTGATTGTACCGGAACCAGACACTAAGCGATTCTAACTTCTCCATAGCCGTATACACAGTATCATTGGCATCCATTCCAGTAATGAACAAGTTAGTATCGTCAGCAAACAATCGCAAAGATACGTGATCCACAGCACTCGATATATCATTAATATATAATAGAAATAACACTGGCCCTAAGATGGAGCCCTGCGGAACGCCAGTTTGAACATGAGCATATTCTGAAACTGTGCCATTAATGCTAACACATTGCTGTCTATCTCTTAAACAATGTCTAAACCATTTACATACATGACCTCTTATTCAATAATGATCCAGCTTATACAATAATATATCGTGATTAATGGTGTCAAAAGCCTTACTTAGGTCAAGGTATACCCCAACAACTAATTCGCCATTTTCAAGAGAATTTATAATATTTTCTATAATTTCAATAATCGCTAACGTAGTCGAATGATCTTTACGAAATCCAAATTGATATTTGGACAAAACGTCATTTTTATCCATAAAGTCTAATAACCTCTTCAGCATTAACTTTTCTAGGATTTTATTGAATACACTCATCAGACTAATTGGTCGATAGTTGGATGGTTCACACCTTGATCCTTTCTTAAATATAGGTATTACTTTTGACACCTTTAATGCTCGTGGTACCGTGGCTTCGGAGAACGACAAATTACAAATGTAAGTCAGAGGTTTACAAATGAAATTGCATGACAATTTGACAATTTTTGAAGGGAAATTATCAATACCCGATACATTAGAATTAGCTAGCTTGTTAATTTCATTGATCACTTCTTGTTGACAAACTGGTGACAGGAACATGGTATTGTGTGTCGGGTCAGATAGAAATTGTCTATATTCGTTTCCCTGAGTATATGTCTTTGACAATTCTTTACCTACAGTCGCGAAATATTGGTTCATTGCATTAGCAATTGTTTAATTGTCATTAAATTCTATATGATTGATGACCAGCTTTTTAATGTTGTGCATGTTCCTTTTGTCCTTATTCACAAGTTCCGCATATATCTTCCATAATTCCTTGGTTGATTGTTTTGCTTGTGAGAGTAAGCTACTGTAATATGATTTCTCCGCCTGCCGTATGATAGTTGTAAGTTTATTCTTATACTGTCGGTATTCTGTTTTATTGTATTCATTTGGTCTATTGATATATTTCTTATACAACCTAGTCTTTGTTAAAATACTATTTCTAATGCCTTTAGTCATCCACTTTTTGCCTTGAAACGTTTAATTGACATTCTGCTAATTGGGAAACATTTTTGGAAAATTGTGTCGTATTTGGTTACAAACATATCATAACATTCATCCGTGTCCTTACATGTCATAATATTGTCCCAGTTTATATTCTCCAGTTCCCGATTGAAATTTGAAATATCATTTTCACTATATATTCTCAGTTTAGGTCTGTCATTGGTGTCATGAGATTTCGATACACCTTTTATAATGATGAAGTTGGGTAAATGGTCTGATATATCTACAAACAGGATTCCTGAAATTATATTACTTTTCATGAACTTTAAAGGTCGATATATATTCATATGATCAATGAGAGTTGCAGAGTGATCTGTTATTCTTGTTGACAGTGTGATACATGGTAACATATTTTCCCTCATTAACGTGTCCATGTATATCTTAGTTTGACACGAGTCCTGTTGTAAAAGATCAATATTAACATCACCACATATAATACCAATTTTACCTTCCTGCTTGATAATAGAAGTTTGATCCAATAAGATCAGAAATAACGTGTGTGTTATAGTTTGGATGTCTATACATATTGCCAATCACAAAACTGACTCCATCTTTAATTATTTCAAGCCACAAATTGTCCAACCTAGGATTATGACATAGCGTTAAGTCAAATCGTTCTTGGACGTACACGTCTTTCTTAATATAAACATCAACTCCGCCTTTATTGTTATTTAGTGGTCCATGATAGTAGACATTATATTCTATCTTGGTTATTTATCCCTGCCTCAGTGATCGCAATTACATCAAATTTTATATTTATAGAGTCAATATGTGCTTTAAGTAGATTGTACTTTTTGAAAGAGCTTTGTAAGTTGATATGGATAACAGTTATTAGTCCTTCTGTTATGTGTATTGACTCGTTTAATTCGGTCAAATCATAATATTTGCAGTTTAGTGATTTTGTCACTTCTTCAGATAATCCTTTATCAAGGCAAGGCTGCAAGTTATGTGTTTTAAGAGTTCAGAAAATTTGGTTCTTGGGAGTTGGTATTCCGTAGTTAACTGGAGATTGGTCAACGTGCAAAATGGTAACAAATTCGCTATTTCCTTATTTTCACCCATTACTGTTGCTTTTTGTCATATTAGTTAAAATACATTCTCTCAGCTTTGCTAGGATATATACTAGTAACCCTGAATGCAACTCATGTAGTACAATCATGTAACCTTTCATCGAAAACAATGTCTCAGTAGTTGGAGTAACGAATACACAAACAAAAAGTCAGATGACCACCACAGTTAAGGCATGTCGGCATGTAGCTTAGTTATTGAAAAAAGATACGTAAACATACCGCTATGTTAACCCCGTCCATATGCAACCTAGACAGTTATTAGAACATAATAATACATAATAATAACTTTATTTATACACTAAAATCCAAAGTAGAACTCTGTTCAGTAGTGTTGACAATAGTCGTTAGAAATTATAAGAAATAATATATTAATACAAATAAAACATAAATACAAAACTGAACTAGAGAACCTAAATCAAAGATGGTATTGATGTAAATTATATTATATATCATCCGTAATAAAAATAAGTATATATATAAATACATAACTATATAAAACAACTATATAGTAAATTGCGAGATAAATATATTATAAATATATAGATATTAGTTAATTAATAAATAATAAATAACTACAGTAATACATTATTAGTTTCAATTAAAATTTCAGATAATAAAATAAATATGGGGCATGACGACTAAAGTATAAAATTGTGACAGCTAAACATTAAAAGCGGGTTTAAAATAGTGTGTTTTAAGACGAGGTTTAAATGTGTCTATGCACTGTATCAGTGGTAAATCTTCCGGCAACGCATTCCAGAGGGTCGGTCCTGCGCACGAGAACGAGCGACGGCCGTACCGCTCAAGGTTGTGCCGCGGTACAGTTAATTGTCCACAGTCAGTTGTTCGAAGTGCGCGGCTATGGTGAAATCAACGAGGTAAGCCGGCGTCTTGTCGTGAAGGGCGGTGAACACAAGCACGAATAACTTATACTGAATGCGCCACTTCATCGGCTGTTCAGTGCTGCAGTGATGCTCTGTCGATCGCCCCGCCTAATAAGTAATACGACTCTGGCCGCAGTGTTGTACCATCTCAAGGCGGTAGAGTAACCGGTCGGATATTCCGTACAATATAGCGTTCCCGTAGTCTATTCTTGAAGCAACAAGAGCATGTACGAGTCACTTGGTTGTTCCGGTCGTCAGTGTGTCGCGTATACGTGAGATTCGGTGCAGGTGGTAATATGCACCCCAGCAAGCATTTGCTACTTGTGCCGCCATCGAGAGGTCGGCATCAATAGTAAAACCGAGATCTCTGACGACAGCAGATGTTGGCACTAGCTGACCGCAGACATCGACATGTGTTAGTGTTATTGGCGCGCAGAGGGTGGATGATTTGATGACAATGGCCTGCGATTTAGACCGGTTGAGTATTAACCCATTGTCGCAGAGCCAGACGTTGACATCTCGAACACAGGCCTCCATACGCGCGAGTGCTTCTGCGTGATTGGTTGGTGGAAAGTCGACGTACAGTTGAGTGTCGTCAGCGTATAGATAATAATAAAGGTTCTTTTACCGCGCGATCTCTAACTAATAGTTAATCAATGCGCTCACAATATAGAAACATTATAAAAAACAATTAAAATAATATATAAATTAGTTATAAATTAATTAATTTACAAAATAAAAAATAGATTAATAAATTAACAAGAGTCACTAAAACGTCCTGTAAATAAATCTTGCTATTGTCCACCATAAGTTTGTTTAAATAAATATGTCTTCAGGTGACGTTTAAATAAAAACACAGACGGAGCATCTCGTAGAGTCAGTGGCAGTTCGTTCTGTTTGGCCGGACCAGTTATGCCAAACGCTCGCTTGCCGATGGATTTTGATGCTCGTGGAACTAAGAGCTGAAGATGGTCATGAAGCTGCCGAAGACGAGGGTTGCGAGTTCGTGGATGTAGTAGATGTGCAAGGTACTTCGGCGCCAAACAATGGAGCACCTTGTAAATATACACAAGTACTTTAAACACAATGCGTTGTCTGACTGGCAACCAGTGCAGAAGCGCCAGTACTGGCGTGATGTGTGAAGATATAGGTGTGAGGACAACTAGGCGGGCTGCCCTATTGTGTATCTTCTTGAGACCTGCTATGTGAAATTCGGTTAGTAATCTAAGCTTGAAACAACCAGCGCAATGACCAATGAATGGCAGACAGGCTTCGTGATATAGGCCCTGATGGAGCTAATACGTCTCAGATGGTAGTTACACTTCTTGCAAACAGCATCAACATGCTGCTTCATGCTCATGTGAGTGTCAAAGTGAGCTCCCAAATTCCTGACAGAGACAACAGGTTTTATGTTGACTCCACCAACAACGAGGTACTCTTGAAGTCCAAATTTCTTTAGATGATAGGGAATGAGGGCCACAATAAATTCAGTCTTAATGTCGTTTAGCTTGAGTTTATGCTTAACCATCCAACATTTGACCTCACTGATGCAGTCACTAAGTCTCTGAACAGCGCGCTCCAAGTCACCAGATATGTGAGGACAGTAGGATGTGTATATCTGAAGATCATCAGCAAATTTATGATATTCCACAGATTGCCTCGTTAGTATGTCCTGCATTGGTGCTATGTACACAGTGAACAACAACGGACCCAAGACCGAGCCCTGTGGAACACCGTATCTCACAGGGCGTTCTTCAGATGCATCCACCCCAATCCGTAGACGTTGGGTACGATCCGACATGTACGAACCGAACCATGCAAGTTCCGCGCCAGATATTCCCAGGTGGCTATGCATAGTCTTTAGTAGGATAGCAGCATCGATCGTATCGAACGCAGAAGATAAATCCAGGAGAACCAGAAGGACACCCCTGGAGTCTGCCATGTAACTGGTGATATCGTGCTGCACTCTCATTAAAGCAGTTTCAGTGCTGTGTCGGGGTTTGTATGCCGATTGTAGCTGCTCGTGAAGGCCATTGTCACTTAGATGTTGAATAAGTCGTTTGGCTGCTACCTTTTCCAAGACTTTAGACACGAAAGGCAAACTTGAAACTGGACGGTAATTTTTCAGCGTGTTTCGATCCAAGGTCGGTTTTTTTCAACAGCGGTGTTATGACAGCCTTCTTGAATTCCCTCGGAACAGTGGCCGACTCGAACGACATATTGATAAGATGAGTCAGTATTTGAATATGAGCAGGAAGAGTGCTGTTTAGTAGCGATGTAGGTAGAGGGTCCAAGCATGATGACTTAGGTTTAGCATCCTGGATAATTTTCTGCACTTCACACATACTTGCAGCACACATTTCAGTCATAGGATGTTCAACTACTCTCTGTGTCGCAGTTTCGATATCGCTCATGTTTGTTTCCGAGGCATCAATTTCATTCATGATTTTCGCAATGTTTTCTTTAAAAAAGTTCAGAAACTGGCAGCATAATTTCTCCCTTGAATCAGTGTCAGGCAGTTTGGAAGATTCCACCTTTAGCAGGCTGTTCACGGCTTCGAAGGCTGTATTCTGATCGGCATCTTGGAGTAGACTCTGATAATGCTGAATTTTGGCTTGCCGTATCCTCGCGCTGAGAGCATTACGATGATTCACGTATATTCGTCTGTGTATGTCTAATCCTGATGCACGCCAAATGTTCTCATTTTGGCGACGTAACGTTCGCATTGCATGTAATTCCTCGCAGTACCAAGGTGGAGTTCTTCTCTTGCGTGGCCGCCGTAGCATTACCGGAGCAATTTCTTCCAAGGCCGAAATAACAGCACACGTATATATATATATATCAAGAATGGAATCCGGATCTGTGGATGATGTATCAAAGCCAGATAAGTTGGAATTGATTTCACTGGTCAGTGTTTTACAATCAACATGTCGAAGATCCCTTCTGGGTTGTAGTTTAGCCTGGGGGTAGTTCTTGTCGGCTGTGTGCTCGATAGAGAATGTTACTGATTTGTGGTCAGATATGTCGCTGCTGATCACGGACACTTTGTTGATGATAGGGTCGGTTGCCCGTGAGATGACAAGATCCAAAGTGTGACCAGCCTTGTGAGTTGAACAATCAACATATTGATGTAAATCATGTATCTGTAATAAATCCATGAACCGGGAGACCCCAGGTGCTGAACAAACATCAACATGCAGATTGAAATCTCCCGTGATGACAACTCTACCAGCAGCAGAAGCCAGGTTAGCAGTCAAATCATCAAATTCGTCCAAGAACACTAGTATAGGTGACGATGGTGGACGGTATATTACAAGCACTGTCAGATGCTTACAACGCACTGTTAGATGCTCGAACGAAGAGTATTCGGTAATGATAGATGATGTTGTGTACCATGTTGTTGGACAATTATCGCTAGTGGCGCAATGTAAACATTAAATAGTATCGGTCCAAGGACCGACCTTTGTGGAACACCGGTCTTTATGACACTGATCTCCGATGTTTCTTTTTTGATGCGTACCACAGACGTTCGCCCATGCAGGTATGACGCTAGCCAAGCACGTGCTGCACCACAGATGCCATAGCTTTGCAGGCGTCGCAACAGAATAGCGTGGTCAAGTGTGTCGAATGCAGCAGAAAGGTCAAGTAGCACCAGAAGTACATATCGACGTGCATCAGTCGACTGCGCTACATCGTTGTGGATGCGCAGAAACGCTGTCTCGGCGCTATGACGTGGGCGATATGCGCTCTGGTAGACTGTATATACGCCGTTTCCCTCGAGGAAGTGCTGTAGTTGTCGTGCTATGAAACGCTCTGCTGTCTTCGCTACAAACGATATGTTCGAGATGGGGCGATAGTTAGAGAGTACATTGACGTCATCGTTATGTTTCTTCAGTACTGGTATCACAACAGTGTGCTTCATCGCCTGTGGAACCACGGAAGAGGATATAAACGCATTGATTATACGTGTTACCACCGGAGAGAGAGTGTCAACATGCCTCTTGAGGAGCGACGATGGGAGTGGATCAAGTTCGCATGACTTGGCAGCGGATGCCAACACTATCTTCCTGACATCTGTCGGCGACGCAGCCTCAAAATACATCAGTGGAGACATGACATCTATTGCTAGGTCGACAACTGGCTGCCGAGGCAGATTGCACAGGAGCGCATCAATCTTCTCGGTGAAGCTTCTTTGAAAGCTAGATGCAAGTTCAGAGTCGGTTGCATGAGACCCTTCAGGTAGCGACTTGTTACCGTTTCGGCCAAGCAGGGTGTTGGCAATCTTATATGTCCGTTGCATGTTGCCGCCAGCTGCTGTGATCTCGGACTGGTAATACTGCGACCGTGCCATCCTCAGTGCCTTCCGATAAGTGTTGCGCAGATCCGTGTATATGTGACGATGGACTGTCAGACCAGATCGCCGCCAGTGGCGTTCAGCACGGCGTAATGCACGTTTCGCCTCGGCAAGCTCGCCGGTATGCCATGGAGTTATCGGCCTCACCGTGACAGTCCGTGTGACGAGTGGGGCATGGTCGTCTACGACAGTGCGTAGACAGGAGTCATACCGTGCGAGAATGGCGACCGGGTCCAAATCAGGAGCACGGCCAGATCAGCTACAAACCGATCGCTGCGTACTTTCGATACTCGACGTGGCGTTTCAGGCGCGTTGGTTTGGGCAGGTGCAGGTGCAGTTTACATTCAATTGCATAGTGGTCTGTGATCATAGTCATCGGCTTAACTTCAGTGGCGATAATGTCTGACGTCTCCGATGTGATAACAAGATCCAGTGTGTTGCCATGCTCATGGGTTGAGCCTCTGACATGTTGTGCAAAGCCAGACGTTTCCAGCAAATCAGCTAGGTTCATTGCACCAGTACATGTTGGGTCGCCACATCGCGTGTTAAAATCGCCACACACAATAGTCTCACTAGGGTGGGCCGAGGCGATAAGCTACACCTTCCCAACATCATCCAGGAAGGAGCGGAAGTCGGATGATGGCGGTCGGTAGACGACTATGACGCGCGTGGTGCAGCCAATACGGATGTTCCGCAAAATAACATGACACACCTCACTGGCATGTGTGTCAATTTCGGAACGCGAAACGAGCTGCAGTGTTTTTTTTAACAGAACACCTACACCACCACCACGACGAGCTCCACTACGCGGCTGATGGACTAGCGTGAAGTCATCTCCACACAATTCAGACACAACAACCGTTTCGTCATCTCCCAGCCAGGTTTCCGTCAAGGCGACAAGGTCCAGTTCGCGCTCATCAATGTAATCGCGCACGAGCAACGCTTTGTTTCGAATTGATCTGGCATTGATCAAGGCGAACTTCATACGAATGTCACCGTGTGACATAACAGGGGCGGCTCTTAGAGTTACCAGATTCGCACTGACACTGTGTTGCCGACATACAATTCGTGAAGGATCTTCAAAACGGCTGGTAATCCGCGTTCGGATCGTGCGCTGTTTGCGCGTGCCCCCAAGTCTGCCACGCAGAGTTGGACGCGCCGTGGACAGTCCTAGACGTCTGATCAATGAATACACTGTGTCAGGTAATCGAGGAGTGACACCCCTGGTGGCAGGACGGAAAGCCCGAAAGACGTTCTGTAGGCACATCGCCGTCAACGGTAGAACAATGCCTGGCTAGTTACAGTTTACCAAATTAGGTCACTCACTGGCGTTGTCGGTCTAAAGACCTGTAGTCCACCAGCTTCGTCAGCGACACGGTTGACTGACGACATTAAAGGGAATAAAAACATATATTGCTTGAATTTATGTTATATTACATCCTGCTATCTATTTCCACGTCCACCAAGCAAAAAAGCAAACAAATTCAATGAATTAGAAATTCCACATTTTATGCTGTACATCCGGACATTTTCGAATATGCATATTTTTGGCGCGCTTTTCGGGATGCCGAGATGTGACGTCACTTATGACTCGCATCAGGCCGACCCTTTCGATGCATTCAGACCATGTTTACAAGTACAGCTTTTGGGTCGAAACGAGCGTCAGAATGAGTTATTGTGCAATTTTCCGACGTAATACAAACACTATTCATCATAGAGGAACAAGCAGTTATCTTACGGTTCCACATGAATCCAATGTTATTCAAAACAACGTATGCGAATGGGCCTACAAGTCGACTAGGTTTCGCCGAGCTTGGGCTCGTTTTCAGAATAATCATATCGAATGCAACCAACGGGAGATAATCTACACCAATAAACATACATAGCAAACATATATTGTATCCAGCTACATAAATAACGTGTATAATCTCATAATATCACTAGAATATCGATATATGAAGGAGTTGTACAATTTATTATAACAACTGAAATCAGTCAGCGAATTTCTGCCGGCCTTGATAGCTCTATTGGTAAACGCGTTGGTTCCTTGGCGTCTGTTTTACAATCGGGCGACGCCGGTTCAATCCTGACAGCATAGCATGCAAACTATTGATTTTCTTTACACTTTTTTTGTTTATGTTTTCACGAAGTAATATAAACCAAATCATTCAGTATACTATGATGCACTGTTTGTAAATAATTTTAATTTTGTAGTAATTATTTATTCGCCACAAAAATTCAAATATGGTCATTATATAACGATGTTTCTAAATTTTATTTATCCAAACAAATATAATGTCATGGATATCTAATTTATTAATTGTAAATATATTGTACAGTAATATATTGTAATTATATATGTGAAAACAGATTGTGATCTGTCTGGATAAATACAATTTAGAAACATCGTTGTATATAATGACCATATTTTCATTTTTGTGGCGAATAAATAATTACTACAAAATATATATAAAAAATATTTACAAACAGTGCATCATAGTATACTAAATGATTTGGTTTATATTACTTCGTAAAAACATAAACAAAAAAAGTGTAAAGAAAATCAATAGTTTGCATGCTGTCAGGATTGAACCGGCGTCGCCCGATTGTAAAAAAGACGCCAAGGAACCAACGCATTTACCAACTGAGCTATCAAGGCCGGCAGAAATTCGCTGACTGATTTCAGTTGTTATGATAAATTGTACAACTCCTCCTTCATACATCGATATTCTAGTGATATTATGAGATTATACACGTTACTTTATGTAGCTGGATACAATATATGTTTGCTATGTATGTTTATTGGTGTAGATTATCTCCCGTTGGTTGCATTCGATATGATTATTCTGAAAACGAGCCCAAGCTCGGCGAAACCTAGTCGACTTGTAGGCCCATTCGCATACGTTGTTTTGAATAACATTGGATTCATGTGGAACCGTAAGATAACTGCTTGTTCCTCTATGATGACTAGTGTTTGTATTACATCGCATTATTGCATAACAACTCATTCTGACGCTCGTTTCGACCCCAACATTATCCATGTAAACATGCTCTGAATGCATAGAAACGGTCGGCCTGCTGCGAGTGTGAGTCATGTGTGACGTTAAGATACCACGTGATCGCCTAGCTCATTAAATTTTTATTTTCCGCGGGAATCGCTACACAGACGGGTTTAAAATCGAATTTATGTTACAAATGTATTTTTCTGTATTGTTTAAATGTTCTCGAATGTTACATGCAATATTAAACTTTCTGTACACATCGAAAACGGATTTTAGCTAATGCCTTGTTTTTATTTCCTTTAAAACATTTCAAGATTGTAGACAATGTACACTACCTTGTTATATAAAAACGTTCACCAAGACAGTCACTGCAGCATCACGAGTAAATAGTGAAGTTATTATTGTTCAATTCTTCGTAAACAGGCAGAAAACATGTTAGTAACACGAGCACGATTTGGCTCGCTGCCTGTCAGGCGCTACCGTAATCTACCTACGAAGAGTGGTGGAAGCGACGAATTCCCACCGGTTGACATCATTGCTACTCATCATACTGAATGTAAGTTGGCTGCTCCGGACACCCAAAGAGTGTGTGTGTGATAACCTTTCAAAATCTCAGTGGAACTCCCGAGTGCGAGAATATCGGGATATTTAACAAGATTTGACTAGATTTCAAGCCAGATGATTAGCTCCAGATGACAAGTGGAAGTCTATTGGTTGGCGAAAGTGTATTACATAATTATGTTTAACTTGTAGTATTTATGTCGTGTATGCCGATTTCGTGCTTAAACATATTCACGCTGCTCGCTCCCACACAACCTGCAGATTATGTTCTGTTCATCTACGGTCGTCTGTGAGAATGAATATTTTCTGAAATCTAATCTACACTCTTCTTTTAATGGGGAAGGAAACGCATGAATAACCATAGCCCAAACATAAGAACATACCATGTACAGTATATATTACAATGGTTTGATGAACACAGCGCCGCGGTATATTATAAACAATCTTTCAAACTTAGCCATTAACGGCACTGGGCGGCCTCATTACGCTCCAGCGTGCAGTGGTTTGAGTCACGGAATTCCAGGCACTGCTGCACAATATACAGTGCAACACGCTTATAACGAACACGTAGACTATACAACGAATTGACGGATATAACGAAACCATTTCTTACGTACGGATTTTTTACCTATCTTTTCCATTGTAAGCGTTCACGCATATTACGAACACGGGTATAACGAATTCACGGTTATTACGAACACCTTTTCCGAACAAATTTCGTCGTATAACGAACTTCTGTCCAAATAAAAATCGCCCGGTTGTTTGCAAATACTTCCCGCCCGTGACGTGGAAGCCATGCCGTGGCCGCGCAGAGTGCCAGTGCCAGTGCCAAAGTAATTAGATCAATAAGGGAAATCATCAAAGGCAGTCAGATGACGCTGCAGGGCAGGGCGACTCGCTTGAAGATTTCCTTTCGTCTGGTGTCCTAGCCAACAGCAAACAAACGTCAATGGAGGACTTCTTCAAAGCAGATTAACTGGTGTCATTCTGTGTGTGTTGTGCAGGAAGAAATAGTTACCGCGGCTCCATCCCGCCACAGTTCGTGTTTTAGTGTGCTTGGACACAGCGTGCTCGCCATGTGTTTTCGTCAAATTTCGTCACTTTTTCACAGACGCTGGACTGCGATGTTATACTAAGACTACACTTAATAGTAACATTTGTAACCGTTTTATGTGTCATCTAAATAAATATATTTGCGATTGATAGACACCGGGCAAACGTGAACACGCATATAACGAATTCACGGATGTAATTAATTTGTTAGCTACCCACAAAGTAGTTCGTTATATGCGTGTTGCACTGCAATTCAATACAAAAGAGCAGGTTGATGCTAGATTAGCGGCTTGTCGGTTTCCATTGATATTCATGAAGTAATGACGCGTAAATTCGCAAGTGCTCCGTCGGCAACGAAACGGTCATTACTTCGCACGGAGATGCATAGGTGGATATTTCCCTACCAAACTCAAGTAAACAAACTTATACAGTCACTTTATTAAAATATCGTTCACTTGCGTGCTTTTCACTTAATATTAAAATATGGTTTGCAATTGAAATGTGGTATTACAACACCGGAGGGCGTATCCTGAGGAGGGTCCAGGGGGTTTGAACATCATTTTCGCAATAAACATGGGTACACAACTGAAATTATATTGAATGGCTGAAAACCAGATTCTAGGTCACTTTGCACCTTTTCATATTCTTTGTCTACAAAATGCGCCTTCCCTACACAGTGGTTGGTACTTCCTTTTTGGCCAGCAATTAAATTGTATACATGATTTACAAATGAAATATTTTAGGTTGAACATCAGAATCTAAGACTCTCGTTGTCAACTGTTCAGTTCGAAATGTTTCCAATGGGTAGGGCAGTTGCCTTATTTCGTGCCTTCAATGCTTCATGTTAGGACGTAACATGTTGATGTATTAGTATTACGTAGAACTATACTGTAAGCTCTAGTTATTATCTACTATTGACTGACATATTCCTAACATTTTAGTAAAAATTAACTTACCGGCTGACAGGTCTATGGCTACAGCAATCATGGTCATGTGTGTTTTGTCGCTCAGACGGTCAGTACCAGATAATTTATTTACTTACTTAGTTAACATAATATATACATACAATGGTTTAAGCCGCATAATAAAATAATATGCAAACAATTGTCTAAGTGATATAAATTGTTTTTTTATATTTAGTTTTGAATAATGGAACACTGTAGTTGTTCTGATAATTTGAAATAAAATTGTCTGAAAAATAAAGTTTACAGTTTTGTTAAATAAAAACAGTGTGGCACAAGAGTTATACAGAAGAAACACCAACACGTGTAACACCTTACCTGCCATCATGGCATAGACTAACTGTGAATTACAAAATTTAATGTATTATATTGATTACATGATTTGGCTGGCTGGCAGCATAATAGCAAATAATAACATTTTAAAATACGTCTGTACAGATGTGTGTGATGTTGTTTTGAAAAGAGTGTCCATGAGCATGTTGTTAATACCTGGTAAGAAGAGTTGAAAGCATGAAACAAAGTGCAACGTTTTAACAGGAAAACACACTTTAAAATAACGTGACCATGCATGCAAGTAAACACATTAATATACTAACGTGACATAGAAAAATGCGTTAATTTTATAGTATAATATGTAATGTTTCATTTCGCTACGAAAATGCCCACCCACACAACACATCTTCCTGCAAAATAATGACCGCTTCGTTGACGGCAGAGCGCGTGCGAATTTACGCGTCAATACTTTATGAATTTTAACGAGAAACAGAAAATGTGGCGTTTATTTGGTTATAAATCGTTGTAATTTTATTTCACTTTTTCATTTCGAATACGCGTATGAATGATTTGTTGATCTTTATAAAGCCTATCATGTATAATAAAGCATCATGTTTTTGTTTTCGTGCAGAAATGTTTATTAATGAAGTAAATCGAAAAGAATCGATAATTTACATTGATTATATAGGAGCGACTCAAACCAACTTGCATACAACAAATATGGCGATATGCATTGCTCTATCTTCCCGATTTAGGTATCGAACAAAATCGGTTTTTCAATTTGTCTTATAAACGAGTAGGTTTCTGTCACCATAAATGTATAGTTAATAGTATACAGTAAACCTCGCCTAAGTCGGATTCAGTCGGACCGAGTGATTTAATCCGAGTTTCGCGAAAATCCGACTTAGCCGAAGATGACATATCCAAGCACCAGAGGCTACCTTCTAACCCTTAGGCAACTGTGAATAACGCTTGAAAATGACTGGATACTGCGGTAATTCTACATATGTTGATGTCCACAAGTAACTTACAACATTATGCAGTATTAGAACAGTCGTGTGCTTCATTTTGGTACGAATCTCTATGGTTATAGCTTAGTAATTATTATTGATTGTAAATGTCAGTCATCTTCTATCTCATGACACTACTTGTCGGTCAACTCTTCGATTTCACGAGAGTCAAACCAGAGCGTCTTAATTAGCGTCCAAAAAGCAGCATGTGTGCCAATGAGTTTTCTTATCTTTTCTTCAAACACCGATATTTCGTCGCCCTCATCATCGCTCAGTAAACCAACCGTCTGCGTCGGGGTGTTGTATGGTTTCAATGATCTGCTCGTTATTTGGAGTAGCCAATGTTTCTGCTGTCTCGTCCACACCAACATAGTCGTCCATAGTGCATACAACATCTCCATACATATTGTGAAGCTTATTCCGGACGTTTCTGAACGAAGGAGCTGCTTCGTCTTCATCATCGTCTTGACGCTCAACTCCTTAGACGAATCCCGTTTTTGTAGGAGTTTAGAAGTGTTTCCAGTTTCAGTTTGTTCCACACTGGTTTCAGGGCAATGGCGACGTCCAACGTAGTTCAACTTCTTGATTAAATGGTGCGACTCCTGATTCCTCTAGTCTCCTGGTGGTTAGGATATACCAGTAATGGAACGTCATGTTCTTGGTAATACCAGCGTCCATTGGCTCAGTGATGCTAGTTGTATTAGATGAGTGAAGATGTGTCGCCTAAGTATGTTGCTGTGGCTGTCTGGATTATTTTTTGGAATAGCTGTTTCACTTTTAGTTCATCTGGTACATATATTCCAAACAACCAAGTGATTTGGTTAATAATGCGATCCGACCTAGGCGAGGTAAAACGTATCATCTCGGATCAAATGGACCGACTCAGTTATTTCGAGTTAGGCGAAGATCCGACTTAAATAATCCGACTTAGACGAAAATTTGTATGGGAAATACATTACAAATCAACCGTTCCACGGAATTCTGTCCGAGTTGAACGAAGATCCGACTTACGCGAATCCGACTTAGGCGAGGTTTACTGTATATTGAAATACATAACATACAACAGCTGTGTTTTAGTTCCCCTTTAACTAATGTTATTTCATGTCACCTAGTCAGTCAATCTTTCTTAGCTAACAATATTTTCTAGTAATATTTTTATAACCGTTCATTACCTTAAAAAACGCCTACTTGATGTCTTAGTGTCCTGGTCTCTAGTGTTGTTAAACCACATTCTGTTTTTCACAATTAAGGTAACCAGTTCTGAAACCATTTTTGTCTCGGTCTTTTCACAGAACTGTTATTACAAACAAGGGCACAGACAATAGGTCCTACCTTGGCAACCAAAAGTTGTAGTGGCAGGATCAAGAAGCAACAATTAACACAATTCCGGTATACATGGTTAGACACTGTGACATAAACACACACAGCAATGGACGACCGACAAGTCTGGGCAAGACATTTTATGAACAACTGTGAGAAGAGGAACGAATCAAAACAGACAGACAAATAGACAGACATACATACATACAGACAGACAAACAGACAGACAGACAGACAGACAGACAGACAGACAGAAAGACAGACATATTTATTTTGACCTTAACTATATACGTAGATACATGTACAAGTTGAAATAATTTACATATACATGAAGATCAATGAGACTCCCATTAAGACATAACATGTCGCTAACATGGGAGCCCCCTTTTAACAAAAATAAATCGAATAATAGTAACAATAAAAAGTATTAAATGTTATTGTATTGTTATTATTATTATTCGATTTCAAAACACGTAATATACGAGGATTTCAAAAAAATATATAATATCACAAGAAAACCATTGGACCCTTTCGCGATCTCCTGATCTCAGTAATAAGGGAAGCTGAAGAGGCATGGTCACGTTACAAGATCAACCGGCCTTGCGCAGACCATCCTGCACTGTGCCAGGAGGAAGAAAAAGAGACAGGCAAAGGAAGATGTGGGAAGACAATATTCAGGAGCGGACTGGTTTGACCCTTGGCATCTACCTGAGGGTGGCGGAGAATCGATAGAGAGATGGCGGGAACTCTCAGGAAATAATCAATGGTGCCCCAACGAACGTTTATGGGATAGAAGAAGGTACAGGTAAGTTCTAATATAACGCACTGTCCTGTCCTTAGGACTGCTGAAAGCGCTTTACACTTTACTCCTAGGCAGAACTGTTCAATCGAAAATAATCTGGACTTCTCTGGGACGCATTCAGCCACGCTGCAATTAATGCGCGAAGACTACTCGCACATACATATCCACGACTCTCTGTATCCAGGTACTCAGTCATACAGCTGAGTGAACTGGAGCAAAACAGAGTGCAGAAAACAAAATGACACAGCTGCACAGGATTCGAACCCGGGTTCACTCGATTGAGAGTCCGACGCTCGGATCATGGCACCACTGCTCTTCCCAAGGAGAAGAAGAAGGAGAAAGAGAAGAATATACATCACCTGTTTATGTTGATGAGGACGAGACACATGACTGTTCCGACGAACGTCGACATGTTGAGCATGCCGATGACAAGACAGGCTCGGGCCGAGGGCACGAAGCCGCCGAGCAGCGACGAGATGACGACGGGCACATTGATGAGGTCAACGAGGAGGTCGGCGATACTCAGGTTCAGAACGACGTAGTTACTAGCGTTCTTCAGTTTTGACGTCTTCAACACGGCGAGCCACACTACCACTTCGGCCAACACCGCCACGACAGACGTCACGGTCAGCCACAGGCCGGCGAACACGTAGCCTGGGCTAGTGGACAGCGTCACCGAACCCGTTGTATTCTCCCACGCTACATCCAAACTTCCGTTATCTGTATCCATCACTGACGATACTGTAGCGCTCTCACAGTACAACTTCTTGTTCCTACCTGCTGTTCAGGGTACCAAAGAAAGCACCTCCAGTCGTGTCTGCGTCGGGTGATTCTGGCCTTCTGACTGTGAATTCTCACTGCACCTGACACAAGGTACATCTGTCCTGATGATGTCTTCAAGAAAACATTATATGCACTGAAACCAACGCATGATCTTCACGATTTCCGGCGTATGTTTACGTGTACAATTCCACGACGCCATAATACCGATACATGGTTTTTGCGGTCCGGTCTCACGGATACATTTGGACTGAACGGCCTTGTTAGTCCGACTGTGGCCACTAGCGACCGGTGTTTCAAAGTCACCTGGGGCGCCACCGTCGCTGATACAGCCACCGCAATTTGGCTTTAGCTGGAAGTGCTAAGTGAGGCCATGTTGCTCTGTTGCACGCGTAAGGTTATCAACGTAGTTATCGTCATTAGTATGAGTATAGTTGCAACGTTGTTCCGAGAACACACTTCCGGTCGCTAACAAGATTGAGCGCGGTGTAACATTTCACGTAACCAGCTGTATAAGGTGTTGTGGACAAGGGACCATTTTTCTTGTCAACGGTCTAGCAATGGTCTGTTTATGGGTAACACGTCCTATGAGATTTATGTCAACACTATTCTTAAACATATTTATAAAACTAGAATTAGCATACCTTATATTGTTTTATTTATTAGAAATATCGTACCATGGGAGAATTGGTAATATTTAATAACCATGCAACACAACATTATTATTAAAGCTGATTTTTGAGCTCTTTCTTTCTACTTGGCAATGTAGTTAAGTAAAACAGAAGGACAGTTATTTAGAGTTATTTATTTACGTGGTTTTGATATACTGAGTTTTCAGCGGGTTTTTCTCCTACCTCGGAGACCTCAATGACAATCAATTCTCCGAATGACGCTACCGCAAACAAGTCTTGTTGTCCCACGGGTGGGTGAAATCTAGTTAGAGCAAGTAATAAGCCGTGTATTAAAACGGTTTCCTCACTGATTTAGCCCATCACTAATTCGATTCTTTTAAGCCAATATATGTAATATGTGAACAGTTTAAGTAACATCCGTATTCGGCTTAATGCAAGATATGTAACATGTGAACAGTTTAAGTAACATCCGTAGTCGGCTTAGTACAATATATGTAATATGTGAACAGTTTAAGTAACATCCGTAGTCGGCTTAATACAATATATGTAATATGTGAACAGTTTAAGTAACATCCGTAGTCGGCTTAATACAATATATGTAATATGTGAACAGTTTAAGTAACATCCGTAGTCGGCTTAATACAATATATGTAATATGTGAACAGTTTAAGTAACATCCGTAGTCGGCTTAATACAATATATGTAATATGTGAACAGTTTAAGTAACATCCGTAGTCGGCTTAATACAAAATATGTAATATGTGAACAGTTTAAGTAACATCCGTAGTCGGCTTAATACAAAATGCTTTGCCTTTGTTTGGCTTTGCCCATTACATTTTGTTATATCCTAACCCCCATTGCAGGGCAGTCATGTATTAAAAAAACCACCGGGCGTATACACTATGTGGTTTTCGAGAGAGCATGTAAGGTTAACAACATGCACAATGTACGTTTTTAATCGTATCAAGTAATCACATGAAATTCCCAATTTGATACTCGGTTAAATTTATGTTTGGGAAAATATTAAATAAGTTAATCATTAATACTTGGCGATTTCAATAAAGCTGCTTATAAATGTACGTTGCTCAAACGAGCTAATATATTGTAATGTCTATCAGATAGGGTTGTTTTTTTAGAAAATATTTTTTAAAGAGAAACACTCGAATTAAGGAGGCACTTTTGATTAAGGTATCGCTCTGACAAATGCCGGTGCAGAAATAATACTCCTTAAAACCCGCGGATGGATTGTCCAGAAAGAAACAATCCTTATTAGCCGCATAGAGGCGACACCGGTTTACATACCAATACCTACATCGGTAGGTCTCTCGAAAAGAAGCGAATTCATGTAGTTAAGACACACACCGAGTAACTATTATTGATCATTTAATGTTGGGCAGTAGAAGTGTTTTAATTCCATTTTCAACAGATCGTCCAGGATTCTACTTGCATGCATCTGTCGTGTCTGTCATTGCTACGTTACTAAGCCTTGTATAGGTACTTGCTGCAATCAGATTATGAGGCCTTTTTATGAAAGAAGTTTCGGCTATCATCTCAACATTAGTCTTCCAAATTCGGGGGGAATTGTAATCTACATCGATGTCATCGACAACCTTAATTACCTCGTGCCCGATCTCTGCTTATGTCTCAAATTCATCAATGTTTTTCACGATGTACGTTCTCCGGTCTTTTCACAATTAATTGATTTGTGTTTGTTGAAGTTTTACTTGTGCAGCAAAGAAGAGCCTGCATTTCCTAGTTTGACGTCGCGTTGTCGATAGTATCTAGTGCAGTGGTATTTGTGTATTTATTACAAAGGTCTCCGCAATCCCAAGTAACTCAATGAATTATTACAATCCATGTCACCAACGTATTTTAATTACATTCGGTGTATGTTATATTTTGTTAAAAATATGTGGTATTTTGTTAAAAAAAATAGATTTTGGGATTGTCACTTTCAACATTGACACGCTGCTATTGCCACAACTACAGGATTTAAAGTGGCCAATTTATTGGCGGGATTCCCCAACATGTCTATCTTATGAAACCTAAAGTTTGGAACAGTAAAACCAAGTAAGATATTTTACAAAGTGGTGTGTTTCTGTGATATACCATAAGTACTCTCTCTCTCTCTCTCTCTCTCTCTCTCTCTCTCTCTCTCTCTCTCTCTCTCTCTCTCTCTCTCTCTCTCTCTCTCTCTCTCTCTCTCTCTCTCTCTCTCTCTCTCTCTCACACACACACACACACACACACACACACACACACACGCACACGCATACGCACACACACACGCAGACACACACACACAAACACATTATATATATATATATATATGTATATTATTTTTTATGTTCACATGCTGATAATGGTTGTTCTCAACTATCCGTAATCATCTCTTCGTCAGAGATATGTTTCTGTCCAGTTTAATTGCAGCATGGATTTGCGTAAAGCTTTACGGAAATCTAATGTTATCCATCATCTACCAACTGTACGTCGTTTTGTTTCTATAAAACACGTATTTCTTATGATTGGCCTCGCCTATATATAGGAATCCATTTAGATATTGTTTTATAAAGTTATGTTTAATTAATGAGGGAAGTCCATTGCATTTCATCAAGCTTTATTATACTTTACAAATACATTATGCTACGTTCTGATGTTTGTGTTTCGACGTATAAAATTATGTCCCCATTTTCACTTTTTATCGTACACTGGCATTATTAATTATTTAGAATGGTGTCGCTATCTGGCGGATCATACCGTCCAATGCCGTCCGCTAGCGCCCTCTCGTGTACGAATAGCTCAACATGCTACACAGGTTCGAATTACCTGTAACACGGTTAATATATCGATGTTGTGTGCTAACATATTGCAATGAAGAATATTCACGCAGTACCATAAATATATTACGAAACGATTGAGTAGTGTTGTATGTTGAATTGACCTTTGTGTATCTAGTTGTTTTGACAACTGTTATCTTGTATATTCAATATAAATAATATGTGTTATTATGTTTAGACATTCTACGTATTATGACATAACATGTGTATGCACTTGGTTCCATTGTCGTCCATGTGAGAATGTGTATATAAACGTGGAGCGCAGTAGCGCTGCGTTAAGAGCTTCGTACTCTCGACTGAGAAAATCCGGGTTGGAATCCTGTGCGGTGGTGTGGAACCTAGGGTAAGTTCGTTTACTCTACATTGCTTCAGTTCACTCGGCTGTATGAATGATTGCCTGGCTATAGACAGTGGTGGATATTTGTGTACGAATAATCTTCGCACATTAATTGCAGCGTTGCTGGATGCTTCCAAGTGAAGTCGAGATGATGTTCGATTGAACAGGTCTGCCAGGGAGTAAAGTGTAAAGCACTTTGAGCAGTCCAAAGGATTGGATACTGAGCTGTATAACAACCTACCTTTATTTAAATATTAAAGCCGAAACTTTATAGGGGTTGCGTGCTTTCCGGGAAGGCGTCGATGCTGTACACACTTAATTGGATCCCAGCGGTACAGTTGTTTAAAGACTGCTTCCTGTTTCATTTTGAGTGCCGAGCAAATATGTATTGCCTTCGAATGTGTTGTTCAGCTGTCATTAGGTCCAGAATTCTTCAAGTGGGCACAATGATTAAAATGTAGCACCAGGCATCTTTTGTATTACTTTCGTAACTATTCTTTTTAGTATGTGATGAAGCTATTGCAACCAGAATTGTTTTTCCATAACATAATTATTTACTTTGTTATCTATGGTTATCTAACACTGTAACTTATAGTCTGTAAGTAACACGTTTATTTGAAGTTTACACCTTTATGTTTCCAAACGACATCTCCTGGCCAATTGTTCCATGCGTTGATGTCCTGGCGAGTGAGAAACCTTGCGCAGAAAACTTCGTATCCTCGCTTCGTTAGATGTTCGATCATTCCATTGACCAGCTTCCAGTCAGCAGTCCCAGGTTTCTTGATGGACTCCGTAATATGTCATTCCATGAAGATGTACGGCACATAGATAGCGTTTAGCAGACCGTCACATCGATGGAAGGCGAAACGCTCGTGACGCTCTATGTCAATCTGAACATACAAAACAAGGTCGTCTTTAGGTGTGATATATAAGAAGATGGCATTGAGCACATATGTTAATCGTCCTCGTTCAATCGTCATTATATTGCATATGTTTATATCAAATTAATACATTACTTCTGAGATCGTCCATTTTTTATATATCAATCTCAACTAAATCAGCATGCCTTATACAATATATATCACATTCCTCAACTCTATCAGTTATACATGTTGTTTCACATAATATGCAATTCTAGGATAAAAACAAACAAATATGTCCGCACGTCATAAGTTTATTATTCTACTGAGAGGACACGGCGACTGGTAATACGACAAAAGCACTATTTTGTTGAACACTATTTGTTATTATTTTTATGCTGCAAATTCATTTTCTTTTGACCAATTTGAAATGATAGTTTAAATGGAAACAAAAGGCAACTTTTTGGTGTTATGCATCTAAGGAATTAATATAAACTAACCATTTGCAACCACAATCACATTTTTAATGTCAGTGGTTTACTCAGAGTGTGGTCTCAAAGCGGTAGATTCTACTGAAATCTCCAATAACATGAAGGCTGGCATCTTGCTGATGACGCGATGACTTGGCCAAAAGGAACCAAAAAATGACCAACATTTGTTGTTACTGCAATGCTCCCGCCAGGTAACAAATTCCTTTTGGACCTCAATGGTCAACACGTGTCATGGCATGCGGTTTGTTGGACTTATACAAAGTCGGTTTGCAATAAAAACATAATTTTTTAATTTGCGTGTGGTTGTAGCAATATTACAGTGTAGAATTTCTTTGAACTTCTCTGAGCACACCAGAATTTACAAAGTGAATTCATAACTGTGGGCGGGAAGGTTGGAAACCGTCGCAATATGTTTTTGAAGAAACTTGCTTTGAAGTATCACAGTTAATGGGATAAGAACCAACAAATCGTCTGTGACGTCGAGTTTTGAAGCTTGGAGCTGTGCCGATGATATTAATAATTCTCCTCAGTCATCAAAGCGACGCATATTTTCCGTGCTCTGCGAAAGCAAATCGCAAGAACGTAACAATACATAAATTACAATCTAGTACAATTTGAGATTATGCGGGATCTGACGTTATATACTTAATAATATTGTTTTGAAATAAACCTCCATTTTAGCAAGTTATATTTTGCTGTAAAACGAGCACCTATCCCCACCTTTATTATAGCTCGCCGTGACAGGAAGTGGCGTTTGGCTAAGGTCGCTAAGTCTTCCATGTAGATAGATTGCACGCAGTTTGACAAGGTGCAAGCTTCATTCACGTATGTTCCACCTTTGTTGTTACTGTATGGGATAAGGGACATCAGCTCGCGTCTGTCAGAAACAGCGTTTCGAACGACGATAATTCTCTCCGTGAAGTGACCTTCAAACAGCAACAGCTTAGTGTATTGCTCGTAATCCCGCACACTGATATAATTCTACGTCAATTGTGTAATTTCAGAGTGTGATCAATGGGATCCATTTTAAACAACTGGAATTGATGACTGTTTTCGTGTTGTTGTTAGTCATGTAATGTTGTTGTAGTTGTCGTCCTTTCGTCTCCCTGTTTGGCATGGTGAGGATGCACTCGATACGAATCCTCGACATCTGTTTTCTTGTTTATTTCATCCCCCTCACGTATCCTGCACTGCTGTCTCCACCAACTCTCTCCATCCCCCTTTATCGTTCATTTTCGTTCTCAAATCCTCTCCCAATCCTTCCTAATATATCTTTACACAATCCTTTCATCGCAGTCTACGTCGCCCTCTCTTCCTTTTACTTTCCAATCTCTGGGCATCTGCCTCTTTGCCTACCTTCTATTTCCATTCTTTACACATGTCCAGCCCACTTTAGTCAACTACTAATGAATAGATAGATAATTAATTAGCAGATCATATTGAAATATTATCTAACACATACTACACATTGTCATGACGCGAATAGTAAATGATATTGTTGTATGCTTGAACAAGTAACACAATCACTTTGTTTTAACTATTTAACTTTGTTTCATGTGTATTTGCATGCATCTACTATATTATAAAATAAAGTCGAAGCCGGCGTGATGTCATAATCAAGCAAACGTGAAAACTTTTGAATACACCAGAGAGACACCGACTAGTTCCAATTAGTCGAACGTTTTCAAGTTTACGTCATTGTGATGTCACGTTGGCATCGACCGTAGCGCAATCGGTGTCAGTCGGTGTAGTGGATACACTGTAGTCGGAGGGAGTCTGGTTTGATTTACTGTAATCTGGTCTAGTCTGGTCGGGCCGGACGAAAATTGCCAGTGTGTTCCAGCCTTTACACTCACCTAGATTGATTGCCTTGCCAAGTCGTCTTAGATTAGCGTCGAACGGTTCCACCGCGATGACGTTGTGTCCCATGGCGGCTGAAACGAGGCTATACAACCCGATGTTAGCGCCGATGTCAATGAAGCCAAGTCCAGGGTCATTGCGGAGGATGTCCTGGAAAGCTTTCGTCAGTATTTCTCTATCCCATATGCCACCGTGACGTATCTCTTTCGATATGTACACGTCTTCGTCGTCGGGGTAGAGGCATATAGTCGGGCTGGGTTCCACTGCTAGCGAGACACAGTCGAACCCGTCATTTATCTGAGTCGTTGTATTGTAGATGTCAACGTGAATTTGATCTACGGTCTTTGACAGAATCGTTGTATCAGTGTATCTGAAAGAACAGGTACATTTATATAGCATACGCGTGAGAACGGTTGCTGATATTTAGAGAATATAGCAGACCTGTTAAATCGAACACCATCTTTTGTTTTGTGCTGGAGCGCAATAGTGCAGTGGATAGACTATTCGGACTCTCTACCGAGAGAACCCAGGTTCAAATCCTTTGCTGCGGTGTTGAACCTTGAGCAAATTCAATCACTCTGCCTTGCTCCAGTTAATTCAACTGTATGAATGAGTACCTGGCTATAAGCAGTGGTGGATATATGTGTACGAATAGTGTTCGCGCATTAATTGCAGCGTGGCTGGATACTTCGCAGAGAAGTCGAGATGGTGTTCGTTTAAGCAGGTCTGCCAGGGAGTAAAGTGTAAAGCGCTTTGAGCAGTCTATTCATACACCAATATCCACCACTGTTTATAAGTAGATACTATGGGCTAACGGATGTACGTGGAGTGAAATAGTTTGCCCAAGGTTCGAAATGGCAGCAATGTGGTTTGAAACCGGAATATCTCTATTAAGAGAGCGATGCTCTAAACACTGCACTACCTCTCTCCACGCATAGGAATACGGCCGCGCGCATGCGTAACTAAAACAGCGTCCCAATAATTGTGCATATATAGTGCGTGTGTGTGTGTGTGTGTCTGTGTGTGTGTGTGTGTGCGCGCGCGTCTGTGTGTGTGTTTGTGTGTGTGTGTGTGTGTGTGTGTGTGTGTGTGTGTGTGTGTGTGTGCGTGTGTGTGTGTGCGCGCGCACGTGCATTACCATACTTTCTTGTAAAAACACGCAGTCAATAATTGTTAAAAACGGAGCTAGAACTGTGAACGTTTCCTTCCTACCCCCTTTGGTACAGCTACCTCCCCTGGCTCGCAAGGTTGTATCATTATACCGCTACACAATAAATACAATATTGAACTTCGATGTGCGGTCCACCGTGCTTTTAAATTTACTTTGTGACAGCCCCAATTCGGTCACATCACTAAAAAATATGGTAAGTAACCCAGCACAGATTGCAGTGGCAGTAGCGGTCAGTTACAGCCGAGAAAACAGGTTAGGGCGGCGAAAACTGCTCAGCTGTCATGGCATTCCCCCGACAAAGGCGATGACGGCAAAAAGAAGCCATGCTGTCCTTGTCGTCTTAGTCACAGCAACGAACGATTTAGGTTGGACAAACATGTCAACAAAGCTTCCTCACCTGAAATGGGTTCGTTGGTGATACATCTCACCACAACAACTTTTCCACCCGAATCCACCGATGGCAAAACCTCGTTTCGACTCAAATCCAATATGGCCGACATTACACCGTGTAATATTCAAATGGACCTAATTTTGGAACTAAGAAACATAGAAACACACTTGAGGTGTCATTTCCAACTAACTTTAGGATGTACATTCGTATGGTGATACATTTTAGGTCGTTAGAAGTCAAGGTCATGTATTAAGGTCAAGGACAAGGCAATATTTTATAGTACAAGCTAGAAATAAGCTGAATTCGGACTAAATTGGCTTGACTTTGCAACGAAATGAAGTTAAAAACACACGATAAGGTGTCATCACAATCAAGTTTAATCATGTAAATCATATTTTACAGGTGATTATAGTTCAAAGGCACGTTTCAATGTCAATCCATTATTATTATTATTATTATACATGCATATTGCCCATTTACAATTCTGGATGATCCTGGTCAACATCCCGGTCATCATCATCATCATCCTGGCTCTCCACGTGCGGCATATTCAAGCAGGTGATGCCCTTGCACTGGCCACATGCTGGTGTGCACTGCAGTCTATTCTTGCAGCAGGTGCACGTTTTCTTCTCGCATTGACCACTGAAATTGCGTCGATCGATTTATTATTGAGGAGTCGCTCTGGTGCCGCTGGCTGAACCATTCTGATGGGCATGAGACCATCGGAAGATGCTATCCAACCCCAAACCTCAGGGGAGATATCGTTGCAACGCCATCTCTATACCTGGTGATAAATCCGATGGCTATGGAAGGTGGCTGCATCATTCGTCGGCGGAAGGTTCCGTGGAGAAACGTATTGTATAGCCACCTTCAGCAGGAACTTCGCCACCCGTGCGGAGTTGAGGTTTAGTGACGTGGTGCACCCGTACACATGATGATGGAGAAGCATTTTTTTCTGAGCTGCGTACTTCTTGAGAACGGTCACTTTGCCAATTGTATATGATCTTGACGTGATAGCGTGTAGGAAGAGCTGAGCTTCTGAGAGTAGTGGATCCAGGTTCTTTTTCAATGTAGTGATGCACACCGTATGTTTCGAGGTCACCATGTACAGGTTATCACTCTTATATGTAGCATCAGCTTAGATACGTCAGACTCTTCTGCAACAACAGCTGTTGGTTTTGTCTTCGCAGAAAAGCAGGCCAACAGAGAGATGTTGTAGTCAGCATCCCCTCCTGCGTGCTCAACAGTGAAGTCTGCATTGATCATATCCTCTGCAAAGAGGTTGACGAGGGCCTGCTTGTTTGATGTATTGGCTAGAAAAGTTTTTCTGTTCAGAGTTAAACGCATTTCTGCTTAAAGATAGACTGCAATACCAACGTCGTTCCCTGTCCTACGACGATGAGCTACGTGCTTAGTGCTACCCGTCAAACATAACCATCGCACGGCCATAGCTGCTGTGTAAATGCCTGATATACATAGCGCAGATCTCGGCAATGTTCGAGTGCTTGGGTAATGAGAACTTGTGAAGCAATACTCCCGTATCAACAATAAACAGCTTTTACGTTACCGCTGTCATGTGTAAGCTGGTTGTTTATGGGATATGTAAATCCGTGCCTTCGTAAACCGATAGCTTGGTTGCCCATTTGCTGTTTAATGTGGTAATACGCATTTCCCAGAGCAACTGATGGTAACTTAATACGCTGTTGTTAGCGAAATAAAGACCATAATAAATCAGCTTTGACGAGACAGCAGTAAAACTTTAAACACGAAACGCGTTCGCACGTTGTGGAGAGGTTCAGGATGATTTCTGAAACATGCTGCGATTAAACAGTTTCCTCGAACAATCGGGATAATTTCGAACCCCTAAAACCCCTGAAAACCATGTTCTTTGCAGCTGCTGATTTCGCAGTGATCAATTAAGAAACACCCATTGTAACGCCTTGGTTACTATTAACAGTGAACGAAACTATCGTGCATAAGTCGTAAATATTCATAATAATCACCAGAGCAAAGTTATTATTTTGCGTTTCCTTTAAATGGGAAATGAAACGCAGCTGTTTCATGCTATATATTTAAATATATATTATATAAGTATAAATTAATGTTAACAGAAACGTATTCATTTATAAGACAAACTGAAAAAAATCATTGTTCCAAGCGAGTGGTTTGATTTACACGTATCTAATCAATGTAAAATTTAGTTTTTTTCCGGTTTACTTCATTAGTAGACATTTCTGTGCGAAAACAAAGATATGGTGCCCTATTATACACGGTAGGAGTTCTATCGGTCAACAAATAATTTGTATACGAGTTCGAAATAAAAAGGTGAAATTAAATGGCAACGATTTATAACCAATGAAAACATCGTTAACGTCGCACTTCCCGAACGAAGATTTTAGCTGCCAGAAGGGGACGGGGCTTTCAAAGCATAACGGGACTATTTTTCTTTTGTTGTTGACAAAGACGTCGAAGGATTTTGGTAGAGACGAGTTATTAAAAGTGTTTTATAAAACTTCCGTATCACTTTGGAGAAAATGGATACGACAGAGGAAGACTCTAGTTCGACTTGTCACTCCGAAATTACGGTCGGTACGGTTGACACACACACAGGGAATGTGCCATACGGGTTTCACCCAGTGTGCCGGTCCGATATGTCCGGCTCCGGCCCCGGGTCAGGTATAGTTGTGGGAGTCGGACAGTCACAGTTGATCTATCAACGACAAAGACGTTACGAGACTTAATAATGTCGCATGGTGTTTGTGTGGGCACTGCGTCCCAATGTCGACGCACATCGAGTCGCTGTGCTGTAGGGAGATAGCTGCCGTACAGCACCGTATGACAGACCTTACAGATGCCTGCATTTACCGACCATGACGACTTCGAAACGGCTTGCACCAACAGCGCGGTGTTGGAACTTGGAAGTCGGTCTGTTGTCATTATATGATTTGCCTGCAGACTCGTTGATTCGACCAATAGCTAGTAGGTAAGTACTACGTAGTTCAACAGGTATCGAATAATTATTCTAGCAATAACTATTTCAAACTTAAATAGAGCAATTATACTTGTTCCCACCTCAAATATTCAGGTTCATTCTATCTTCATAAAATACTATGTCTATGATTTTAATCAAACCATTTTTGATCATTTTCTTAATAAACTTACTTTTGTTCTTGACAGGACGTGTGCATCCTTTTTATGCAGTTGTTTAATTCCCTATTTAAAAGTGTTCAAGCAACTTGCTTAATTTATGTAAAAATTTAAACAAATTGCACACTACCATGCATTAATAGATGTATAATTAGGACATTGAGCAATGTATTATTGATACAAAAATATTGAAGTGGAGTTTTTAGTATAATACAAATATTATATATATTATATGTGTGTGTTATCAAGACCACATCATGAAATGTAGTTTTACAATCATAATTATTACAGCCCTTCACAAACAAATGAACCAATTCACTGAATTCATGCATACTCTTGTGCAGTGAGATTGTATTTTCGAAACTGTATTCCTAACATTGTTTTGCTATTGCGTACAGGCAGATATTTTCAGCCATTTCAGTTTATTTTCAATGCTGGATTCCTAAACACTATTAATATCACAAACCTTACCTGTGTATTTGTCTTGTGGCCAATGGTGGCCAAGTGGAGTCGGGCTGTGAAGCCTTGACGGCTGAACTTCTTCCACTTGGGTGCATAGTTGAGGAAGAGGGCTTGTAAGCTCTCCAGTTCACCAGCGTTAACGCACTTCGTAACGCTCTCTATATAATACAATAGGCGGCAGTCCAGTATAGCCTTCTGGACAATGAAGGCTTCTGTACCTTCAGTGAGCCATGGCTTTGTGTTCACTTCTTGTTGTGTATACGTTGCATGACTGCACTTCCGGTACAACTCTGCGCCTGCTTTCCATGAATGGGAATTCTTGATGTGATGGAAGAGCGAGATCCACATCTCCTTCATCAAGCAGGGATCACCACCACAACCTGATGCGTAATACCACAGGTGGTTGGCAATTGCGCCTAATGTAGGGACAACCTCAACTTTCTTGGCAGACAACAACCTTTATTTCTTGGTAGTCCTCTAACAAAGTCTTTCTAATGCTGGGATGTCTGTCAGTGGCAAGTGTGGTGATCTTCACCCCATGGTCAGTCAGGTTGTCTAAGCAGCGTGTCAGGCCCTCCACTTCCATCCAGTAACTGTTCGTGACCTCTGTGACCCGAACAGTTTCTTGAGCAATGATGAGTTGGTTGTCAATGTCCATGTTGAAGTAAATGCCAAATGTAGCGTTGTGTCCTGGATTGTCACATCTTGCATCGCCTGATGCAACTACGCTCTGTCCGGCCATAGCTGTCATGATGGCCTCTGAATGGCATGTCTACATGTCCTCTATCTCTGGCAGTATGTATGCCCGCTGTATGTTGTAGCAATGGCGGGGTGACAAGGCGCATAGGTTCAATAGGTTGACCAAATTGTACACAGTGAATGAATGTCCAGTCATGAAGAGGACGCTTGGTGCCAACAAGTTACTTTCATAAATGTTACCAATCTTGGGTTGCGAGTGCCACATGAACGCGTGGCCATTAACACATTCTGCGGGCACAACCACTGCAAACCCAGTCACTGTGATGCTATGCTTTGATATAAGTGGTTTATTGCAGTTTGGTGTTTTAGCAGGAGCACAAAAGTGAAATGATGTTTTTCTCACAAATGACAAACTTTCTTTCTTTCCCATTAGTGTAAAAACCGCTTGAGTCATCACCAGTGATATCGCTGTCACCTGCTACAATATATTCTGCACCACGCAAGTCAATGTTTCTCTTCTCACTGTTGCAGACAGAATCGCCTGAAGATGGCCATAGTGAGACTGGGACATCCGAAGGGGCGTCTGCAGTGACAGAAATGGCATGGTCACTGTCAGGGTCAGTCGGAGAAGGCGTGCTGGACTGCGATGGCAACTTCGCATACCCATGGTCATGGTAAATGTTCAATGGAACAACAATATTGTCTGTGTTAATTATTGCATCGACAAAGTGTCGCACTGGCGACACGACCACCGGCTTCCTTTATGTTTTGACACTACAAGTCGATGGCGTGCCAGCACTACAAGTGACATCTGTATTACCATGAGGGACGATGTTTCTCGCGTGCTAAATCCTTCGCTGGATCCTTCGAAGCTTGTGCTCGGTATTAGGTCCTATGGTCGTTTGGACACTTCCGTCATATATTATGAACAAAATGATACAATCTTGCAAATATTAATTAAAATTGGAGCACAAGTGCGATTTATAAATGACTTTTTGAACGTTTTCTTTTTAGTGGATATATGTGTGTTATCTTTAATTTTCATGATTGAAATGCATGTGCACTCAAATGCGTTTAACATTTGAACTTTGTAAATAAAAAAATATATATAATAAATTTGTGTGGCTTTTTCCTGTGACGTTATTTCCTTTTTTCCTTGTTAGGCTTATATTCAAAAGTCAATAAATGATACACAATGTCCTTGTTATTAAAAGCATACACTGGTGTTTGCAGTCATGCAATCTATATCAGAAAAAACTTGGTAAGATAGCATGCTTGCTAAACTGTCGCCTCAAAGCTGGAGCATCAATTCGGGGTCCATTGTTACAAGCCAATATTTGAGACACATAAATTAGTATTAGGCCTACATGGTGATTAACTTTACTTGACTGATGTGAGCCTACTTACTACGCCTATAACTAATTATATCAGATATGACTAGTGTTTTGTTGTATGCTATTGACGGTATCGTAAAAAAAGTATTTTTAAGGATTTAAATACTTGTAATGTCACTTATTTAAATGCGGTTACATTTTATAGTATTTGAGCAGTCCAACTTCAATAATATTTGTATTTAACTATTTATTTTTAATTAATACATTCCAATGGCAATGCCTACAATACATGATTGATAGGGCTTGGTCCGAACTGTGACTAATGTTGACTAATATATGACGACATTATTTCGCAAAACGTTATACTGGCTACTGTAGCTGGCATTTATTTTGAAGATTATTTCCCCCACCAGTAACTATGTCGATAACATGGACTCGTAGATGTTGTGGTATTCAGACGTAGCAACGGCCAACGCGCCGGCACGAATTGCTGTAAACTAATTCGGCGGTTTACATACACTCATTCTTCCCAATTATATCATAATATTCACACGTATTTGTACTTTATTACATTCACATTTCTTATTACATTTCAATTTCGCATTCGTCATATCTGTATTATGCTGATTTTGAAATAGAACTGTGGGACTATATGTAGTCGTAATGATACCTGACGGAACTCAGTGAATGCCGAGTCACCTTGGCAACAACAAGCTGGTTTCGGCTTGTCATTTCCTACGCGCCTCTTCACCCTCCAAATAAGGCAATAATGTCGAGTTTCCAGGTCGATTTCGCTGAATTTTACTTCATCGGTGCATAGTTATATGTAAGAATTATGTTTTGACGTTCAATGTCTTTTTATGCTCGTCACTTTCGTATTTAGGCTTGCAATCGGCGTTCGAAAGTGACCATCGCAGACTTTTGCCAATTTTGCCGCCGACGAACACGCCAAATTCATCATCTATAACTTGTTTTTTTTCTGTGGGAATCCTTCTGTGGAAGTATGTCAAAAGTTGCTTACTAACACTTATAGTGTATCAAGTAGCCACGCAATGCATTAAATTGTTCTGTTTTTATGTGTTTGTATGCGTTTCGTCGGTTTTTCTGAGAGCTATGCTGCGTCGCCTATCGAATTGCTGTATACAGCTTTGGAAGACATCTCGCCAATCAAACCGGATGTACAACCACACGCCCCTGGAGCATGATGGCGGCGCCCTGTGCCGATAATAGCTACGTTTGACAAATTATTTAAAATATACCATAGCGCAGTACTTGTCAAATCATGGTGACATGTACTGTAGATAATAATATGTACTGTAATAACAAAGAACGTCCTTGAATTGTTCTATGGAGCTGTGCTTGTTCCTGGAATCACGGGACGAGGACAACAAAGGCTGGGATACACTGTCACTTTTCGCTCGACATACCACACCACACCAGTCCACATCACACCTCACCAAGCCAAATCAGACTCCCTTTACTTCACTGTATCCACTACACCAACCGACACCGACTGAGCTATTCCATTCTCGCACGCCAGGGGGCGCATCTGATTACATCAGTTTTACTACCCCCTGGCAGATCGCCTTGCCAAACTCTGAAGATAAGATCAGCCGATAATATCGCTTGCCGTACAATTTCGGTGGTCTTCTGGGTGGTCTTCGTGGACTGTTTGGACAGTAGACGTAATCATTTGATACGCAATACCGCTTAGCGGCTCGTGAGAATGGTCGAATGGGTAATTATATGCGATTCCTGGAAATAGGGCGCGAGTCGGACGGGTGTTTGCACTATTCTCAAGGGTGGTAAGGCGAAGTCAATTACGAGTTTGATACAGCTAACTTCCATACAATGCGTAGGGGATCTGCCCGGTGTGTACGTAGTCACACCCCTAGCTCGCGAGGATGAGCTATTCTCGAAGCCAGCATAACCACGCAAACTTGAAAACTTTCCACTACATCAATAGTAGTTGGGGCTAGTCGGTCTGACGTGGTTTGGTCTGGTCTGGTCTGGTCGGGCGAAACGTGCCAATGTATCACGACCTTCCGTTGGACGAGGTAGACATAAATAACTGCACTTCTAATATGTAGCGTGGAATAAAAGCCAGAAATAGACAACATAAAAAAAGACCGCGGGATTCGATTGAAATATCCAGATCGGAAAACTCAGTTTCATCACACGTAAATATGACTAATAATAACATCGAAGAAACCCGATCATTAGTCCAAACAAACAGAAGCAAGTGGTGAAAATATTATCTATGGATCGCGAGGTTTGCCTATCCATCGTTGCTAGCTAAAGGCACGAGGAGCTAAGGGGCACAATAGCTAAAGTATTTGACTCCCATTCGATAGAACCCGAGTTCGAATATATGATGTGGTGTCGAACTGTGGGCAATTTCATGCACTCTACGTTGCTGCAATCCACACAGCAGTATGAATGAGTACCTGGCTGTAGACAATGGTGGATATGTGTGTACGAATGGGAACTTACCTTTACTTTACCAATTACACAGGCCAGTACTAACAGAAAACCGCGATAGCGATATTTAGTGGATTATTTTGCTTAGTTAAATCAACTCTTTGTGGACCCATTTAATCAAAGCGAACCGTGGGAAGAAACACAACCCTTTAGGGGCAGAACCAGAGAGGGTAGTCTAGGAGGGGCTCAAAAACCTTCAATTGCACCTCTTGAGGCTCGCCCAAACCTCTACTGGAGGCCGAATCAAATTCATATTCGGTGGTCTGAGCCGGGCCTTCAAGCAAGACTCCGCTGTCGCGCTGTCGGATTATGACATCGGAAGACGGAGGGGAGGGAGAGGGGGTGCTGTTGAATTTTGTTTCGCCACCGCGCTACCATATCTTCACTTTTTCAGTTTTAGCTTCTCCGCTGTCTCGGCTCGACTGATGACATTTGATGGAGGGGGTGCTTTCAAAAATGTTCGCCGCCACACCGCCGTAACTTCACCGGTGACAGAGACAAATTCAAAAGGTCTAGGGGCGCATTAGCCGCCAGGCCACCTGGATCCGCCTACGCCCAAGTCAAGCCCTTGGTTGATCTAGATTAAAGCGGCTGCAACACTGCTGACACATAACATTTATTAATTGACCGTGTAAATTATTGAGATTGTGAAGTAAACGGCCGATTAATACCGTACAGTCGTCGCTTTCCCGCCCGTACTGCTGCGTTATGCATAGTCAAAATACGTACAGGCCTAGTTCAACCTGAATAGGGCGTGTAACTATTGCGACTCGGTTTCGATCTGGAGTCAATAGGCGACATCGACTCCATTTTCGCCAGCTTAAATAATTGGGATACGTTTTTTTTTTAATCCTCGCAATTTTTTCCCAAATCGTGTTTTTTCAGGTTTCCGACAGATGATCACAAATTGAAGCAGTGGGAAAAACTTTGCCGTTAAGAATGTTCTTGGTAATCGTGCAACCTTAATCGAATTGTTATCACGATTTGATAAGCCATGATGGCGACTTTGTTGGCAATGTCAATTATGTTTTCTTTCGTCCAGTACGACATGTAATTGAACTAATGCATATATTGTGGTGATTATGTGCATTTAGGCAACTTTTCAGATATAAATGGTTACCGAACTGTTTTGAAATAACAACTTACAACATTGAAACATTTGCGGTTTTCATAGTAAGCGATAATCCGTTATGTCGTGTTTTAACTCCCACTTCTTACATAATTGTTAGTCATATTATGTAATCCATATGTCATGTTTCCTATTTTAATATGTAGTGGTTCTTGTTACATTAACTAAAACATGTATTGAGTTCATACGTATAGGCCAAGTTCAACCTGTATTGCGGCGAGTTCATACGTATAGGCCGAGTTTAATCTATATTGCGGCGAGTTCATGCGTATAGGCCGAGTTCAAGCTGTATTGCGGCGAGTTTATACGTATAGGCAGAGTTCAAGCTGTATATTGCGGCGAGTTTATACGTATAGGCAGAGTTCAAGCTGTATTGCGACGAGTGTATACGTATAGGCCGAGTTCAAGCTGTATTGCGACGAGTTCAAGCGTATAGGCCGAGTTCAAGCTGTATTGCGGCGAGTTCAAGCGTATAGGCCGAGTTCAAGCTGTATATTGCGGCGAGTTTATACGTATAGGCCGAGTTCAAGCTGTATTGCGACGAGTGTATACGTATAGGCCGAGTTCAAGCTGTATTGCGACGAGTTCACCCGTATAGGCCGAGATCGCTCAGAACGTTTTGTTATGACGTTTCCATTATTATAAACGCCATCACGTGTCGGCACTGATACGCCATTGTTTCACCGCAGGATAAATAATCGCAGGAATTTACAGTTATGTTATTATCAATTCAAAAAGTCGATGGTCGGTCAGAGACTGAATGCATCGTCCATAAATAATTGTGAATGAGAAAAAAATACCACGTTCGAATTGCCTGATAACGCATTCAATTACTGTTCAACAACATTTTATCGGCTTCACTATTTAGGCGCTATTGTTGAATTGCAGTAATAAGTATTGCAGGCATCTTGCAATTATATACAAACTGCAATAACCTGAACATTATTTACAATGTATGCCTACACAGAATGGTATGTTTTAGACGGCTTTGATACCTTTAGATACACAATACCTTAATGTATACAGTTACAAATCCGTATATAGCTTTTTTAAATGTTTAACCGCCAAAATCTCCATCGTACAGGGCCCCTCGTGAAATTCAAATAACTAAATATCCATGAACCACCTTAACGGGCCTACTAGAATACCAAAAGTATGTTGCTTCTAGCTAAAATACAAACACAAAATAAATAACCACAATCTGGTTTATACTGTGCGTGTGCGTCCGTACGTGCATGTGAGCGTATGTGTGTGCAGTTTTTTATGTGGTCGTAAATATAATAATGCCATCTACATATGTGTCGATGGATGTACAGTATTTCAATATGTGGTTTATCAATGTATCAATACAATTGCAACTCCGTAGCAATTACACGCAAAACACGAGAATTTGGGGGAAACGGTGATAACGCTTAAAAACAAAGCACGAAATGCAATTCATGCTGTATGTATTAAATATTTTCAATAAGTAATATACACACACATACACACACACACACACACACACACACACACACACACACACACACACACACACACACACACACACACACACACACACACACACACACACAGTCTTGTAATGTGTGTCAACCGGGGACAAATGCCTATAGTCCGTCATGTGGGGACTGCAATAAATAACAACTCTACGGAGATGATATTATGTGGATTAATTACTCATACAATAAGTATAGTATTGCACAAATAAAAAAGTTTCTAACATTTTATTTAAGCAAACTACACTTTATGATTTCTACCGCCCGTCTGAGGACCCACATGTGTTACAATCGTAGACGACGTTCCTTGATTGTGTTACCAGTGGGGACATTTAGCTAATGTGAAATGTAAATCCTGTTTAACGTATAGAAACATTGCACAGCAATTGCACAAATTCTACTACAGCATATTTTTTTATTCACATCAATAATAGATGTAGGTAGCGAGGACATCATTTAAGATACGTAGAGGCAGGATGATATCGGTGTCAACGTTAGTGCTCGGGATAATAAAGTTGAAGGAAAACATGAAACAACCCGGCTATATTCCAATGTTTATTATAACACTCGTACAGCTTACAGTATCAAAACATACAATATTGGTTATATAAGATGCAACTACATTTTGGCACAAAATACACATCTGTGTTCTTTTGGCAGTGGTTGTAGCAATTAATGCAATAATAATAATTTGGCCAACTTAGAAAACCTTAGTAACTATTTATTAAGATCTAGCGCTTTACAAGAAAAACGGAAACCTATTATTAGTAAATAAACGGTTTCCTGAACATCATTTGGAACATACAAATGACGTAGCTAATTGAATATTTGAATACGATACATTTGCAATCATTGTCACTCGTCATGGAGACTACTCAAGTCACGTCAATGGATTGCTAAATGTCATCTAAGCATGATTAACAGATTTGTACAGAACACATTATAGACAATATTAAATTACACAAAGGTAAACAACTTACATTAATCCAAAATTTGTTCAAATTCGTGCTCTACGAATCTAAACGAATAAATCAAATCAATCACATTACTATAGACTTCAATGGTAGTAGCCTCAAGTCCTCAGCGTGATTAATGCACAATATAGCAGCACATCAAAAATAATGTGTATATGAAAGGAAATGTGTTTTCACTAAAATAACATGTAAAGAGTGGCTGATAGTTCTACCTGGAGAGATGTGTTTAGTTCAAGTATGTATGCACAATGTATGAAGTGAGAACAAGTATGATCCACAGATGAATGAAGTGTTAACTGATGTGCTGATCGTACTTTCTGGTGCCGTCTTTACACTCACTTCAAATACGTGTTCCTGATATGGTCTTTTATGTTATGCCAATAATAAAATTGTGATATTTGGGTCATTCAAAAAATGCCCTCTCGAGTGACAAAGAATGTTACCACAACAAATGGCTCCAGACTGACAAAATGACATCCAACCAACTGAAACTTGTCATTGTCTCAACTGAATAAGAGACGTTAATATTTCATACGATGTTATCCGCTTGGTGGGCACGTTGACAGTCGATGTGGATGAGAGTGCACTCCTCTGTCACCGGGTCACAGCGCCACACCTATGATGTTAATCCCCGTAAAGCACTACGAAACGTTGCATTGTGACCGTAGCTTAATCATTTTGTTCGTGCCAGATTAGTTGTGGCGTTATGTGACTTAGTAGGGCTGCCACACGATGCAATAGGCCTGTGTGCACATACTTCACGTGCCCTTCTGTAACAATTCGGCATGTTTCCTGATGACAGCAAGGACATTTTTGGTAGCGTTCAGTAAGGCCTGGTCCCCACTTTGGGAAGACTGTGGCAGAAAACTGTGTAGCGTTGGTGGCACGCCAACACCCGGACATTTGTCGTGTTCGCACAGAAACGTTTAACAAGCCTAACTTTTAATGTGTATACGAATTAGAATAATTATTGTTCACAACGCCAGGCATCCTTTATGTGATTGTTCCAAATTGTTTATCCGATTTGTTCATATACAATCTAACATGACGTATGCCTACCTTGAAATAGCAGTTGGTGTTCATTGCGTTGAAATTGCCTTGAATTCGTCGCTGTGAAGACCGTCGCCAGCGTTGATGTCCAGGTTTCAGTGCACCACTGGCCTGTCATTTCGGTTTTCTCAAACACCATGTCCTAAGCTGCGCCCAATTTAGGTTTTAGCTGTCGCCCGTGTGTGTCTCATCAGTATTTATTTGTGGTTAGCGGGGCAGTCGGCTGTGACCGTCACAGCTACCATTATTGTATTCATCTGCATAGATCTGTTAAATATCGCGGACAGGGCAGATTGCGCAAACACGTAAACTTATATTATATTATTTGCGCGGGTTTAGTAAATTTACACAGGGTGAATCCAAACAGCGCAATTTTAAAACAAATCTAATATATACATAGGCCCTGCATGCATGCGAAAAATTGCAAACAAGCACACACACACTCACACACGCGTGCGCGCGCGCGCACACACACTCACTCACTCACTCACTCACACATGCTACACGGTGTAACGGGCCGAGTGTAGTCCCGTCCCAGAACTAGGCGCCTATCGTAGGCCCAATAGGTCAGTGCCAGAAGTAGGCTTTGCTTTTAAGATGGCTTGTAGTAATACTACTAATTTAATAGCAAGAATTAAACTTACAGTGGAACTGTATTTGAAACTGGCAACGTTTCGATCCGTCAGGGTATCGTCTTCATGCAGTTTTCCTGCGATTACTTCCAGTGCCTTATCTACAGGGGCATTGGTGAAGAGCGCAGTAACATCACGTTTCAGTACGGTTTTAGAAAAAATATGTCCACTTCCATGGCAGTAATGAAATTAGTGGAGGAAATTACAAATGTAATGGATGAGGGAAAGCTTACTATTGGTGTTTTTATTGATTTAAAGAAAGCTTTCGACACAGTGGATCACAAAATTCGTATTGATAAACTACAACATTATGGTGTTACGGGTGCTGCCAAACAATGGGTCAGTAGTTATTTAGAAAACAGGAAACAGTATGTGTGCTTCAACGGTGTGAATTCAAGTTGTGCTACTGTTACACGTGGTATACCACAAAGGTCAATTTTAGGTCCAACTCTTTTTATTATGTATGTTAATGACTTATGTAATGTGATGTCACACTCAAAGTCCATGCTGTTTTCTGATGACACCAGTTTTGTTTTTGAAGGACGTGATTTGTTGGAAATGTGTACAAAAGTGTCCAGTGAAATTAACAAACTTCACAAGTGGTTTAAAGCAAACAAGCTCTCACTAAAGTTATCAAAAACAAATGTCATGGTTTTCAGTCACACTAATGCCCCATGTGAATGTAATATTTCTGTCACGAGACGCCCTCTCACACTGGCTTCCGTGACAAGCTTCGGGTTCTGGTATTTAAGACAACGCCATATCAGGACGATGTAACTCTTGTGATGAGACTAACCCATGCAAGAAACGTAAAACATTTTAATTATACTCTAGGAAACGCAACACTACAGGAAACCGACAGTCATCCCTATCTAGGAGTATGTATCACCAAAGATCTCACCTGGAACAAACACATCCATCAGATTACAGCCTCAGCAAACCGTACCCTAGCATTTATCAGACGCAACCTCTACTCGTGCCCCCAAAACATTAAAACAAGTGCCTACACAACCCTTGTCCGACCACTCCTAGAATATTCAGCATCCGTGTGGGACCCCCACACCCAAGTCCTCATCAACAAAATAGAAATGGTCCAAAGACGGGCAGCTCGCTTCTGCCTTAACGACTATACATCCCGAGAAACTGGTTGCGTGTCACACATGTTAACAAAAATAAACCTAGAACAACTAACAAACAGACGAACAAACAGACGCCTCGCCATATTGCACAAAGCCATTTATGGCCACCTAACCTTGCCTGTTGAAAACCTCCTCCAGCCTGTACAACGCCTATCACGGCATCTAAATACCAAAGCATTCAACACTATCCACACCAGCAAGAACTGTTATAAATTTTCCTATTTCCCCCGAACAATAAAAGATTGGAATTCCCTACCAGATGCAATAGTCAACATTACAGAGCCACAGAAATTCAGACAAGCATTAATACACGACTAATAACCTAGCATGCGCACCCAACCCTGACCGTATGACTCCTAAGGAGTGTTGGCCAATACTCAACCAAGACAAGACAAGACAAACTCATTTATTCAGATATATAGCTACAAAAGAATAAAAACCCTACAACAACACACAAACACAAGTAAGTCAGTGTTATACATGGTGTATAACCCTTTCGGATACAACACTCCATACACGTACACCTTCAAACACAACTCGTAATATACAGAATACATGTAGATGTACATCTTCACTCCAGGTATAGTTATCTTAAAGGAAATAACAACAAGGCATTAGCTAAAATCCGTTTTCCATGTGTACACAAAGATTAACATTGTATGTAGCATTTGACAACATTAAAAAAATACAGAAAAATACGTTTGTAGACAAAATTCTATTTTAAACCCGTCTGTGTAGAGATTCCCGCAGAAAGTTGAAATTTAATGAGCTAGGCGATCACGTGGTATCGTGACGTCAATGCCGACTCGCGGCTTTGTTGACATCTATGCATCGCCATTGTTGTTCTCTCCATTCTCTTGTAACATCATGGCTAGTGGGAGTTTCGCAGAGTTTCAAGTGAAATCATACGATTTTGAGCCACTAGCGGGAACGGTTACAGCGGATGATTCGTCTAATTCCGCTCTTTCCGAGCGTTTCAGCGACGGTAGCGAAGAAGATGATGCGGAGTCGGACAGTCACAATGTTCGCTCATGCAACACCGACTGGTAAGCTTCAACTTCATTATAATGACACATATGGTGTGAAAACTGTCGACAACAACAATTATATCGTTTTAGTACGACGTTATATTATAAAATGCGGTGTCAAAGCTGTACAGAGAGTTAGCTAGAGGTTGTAGCTAAGTAGGTCATCGGACGAAGTAATTGTAAACAGACTTGTCAAAGACAAACTTCACAAAGTTACGAACCGTCGAACGTCGTAAGCATGGTTGTCTGGTTTATGCGGATCGAGTTTAGGACGTTATAGCTACTTCCGATATCACCCCTCTGGACAAAACCCACACTTTTTTAGATGGACAGTTGTTC
>CM034544.1:26970291-27016640 GCA_020002185.1 Paraescarpia echinospica
TGCCTCCTACTATGTGCCATGTGAGGACACTCTCTGGCACTGTCATCTGCCTCCTACTATGTGCCGCGTGAGGACACCCTCTGGCACTGTCATCTGCCTCCTACTATGTGCCATGTGAGGACACCCTCTGGCATTGTCATCTGCCTTCTACTATGTGCCGTGTGAGGACACCCTTTGGCAGTGTCATCTGCCTCCTACTGTGTGTCGTGTGAGGACACCGTCTGGCATTGTCATCTGCCTCCAACTATGTGTCGTGTGAGGACACCCTCTGGCACTGTAATCTGTCTCATGCTATGTACCGTATGAGGACACCCTCTGCCATTGTCATCTTCCTCCTACTACGTGCCGTGTGAGGACACCCTCTGCCATTGTCATCTGCCTCCTACTAAGTGCCATGTGAGGACACTCTCTGGCACTACATCTGCCATCTGCCTCCAACTATGTGTCGTGTGAGGACACCCTCTGGCACTGTAATCTGTCTCATGCTATGTACCGTATGAGGACACCCTCTGCCATTGTCATCTTCCTCCACTACGTGCCGTGTGAGGACACCCTCTGCCATTGTCATCTGCCTCCTACTAAGTGCCATGTGAGGACACTCTCTGGCACTGTCATCTGCCTCCTACTATGTGCCGCGTGAGGACACCCTCTGGCACTGTCATCTGCCTCCTACTATGTGCCATGTGAGGACACCCTCTGGCATTGTCATCTGCCTCCTATGTGCCGTGTGAGGACACCCTCTGGCACTGTCATCTGCCTCCTACTATGTGCCGTGTGAGGACACCCTCTGGCATTGTCATCTGCCTTCTACTATGTGCCGTGTGAGGACACCCTTTGGCAGTGTCATCGGCCTCCTACTGTAAGTCGTGTGAGGACACCGTCTGGCATTGTCATCTGCCTCCAACTATGTATCGTGTGAGGACACCCTCTGGCATTGTCATCTGCCTCCTACTATGTGCCCTGTGAGGACACCCTCTGGCACTGTTATCTGCCTCCTACTATGTGCCGTGTGAGGACACCCTCTGGCACTGTCATCTGCCTCCTACTATGTGCCGTGTGAGGACACCCTCTGGCATTGTCATCTGCCTCCAACTATGTACCGTGTGAGGACACCCTCAGGCATTGTCATCTGCCTCCTACTATGTGCCGTGTGCGGACACCCTCTGCCATTGTCATCTGCCTCCTACTATGTTCCGTGTGAGGACACCCTCTGCCATTGTCATCTGCCTCCTACTATGTGCCGTGTGCGGACACCCTCTGCCATTGTCATCTGCCTCCTACTATGTGCCGTGTGAGGACATCCTCTGGCACTGTCAGCTGCCTCCTGCTATGTACCGTGTCAGGACACCCTCTGGCATTGTCATCTGCCTCCTACTATGTGCCATGTGAGGACACCCTCTCGCACTGTTATCTGCCTCCTAATATGTACTGTGTGAGGACACCCTCTGGCACTGTCATCTGCCTCCTGCTATGTACCGTATGAGGACACCCTCTGCCATTGTCATCTTCCTCCTACTACGTGCCGTGTGAGGACACCCTCTGCCATTGTCATCTGCCTCCTACTATGTGCCGCGTGAGGACACCCTCTGGCACTGTCATCTGCCTCCTACTATGTGCCATGTGAGGACACCCTCTGGCAATGTCATCTGCCTCCTACTATGTGCCGTGTGAGGACACCCTCTGGCACTGTCATCTGCCTCCTACTATGTGCCGTGTGAGGACACCCTCTGGCATTGTCATCTGCCTTCTACTATGTGCCGTGTGAGGACACCCTTTGACAGTGTCATCTGCCTCCTACTGTGTGTCGTGTGAGGACACCGTCTGGCATTGTCATCTGCCTCCAACTATGTGTCGTGTGAGGACACCCTCTGGCACTGTCATCTGTCTCATGCTATGTACCGTATGAGGACACCCTCTGCCATTGTCATCTTCCTCCTACTACGTGCCGTGTGAGGACACCCTCTGCCATTGTCATCTGCCTCCTACTAAGTGCCATGTGAGGACACTCTCTGGCACTGTCATCTGCCTCCTACTATGTGCCGCGTGAGGACACCCTCTGGCACTGTCATCTGCCTCCTACTATGTGCCATGTGAGGACACCCTCTGGCATTGTCATCTGCCTCCTACTATGTGCCGTGTGAGGACACCCTCTGGCACTGTCATCTGCCTCCTACTATGTGCCGTGTGAGGACACCCTCTGGCATTGTCATCTGCCTTCTACTATGTGCCGTGTGAGGACACCCTTTGGCAGTGTCATCTGCCTCCTACTGTAAGTCGTGTGAGGACACCGTCTGGCATTGTCATCTGCCTCCAACTATGTATCGTGTGAGGACACCCTCTGGCATTGTCATCTGCCTCCTACTATGTGCCCTGTGAGGACACCCTCTGGCACTGTTATCTGCCTCCTACTATGTGCCGTGTGAGGACACCCTCTGGCACTGTCATCTGCCTCCTACTATATGCCGTGTGAGGACACCCTCTGGCATTGTCATCTGCCTCCAACTATGTACCGTGTGAGGACACCCTCAGGCATTGTCATCTGCCTCCTACTATGTGCCGTGTGCGGACACCCTCTGCCATTGTCATCTGCCTCCTACTATGTTCCGTGTGAGGACACCCTCTGCCATTGTCATCTGCCTCCTACTATGTGCCGTGTGCGGACACTCTCTGCCATTGTCATCTGCCTCCTACTATGTGCCGTGTGAGGACACCCTTTGGCACTGTCATCTGCCTCCTGCTATGTGCCGTGTAAGGACACCCTCTGCCATTGTCATCTGCCTCCTACTATGAGCCATGTGAGGACACCCTCTGGCACTGTCATCTGCCTTCTGCTATTTACCGTGTCAGGACACCCTCTGGCATTGTCATCTGCATCCTACTATGTGCCATGTGAGGACACCCTCTCGCACTGTTATCTGCCTCCTACTATGTACTGTGTGAGGACACCCTCTGGCACTGTCATCTGCCTTCTGCTATGTACAGTATGAGGACACCCTCTGCCATTGTCATCTTCCTCCTACCACGTGCCGTGTCAGGACACCCTCTGCCATTGTCATCTCCCTCCTACTATGTACCGTGTGAGGACATCCTCTGGCACTGTTATCTGCTTCGTACTATGTGCCGTGAGAGGACACCCTCTGGCACTGTCATCTGCCTCCTACTATGTGCCGTGTGAGGACACCCTCTGGCATTGTCATCTGCCTCCTACTATGTGCCGGGTGAGAACACCCTTTGGCAGTGTCGTCTGCCTCCTACTGTGTGTCGTGTGAGGACACCGTCTGGCATTGTCATCTGCCTCCAACTATGTGTTGTGTGAGGACACCCTCTGGCATTGTCATCTGCCTCCTACTATGTGCCCTGTGAGGACACCCTCTGGCACTGTTATCTGCTTCCTACTATGTGCCGTGTGAAGACACCCTCTGGCACTGTCACTATGCTGCCTCCTACTGTCATCTGGCCGTGTGAGGACACCCTCTGGCACTGTCATCTGCCTCCTACTATGTGCTGTGAGGACACCCTCTCCATCTGCCTCCTACTATGTGCCGTGTGAGGACACCCTCTGGCACTGTCATCTGGCACTCCTACTATGTGCCGTGTGAGGACACCCTCTGGCACTGTCATCTGCCTCCTGCTATGTACCGTATGAGGACACCCTCTGCCATTGTCATCTGCCTCCTACTATGTACCGTGTGAGGACACCCTCTGGCACTGTCATCTGCCTCCTACTAAGTGCCATGTGAGGACACTCTCTGGCACTGTCATCTGCCTCCTACTATGTGCCGCGTGAGGACACCCTCTGGCACTGTCATCTGCCTCCTACTAAGTGCCATGTGAGGACACTCTCTGGCACTGTCATCTGCCTCCTACTATGTGCCGCGTGAGGACACCCTCTGGCACTGTCATCTTCCTCCTACTATGTGCCATGTGAGGACACCCTCTGGCACTGTCATCTGCCTCCTACTATGTGCCATGTGAGGACACCCTCTGGCATTGTCATCTGCCTCCTACTATGTACCGGGTGAGGACAACCTCTGGCATTGTCATCTGCCTCCTACTATGTGCCGTGTGCGGACACCCTCTGCCACTGTCATCTGCCTAATACTATGTACCGTGTGAGGACACCCTCTGGCACTGTCATCTGCATCTTGCTATGTGCCGTGTGAGGACACCCTCTGCCATTGTCATCTGCCTCCTACTATGTTCCGTGTGAGGACACCCTCTGCCATTGTCATCTGCCTCCTACTATGTGCCGTGTGCGGACACCCTCTGCCATTGTCATCTGCCTCCTACTATGTGCCGTGTGAGGACACCCTTTGGCACTGTCATCTGCCTCCTGCTATGTGCCGTGTAAGGACACCCTCTGCCATTGTCATCTGCCTCCTACTATGAGCCGTGTGAGGACACCCTCTGGCACTGTCATCTGCCTTCTGCTATGTACCGTGTCAGGACACCCTCTGGCATTGTCATCTGCATCCTACTATGTGCCATGTGAGGACACCCTCTCGCACTGTTATCTGCCTCCTACTATGTACTGTGTGAGGACACCCTCTGGCACTGTCATCTGCCTTCTGCTATGTACAGTATGAGGACACCCTCTGCCATTGTCATCTTCCTCCTACTACGTGCCGTGTCAGGACACCCTCTGCCTTTGTCATCTGCCTCCTACTATGTACCGTGTGAGGACACCCTCTGGCACTGTTATCTGCTTCGTACTATGTGCCGTGTGAGGACACCCTCTGGCACTGTCATCTGCCTCCTACTATGTGCCGTGTGAGGACACCCTCTGGCATTGTCATCTGCCTCCTACTATGTGCCGGGTGAGAACACCCTTTGGCAGTGTCGTCTGCCTCCTACTGTGTGTCGTGTGAGGACACCGTCTGGCATTGTCATCTGCCTCCAACTATGTGTTGTGTGAGGACACCCTCTGGCATTGTCATCTGCCTCCTACTATGTGCCCTGTGAGGACACCCTCTGGCACTGTTATCTGCTTCCTACTATGTGCCGTGTGAGGACACCCTCTGGCACTGTCATCTGCCTCCTACTATGTGCCGTGTGAGGACACCCTCTGGCACTGTCATCTGCCTCCTGCTATGTACCGTATGAGGACACCCTCTGCCATTGTCATCTTCCTCCTACTACGTGCCGTGTGAGGACACCCTCTGCCATTGTCATCTGCCTCCTACTATGTACCGTGTGAGGACACCCTCTGGCACTGTCATCTGACTCCTACTAAGTGCCATGTGAGGACACTCTCTGGCACTGTCATCTGCCTCCTACTATGTGCCGCGTGAGGACACCCTCTGGCACTGTCATCTGCCTCCTACTAAGTGCCATGTGAGGACACTCTCTGGCACTGTCATCTGCCTCCTACTATGTGCCGTGTGAGGACACCCTCTGGCACTGTCATCTGCCTCCTACTATGTGCCATGTGAGGACACCCTCTGGCACTGTCATCTGCCTCCTACTATGTGCCATGTGAGGACACCCTCTGGCATTGTCATCTGCCTCCTACTATGTGCCGTTTGAGGACACCCTCTGGCATTGTCATCTGCCTCCTACTATGTGCCGTGTGAGAACACCCTTTGGCTGTGTCATCTGCCTCCTACTGTGTGTCGTGTGAGGACACCCTCTGGCATTGTCATCTGCCTCCTACTATGTGCCCTGTGAGGACACCCTCTGGCACTGTTATCTGCTTCCTACTATGTGCCGTGTGAGGACACCCTCTGGCACTGTCATCTGCCTCCTACTATGTGCCGTGTGAGGACACCCTCTGGCATTGTCATCTGCCTTCTACTATGTGCCGTGTGAGAACACCCTTTGGCAGTGTCATCTGCCTCCTACTGTGTGTCGTGTGAGGACACCGTCTGGCATTGTCATCTGCCTCCAACTATGTGTTGCGTGAGGACACCCTCTGGCATTGTCATCTGCCTCCTACTATGTGCCCTGTGAGGACACCCTCTGGCACTGTTATCTGCTTCCTACTATGTGCCGTGTGAGGACACCCTCTGGCACTGTCATCTGCCTCCTACTATGTGCCGTGTGACGACACCCTCTGGCATTGTCATCTGCCTCCTACTATGTACTGTGTGAGGACACCCTCTGGCATTGTCATCTGCCTCCTACTATGTACCGGGTGAGGACACCCTCTGGCATTGTCATCTGCCTCCTACTATGTGCCGTGTGCGGACACCCTCTGCCACTGTCATCTGTCTCCTACTATGTGCTGTGTGAGGACACCCCCTGGCACTGTCATCTGTCTCCTACTATGTGCCGTGTGAGGACACCCTCTGCCACTATAATCTGTCTCCTACTATGTGCCATGTGAGGACACCCTCTGCCACTGTCATCTGTCTCCTACTATGTGCCGTGTGAGGACACCCCCTGGCACTGTCATCTGCTTCCTATTATGAGCCGTGTGAGGACACCCTCTGCCACTGTCATCTGTCTCCTACTATGTGCCGTGTGAGGACACCCCCTGGCACTGTTATCTGCCTCCTGCTATGTGCCGTGTGCGCATGTGTAAGCACTTACTCGTATGTTTCTAGTCCAGTTTCAGTCTTCTCCTCCACGTAGTTAGTGGGTATATAACCCTCCTCCCTGCAATATCATTTGAGAACTCATTACACCTGTCAACAGTTCCACGTGTGTTCTCTAAAGACATCACTTACAATAAAACAGAATTTCAAATACAAATAAGTTTCATAAACATTACACAGGGACTTGAACAGTAAAATATTGGCTGGACTAGTTTCCTATACATTACTATTGTGGAAATGGGACCATCCTCAGGTGACCTTAATTGAGAGGTGGCTGTATTACAGAGGTGACTGAAAAGCGATGTTCAACTGTAGAAACGTGCCAGTTCACGACACCCTGGGATATGATATTATGAACTACGGAATAGTAAAATGTTACTTTTTAGCAGAATAGATTTGAAGGCTGTTCTACCTACTTGGTTACCCTGCCCCACATTTACATACCCGTGTGGACTAACGGCAAGCCACCAGTGGGGCTCCGAGTCATCAATGATGTTGTAATGTTCTCCCTGCATACAGAAATTAAATCTTTTTTTTATTTTTTATTTACAGTCGTTGCTCATGGCGCCGAATGTTCTAAAAAACAGATGAGTCTTAAACTGTAGAGTTAAACCAGTTTGAATTACTATCTTTATTTAGTTTTCTGCAACAAATGTTTTACTGTAATGAATGTAAGTAGATTTTGTGGCAAATATCAATAATTACATCACAACAACTACAATTACAATGTCAGATGCAACAACAATTGTAAACAAATTACCACAATTGCAACAACATTTACAATTTTAACAATTACAACAACTAATTAATATAGATGAAAAGAACTCAACTCGGAGTTACTTATGAATATTATATCTCAGTCAAGCTGTACTGGAATAATTGTATTTATCAATGCAATATACATCATACATGCATCCACACACGCACGCACGCATGCACGCACGCACGCACGCACGCACACACACACAAGTGCGCGCATGCCTACATGCACATACATGAATGTGCCTACATACGGAGGCAAACACACCTAAGACTGAGTAATCGGAAAAGAGAAGGAGCGATACAGACCTTTTTCAAGCACATATATCCCGGTTCATTTGTATCGTAATAAAAAATGGCAATCACAACTTTCTTTGTTTTTGTGTCCTGAAACAGAGCAAAACAAATTTACCCTGAGATCTAAACCCTGCTTCTATAACTCAAACGAGCTATCAACCCTATTATATGGATGCAAATCATGACAAAAAAACACCAGCCAAGAAAACATAATTGACACATTTGACATATGATGATAAAGAGGTCTGAATATGATCAGGATAACTACTGGCATTATCAACTATTTGCAGAAGATGAATGAGCTGGCTCAGCCATGAAACGAGGTTCCCACCTACTAGACCTGCCTAACGAATATTGTGGTGGACGTCAGCTGGTCAGAGAAGGAGAGGATGGCAAAGAATGAATTTGCACCAGACCATGACTGCAACCTTAACTTACTTGACTTAAATCCCTAGGCCAATTTGACCCCTCGCTACCATCCTGGATGTCAGTCCCCTCCGTTTCCTCCTGTCTAGACACATCACTCTGCTGTTAAAAGCGTTAGTCCAGTGTCCTGTCTAACTTGGTCACTCCACCTCTTCCGCAGCCTTCCTCGTTTTCTCTCTCCTTTAGTCTTCCTAGAAAGCTACTTTATGAGGTTTTTGTTTGGCGTACGGCAGACATGTCCAAACCACCGGAGTCTTCTATGTATGAAGACATCTGAGATGGATTCAGGGGTGAATGTTTCCTCTCTGATCTGGCTACTTCTCTGTCTGTCTGCCCTAGAAACACCTCTGATAGCAGGCAACGCATCTCAAACAGTTCAAGAGACTGCATCTCTTGCAACTGACTGCAACCTTCAGGTGGTCAACAAAAGATGGAACAATGCCAGGATGTTAGTAGATCTGGAGTGCTTTGACTGTGTCATGAGAGAGCCGCTAAGACTATAATAAGTAGTGTATAGATAAGAACAGATCAATTAGTTGTAAAATAATAACAACTAGCTCATGCCTGGAGCACCACTTGCCTCAAAAAACATTAGAGTGCAGTGGCACAGTGGCTAGACCAGCGGACTCTCAGTTGGGAGAATCCGGGTTCGAATCCTGCACTGCTGTTTTGAACCTTGGGCAAGTTCATTCACTCTGTGTTGCTCTGGACAGTTCATTTAGCTGTATGAATGAGTATCTGGCTGTAGACAGTGATGGATATCTCTGTACGAATAGTCTTCATGCATTTATTGTGGCATGGCTGAATGGTTACCAGAGATGGTGTTCGATTGGACAGGTTTACCAGGAAGTGAAGTGTAAAGTGCATGGTGTAGTCCTAAGGACTGGATACCTTGCAATATCAGAACATATCTTTAGTTTTACTTTATATAATGACTGTGAATTAACAAAAGATGATGTAACATTTGCAAGATGTCAGGTTTCTTTGTAGATATCTAGCAGCAAGTTCTGCTATTCTAATGTTATTTCTGTATCAGTGGTAGTACTTTTTAGTCTGATTACAAAATGCTTTAACTGGAAACATAATGTGAACACGAGATCCAGCAACAGTGTGCAGCTTGCGAATGTCACTCATTGAATAACACAGTGTACAGAAGTGATCACCCTTGCCGACAATGAAATCTCGCAATGTTGCACACTGTTTCAAACGTAACACACATTTCATTTATCCAGTTGACAATATATATATATATACACCAAAGGGATATTCGCAGTAATCACCACAGGAATATTATTGAACTGCCCCGCAATGTTTATACATTTTTTCCAAACTTTCTTCCCGTGATATGAAATTCCTAAACACACCAGAAGTGTAGCAGTTTTGAACACTAATGTTTTTTTTCGCAAGTTTTGAGCATTCAGTTATTGTACATATGTCGCTCAAAACAAATTGTTATACAATCGAAATGATCTTCAATCACACAAGATTGTGATGCATTTAAATAGAAGCATAAACCTATCAATCATCGACAAAATTGATTAAACGGGACAACATTAAGGGTAGGTACAGCATCCCAGATGGTGTCATACTACCTACCTCTGTCTGTGTCTGTGTCTGTGTTTTGTCAGTGGGAATAGGAGGCAGCCTCCTACTTTTGTATTCCTTTCCACTTTCAGCTCCGTCTGTTCCATCCTGCGTAGCTGTTGGCAAACAAGAGAAACCACGCCACATGTTCACACGTGACTGCATCCTTGATATCTAAACTCTGCATCAACAATTCAAACGTGCTAACAAGCCTTCTATATGGACGCGAACCATGACAACTAAAATCGAGCCAAGAAAACAAAATTGACACAACCGACACAAAATGCCTGCACAAAATTTTGGACATTCAATGGAGCGACTGTGTGACAAATAAAGACGTCTGGGTGTGATCAGGACAACATCTGGCATCATCAACTATTTGCAGAAGACGAATGAGCTGGCTCGACCATATATCAAGGCTTCCACCATTTACAGGTTTTCGTGATACCAACCCATTCATTATGAATACACAAATGGTTCTTTTGAACAAAATGAAAAGTAACTGAAAAACCAATTATATTTCCCCAATTCCAATAACAATAAAACCATGCTTTAAACTCACTTTGATAATACTTATGAGTGAATGAGCAGCTAAATTTTAGCTGTTTTTCATGATGCAAGTTATATCAAACGTCCTCAGCTGATCAGTGGTCCGCAAAACAATCACAGAAAATATGCATAATGGTGTGAACAATCGATCTACGTCCATCTAACATCCGCTACAAACCCTAATACTGATAAAAACCCTTAGCCAATGCAGAATTTCGAAACAAAAAAGCTGTTACGTTTTTTCCAAGTGATCGTTAATGAACCCTGAAAGTTTGATACCCGGGATACAAACTGTCTAGGAGGAAAATGCTAACATACAAACACACGCACATATGCACAAAGTCTAACACGCGCACACACTAGCTCAATTATAGATTACCTGGCTGTTGTCGGTTTGGACAGAACGTTGTTTTCAGACACCCCTGGCTGTAGCGGTCAATGTTGTAGCAGCAAGTAAACCGCCCCTGCCTAGTGTTATATGCCCCAGGGTGGAAAACCTCTGCGAACACCGCCCCACATGACTCGGATGCTGGTGACAATATAGAAAGGATCATTACTATATTTAAAGATACAATGTCTGATTGTTTATATCACAAAATTATGTTGTATATTTACTATTATTTTAATTATTAATTATTTGTATATTGTTCTATTGTGCTATATCTATTCACGATAATAGTTAACATTGAAAGTAACATTTTAATATACAGTATTGATTTGTTTATTTAGCAATTGTACTCAATTTTATTATGTTTCAATATATGCTATATGGAACACCACAGATAATCTTGAATCTGACATTATTTAAAATAAAATACATTATTATAATTGTGGCCTACTGCTGCTTGTTGAATGTTAAATATCATTCGCCTCTCTTTGTTAAATAGTCATAGTTTTGGAGAGTCTCTAGAATCATCAAGCTTACTGTCAACTGTCAATCATTTGCATAATATCATGAACAGTCATAGTGAATCAAACATGTATAACTATAAATGTAAGTGTACGGAGAATGGCATAGACCATATACCTTCTCTGACAAATTTGATCCATTCGTCGCGGTGGTTGCTTCGAGTAGTGATGATATACAGCGTGCACGACCGATGGGAATGTCTATCGTTGTAGACCACCTAGATTAACAGAGAAAAGAAACAAAGGTAATTTCTTATATAGCATGACAGAACTGCACAAAATGAATTGAAAGATTTTTAAATACATGAAGAAAAAAACCTGTGTAGATATAATATTGGTTGAATTATAAGTTTTTTTAAAAAGAATTTGTTTCACTCACCTGGAATGCATCTCCAGGGATTTCCAAACAATCTTTGTCTACTTCCTCGACAGCTATGACATCAGGCAAGTCTATCCGGCCCTTCTCCCTCTTCACTCCTGTCTTTAAGAGAGAAAGATATGGAATTAATATTTACTTATTCCTTCTCACTCTTCAATCCCATCTTTAAGAGAAAGATATGGAATTAATATTTATATGTTGCTTTTCCTTCTTCACTCCCATCTTTAAAAGAAAAATATGGAATTAATATTTATCCGAACCTTTTCCTAAGAGAAAGATATGGAAAAAATTAACTGGCCCTTCTCTCTCATCACTCCCATCTTCAGGAGAAAGATATGGAATTAATCTTGATCCATCCCTTCTCCTTCTTCACTCCCAACTTTCAGAGAAAGATATGGAATTAAGTTCTAAATGGTTAAATATATCTTACTTCGAGTGCACCCTCGTGGTAACGCAGCACAGTTGGGGTGAGGATGAACCAGCGACTCTTATAGTTGATCGGTCTCAATTGACCCTTCATCCGCGACCTCTTCACCATGAAGTCTTTGATGATATCTTTCTCACTCGTGCCCATTTAGCTGTCTTCTGTGCAAGTCTTTAGTTTGCTGACACAAGTCACTTTGATCAGGGCACATCGGTCATCTCATAGTTCTCTGTGGCTGGAACTGGGAGATTAGAAGAAAGATGAGAGAGCACTAAAGAAGATGGAATACTGCAGAGGAATACAAAACACCGTGGTCACCATAACTGTTCAAATGTACCACTAACAAAGCGAACGGTTTTGTATAAAAATCAGTTCAACAAGTCTTTACCTCACATTTTTCTTCCTGGTTTGTTTAATATTCACAACACTGCTGAATGTATTATTTCAAACTTGGCACAAACACACTTCTGTGAGCTTTGAGGTTAACTATGAGGAAGCGAAGGAGTGGTTTGGCATTGGGCTCACTGTACACGACCCGTATATTGACATGAGTATAACATATACTTCTACACAATGCAGCAGAACAATGACAACTGATGCGATAACGCTGCATATACACTTGCGCATGATTGTGGGTCACAGTTTCTACATGACCCTAGGCAGGAGTTATTGTAAGTACAAAGAGTATATAAAAGCAGTGACAGTATATTTTGGCAATCAAGGAATAGTGATTACGAATTAATTGTTGGCTGGCATTCATATCAAACAAACAATGAAACCTGTCAACTGTTTACAGTAGATATTTGGTAACAAAACCTGGTTTCGTAATATGAATATAAACAATTAATATTAATCCTCCTCCTCAATTTAGCAATGGAATATATGAAAAGGAAACAAAAGGCGACTGTCTGGTGTTATGAACCTAAAAGAGTTAACACAAAACTAACCATTTGCAACTACAAATGTTCATGTCAGTGGTTTACTCAAAATGTAGTTTCAAAGTAGAAGATTCTGTCCCATATCCTGAAGACTGACATCTTGCTGGTGACACAGAGGGGCTTGACCAATAAATGACCAAAAAACAAGCAACATTATTTTACTGTGAACTTGTTGTGACATTGTGTCTTCTTTCAAAGACCTGTTTAGGTGTTAACATCTCTTCACGGCATATGGTTTGGTCGACTTTTACAAGGTCAGTTTGTAATAAAACCTGATTCTAATATTGAAGGCCAGTGCTTAGCTTCATAACACACATGATTAAAGATCATCCTCAAATGTAACTATGAAATTATAGTTAATAAATGTGACAACATTTTCCAATGTTGGCCAACAGTCGCACTATATGTCTGAGTGAGCAGTTGAACAGATCCAAACTTTGAAGGCCTTGTTTAGTTTTTTTTTAATGCATGACCTATCATATATTATCTATACACCTCTTTCCCAACAACTGATACATTTTTGTTTCAAGTATGATGTTAATCCAACGATTCTAACTTTAGCTAAATTGTTACTCAGTTGTAGAAAAACAAAAACTAAAAGGTTGGACAAATTATTTGAAAATTATTCCTTTGATTGCAAAAGATTTTTTGCTGTGGCTACTATTTGTAGAAACACTTAATGTCATCACATGTGTACCTTATATTAATTAAAGAATATTGCACTAAAGCATATCTTTGATATAATATGTATCCATCTTCAACGAACTGGAACTTATTGTGGTATTGTGGCCAACACAAAACAAAGCGCGGTTGCAGGGCCGGCGTGCGTAAGGTCCGTACTATCAAGAGTGTTGTTTCTGCGCGGCAAGAGTCTGTTTGTAAACAAACAGGCGTGAATGTGGCTAACCTTACTCCAGTACAGAGGTCGGCGAGGGAAACTGAATTGAATGTCCTACTGCTGAACACGCGCTCTGTTCATTGACACAGCGGCTGATGTCGCCATTTTGACAGAGACGTAGTTAAAAGAGGAAGACACTGCTACAGTCATCAACCTGTGTCCTCCAGACTATTCATTTTCCGGAGTTGGAAGAAGACAAAAGAGAGGTGGTGGCCTTGGCATTGTACACAAAACCGAACTGCCTTTTATATCTACGAACACTACCGAATACTCTTCGTTCGAGCATCTAACAGTGCGATGTAAGCATCTGACAGTGCTTGTAATATACCGTCCACCATCGTCACCTATACCAATGTTCCTGGACGAATTTGATGATTTGACTGCTAACCTGGCTTCTGCAGCTGGTAGAGTTGTCATCACGGGAGATTTCAATCTGCATGTTGATGTCTGTTCAGCACCTGGGGTCTCCCGGTTCTTGGATTTACTAAAGATACATGATTTATATTAATATGTTGATTGTTCAACACACAAGGCTGGTCACATTTTGGATCTTTTCATCTCACGGGCAACCGACCCTATCATCAACAAAGTGTCCATGACCACAAATCAGTAACATTCTCTATCGAGCACACAGCCCACAAGAAATACCCCCAGGCTAAACTACAACCCAGAAGAGATCTTCGACATGTTGATTGTAAAACACTGACCAGTGAAATCAATTCCAACTTATCTGGCTTTGATACATCATCCACAGATCCAGATTCCATTCTTGATATATATACGTGTGCTGTTATTTCGGTCTTGGATGAAATTGCTCCGGTAATGCTACGGCGGCCACGCAAGAGAAGAACTCCACCTTGGTACTGCGAGGAATTACATGCAATGCGAAAGTTACATCGCCAAAATGAGAACATTTGGCGTGCATCAGGATTAGACATACACAGACGAATATACGTGAATCATCGTAATGCTGTCAGCGCGAGGATACGGCAAGCCAAAATTCAGCATTATCAGAGTCTACTCCAAGATGCCGATCAGAATACAGCCTTCGAAGCCGTGAACAGCCTGCTAAAGGTGGAATCTTCCAAACTGCCTGACACTGATTCAAGGGAGAAATTATGCTGCCAGTTTCTGAACTTTTTGGAAGAAAACATTGTGAAAATCATGAATGAAATTGATGCCTCGGAAACAAACATGAGCGACATCGAAACTGCGACACAGAGAGTAGTTGAACATCCTATGTCAGAAATGTATGCTGCAAGTATGTGTGAAGTGCAGAAAATTATCCAGAATGCTAAACCCAAGTCATCATGCTTGGACCCTCTACCTACATTGCTGCTAAAGAACACCCTTCCAGCTCATATTCAAATACTGACTCATCTTATCAATATGTCTTTCGAGTCAGGTACTGTTCCGCGGGAACTCAAGAAGGCTGTCATAACACCGCTGTTGAAAAAACCTGGATTGAAACACGCTGAAAAATTACCGTCCAGTTTCAAGTTTGCCATTCGTGTCTAAAGTCTTGGAAAAGGTAGCAGCCAAACGACTTATTCAACATCTAAGTGACAATGGCCTTCACGAGCAGTTACAATCGGCATACAAACCCCGACACAGCAGTGAAACTGTTTTAATGAGAGTGCAGCACGATATCACCAGTTACTTGGCAGACTCCAGGGGTGTCCTTCTGGTTCTCCTGGATTTATCTTCTGTGTTCGACATGATCGATGCTGCTATCCTACTAAAGACTATGCATAGCCACCTGGGAATATCTGGCATGGCACTTGCATGGTTCGGTTCGTATATGTCGGATCGTACCCAGCGTCTACGGATTGGGGTGGATGCATCTGAAGAACGCCCTGTGAGGTACAGTGTTCCACAGGGCTTGGTGTTAGGTCCGTTGTTGTTCACTGTGTACAGAGCACCAATGCAGGACATACTAATGAGGCACTCTGTGGAATATCATAAATTTGCTGATGATCTTCAGATATACACATCCTACTGTCCTCACATATCTGGTGACTTGGAGTGCGCTGTTCAGAGACTTAGTGACTGCATCAGTGAGGTCAAATGTTGGATGGTTAAGCATAAACTCAAGCTAAACGACAATAAGACTGAATTTATGGTGGCCCTCAGTCCCTATCATCTAAAGAAATTTGGACTTCCAGAGTATCTCGTTGTTGGTGGAGTCAACATCAAACCTGTTGTCTCTGTCATGAATTTGGGAGCTCACTTTGACATGAGCATGAGCATGAAGCAGCATGTTGATGCTGTTTGCAAGAAGTGTAACTACCATCTGAGACGTATTAGCTCCATCAGGGCTTATATCATGAAGCCTGTCTGCCATTCATTGGTCATTGCGCTGGTTGTTTCAAGCTTAGATTACTGCAACGCTCTGCTGCTGGACCAGAAGATACACAATAGGGCAGCCCGCCTAGTTGACCTCACACCTATATCTTCACACATCACTCCAGTACTGGCGCTTCTGCACTGGTTGCCAGTCAGACAACGCATTGTGTTTAAAGTACTTGTGCATATTTACAAGGTGCTCCATGGTTTGGCGCCAAAGTACCTTGCACATCTACTACATCCACGAACTCGCAACTGTCATCTGTGTTTTTATTTAAACGTCACCTATTTATTTAAACAAACTTATAGTGGACAATAGCAAGATTTATTTACAGGACGTTTTAGTGACTCTTGTTAATTTATTAATATATTTTTTATTTTGTAAATTAATTAATTTATAACTAATTTATATATTATTTTAATTGTTTTTATAATGTTTCTATATTGTGAGCGATTGATTAATTATTAGTTAGAGATCGCGTGGTAAAAGAACATTTATTATTATTATTATTATCCAGGAAGGTAACTATGCCTCATATGAATGGGTTTTCACCAAATGGGTATACTTCCTCTTACATTGTGCATAGCAATGCTGGAAGTGTATACCCGGTAGTCAGTTCTTGTGTATAGTGGTTGTACAGGCAGGTATTGTGTTCCTACATTAACTCTGTGGTAGGGGAATACCCTGCTTTGTGCCGTTACATTCAAGCAGCACTACATGGGGGAATACCCTGCATTGTGTTGGAGCAATGCATGGTTATGGTAGGGGAATCACCTTCATCTTTCAGGGCACTGCTCTGGGGAATACCGTCATAGTGGTGATACATTGTAGTCTGTACCAGTCAATGACTTCCTAGTTATGGTTACGCTTTAAAGTCAAGGTTACTACAGAAATCAAATTGGATACATATCTGTATATGCGTGTGTACACAATGTCACTCTTAACACAAGCGTGCGTGAACGAGCTCACACACACACGCACACACACAAATATACACACACGTGTGCATGCACAGCTTTGCATGCACACATATAATAAATAAATACACATTATACATTAATGGATATATGTAAATAAATTGTTTTAGCATCACATGTATTTAAATAAAAATAATATTGTGTATGTACATGCATGTACATGAACACATACCGATATACACTTAAGTTGGATCAATTTATTCAGCCAATAGATTATTTCAATATTTGCATATATTTTAGCAGCAGCATGCCTTCCTTTCAAAACCAATCTGGTATGCAGCAATAGCTAAACATCTAAAGCATTAGTAAGTCAGCAGTTAATAAATACTGCGTGATACCAACAAACAAATAATTTTGTCTTAGACTTTGCCTATGTAAATCAGTTCTCTGTCTCTCTCTGTTTCTGTATATCTGCCCCTCTCTCTGCCGCTCTCTCTGTCCCCTCTCTGCCCCTCTCTCTGTCCCCTCTCTGCCCCTCTCTCTGTCACTCTCTCTGCCCCTCTCTCTGCCCCTCTCTATGCCCCTCTCTATGCCCCTCTCTATGCCCCTCTCTCTCTCTGCCCCTCCCTCTCTCCCTCTCCTCCTTCCTTCCCATTTTGTAGACATCAGTCTCCACACTGTGAACTTCTTCATCCCGTCGGTTCCTTGCAGTGTGGGTGACACTCAATAGTACTTCTCCACCTATTCCTATCTTCTGATTTTTTAAACAAAATTTAAATTATTACATTACCTGATTATAGGTGGTTCTCGTAATAAGCCCCCAGGGGTTTGTTGAGAATCTCCCAAGTTACTTGGTGAAACCATAATTATTATGTTCACACTTGTAATATCACTGTAACCGAGTAACCAAATAAACTTTCATCCATTCATAATCTGTGTAATAAAACCATAGGCCTACTGCACTATGGTGCTTGGTGGGGCTGGACAGTTAACTAATTATTTACTCAAGTACAAATATACCAGGATGTCATTCACACCTGTGGTAATTAGGCTCAATAGTGTGCAGGCAGCCACTAAACCCACAGGCTTGTGTGAATAGTTAACTGAGTTCAAAGCACCATTGAATCCCTAAACAGCAACTACACTGTCCCAGTGTCTCCCTAGCTATTATGTAAACTGTCATAAACTCCAGGGTGAAACTCACTCATGAGGGCCATGATTCCAGGGTACTCCTGACTCCTGGGGGAGAGGACAATCACAGAGCCTGGATAAACTAGTCGAATCTACTCTTCTTGTAAATAATTAAATAACTGATAGCATAAGCTTCATGTAAATTAAATGTTGATGTGATTTAAATTTGGTACAAATGTTCAATTGTAAATGAAAAATAATATGCCAATTACTATTATGACTTTGCTTGCTAACTTTATTTTTCAATCCATAGTCGATTTATTTCTCTTAGATGCGATTTGATGTTTCAATGATATTTGCTGATTTTATAAACCCCGTGATCGGGGCATTAGTCCCGGATTTGATGGTGTCTAAAGTTGATTATTACTATTACATTACTTCCTATGATGAACTAAACAATTACAAACAAACAGTTTCAATTATTACATTACAAACAATTTAATTATTACCACAATCTATAATGTATTACAAATTATGTGTCCTTTTTATTATAAGATGGTGGGTTTATCTTGTCTAAAGATGGTGGGTTTATCCTGTCTAAATTAGAGGTTTGTGCTTATCAAACCATGGGCTTGTTGACCTCGTTTCTTTTGCCAGGGCCAGGCCTGAAATGTGTGGCCTGGATTCTAATTATTAATTGTGGGCCGGGCTTGGGAAAAAATCCTAGGTCCATGCAGGCCGCTCGTATACTCCCACATCTATATTTATAGAGCTTCTGTGAGAGAGCTTTATCTATCTCAAAAAACGTTAAAATGTAAGCCTCACCTAGTTACTAGTAACTACTAGCCACTACTGTGCCACTATAGAGTATAGTAATAGTAGGCCTACCTCATGAATTATACAAAATTATAAACTGCAACTTGCATGAGTTAATTAACATGTCTTATATGACATCTACTAATATGTAGCAGTACCCACATCCATCTGAACTAAATAAAATATTATACTTAACATTATTACATTTCTACTGGGTTTCTCTCAACAGTCCATGACATTTAAAACCGAAGTTTCACTTGCCTTAGACTTAGACAGTCTTAGCGAGTTATTCTCTGCCGCATGCAGGTCGTTATACCTCTCCTGTTGGCTGCACTGCAAACCCGGAAGATACGGAAAATAATGTCTCAAAAGTCGGCATGCTCATTGGTTAGAGCCGAGACTATTCATTGTTTATCGTAGTATCTTCACAGTTCAACCACTCAGCGTCGCAAACGCAGCACACCGTCACGGGTGAGTGACGACGACGAGTCTGTAATGTGCGAGAGAATCGTTGTATACAAACGCTAGAGGGCGCTACGGTGCAAAACCTTTGCGGCGGCTCTTGGTAATCGACGCCAAAATGGCAGCAGAAGGGGCTACTTCTGTACATTCTAAGGTATGTTTAATTGTGCATCTGCGGCATCAATGCGTTATTAATGACTGAGAATGTTTGTTAATTGTGCTGTCGATGCGCTGAGCGCAATCGTCGCGTATTTTCGTTTGGTACATTGTATTATCGCTCACACCTCGTTTCATCAGTCTGACCGACTGTGATTGTCAGTGACACGGTCACTGACAGTGACACTGTCACTGAAAATGTCATTTGACAGTGACACTAAAAGTGTCATTTGGCAGTGACACTAAAAGTGTCATTTGACAGTGACACTAAAAGTGTCATTTGACAGTGACGCTTGTTTTTCTTTTAGAGGTAAGTTAATAATATTTTGTTAAGCCTAAAGGCTAGCTAAGTTGATATACTGTCACTGTGCCGTGTGCGGTATCTCATTACGATTAGGCCTAAAATAAGGCTAAATTAATTATAGGCTCAGCCTAGCTTAGGACTGCCCAGAGCACTTTACCCTAGGCCTTTTCTCCGAGCAGACCTGTTCAATCAAACACCATCTCGACTTGCTTTGGAAGCATTCAAGAACACTGCAATTATTTTGTGACTAAAGGTGACTATTCGTACACAACTATCCACCACTGTCTGACTATAGGCTAACCCAGCACTCATTCATACAGTAGAATGAACAGGGGCATCACAGTGAAATAGCTCGACCAAGGTTTGAAACAGCAACAAGACGATTCAACTCTGAAATCTGTCAAATGATAGTCCTATCCTCTAAACTAAGCAACCACACCCCCTTATGTTTATCGTTGAATTTAGGAATGATCCTTGTCCTCATCCTAGACAGATGTCAGAGAGTTCCTTTTACACAACATTTGAGCTAGCAAGCAACTTTCTCTCTCGTCTGTCTCTCTCTGGCAGCGTGAACAAGATAGTTGGGTTTTGTTGCCTTATTTAGATTTGTTGACAGTTGTACATATGAATGAATGAGTGAGTGTATACAAGTATAAATAGTTAAAATAACTTGTTGCATTTCCCAAATTTTTGCATTACACAATTCCATTGCAAAGATGTATTGTGTAGTGTTTTTAACAAGTTGATTACTGGAGGTCTTTACACAAAACAGACAGTACAAACAATTATGTCATATTCTAAGACCAAGATCTACCCTGGCCACTATGAAATCAGTCACATTTTGCTACCAGAGTTCTTCTTGCATCCCCACCACATTTGATCAACACAAACATTTACGTATAACATAGAATATGCAGTATTTTAATAAAATTAAATATTCTGATATCACAGAGAAAGTGTGGACACGATTGGAAGAAGGAATTGTGCCGATTGTTCTCGGAGGTGCCGACTACAAGTCGTACCTGCCGCCGCATTCCTACATTGATGTCAAAGATTTCTCGTCACCGAAAGCCCTGGCGGCATATCTACATAAGTTAGACAACAACGACAACCTATACAACGAGTACTTCGCTTGGAAGCAAAACTACACTTGCCATGGAAATCTTCCGGATAATGACGTCTTATGTGACATATGTCGATTCATGAACGAACATTTATACACTGTGAATACCATCCCAGACGTCAACACATTTTGGAATAAAGAAATGTGTTCATCCAAAGAAGAATACTACGGTGGTATGATATACCTCATTTGATGTTTGTTCGGTGTCTCCTGTATGAGTACATGCATCAATTATGTACTAACCCGATGCGATATGGTGAGATTCCACCATTGGACAAAAGTGATGTAATGTTGGAACAATACTCTAGGCTGTATTGCAACTGAGTAATCAAGACATTCGTAAAATCGATTGAGTTACACACAGTGAATCAACACAGGAGACGGCCTACTGATGTGTGTCGGAACCAGGACTCCGATTTGCGACGATGTATGAGCAAGTAATGACTTATAACAATAAAATGTCTGTTCCACCATGCGATCAATGTTTCTTTGTGAAAGTGGAGTGCGACGATGGCATCGAGTACTTCGCTTGGAAGCAAAACTACACTTGCATGTCTCGGGGTAAGTCTTAGCTGGCCATGGGGAGGAGAACGCACGACATTTATTGTCTCGTTTACTCAAGTCCATTACCACAATGTCGTGGCTAACATTAGGTTATCTTTGAAGTATATGCTGTCTCAATAAAACATGTCTGCTTTTGATAAGAAACATTATACGTTTGTGCTTGCTTACCGTGCGGTAGTAAAACATACATCCATTACGGTGAATCGCTTCCAAGTTATCTTAACTGAGAGCAGATGTCGGCCCTCGTAAGCAAAGCCCCTTCAGACAAATGCTACGAAGCAAATATAACAGTACTACCGAATCATATTAGTGATGTCATTATTTGATGTACTGCCTAACGCTTGTTTCAGATTCGACCGTCCACTCTGCAGCTCAACGACTTTTTAATCACGACATAACCATGTAAGTTACAACTGCAAATTTGCAAAGTGGGTTTTTATCTGGAACATTCCATTTTGATTTAAAAAAACTTCGGAACAGAACGTCTTGGCCGGTGCCGCCTTTGGCGATCAATGAATGCATTAGTGAGGTATCATCAGATAGTACGATCTTCTCGTATCAACACTTTCGGAATAGGTTGTGTTTGTTTGAGTAGATGCCTATACACTACATTTTTCGGCAGGTTTTGGAAGAACATTGGCTAACGCTGAGATGTGGTATTTCTCTCTCATTTCAGGCTGTCAAAGAAGGTGACGTTCGTCGTTCTCATTCTTCTGTCTACAATGGTCTCCTTTATGCTTTACTTGGAATCAAAGAAAGTTTACTCGATTCATTCACAAAGAGTCAGCAATGCAAAAGGGAGAATTTCACCCCGGATTAATGGAAAACTGAATAAAGGATTTACCAAAATACGAAGCGGTTGGAATAAAACAAACAGTTCATTTATAATGGGTGCCGTGGACAGTGTTAAAACACCAACCGGTAAATCGCAAGACATATATACACAACGATTTGGGGCAAAGCAAAAACATGAACTGAATTTAGCACACGATAATCGGGTCATTCGCATACTTACGTGGACGAACAGATCAAATAAGAATAGTATTTGGTTTGATAAGCAAACTGGCGTGTCTCACTGCAACATGCCAATACCGTGTGAATATTCTAACAATCATTCATTGTATAACGTTAGCGATGTCATTCTGTGTCACACAAGATTCGCTAATAAAAATGACGCATTCCCGTCATTCCGGCTGCCCCATCAACATTGGATGACGTTTTTACGCGAGACGCCTGATAGAATCCCAAGTGTTAGCAAACCTCACAATACGTGGTTCAACTGGACGATTGCTTTCACGATGAATGCTGACATCGTCAGACCGTACGGTATTTGTCTTCCCATTCGAGAGAAGGTTGAGAAAGACCCGAGCAGTATCACCGACACAATACGACGGGTCTACAGAAAGAGAGCTGATTCAATTCCCTGGATAACAGAAAAGAAAATACACCAACATACTTCGATGAACCATGCCAAGGGTAAAACGCGACTGGTTCTATGGGCTGTTAGCAATTGTAAAACTCCAAGTCGAAGAGAAACATATGTGGAAGAATTAAAACGTCATATCGACATAGATATAATTGGAAGGTGCGGCGATATTGTGTGCGAGAAAAAAAGTTCGTGCATAAACGATATGTATCGAAGTCACAAATTTTATTTGTCGTTCGAGAATTATATTTGTACTGATTACATTACAGAAAAAGTGTGGTCACGCTTGCAACAAGGAATTGTGCCCATTGTGCTCGGAGGTGCCGACTACAAGTCGTACCTGCCGCCGCATTCCTACATTGATGTCAACGATTTCTCGTCACCGAAAGCCCTGGCGGCAAATCTACACAAGTTAGACAATAATGACAACCTATACAATGAATACTTCGCTTGGAAGCAAAACTACACATGCCATGGAAATCTTCCGGATAATGACGTCTTATGTGACATATGTCGATTCATGAACGAACATTTATACACTGTGAATACCATCCCAGATGTCAACTCATTTTGGAGTAAAGAAATGTGTTCATCCAAAGAAGAATACTACGGTGGTATGATATACCTCATTTGACGTTTGTTTGGTGTCTCCTGTATGAACACAGGTATCAGTGATATACTAATCCGATGCAATATAGTGACATTGCGCCATTGGATAAAAGTGATGTAATGTTGAACAATACTCAAGGCTGTAGTTCAACTGAGTAGTCAATATATTCGCAAAGTCGATTGAGTTACACGTCGTGAATAGACACAGGAGACAGCCTGCTGACGCGTGTCAGAAACAGGACTCTGATTTGCGACTTTGTACGAGCAAATGATGGTTTCTAACGATAAAGTGTCTGTTCCACCATGCGATCAATGTCTCTTTGTATAAGAGAAGTGCGACTCTGGAATTCTTCAAATAATCATTTAAGAAGTGAGGTGTGAGAGAGTGAGAGAGTGAGTGAGTGAGTGAGTGAGTGGATGAGTGGGTGAGTGGGTTGGTGGGTGAGTGGGTGAGTGGGTGAGTGGGTGAGAGAGTGAGAGGGTGAGTGGGTGAGTGGGTGAGTGGGTGAGTGGGTGAGTGGGTTGGTGGGTGAGTGGGTGAGTGGGTTGGTGGGTGAGTGGGTTGGTGGGTGAGTGGGTGAGAGGGTGAGAGGGTGAGTGGGTGAGTGGGTAGTAATAGTACTGGAATCATTCACATACCATTACAAATTGTAAGTATTGTTACGGTCGGAGTAACACCAACACCGTAATTTGCTATCGAGGGAGACGGGTGTTGTAATAAATTACAAAATGTTGAAATTTGTAAAATTGTCGAACGTCATCGCAAACAATCTTCAACAACACTACCCTCCATTCTTGGGACATCCGGTCCGACAGTGGGGTGGAGCTGAAGCTGCGGCAGCCACCTCAGTAATAATTTCATAAAGACACAGATGTTAGCAGTAACAAACACGTGGCTAGGCTGTCTGTTCAATATCCTACACATTAGGGCCGCAATTAAATTAATAATGGGAGCTGAGCCAGAGTTTCATTGGCACAACCGCGCTGTCTGAACCTAACACGGAAAAAGGCGGGGTTGCGGGTTGTTACTGAATATAATTTTTCGCGGTGACAGTTAACATTTGCTGACCAAAAAGTTCCAACTGCACCCGTCTTCAGACTGAATAAAAATATCCAACTGCACTTAATTTTAAAATAATATTATATATAGATCTATTGAAAGTCCATAGAATTATATATAATTATTCAGAATTCTACAGAGAATTATACAGAATTCGTGATTGCATTAAACATTTTAAGACAACAAATTCGATTTTCACGAAATCATTACAAAATTTAAATGCTAATATTATTAAGGAAACATACGAGACTAATACAAATTGACTTTAATTGCGAGGTATTTTAATAATGAATATGAACACTTAAGAATCATGGAATTTGGAGAAATTTCACATTTAAAAAATACGTCACGTATAGTTTGATGATTGTATTATTGATGTATATGTACACTGTACTAGCTTTTCACAAACTTTCTTAAGTACATAAATAAAATGCACAATACATAAAATAATTTGATCATTAAAAATGTTCGTTTGTCAATTCACACAAAATAGTAGCAACGAACGTTATTTTTTAAAATAGAAACGATGTTTCCTCTATTCCATGTAGTCCGTCATGCATGTTTGCACGTAATATACTGTTTGCACATGCGTCGTTGCTATAAGTTCAGCTGCTGGTGTCCAGCTTCTGTCACAAGCAAACAATTAATAGGACAACGAGTACTACACGATGTCTTCTTGTTAGTATCGAACACCCAGTCGTTGGCGCCATCGTGTTTTTGAATAAATCTACTCAGCCACTACTTCCACTAAGCCTAGACTTAATCATTTGCCTTCAGAAATTTAGCTGAAATGTCCGGTGTCTTTTCTTCTTGTATTGTTTTCTGAAATTAATTGGTCACTGTGTAAACACGCAGATGTCAGCGTGTGGCTTTGTATTGAGATGGTCTTTGGTGGAATGACTCCTGACCTGCCAACGACCATATACTTGGCCATAAGGGCGGGAGTAACACATGGGCAGTCTGGTAATTTTGCAATGGGCTATTGACCGTATTCCTGAATAGCTAGGTGACCGGATTAGTGGGGGTGGTGGCGGTGGCTCGGCCTGACCGCGATCGCGGTTGGTCCCGAGCGCCTCCGGATTGCTTCACTTTCATATTTTTTGACATTGTTTAACCCTCGTCAGTACAGTTGCCAGAACTTACTAATCCGTACACTTGAGGTCCACTTGGACCGCACCCTAGTTCTTACCTTTCTGATAGTCATGTTACCTTTGTCTCAGAATACATTGATATGATTGTTATGACTCCCTCCTGTGATAAGTGATAACAAAAAAGAAATAATGATATTCTGGTATAAAAATATTGTGACATTATTTCACCATTTTCATGGTTTTTAGGCCAACATCTTGGTGAAACAAAGATAGGGATACTTCCTTTTATATTTACAATGATAATAATTGAAACAAAACATATTAAATCCAGGCGTGCAAGACTTCTTATGATAATTAACCTCAAAATACGTTCTTCCAGTCTTTAGCCCCCACAGTTCCTCCAGAGACACACGAGCGAAGAGATTAACACCAGTGAGAATCAAGAGACCCAAGAAGGCCTTCAGTTCAATCAGAGACACAGGTGTCAAGGTCTTCTGCTTCTCCGGATGGTCAGCAGTCCACTGTGTGTACACTCGATTGGCTTCCCTGGTCGTCTCACGCATAATAATATCCCGGATGTCATTTGTCAGGAACAGTTCAAAGGAATCATTGATGGCTTCAACTCAGCCTTCAGCTGTTGCCCCAACATTATCCCGGATGATATCTGGAGGATCACTCCTATGGATTGCTGGCCCATTCAGATTCCACATTTTGCCATTTCTTGATAGTGGTCTTGGGTGTTCTTGGGTCTGTCTAACATGACCTTGTGCCTCCGGGGGATTGGTCTGTTCCTGGATGTCATCATCTACATCTCCCTCTGCCTCTACCTCTTCTTCTTCTTCTACCTCTACCTCTACCTCTATTTTCATCACCTACTCTTCTTCTTCCCCTTCCTTCTATGCCTTCCTCAACTCTTGCTCCTTCTTGCCCTGCTGCTACAGCATCGCCTCCCTCTTGATCAAGACTTCTACCATTTGCCTCTAACTTATGTTGATTTGCAGGAACAGGCTGACCACCTGTAGGAACAGGCTGATCATCCGCTTCTTCGAGATCTAAATCTGGTTCAGACACATGGTCTTCAATTTCGGTGTCGACGTTAGGACCAGCAATATAATAATAAGATAACTTCTATTGTGCCTAAATCCTTAGAGCTCAGAGGCGCATCAAAACAAAAGGATTGTTCAATCTCAAAATCCATAAGTAATATTCCAGTTATCAACAGATGGGTCCAGGCGCTAGGAAGCTACGGTGGATAAGTCATCATCATCATCATCATCAATGTCAGAGATGTCAACATATGAAGGCTCAGAGTCACTCTCAAAAATCATACGGAGGGCTTGACGTGCGGTATATCTTGCATGTGGTCGTGCCATATTTCAGTCATAATCCAATGTGAAATAAACAAGATTTGTATAATAGTGTATCGATAAAAATGACATTGAGAGAATATTTTTGAACATTAAAACGACACCGATAATCTTGCGTTCTGCACTCGGTCGGCTTGGAGTCCGTGCGGACCCCAATCGAAAAACAATTATACAGATCCTATGACTGTACCAAATCAAATAATCTTTGGTCCTGGTGATGACATGTGTGGAGGTGACAATTATCTAAAACAGAGAATAAAACTAACTGACTGATCAGAAAATATCACATAAAATACACCCTAACTTAAATTCGAAATTACTATTATATTCCAAACAAAGTAAGGGATACATCAGTAATGTTGGTGTAGTTCGCTAGAGGGCAGCACAAGCTTAGTTTAGCGAATGCATATTTGAGCAGGTTTTTTTGTGCAAACGTATTTGACCACAAGTTTTGCACCAAACGTATTCGATCAAACATATTTGACCAAACGGCATTCTAGTGAATTATTTAACAACAATCTTGCACAATGAAAGCGTAAATGGATAATCGAAGGACACAATTCGACAATGACAGTGTAAATAGATAATCGAAACTAACAATTCGATAATGTAGCATTGTGGAATTATGGCCCAAATAGGCTAATATCGTTCCAGAAAACGGTACCTCAGCGATTGGATTCACTTAACGAAAAAGAAACAATTTTACGGTAGAGAGAAAGAAAAACATGTGACGCAAGTGACGACTAAATTCATTTTGTTGGATGATTTAAACAAGTGTACATGTTTCATATTAAACCGACTTCAACTATTGTAGCTATTTATGATATTGAAACATTACAAATTTGACACAAAGGAACGGCATTTGCAATAAATTAATGTTTACAAAACAACTTCAAGTTGTCGTCTTTTCCCATGCATACCAAATAAGTTTTATATTTTCTACCAAGGATATCCAAACGGAAACAATATAACAAATTCAATCTGAGGGGTAGAAGAAGTACAGCTATGTCATGTTATAACATATTTGTGCTCCAGAATTTCTTCATAACATTTAGAAGTACGAACACTACAGATAGTGTGTGTGCAAATCAAACGTATGTGTAATTGTATACGTCATCAGCCATCATAGCATGAACACAAACAGGAATGTGTGTAATAAAATAAAAATGGCTGCCTAAGTCACGTTTTCAGCATACGCATGCTCATTACGTCATCTTTATGATGTATACCATCCCATCGCGAATCGCATCGCGCATCGCATCGCACATCGCATCCAGCATCGCACAGCGCATCTCATCGCGCAACGCATCGCGCATCGTCCATCACATCGCGCATCGCATCGTCCATTGCATCACTCATCATATCGCACATCGCTTATCGCATCGCCCATCGCATCGCGCATCGCGTCATCGCCCCATAGCGGTGCAAATTTTCACACAAAAACGCAATGCCTCTTGTCGGCCATCATTCATTAGTATGAGTTTTACTGAATATTGAAACATTATAAATTTTGAAACAAAGGACATTTATAATAAATTAAAGTGGAAAAAACAGCTTCAAGATGTTGTATCTTCCCAAGTATACAAAACAAGTTTTAAATTTTCTATCAACGATATCCAAATGGAAACAATTTAAGAAATTCAATCTGAGCGGTAGAAGAGGTACAAATAAGTCATGTTATGAAATATTTGTCCCCAGACTTTCTTCATAACATTTAGAAGTACGAACACTACACATATTCTTTGTCCAAAACAAACATGTGTAATTGTATACGTCAGCAGCCATTATAGCATGCTCTGAACACAAACAGGAATGTGTATAATACATACAAATATATATGCCAATGTCTCGTTTTCGGCATATGCATTAGCATTACGGCATCTCTATAATGTATGCAATCGCATCGCGTTTCGCACCGTGCATCGCATCGCGCAATGCATCGCGTATCGCATCGCGAATCGCATCGCGCATCGCATCGCGCATCGCATCGTGCATCACATCGCGTACCACATCGCGCGCCACATCGCATCACGCATCGCATCGCATCGCTCATCGAATCGCATCGCGCATCGCGTATCGCATCGCGCATCGCATCGCGTATCGCATCGCGCATCGCGCATCATCGCGAATCGCATCGCGCATCGCATCGCATCGCGCGTCGCATCTCGCATAACATCGCGCATCGCATCGCGCATCGCATCGTAACGCTCATCGCATCGCATCGCGCATCGTCCATCGCTTCGCCCATCGCATCGCGTAACGCTCATCGCATCGCCCATAGCATCGCGTCATCGCCCCAAGGCGGTGCAGATTTCCACATAAAATGCGATGGCCCTTCTTCGCCATCATGCAATAGTATGAGTTTTGTCCAGTTTTCTTTGTAGTCTGAGTATGTTTGTTTCTGTGATCCAGGGTAAATGCGGTTTTGATTTTGTCAAGCGGCTAAAGATGGATTGTTCCATCAGCTTAGTGTAGTTTTGGTGAAATAAGTTCCAATTTGATTCGATGTCTACATTATCTGGATTTCCGGCAAAGTACCGTTGAGCGAGAAGGGTACAGTTTGATATGAGGGCATCCCAGTTACCAGACTTGTAAGTGTACACTTTGTGTGGGGGTTTGGTTTTCTTGGTGGAATTCATGTTAATGTGAAAGAGAATAGCTTCGTGGTTGCTGATGCATGTCTCTGTGTTTACGCCGGAGATAAGGGCGGGATTTGATATCAATACAAGGGCAGAGATATTTCCGAAGTCTATGTGGGTTCATTTAGCATATTTGTTAAACCCTATTCAGTGACTATTTCAAGTAGTTTGTTTACGTCTGTGTGTACTGTGTGCAGAGAAAGTCAGAGGATAGGCAGTTTTGCTACTAGCATAAATCTCGTAATTTACTGTTTAACATATTTCAGTTAGTTAATCAACTTTGATTAATCTTTATTGTATGAAAGCATCGTGGTTATATGATGTAGACCTATGTGTTTTGATGGATTATCTCCAATTGCACTTCCGTTGAGGCACCCAAAACACATTGAGACACTCCAAAAACCTCCAATTACCCCACACCCCGAGACTCCCCCAAACTCACCTTGAGGCTAATCAAATTAATACCTCCATTGACATCCTCCTTGGTGATACCCAGAACCAATATTAAAACTCCGTAAACCTCCAATTAACCCCTCCCATCAAAACCCCAATTGAAGGTCTGTAAAAACCACTCATTAATCCCCCCGGATGCTGCATTTTCAGACATTCCAGCCCCCAGAGAAATACTGTGGGATCAACCCACGTAACCCCCATACAGATATGCACTAATTGCCTCTAATAAACCAGTAAAAAGCAAGGCGTATCAAGGGATTCATAATGTATGCAGGTACCTAAAAGCAATTCACACGTTCGCTCGAACGCACGCGCTTACGCTCACGTAAGAAAACGTATGTATCGGCTTGAAAGTAGCTGTATTGGCCCGAGGCCGCAAGCCGTGTTGACCCTATAAATTCGATGAAATGTCCGAACATTCCGCGTGTTCGGCTTCCATTTTTTATGGTTTGGCAGACCTTTTGCGAGGTAACAGATCAGGTTATGCATAGATCAAGATCAGTTACGCAAAATTTATCATCGAACGTTCTTGATATAGTCGTCCTACTCGGATTGAAATCACCCAAATACTTGGCGTAGGAACGAACTCAACTGATGCGACATGCCACACACTCGCATACATGCACACGCCAAACACACGCACACGCACACGCATACGCACACACACGGACGCACACACGCCACACACACGCATACCCATACACACACATACATGCCACACACACACGCCAAACACACGCACGCACACACGCCACACACACGCACTCACGCACACACACACACACACACTACGTTTCTGGCACTTTGCGAACTTACTTGTGGTCCGTGCAGGATTATTTGCTGTGTACTTCAATGCTTCGCGAGCGCTGTCCTGGAACCCGCAGGGAAAAAGGAAAATAGGTCGACCACGAAATAACAGGCGCCGAGAACTTGAAGCAGACACCAGCAGGATGGGCTACACCAGGAACCAGCTAGAGAAAATGGCCCAGGACAGGGAACGCCTCAGTAAGGGTGACAGGCATAAGTAAGTAACTTCGATGCTTCGTAGGAACACACTTGAGAAAGTTGCTGTTGGACGTTTGACGAGAATCCAGACTCCCTTCCAACAACTGAAACCTACCGAATGTCACCTAACAATAAAACCCAGAGCTTCAGATCGACACGTGTATAAAAGACCATTATAACAGTGACTACATTGTGATTTAAGTATATTTAAGAAGATTTAACAATATTTAATAAGATTGCCGTCCAGAGCTGTACGCTCCAGATGGCATGTTGACAAGGAAGCCTTTGGCTTATCAAGAATCCCACAATATTCCATTTACGTATAACCCGCCCTCGCCAGATAGCTGTCAATTTAAATTTGGACATATTCACACTGCTAGCATCATCAGATAAGTTGTTCCAGTCATTTATTGTCCCCTGAGAGTTCTTTCTCATATCCAACCTACACTGTTCTTTGACTAATGCTGCATTGTGCCCTCTGGATATACTGCCTTCTTTCAGTTTGAGGAAAATATTGTTATCAATATCTTCACAATCATTCAATATCTTAACAAACTTCTATTTAGTCTCCTCTTAGTCTCTTAGTCTATAGTGCTGTCAACCCACATTTTAATAGGCGTCTTTCATAACCAAGATCTTTCAGTCCAGAAATTAACTTAGTTGCTCTTCGTTGCACTCTTTCTATCAGAGGAGACAGATGGAATGGAGAGAGACGACAGGGATAAAGTTGGGAATACTGTGAAACTGAAGGAGCAGAGTAGTTGCAACAAGACCGAGGAAAGGAGACTGAGAGGAGGGAAGGTGATCGGAGGGGAAGAAAGTGAAGGATCGACGGCAGGAAATGTGACAGGTGTGAAGGTGGCAGGAGAGAAAGTGACCGTAGAGAAAGAGGTAGGAGGGAAAAAGAGACGGGAGAGGAGAGAAGGAAATGCAATGGGAGGAAAGATGACGGGAAGAATGGAAGTGAGAGTACATGTGACAGAAGAGAAGTCGGGAGGGACGATGACAGGAAGAAAGGTGACAACAGCGTCAGGAAAGAATGGAACGGACGAGATTGTGACGGGAGAGCAGAAGACAGGGGAACAAGATTACAACCAGACAGATGCAAACCGTAGAAAGAGCTACACTGAGGCAGTGATTGAGGGGGCAATGAGGAAAGAGAGGGTGTTTATGGGCGATTCGATTATGAGAAAGACAGATAAGACTCTAAGCGAGGGGGAGGACGTCGTTGTTTGTCTACCGGGGGCTAGGATAGAACATGTAACTGAAAGGGTAGAGAAGGTACTGGGGCATGGCAAGGGAGGGTCTATACTAGTACATGTAGGGACAAATAACGCAGAGAGGGAGGGAACAACTGGGATAGTTCAGAAGTACAGACAGTTAGTGAAGAAGTTAAAGAAGACAAGAGTAGAACAGATTATCCTCTCAGGAATTTTGCCAGTAATGGGAGGAAGGGGGCCGACATATAGAAACTGCAAGAGGATGGCGATCAACGCACTAGTTGAGCAGATGTGTAAAGAAGAGGGGGTGGGATTCGTAGATTTATGGGGATACTTTGTTGGGAGGGAAGATATGTACATGAGAGATGGCCTACATCTAAGTGGAAAGGGGGCAGCAGTTTTCTCAGAGAACTTGCTGCAATCTGTTGACAGTGGGACAGGCTGCATCTATTTAAACTAGATTCGCAGGGGGGATTCACAGAGAAGCCTGAAACTGGAGGCATAGATAAAGACAGCAGAAATAAATCGGCAAAGAACAGCCTGGAAAACTGTTCTGAATCAGGATATAAATGCATTTGTTTAAATGCAAGGAGCATAGTAAACAAAAGAAGTGAACTAAACATTATGGTAGAAGATATTGACCCTCACATAATAGGTATAACCGAATCGTGGGCCACCACTGATATATCAGATGCCGAATTGGGACTAACAGGATATGTAATGTTTAGGAAAGATAGAATAGGAAGAAAGGGAGGTGGAGTTATTTTATATATTAAAGAATCTATCCAGGCTTATGAAATAAAATTAGAAAGAGAAGCAGAATGCGAAGAAGCTGTTTGGTGTAACATAGTTACAGGAAACTCAACGTTAACAGTTGGGTTAGTTTATCGAAGTCCAAACATAAGCATAGAAGAGAATGAAAAAATACAAAACGCTATAAGGGAAGTAAGCAAACGGAACTGTATTATTATGGGGGACTTTAACCATGGGCATATACAATGGAAATCTCTACAGAGTATGGGGAGTGAGGACCACAAGTTTTTAGTTTTAGTACAAGATAGTTTCCTTTCTCAACATGTGCTAGAACCAACCAGGGGAGAGAATATGTTAGACTTAGTTTTGTCCTCACAGAAAGAATTAGATGACAATATCAAGATATGTGAGCCACTGGGGAGTAGTGATCACAACCAGATACATTTTACCATCAAAGTAAAATCAGAAAGGAATAGTAAAAAGCAGTATAGGAGAAATTTCCACAAAGGAAGGTATAAGGACATGAGGAAATATTTAGCAAAGATAGACTGGAATAACACACTGAAGAATAAGACAGCAACCGAATGCTGGAATATCTTAAATAGTGAAATTAAGTGCATAGTCGATAAATTTGTACCTTTCAAAAAACAAGGGAAACGGTCTAAAAAGAAACACTTATCGAAAGAAGCCATTAGAAAAATTAAGTATAAACAAATGATGTGGAAGTCATATAGATGTACTGGAAATGATGAAGACTACAACATTTATAAAGAAGCACTTAATCAAGCTACAGCTGAAATTAGAAATTCAAAGAGAAGCTATGAAAAAAAATTAGCTAGTAATATAAAACATGACAGTAAGAGTTTTTATGCGTATATTCGAAGCAAACAGAAAGTTCAGGATAAGGTCGGTCCTCTAGAAGATAGTGCTGGAAATACAATATCAGAGGGATTCTTAATGGCAGAAGACCTGAATGAGTATTTTAGTTCAGTGTTTACCAGGGAAGATATTAGTTCACTGCCAGTACCAGAGGCTAAGTTCAAGGGGGCAGATTCAGACTATTTAGGACAGTTAGTTGTAACCTCGGAAATGGTAGCTAAGAAAATAAGGGCTATGAAGGATAATAAATCACCTGGAGTGGACGGGATTCCGCCCAAACTACTATTGGAAATTGTAGAACAAATTAGCGTACCGCTTGCAACAGTTTTCAATTTGTCATTAGAAGAGGGAGTGGTTCCTTTAGAATGGAAAGAGGCAAACATTATACCGTTATTTAAAAAAGGTTCGAGAAACAAGTCAGAGAACTATAGACCAGTGAGTTTAACATCAGTGATTTGCAAATTATTAGAAAGACTAATTAAAGATCATATGGTGGATTTTCTTGTTAAACATAACTTGATCTCAACATGGATCTCAACATGGGTTTTTAAAAGCGAGGTCATGCTTAACAAATATGTTATGTTTTTCGGAAGACATCACTAGGTGGGTAGATGAGGGATCACCAGTAGATATCATCTATTTAGATTTTCAAAAAGCTTTCGACAAAGTACCACATCAAAGATTACTCCTTAAGCTAAAGGCCCATGGCATAGGAAATGGTATAATAAACTGGATAGAAAAATGGCTGAATGACAGAAGACAACGTGTAGTAGTTGATGGGGAGGCTTCAAACTGGAAATCGGTATTGAGTGGGGTACCACAGGGATCAGTACTAGGACCTATATTATTCTTAATATATATCAACGATTTGGACGATGATATAACAAGCAAGGTGTTAAAATTTGCGGATGATACAAAAGTGTTTAGAAGGATTAAAAGTGATGGAGACAGACAGCATTTACAAGATGATCTTGATAGGTTGATCAAATGGTCTGAAAAGTGGCAAATGCTGTTCAATTTTGGGAAATGTAAATGCCTCCACACAGGTCATGGGAATGAAGAGGTAAAATATAAAATGGGGGGTACTGTTCTAAGTACTACTGTAAAAGAAAAGGACTTGGGGTTAACCATTAGTGCTGATATGAAGGTTTCAGAGCAGTGCGGAATTGCAGCGTCAAAGGGAAATCAAATCCTTGGATTAATTAGGCGAAATATAGCGTATAAGAAAAAAGAATTAATAGTACCGCTGTACAAAACAATAGTGAGGCCTCATTTAGAATATTGTATACAAGCATGGAGGCCATATCGCAAGAAGGACATAGATATGCTAGAAAGAGTACAGAGGAGAGCGACTAAAATGATACCAAATCTGAGGGATCTTAGTTACGAAATACGCCTAAAAGAATGTGGTTTAACAACATTAGAGACCAGGAGATTGAGAGGAGATCACATAGAAGTGTTTAAAATATTGAATGGTTATGAAAATATTGATAGAAAATTTTTTTTCTCAGTTAAGAAAAATAGAAGGACCAGAGGACATGAAGCTACATTAGTAAAGGAGCAGTGTAGATTAGATATAAGAAAGTTCTCATTCTCACAAAGGACTGTAAATGAATGGAACAGATTATCTCCTGATTGTGTTGGTGCTAGTAGCGTGAATATGTTTAAAAATAAAATCGACACACACCTTAAAAAGGCGGGATACATGTAGATAAAAAGTATTGGACTCTCGATAAGCCAAAAGGCTTCCTTGTCCACCTGCCATCCAGAGTAATTTTCTGGATGGCAATCTTGTTAAATCTTGTTAAATTCTTCAAAAAACACAGTTGTTGACAAGCCATTTTTTAATAATGGCAGCGGGCGGTAAATGGCAACGATTCTCATGGATGACGTAGGTGTTATGAATAATTATTTATTCCCCTCGCCTGATTATCACACTAACTATTTATTCCCGTCATCTGATTGGTTCCAACGCTTACGCTATGACTAACGTCAACCATAACTAACTCAAACCGTAGCTAATTATAATAATGACATTAATACAGTGATCCGGGAACGAAATTCATATTTTCGCCGCCGCCAATGTTCACATCTTCCTTCACCTTCTGGCTGTCTCGGTTGGCTCGATTGTGACATCGGAAGCCGGAGGGGGGCATAACATTTACATTTCCACCTGCCATTGACGGTCGCCACAAAAATAAACATCGTTCACATTTAATGGGGGGGCGGACGTATGTCTGCCCCTGAGAAATTCCAGGGGCAACTGTCCCCTGCCCCCCCCCCGTTCCCGCGTCTATGCATTAATATGTTATGATATTTCACACTAACTATTTATTCCCGTTGCCTAATTGGATTCAACGATTACGAACTCGACCTTAGTGTATAGGATGATTACTAAAGGTAACTTATTTACTTGGGTGGTCAACTTGTTTTGACATTGGGTAGTGTCTTGGGAGTACGTTGGGATAGTGTTTTGAACTTAACTGTAGTGTTTTGAAGGTACGCTCCTCGATGTAGATTATAAACAGCACTGGGCTGAGGCTGTCTTGTGGCACCTTGATGGGTGCCTATTGTTGTCACGAATGACGGACACTCATCCACCGATATGCGTGGTTAATCTACGACTTTTATGACCAAACTAGGGTCATGTTGGAACAAATTGCAACATAAGCAAATCTTACAGTTTTGAAAGCAAGCATATATCCTAGATAATATATCAAAAGTATGTAGCTCAACAAATTAGGGAACATTGTCAAAATTACGCAAGTTTATATTGGGCCCCCTCAATAGCTTTTACCTGCGATTTTGTGACGATTTTAATTTCGGGAAAAAGATTGAGCAAGATGATGTTTCAGTAAACCTCAAATAATCCATATGCGTGTATGTAAATACGCACAAATTATATTCAGAGGTCAAAACAACATACATCGACATTAAAATAGTTTAACATTGCATTAGGTTTTCAATTAAATCCTTATTGGTATCAAAATATGCACGAATTACTTGTCCAGTTCGTCTCCTACATAACATGGTTATGGTCAGCGTAATTATAAGTATGTTACTCCAATGGGCATGTATCGTACACATAACATAGCGCAGGTACATCTAAAGAGGAACATTATGTATAATAATTATAATAGCCCCCTTGATATAAGGTCTACATATAAAAACACGAATCTAGCTGATAAGCTTAATTGACGAAAAATTGACGTATTCTTTCCATGTAATCTGCATTTACCATATGAATATCCTTCTGTCATAAGCATTGACCGTATACGTAACATAACACAAATTTATTTTATCATTGCGCATAATAATTATAATGAACCCTTCCGTGTAAGGCCAACACATGTACATACGTGAATCTCAAGAGCCCAAGAAAGTAAGTAGTTATATACCGCAGTACCCAGTCCTTTGGACTGCTCAAAGCACTTGATCCTTTACTTCTGACATTCTTGTTTAATCGAATACCATCGAGACTTCTCTGGGAAGCATTCAGCCACTCTGCAGTTTATGCGCGAAGAGTATTCATATACAAATATCCGTCACTGCCTATGCCCTTGGGATCAGTCATACAGCTGAGAGAACTGGAGCAACATAGAGTGAACGAACTTTCTCTGATTCGACACGGCGGCACAGGATTCGAAACCGAGTTATCTCGATTATTAGTCCACTGCGCTCCATAAAAAACGTAATTGAGATAAAACCGCTGTATTACGTAGTCATTAATATCACATGTAACTGACGATTGTTGTCGTAACTCTAGACTGTGTTTGAACACTCTGTGCCACGGAATGACGTGCAAGGTGCGAGTGATGTGTTTACAAAAAGTCTCATCATTTGAATTTTCAACTCTTCAATGACGGTTGGAAGTATCTCCATCAGCTTGTCTCGTCTGATGTATCAAATGCTCGGCTCATGTCTATGCTAAGAATCTCGACTGCGAAGCGATATTTCTGTGCCTTGGCACACAACCACCGATACCTGAGCACTACGTCAACCGTACTTCGACTATGGAATCCACAATGCTCGTTCTGCTGGAAAGAGTTAACATTGTAAAGATTGGAACATTACAAATAATTATGTATGTCCATGAATTGCAACAGACTGTGCTCCCTCCCCCGCCAATAGAAGGGTTTTGTTTACAGCCACAAGCGACAGACGAGCTATTCACGAAGAATCGATCACACACCTAGGCAACCGATTCACGTGTCGTGCGCACATGTAACGCCATTTGGTATCGAAGAGAACCAACCTCGTCGTTCTTCCCGGTTTTAATTAGTGGATTATACGTGGATTTCCCGCCATCGAAAACTACTTAATGGTACATAACCCGTTTCATACATTACAACATTTGAAAAAAAATGCAGGGCTGTTACGCAATTGTCAAGCAGTCGACAAGAGAATCGTACAGAAAGCACACCCTAAGGATACGGACGGTTGTCAACGAATGTCACAAGTGCATTGGGTAAGTCACTGTTGCGAATTACTTCATGTTGTATATCCAAGGTAATGACATGATGTGAATATTTGTGTGTATGCACGAGTATGCGCGTGTCTGCTCATATCGGTGCGCGTCTCTGCATATCTGTATGTGTTTGTGCGTGCATGCGCGAGCCTGCGCGTACCTGTGCTTGGAGGCGCGTGCCCGTGCGTGCCCGTGCGTGCCCGTGCGTGCCCGTGCGTGCCCGTGCGTGCCCGTGCGTGACGTGCGTGCCCGAGCGTGTCCGTGCGTGCCTGTGCATGCCTGTGCGTGTCTGTGCATGCCTGTGCGTGTCTGTACGTGTCTGTGACCAACTTGCAGCAAACCAAAATTGTACCGAACACATCGATCGGAAAACAAATTTAATTTTAACTCTCGATGATGTCAAATGTGACGGAAAGAAATTGAATGCTGTATTTGTCTAAACTTGAATAACAAATAATAATATCTTGTGAACACGGACAGTCATTCGTATACACTATCACATGGTTTACCCCGGTTCATTTAGTTTATAAAACATAACTGAAACTAATTCTATGCGATGCGTCTCGGGTGATTAGTTCCCCTGGAGGATGGTGAACAGAACCATTGCCACACATTGTGTTTGAGTTGACACAAACCCTTTGACATTTACTGTTGACAATTCTAATAGAATGTGTTTCAGGTTGGTGTGAACATTTTGTTGTTTTCATGTTTGTTCTATTAACAATGAAGCTGGCTTCTTACGCTCCGTGAGTAGAGCAGTGTGAGGCATTTGCCTTCCATGTAGGATTTCATGATGGAATTTTGATTCTTGTTCAGCTCCAGCAGTTGTTTAAAATAACTGATGTTTTTACTAATGCAAAATTAGTGCTTAACAGAAAGGCGACGCTTTAATCTTTTTGGTATATAAAATTTGCTTGGACTCAATTCGGAACATGCATATTTCTTTTCCATTGACGTATTTTGTTACCAATAAAATTGTAGGTTTCCAGAACGATATGAATAATTACCTTTTTTAAGAAAAAAATCAATTTTCGGACACATCCGATATGTTATTCATTTGACAATTGAAATGTAATTTTCATTGTATTATTGTATTAAAAGTAGGTCTAAACTTGAACAATTGATGTATTATTGTTTATTGTTAGTTAAACATGTACTTTATTCTAGTAATTTATTATTTGATCTTGTACTTTATTCTTTATTCTAGTTCTTATGTACCATGACAGATAGCCCTAGGGTCTTTTTCAAAAAGAATGTCCTTTTAGGGGGTAAGCAGGTCAGTGTTATGAAGCATTACAAACGGGTGGGGGTCTCAAAATCTAAATTGAGCGTAACATATTATAAGGATGGAGCCAACCAATGTTACACGCACGAACGTACACATGTCACGTGGGATTACAGCCACTCCTGATTAGCATGTGAATGTTGATATTATATTCAGGAAATATATGGCTTTTCCGCGATTGAAATTGTCATGCGCCGATAAAATGTCGTATAGCTCTACGCCAACGAGCGCTCAGTTTTGATGCTTCTGTTAGATGAGTGCAGCATTTGACAGGAGAGATAAAGCCAATTCTCCTGCAATTACACGTCAACGACTTTTCGAACACGGACATTTTTCATGGTTCGATGCATCAGATCAGCACGTTGTTTCAATTACTGCTGAACATTCTAAGCATAGCGTAAATGCATCCTACAATCCTGATATGGTCGCTTGCCAACACGTAGTTATCCAATTTAGCTTCTATTACGTAACAAACACTGCCGAGCGGGCGCTTCTATCAATGCACCTAGAAATGTGTAAACGCGTGACAGTTGTATGTTGACCGACCAGTGTTAAACAATCGATAGTTCTAATGTGGAAGGAGCGCAGTTGCCACGTTTGTGCAAAGCAAAATCGTTCTTCAGGTGAAGCAGTTCCAGTTAAACTGGGATTCGTGCGTATTGTAACATCGCCAGATAGTCGGACAAAACAGACGTCTAGCAGGGTTTGCATTTCGCGGATGGTTGGCGCAGAACCACGCCCTGTGGAAGTTTGGTTAGTACATGTCATGATATTTAGATCAACACGCGCGAGATTATGGACAAAGCAGACACATATTTATTCAGACGCAGAGACAGACAGTCAGACAGAAACACATATACATACAGACAGCCAGACAGATTTAGATACACGCACTATATTGTGACGTCCATTGAACATCTTGCCAGTCTCAATACAGATATGCATACGCGTTTTCGATTAATTAGATTATTATACAATTATCAAAGTATTATAAATAAATGTTATTGCATCGTTACTTACCACACACTTATATGTAATAGTTGAAATATTTATTAACGAAACATACCACGGGGGAGTAAACTGGCCATATCCAACCGTGGCTACAGACGTAATCATTTATAATTAGAAACATTTGTTCTCACTTCAACACTCCCTGTTTCCAATTCACCGTCATTACTGTACTGTACTTTACAGTACTGTACTGTACTGTACTGTACTTTACAGTACTGTACTGTACTGTACTGTACTGTACTGTACTTTACAGTACTGTACTGTACTGTTCTTTACAGTACTGTACTGTACTGTACTGTACTGTACTGTACTTGAACCGTTGTTATGATATGTATGGCACGGGGCCACTGGATCGTTGTAGCATTTAAAGCACTTGATCAAGCATACAATGTGTATATGAAAACCTATTATCTATAGTATTTTTGTCATGTTATTGCGTATACATGCACGTTTGTTTTGCACATATGATATGATAAAAATTTCTACACACTGTTGATCTCACAAACAATCAATCGGCGCCGTCATTGTGTGCGCCATCTTGTGATTCATCTATTCTAATAACATGACTATCCATGAATCTGCATAGATCAGAATACATGTAATAGTAATACTATTTCCATGTTATTGCGATTATATACACGTATGTGTTACACGCATGATAACAATGTATTACCATTGTTGATCTAAAACAAACAATCGACCAATCGGCGCTGGCACTCTGTCCGCCATCTTGGAGTTGATCACTTCCGTCATAGAGCATAGATCAGAATATATATAATAGATTAGTAATATTATTTACGCCGCGTATACATAAGTTTACTGCATCATATCATGTAACATAACATATGACCACAGTTTTAGCACCATTCTAACGAATCAATACCTTCACTAGGTGTAGATATGCAAGATTAATTAAAGTGAAGTTCACACCACAAATCCGCCGGTTTCTGTTGGGCAGGGTTTAAAAGCAGGTAAATGTTATATTTTAATTGCAGCTTGACGTGCTCAATATATAGGGTTATATCAAACCGGTTATGGGAAAGCCGGACGGCCTGGGATCCGATATATACTCTCCCCTGCAGGGTACTTCCACACGGTGTGGGTCAGCTGTGAGAGATAAGGCTGTGACACTACTCTCCAGGGTAGTGTTGTAAGGAGCTCCCGAAGCGAGATCCCGAGCCGATCATTGGTACAGTTAGCTCTGTATCATAGGCAGTACGACTCCAGTGTCTCCCACTTCCTGATTCTCTCTTTTGTCTTACAAAAATAAACTTAATTGTTACTGTACTGGGCCATTTTCAAGACCTGAAAAGTAACTGAATAACATGGACTTAATGTACCACATAGTATTTCACTACCTTTTGTTTTTTGAGGAATGGTGCCAAGCTCCGAAAGCAGCATTATTATAATTCATATATCATGTGACATAACATATAGCCAAAGTTTTAATACCATACTTTAGTAGATATAAATATGTAAGATTAATTAAAGTTGAAGTTCACACCACAATTTAGTCTGTCTGTGTCTGCCAGGGTATAAAAGCTTGTAAATTGTCTATACTGGTTGTGACTTGAAGTGCGCCAACACTAATAGGATTATATATTATGTGGTATGGATGTCCACACCGGTTTGGAACGCCGGGGCTTAGGGGCCGATATAATTCTCCTTTGAGGTGCCACTACCAACCCGTAGTTGGTCAGCTGTGATGGATCAGGCTGTGACAAATCTTCGAAAGACACCGATGCGTGTCCCGAGCTTATACTTAATACAGTTTGTTCTGTACTATAAGCAGTATGGCACCAGTGTCTCCCATTTCCTGATCTCTATTTTGTCTTGCTTGGTGCCATGCATGTTTTGTTTTATTATTATTATTACTATTATTATTATGAATGCTGCAATTGATATGTTAGTACATCAGAATACTTTAATATCTCTGAAAGCGGGATTAATATAATTAATTGATGTGATAGTTGTGGACTTGCTACACATAACATAAATTTAAATAAATTATAACTAATCTTATGGCTACTTCGTACTTATGTTCCTACGTAGATTAAAATTCATGTTTTGATATATCATCTCATAATTATGCAAGTATTTCGCTGACATATTGTGGCCAGATACGATGCGAAAACATAGTTGTAGCATCCAAATTCTACAGTGTCTAATTAAAATCACACAACACAAAAATATTAGCATAATGCTTGTGTGAGTATATTCGTTGACGTATACGCTGTCCATTTTTAAGGTGTCATTTGACATAAGGAAAACAGAACAACTAAAGATAATGTTCTATATTGATAAATGCTACAACATGTGCCAGTGTAACATGTAACGGTCATACATACTTCGCTGTTACTACTAGGATACATGTGCACATCTTTTTATTTCCTATTTTCTGAACAAAACAGACACTACGTGAGTTTTGGACAGCCATTTTGACTGAGCGCGATTCCATGGAAGAAATGTTCAAACAACAGTTGGCAGCCTAGTCCATAGAAAAGTGGGTTTATATGTTTGTTCGCATTGTGTCTATGTATTGTATTACACATTTTTGTGAGAATATATACATTTATTAATAACAATAGAAATTACATTTTTTACTGATTGCTAGGTGTTACAGTCTGTGTTGGAAAATAAATGGGCCAGGCCACGGAAAATGTTCCCATTCCAAATTTTCGTGAACAAATTAAAATGTGTTCTAATACCAATACTGATAACAACAACATAAAATATAAAGTAGTATTCTTAAAATTATAGTAATTGGTTGATACGAGTATATCTACACAATATATATGCATATTGTGGGTGGTATGTTATAAGAGTAACACTTTGAGAAAAAAACCATCATCATCAGCACAGTAGATATGATGTCCGTCACTCACTTTCAACAAAAACGGTTGTGACTATCAATATAATTATTTGTCATCATAATGAAAGCTCACAAGCAGATGAATTCACCATGGACTAAGAGATAAACGTTCATTAGTTAGTTCGTAATTAAACAATATGTCTGACATGAGGTGAACGTCCGTCACATGGGCGCTAAAACATATACAAATACCTACAATTGTGATGCACATGTGCGTCTTTGTAGACAAAAATTGTAGACACTGTGCAACTTATGTACAATTTTTATAATAATGTGCATCTACCACACATTAATAATACAATCATACTTACCACAAGGATTAGAAAAATCCTTTGTTTCACACTTCATATATCTACGCACCATTGAGCTGAACTTTTCATGTCGGTACGTTATGACGCTAAAAAGCTCGTGCACTGATAATGTACTCTCTCTAAATATGAAGGCGTATGTAAACATGCACATGGAAGTGATCACAACAGCTTTCGTGACGAACATCACGGCTAATTGTGCACGTGGCAGACATAATGCAATGCTTGCATGTACAGTACAACTAAACACAAACACATCGAATCAATATTAAACCACATTGCATGTGAGACACTAGGGATACCCTAATCTATAGAGGTAGTAAAGTCAATTTTTATTTTAATATGACTAAGCTGAGGGAAATCTGAACATGATGTCCGTCACAAAATTTGCATTAAATCAGGGCAGGATGTTTGAACATCCCTTACATATGCCATTTAAAGATAACCAATTTTAATATTGAAAATATATATATGTGTTTCTGAGGTTACAGTTAGCCTAAAATTAGAAGTATATAGTAATATGTCTTAAAATAATGCCCATGAGACAAGAGGAAGGTGGTGAATTTGAAATGGGAAAATTTTCCATGGCCTGAACCAAATACTTTGTGTCAGTTGTTTGTCTAGCCAATTTGTTGAGTTATGAAGTTTATGGCAAAGATGTCCCAGTGTCGTGTGTGGCAGGTTCAAGTCTTGCCTGTGTTATGTATCCAAACACAACAGGTTGTGCACATACACTGATTCGATTCAACAACTTCTGCCGCATTTTATAACATCACTGAATTGTATGGATATTTTATTTCCACCTATACTGGAAACTGTAGACGAATTTAGCATGACATTTTAAATAATTATGTAAAAAAATAATCATTCCTATGGTCTTGCATAACCCAGTTCCCAAGAGATAATGATATACATACGTATTTACGATATGCTGTTCTATTCTACACAGTCTTTCAACAACCTGTGAAAACCTGTACTGTATTGAGTAGTGAACCACTCTCATCCACAGGGCGCCAGTGAGTTCATTATATAGGAACCAGTGGATCCAATGATACAGTGTATACACTGCCTACACTGTCTGCTCGGAGTCTCTCACACTCCTGACTGGGAATCAACTCCGGCCGCTGGTAGCAGGATCCAGTGGGTTAGAGATAGAAATCATCTCCCCTGTGTGCGGTCTTTTATTTCCCCTAGCACAGACACCAGATGGAAGGGACCAACGGCTTTTAGTGTCTCTTCCGAAAGACACAGGTAATGTAACAGTAATACATAAGACAACATTTTAAATAAATGTATCATGGACAAACTTCGTTTGTACATATTCTTTAAGCGATGAGTCTAGCAAATGTCAAGCCACTGAGACACTACGAATCGCCTCCTTCTGTCTGAGCCCCTGGCCTAGCCAGATCACAGATCTGTACAATAAATGTACCCTACATTAATGCATATTTTATTTGTTCATCTTAAAGCACCGGATCAGCTGTAGACGGGCGCGAACACTTCTGCCAGGTTTGGGTGTATCCAAGGGAAGAGCGGCTGTTACTTTGAACACATTTGACGTAACGTTCGCTCTACACATGTAGTTTTCATAACGTCGTACAGTGACAGCATCTTCCGGCTGGTTGAAATAGTGGTACGGATCCTTGAAGGCGGCCTCGGTGAACTTCACCACGGAACTAACTGGACCGCATGGAAGGTACTCCGTAAACTATTTATGGTAGTCACGATAACAGTAACATATTTCGGAGAACTGGACAGACATCACCTTTTCGCACCATAATGCATGTAGATGGTTCAACCATAGCCTTACTATTCCGCTGTTAAACACTGACCAAAACCACGTTCCCAGGTTTTATCAACACAATGCGACATCAACTTAATACAAACGGTGATGTTTATAATTATGATATCACTGAAACCGTCCTTTTAACAAATGAAGGAAGTTCTCTCCTAACCTGTCGTTGAGATCCAGTTGTTCTACTCGCAGAGTGGCACCTCAAGGTCGAGGCGATGGTAAACGAAACGCCGCGAGACGGCCCTAGTATATGACCACGTCTGTCGGTTGCCGTTGGTGAAGATGATACACAGCGATAAATTTGGTACCGGCTATCTACGATATACACGCGCCCGCTTGTAACAATTAACATGATTTAACAAGATTGCCATCCAGACAATTAACTCTAGATGGCAGGTGGACAAGGAAGCCTTTTACTTATCGAGAGTCCAATACTTTTTATTTATGTGTATACCGTCCTTTAAGGTATGTGTCGATTTAACATCGCCCCACCACGTCTGTCACCGCCCCATCGCCCCTGTCTTCACCCCACCATTTCTGTCATCACTCCACCGCCTCTGTCATCGCCCCACCGCCTTTGTCTTCCCCA
>CM034544.1:27017640-27043777 GCA_020002185.1 Paraescarpia echinospica
TAACAAGATTTAACAAGATTGCCATCCAGAAAATTACTCTAGATGGCAGGTGGACAAGGAAGCCTTTTGGCTTATCGAGAGTCCAATAGTTTTTATCTACATGTATCCCGCCCTTTTAAGGTGTGTCGATTTTATTTTTAAACATATTCACGTTACTAGCACCAACACAATCAGGAGATAATCTGTTCCATTCATTTACAGTCCTTTGTGAGAATGAGAACTTTCTTATATCTAATCTACACTGCTCCTTTACTAATGTAGTTTCATGTCCTCTGGTCCTTCTATTTTTCTTAACTGAGAAAAAATGTTTCTATCAATATTTTCATAACCATTCAATATTTTAAACACTTCTATGTGATCTCCTCTCAATCTCCTGGTCTCTAATGTTGTTAAACCACATTCTTTTAGGCGTATTTCGTAACTAAGATCCCTCAGATTTGGTATCATTTTAGTCGCTCTCCTCTGTACTCTTTCTAGCATATCTATATCCTTCTTGCGATATGGCCTCCATGCTTGTATACAATATTCTAAATGAGGCCTCACTATTGTTTTGTACAGCGGTACTATTAATTATTTTTTCTTATACGCTATATTTCGCCTAATTAATCCAAGGATTTGATTTCCCTTTGACGCTGCAATTCCGCACTGCTCTGAAACCTTCATATCAGCACTAATGGCTAACCCCAAGTCCTTTTCTTTTACAGTAGTACTTAGAACAGTACCCCCCATTTTATATTTTACCTTTTCATTCCCATGACCTGTGTGGAGGCATTTACATTTCCCAAAATTGAACAGCATTTGCCACTTTTCAGACCATTTGATCAACCTGTCAAGATCATCTTGTAAATGCTGTCTATCTCCATCACTTTTAATCCTTCTAAACACTTTGTATCATCCGCATATTTCAACACTGCTTGTTATATCGCCCTCTCTGCACCGTTGATATATATTAAGAATAATATAGGTCCTAGTACTGATCCCTAGTGGTAATCTCACTCAATCGATTTCCAGTTTGAAGCCCTCCCATCAACTACTACACGCTATTCCGTCTTCTGTCATTCAGCCATTTTTCTATCCAGTTTATTATACCATCTCCTTTTACGCCATGGGCCTTTTAGCTTTAAGGAGTAATCTTTGATGTGGTAATTTTGTCGTGTTTTCTTTTTGAAATCTAAATGATGATATCTACTGGTGATCCATCATCTACCCACTTAGTGATATCTTCCAAAAAACATAACATATTTGTTAAGCATGACCTCGCTTTTAGAAACCCATGTTGAGATGGGCTTATCAAGTTATGTTTAACAAGAAAATCCACCATGTGATCTTTAATTAGTCTTTCTAATAATTTGCAAATCACTGATGTTAAACTCACTGGTCTATAGTTCTCTGACTTGTTTCTCGAACCTTTTTTAAATAACGGTATAATGTTTGCCTCTTTCCATTCTAAAGGAACCACTCCCTCTTCTAATGACAAATTGAAAACTATTGCAAGCGGTACGCCAATTTGTTCTACAATTTCCAATAGTAGTTTTAAGGAATCCTCGGCCCACTCCAGGTGATTTATTATCCTTCATAGCCCTTCCTATTTTCTTAGCTACCATTTCCAGGTTACAACTAACTGTCCTAAATAGTCTGAATCTGCCCCCTTGAACTTAGCCTCTGGTACTGGCAGTGAACTAATATCTTCCCTGGTAAACACTGAACTAAAATACTCATTCAGGTCTTCTGCCATTAAGAATCCCTCTGATATTGTATTTCCAGCACTATCTTCTAGAGGACCGACCTTATCCTGAACTTTCTGTTTGCTTCGAATATACGCATAAAAACTCTTACTGTCATGTTTTATATTACTAGCTAAATTTTTTTCATAGCTTCTCTTTGAATTTCTAATTTCAGCTGTAGCTTGATTAAGTGCTTCTTTATAAATGTTGTAGTCTTCATCATTTCCAGTACATCTATATGACTTCCACATCATTTGTTTATACTTAATTTTTCTAATGGCTTCTTTCGATAAGTGCTTCTTTTTAGACCGTTTCCCTTGTTTTTTGAAAGGTACAAATTTATCGACTATGCACTTAATTTCACTATTTAAGATATTCCAGCATTCGGTTGCTGTCTTATTCTTCAGTGTGTTATTCCAGTCTATCTTTGCTAAATATTTCCTCATGTCCTTATACCTTCCTTTGTGGAAATTTCTCCTATACTGCTTTTTACTATTCCTTTCTGATTTTACTTTGATGGTAAAATGTATCTGGTTGTGATCACTACTCCCCAGTGGCTCACATATCTTGACATTGTCAACTAATTCTTTCTGTGAGGACAAAACTAAGTCTAACACATTCTCTCCCCTGGTTGGTTCTAGCACATGTTGAGAAAGGAAACTATCTTGTACTAAAACTAAAAACTTGTGGTCCTCACTCCCCATACTCTGTAGAGATTTCCATTGTATATGCCCATGGTTAAAGTCCCCCATAATAATACAGTTCCGTTTGCTTACTTCCCTTATAGCGTTTTGTATTTTTTCATTCTCTTCTATGCTTATGTTTGGACTTCGATAAACTAACCCAACTGTTAACGTTGAGTTTCCTGTAACTATGTTACACCAAACAGCTTCTTCGCAATCTGCTTCTCTTTCTAATTTTATTTCATAAGCCTGGATAGATTCTTTAATATATAAAATAACTCCACCTCCCTTTCTTCCTATTCTATCTTTCCTAAACATTACATATCCTGTTAGTCCCAATTCGGCATCTGATATATCAGTGGTGGCCCACGATTCGGTTATACCTATTATGTGAGGGTCAATATCTTCTACCATAATGTTTAGTTCACTTCTTTTGTTTACTATGCTCCTTGCATTTAAACAAATGCATTTATATCCTGATTCAGAACAGTTTTCCAGGCTGTTCTTTGCCGATTTATTTCTGCTGTCTTTATCTATGCCTCCAGTTTCAGGCTTCTCTGTGAATCCCCCCTGCGAATCTAGTTTAAATAGATGCAGCCTGTCCCACTGTCAACAGATTGCAGCAAGTTCTCTGAGAAAACTGCTGCCCCCTTTCCATTTAGATGAAGGCCATCTCTCATGTACATATCTTCCCTCCCAACAAAGTATCCCCATAAATCTACGAATCCCACCCCCTCTTCTTTACACATCTGCTCAACTAGTGCGTTGATCGCCATCCTCTTGCAGTTTCTATATGTCGGCCCCCTTCCTCCCATTACTGGCAAAATTCCTGAGAGGATAATCTGTTCTACTCTTGTCTTCTTTAACTTCTTCACTAACTGTCTGTACTTCTGAACTATCCCAGTTGTTCCCTCCCTCTCTGCGTTATTTGTCCCTACATGTACTAGTATAGACCCTCCCTTGCCATGCCCCAGTACCTTCTCTACCCTTTCAGTTACATGTTCTATCCTAGCCCCCGGTAGACAAACAACGACGTCCTCCCCCTCGCTTAGAGTCTTATCTGTCTTTCTCATAATCGAATCGCCCATAAACACCCTCTCTTTCCTCATTGCCCCCTCAATCACTGCCTCAGAGTAGCTCTTTCTACGGTTTGCATCTGTCTGGTTGTAATCTTGTTCCCCTGTCTTCTGCTCTCCCGTCACAATCTCGTCCGTTCCATTCTTTCCTGACGCTGTTTCTCTTGTCACCTTTCTTCCTGTCATCGTCCCTCCCGACTTCTCTTCTGTCACATGTACTCTCACTTCCTTTCTTCCCGTCATCTTTCCTCCCATTGCATTTCCTTCTCTCCTCTCCCGTCTCTTTTTTCCTCCTACCTCTTTCTCTACGGTCACTTTCTCTCCTGCCACCTTCACACCTGTCACATTTCCTGCCGTCGATCCTCCACTTTCTTCCCCTCCGATCACCTTCCCTCCTCTCAGTCTCCTTTCCTCGGTCTTGTTGCCACTACTCTGCTCCTTCAGTTTCACAGTATTCCCAACTTTATCCCTGTCGTCTCTCTCCATTCCATCTGTCTCCTTGCTGATTCTCATCTCCATCCCCTTCACAATATCTACCAACCTAGCTACCTCTTTCTCCAGACATTTCACCTTCCAACACCCCACGCACTGAAAGGTGAATCCCTCTTCCTTGGTTTCTGTCCATGACTTCGTACAGCCGGATAGGGCAAAATCTACCCAACTGTGGCAGTCGTCGCACACCAAGTGTCTCTGCCTTGACTTGCCGCTTGCAAGGCGCCATATCAGAATTTATTTAATAATAATAATCTAATTAGCTATTTAAAATAGTTTTGTCAACTGTGTTTACACTATTCACTGTCTATGTAGTCTTTAAGAAGACTGTTTTCTGTGCACAAATGTTACACTTTACGTAAGATTGCGTACGCTAGACTGCCTTATTTATTTAGGTTATACAGCGCCCTAGCGAATAAGAGAGACACTAGCTACATAAACTTAGTTCGCCCGGTTATCGCAAATGCTTAATTTTAACAACAAAGCTACCTTATCAAAATGTATAGCAGGTACTGACTTACACATATATTATCTTATGTAGGTAGTTTATGGTTGTTACTTTATCACCTATATATTCTACCACATAACGAGGTTTGTTAAATCTTGTTTACAAACTTATCGTAGCCGTAGGCTAACGTACCCTATTATCACTCACTAGACTAAAGTGTCCTAAAATACTTTATCTAACTAACTTTAAGCACAACTGCTACTCAATATATGTTTACTGCTACTTTATGAATGATATTAAGGCAAGAATAATACTTATCAATCAGTAATTCCACTTGTTTATGAACTTTGATACACCACCAATTTCAACGATCTATCTCCGCCAAATATAGCCTAGATAGGACCCTTATATTGCCTACAGTAATCTATGGTGCCGAAACCTGGACACTACGATCGCAAGAGATGCAGTCTCTTGAAGTTTTTGAGATGCGTTGCCTGCGGGCTATCAGAGGTGTTACTAGGGCAGACAGATTATGAACTAGCCAGATCAGAGATGAGACATTCACCCCTTAATCCATCTCAGATGTCATGAGACATAGAAGACTCCGATGGTTTGGACACATCTGCCATTTGCCAAATGAAAACTTCATGAAAATAGCTTTGAGATTCCTGCTTTTAAGAGCAGAGCGATATGCTCTAGACAGAACAAAATGGAGGGGTGTGACATCCATGAGGATAGCAATGGGTCAAATTTGCCTAGGCATTTAAGTCAAGTCACGTTAAAACCATTTAGTGTTTTTAAGACACGTACGTATCTATGAAAAACTTCAATGATTTAGGCATAAAAGAAACTACTTGATTATTATTAATTTGTTACAGAAACATCACAGCAAACCTTATCTAAACAATATAGCAAAACCGACATTAGTAACTAACAAAAATGATTTAAGTACAAATTAGTTGAAAACTTATTTTGCACAATGTGTCAAATCTGCCAATACATTTCAAACCAGTCACACTATCAGACACTCCTCAATGTCAATGGAAAGTTTTATCCCTTTGACCTTCCCTTTGGCAACAGGAACCTTCTTCTGCGTCTTTGGTGCAACAGGGTTTAGTTCTCCCGCAAACAACATAGCGACCTCGTCAGCGACCTTTGTCCCTATCCCAATCACCTTGTTCACATACTTGGTCAGTTGCGACAGGCAGCAAGCCTGTGAAGGAAGAATTAGAAACGTAGAAATGTTGATACGACTGAATTAATATTTCAACAAACACGATAGAAGTACTGATGTCATTACATAAGATACAACATATTTCACTTAATCAGACCAATTCATATTAATAATCAACAAAGGAATATGACTGAATAGCCCTGTGATGTTTATAAACTTAATGTGTTGCATCTTCCTGTAGTGTGAGTTTCCGAACATGCCATCAATGTAGAAATTCTGAACACTGGCATCTTTTTCACAACATATTTTGGACATCAGGTAACCGTACATATTTTTCACATAAAACTTATTTTTTCATGTAAACAAGATGATGATCGATTACATAACATTGTGATTGATTAACCAATCAGAAGCATGAAACAACAGAATTGATTAATCAGAACAGCCACAGTCACTAATCTTCACAACTACACACATACCCATTCCTGTACTTTGAGGTCGGCGCTCTGAACAAACATCGGTAGTTTCTCAAGGAGCAGCTCCGTGGTTTTTGTGACAGTCTGTAGGTCATCCTGAGCTTCATCAGTGATGACGATGCAGGCGTACAGCTTGATGACATTGTGTACGTAGATGCTCTGGATGTGGCCCGGCAGCTAAATCACCTTCGCTCGCAGCATCAACTCTAAAGTGTTCTGGGGGTCACTCAGGTGTCTGTGGGAAGATGGCGTAGTTGTAATGACATCGTGAGATGTCAAATTTCAATTAAAAACTACTCATATCTTAAGAAAATGTCCAGTGTTTTACAAGACGAACCTTGTTTTATAGTCACCTCGGTAATACACTCACCTCACAATTAGGTCACCCTAGAAAAGTCCCAAATGATTTCCACATACAGTAAAGTATAGGAAATTAGTTCCACTAATATGTTCACCTTGCTATCCAGATCACTATGTCCAGTCCCAAGGATGACCTTAATAGTGAGGTTGCCCTGTACATCTACATGAAAAAAGGCACATGCGATATAATTATCAATTTGAATGATTGTAATCAAATAATTTTTGAAATAGGACAGGTGTTTTTCCTTACTTGATTTTCTATAGGCGGCTATAGGCGACTTAATTATTCTCTGGACCATGATAACTGATGTAGTCCTACAAAATCACAACCATTTTTATTAGCGTGAAAAGTTCACAGAAAGAGGATACCATCTCAAAATCACTGTCACTTTATTCACCGTCCTTGAACCAAGAAGTAAACCAGTGATCTATCCCGATATGTGGGAAATGTATATTCAGGTTTTTACTAGTATCTGTCGCTATCAGTAGCAGCGAGGACGTCAAGGCATAGTTATGCATGTACTCACTGAGAACTCTCCACAGATCCAGACTGCCGCATGCAGCACTTCACAGATGCCGTTCCTCTGCGTTGTCCGTCAATGCGTGCGCATTCTCCAACAACACAGCCTGTGCACAAAAACAACATGCACGCATGCCATCATCTTCATCATGACAGCGACATATTGTCCTGTCATATTGATGATGACGATTCATATATCGCTAGTCTTTGTACACATACAATTTGATTCTGTCAATGTACTCACGATAGGATTTAAAATTTAAATATTCTGAATCATTCTCTGCCATTCTCAGTACAGCAGTGCATCAACTTGTTTCCATTTCTAGGATTTTCAATATGTCATGTCCAACTTACCACTCGAAGTTGGTGATGTAGTGGTAGTTTGATTGGCTGCAGTTTTCACTAATCTTGGCGAGAAGTTTGTCGCGGTAGTGAGAGCCCTCTGCCTTATCCATGTGCACCATCAATATCTTCATGATCTCCATCAAGTTCTTCTTCGGTACCTGCCACAGCAAACTGGCGACTACAACTTTATATCTCGCAATAAAACTAAGTTTTCCATGCCTCTTGCCTCATTTGTTAACGTTTATTTATAGATTTTTCTCAATTGCAGAATACAAATATTGCCTGCAAAATTGTGCTTAATAAGCCCAAATCAGTGTTCACAATTTGAATGTTGCAGCAGAGAAATGTTGAAATTGTATTTATTATAAGCACAACATTCAAGTTGCCGCAGTTAGCACTTACTGCTTAGAAGTGGTTCATTCCAACATTCCTGACCAAATTGGGAAGAAGCACAACTTCCTGCTTGTAATTACTGGGAGAGAGCAGAACATGTCCTTTTATGGATTGTGTGTAAGACATGTGACAGAAAATATCAATGTTCCTTACACTGTGACTATATGACCTGCCACATGTGACATTCTCTGTAACTATGTGTGGAGATGACATTTTATTTATCTTCAAATCTATCAAAAAGTTGTGACAAATGCTACATTTTCTGCGTCACAAATAAATAGTTATTCATTATAGTTATTCATTATTTATAAATAACAAGTTGCACAATTGTGCGATAAAGATTGTTCACAAGTTGAGAACGAACCATGCCACAGAGAAGGTCAAGGGCACGCAGACGAATTGACTCATCCTTTTCATCGAGATACTGTAGAACCAGTTCCTTGTGGGCTTGGACGCTCTTTTGGTGGGTCTTCAGGATCTTTGACATAGCCAACAAACCCAGGTACTTCACTGCAACACACAGCGTGAATGTCCAAGTACTTTACACAACACTAGCAGAGTTGCCCACCATTGCACGGGAAAAGGCAGCCAAAATATAATACAGTGTTATGTAATCTGTCTCAGTTCCCTATAGTTATAATTTCTGTATAATTATCATCAGCAACAATAACAGTAATAGTAAATTAGTAATATACTAACCAGCCTTACAACCATGTTGCATTCACATACAGAACTGCAAAAATATGAAAACTTTTCAAAATAGTTGTGTACCTTGAGCAATACACTTGTAGATGGCATTATTATCTATCCAAAGACATAAAAAGTAACAATTTTGGGTCCCACTGGCAAAATTCGAAAAACTAAGTCTACAAACCATTCCAGTGGGCCCATTAGCATGGCAACACAATATCTACCTCAAACATGTGAAACTGACGGAGATGTGGTCAGGCTTATGGACATACAAACAGAGATCGACACTGTGTTTATTTTGGTAAATAATTCCACACTCCTCATCAGTACATGTCCATACTCACAGTTCTCACATGAATCTTTGATTAAGATCAGTAATTTTTGAACACAAAGCTGGAAAAACAGACAAGACCAACATTATAACTTTGTACTACAGTAACATATGTACTAGGCTTGAACAGTTATACACAGACAACAAGCAGGGTAACATAAATCCTACCACTAGTATGAATAAGAGGTACAAATAAGTCATGTTATGAAATATTTGTCCCCAGACTTTCTTCATAACATTTAGAAGTACGAACACTACACATATTCTTTGTCCAAAACAAACATGTGTAATTGTATACGTCAGCAGCCATTATAGCATGCTCTGAACACAAACAGGAATGTGTATAATAAATACAAATATATATGCCAATGTCTCGTTTTCGGCATATGCATTAGCATTACGGCATCTCTATAATGTATGCAATCGCATCGCGTTTCGCACCGTGCATCGCATCGCGCATTGCATCGCGCATCGCATCGCGAATCGCATCGCGCATCGCATCGCGCATCGCATCGTGCATCACATCGCGCAACACATCGCGCGCCACATCGCATCACGCATCGCATCGAATCGCGTATCGCATCGCGCATCGCGTATCGCATCGCGCATCATCGCGCATCGCGAATCGCATCGCGCATCGCATCGCGCGTCGCATCTCGCATAACATCGCGCATCGCATCGCATCGTAACGCTCATCGCATCGCATCGCGCATCGTCCATCGCTTCGCCCATCGCATCGCGTAACGCTCATCGCATCGCCCATAGCATCGCGTCATCGCCCCGAGGCGGTGCAGATTTCCACATAAAATGCGATGGCCCTTCTTCGCCATCATGCAATAGTATGAGTTTTGTCCAGTTTTCTTTGTAGTCTGAGTATGTTTGTTTCTGTGATCCAGGGTAAATGCGGTTTTGATTTTGATAAAAGCGGCTAAAGATGGATTGTTCCATCAGCTTAGTGTAGTTTTGGTGAAATAAGTTCCAATTTGATTCGATGTCTACATTATCTAGATTTCCGGCAAAGTACCGTTGAGCGAGAAAGGTACAGTTTGATATGAGGGCATCCCAGTTACCAGACTTGTAAGTGTACACTTTGTGTGGGGGTTTGGTTTTCTTGGTGGAATTCATGTTAATGTGAAAGAGAATAGCTTCGTGGTTGCTGATGCATGTCTCTGTGTTTACGCCGGAGATAAGGGCGGGATTTGATATCAATACAAGGGCAGAGATATTTCCGAAGTCTATGTGGGTTCATTTAGCATATTTGTTAAACCCTATTCAGTGACTATTTCAAGTAGTTTGTTTACGTCTGTGTGTACTGTGTGCAGAGAAAGTCAGAGGATAGGCAGTTTTGCTACTAGCATAAATCTCGTAATTTACTGTTTAACATATTTCAGTTAGTTAATCAACTTTGATTAATCTTTATTGTATGAAAGCATCGTGGTTATATGATGTAGACCTAAGAGTTTTGATGGATTATCTCCAATTGCACTTCCGTTGAGGCACCCAAAACACATTGAGACACTCCAAAAACCTCCAATTACCCCACACCCAGAGACTACCCCAAACTCACCTTGAGGCTAATCAAATTAATACCTCCATTGACATCCTCCTTGGTGATACCCAGAACCAATATTAAAACTCCGTAAACCTCCAATTAACCCCTCCCAGCAAAACCCCAATTGAAGGTCTGTAAAAACCACTCATTAATCCCCCCGGATGCTGCATTTTCAGACATTCCAGCCCCCAGAGAAATACTGTGGGATCAACCCACGTAACCCCCATACAAATATGCACTAATTGCCTCTAATAAACCAGTAAAAAGCAAGGCGTATCAAGGGATTCATAATGTATGCAGGTACCTAAAAGCAATTCACACGTTCGCTCGAACGCACGCGCTTACGCTCACGTAAGAAAACGTATGTATCGGCTTGAAAGTAGCTGTATTGGCCCGAGGCCGCAAGCCGTGTTGACCCTATAAATTCGATGAAATGTCCGAACATTCCGCGTGTTCGGCTTCCATTTTTTATGGTTTGGCAGACCTTTTGCGAGGTAACAGATCAGGTTATGCATAGATCAAGATCAGTTACGCAAAATTTATCATCGAACGTTCTTGATATAGTCGTCCTACTCGGATTGAAATCACCCAAATACTTGGCGTAGGAACGAACTCAACTGATGCGACATGCCACACACTCGCATACATGCACACGCCAAACACACGCACACGCACACGCATACGCACACACACACGGACGCACACACGCCACACACACGCATACCCATACACACACATACATGCCACACACACACGCCAAACACACGCACGCACACACGCCACACACACGCACTCACGCACACACACACTACGTTTTTGGCACTTTGCGAACTTACTTGTGGTCCGTGCAGGATTATTTGCTGTGTACTTCGATGCTTCGCGAGCGCTGTCCTGGAACCCGCAGGGAAAGAGGAAAATAGGTCGACCACGAAATAACAGGCGCCGAGAACTTGAAGCAGACACCAGCAGGATGGGCTACACCAGGAACCAGCTAGAGAAAATGGCCCAGGACAGGGAACGCCTCAGTAGGGGGTGACAGGCATAAGTAAGTAACTTCGATGCTTCGTAGGAACACACTTGTGAAAGTTGCTGTTGGACGTTTGACGAGAATCCAGACTCCCTTCCAACAACTGAAACCTACCGAATGTCACCTAACAATAAAACCCAGAGCTTCAGATCGACACGTGTATAAAAGACCATTATAACTGTGACTACATTGTGATTTAAGTATATTTAAGAAGATTTAACAATATTTAATAAGATTGCCGTCCAGAGCTGTACGCTCCAGATGGCATGTTGACAAGGAAGCCTTTGGCTTATCAAGAATCCCACAATATTCCATTTACGTATAACCCGCCCTCGCCAGATAGCTGTCAATTTTAATTTGGACATATTCACACTGCTAGCATCATCAGATAAGTTGTTCCAGTCATTTATTGTCCCCTGAGAGTTCTTTCTCATATCCAACCTACTCTGTTCTTTGACTAATGCTGCATTGTGCCCTCTGGATATACTGCCTTCTTTCAGTTTGAGGAAAATATTGTTATCAATATCTTCACAATCATTCAATATCTTAACAAACTTCTATTTAGTCTCCTCTTAGTCTCTTAGTCTCTAGTGCATTTTAATAGGCGTCTTTCATAACCAAGATCTTTCAGTCCAGAAATTAACTTAGTTGCTCTTCGTTGCACTCTTTCTATCTTATCCACGTCCTTCTTATGATATGGCCTCCATGCTTGTATATAATAACCCAAATGTGGCCTAACTGTTGCTTTGACAATGATACAATTAGCTGTTTCTCCTAATTAGCCCTAGTATTTGGTTACCCTTTGAAGCAGAAATTCCACATTGCACCGAAACATTCATGTCAGCACTAACTGTTACCCTAAGTCCTTTTCTTTTACAGTTTTACCTAAAATACTATCCCACATTATGCATTCTTTGTTCACATTTTCATGTCCTATGTGGATGCATTTATACTTCTTCCCAAGACTATAATAATAATAAGAACACTTCTATTGCGCCTAAATCCTTGGAAACCAAGCTCAGAGGCGCATAAAAACAAAAGGATTGGTCAATCTCAAAATCCATAAGCAGTATTCCAGTTGTCAACAGATGAGTCAAGGCGCTAGGGAGCTACGGTGGATAAGCAAGATTGTAAAGATACGTTTTTAAATGACGACGGAATTTTTTAATATTTTCAACTAATCTAACACTAAGAGGGAGCATATTCCAAAGAGTTGGTGCAGCAATAGAAAAAAAACCTAGTTAGCCCATGTTAGTGTTGATTCTAGGAACAAAAAGTACGTCAGAACTATATGGTCGAAGCTGGATAGTTTTTTTTACAGGAGTAAGCAATGAATGCAAATAAGATGGTTGCTTACTGGACAGTGCCTGGTATGTAAAGGTACAGATCTGAAATATTATACGATATCGTACAGGAAACATATGCAAAGACTTCAAAAGTGATACAGAGCAAGAAAAACGAGGATATCTTGTAACTACTCTTGCTAGACAATTTTAGACACGCTGAAGTTTTGAGATATCCTTGCTAGCGATATTATAAAGGAGGGAAATGCAGTAGTAAAGTCTGCTGCTAACAAGCGCTGTTGCAATAGTTTTAGCAACAGAAAATGACATATACGGACGAATACGGCGAAGACCACGAATATGTTTAAAACAGCAGCGACATGTTTGAGATATGTGTTGTCGGAAATTGAAGTTATTATCAAAGATCACTTCTAGATTCCGCACCGAGGTTGCTGGCGTGATATACTGATTCAAAATACGCGTAGGGAAAAAACATCCAGTTTACTAAGCTGCATTGGAGTACCAATAATGATCAATTCAGTTTTATTTGCATTCAATTTCAACTTACTGTCAGTCTTTCAATGGAATATATCTTGAAGACAATCACTAAGTTGGTTAAGGGAGCGATTTGTATCCGGGGTAGCCAACAAAATGTAGATCTGAATATCATCAGCATAAAGATGGTGATCCAAGTTATGTATTTGTATAACGTAGCTTAGTGGCGTGGTGTAAAGAGTAAAAAGCAAAGGCCTAAGAACAGAACCCTGGGGATCACCAAATAAAATCTGTGCCAGATATGCCGTACCACTTTAATAAGCGTTCAATGAGAATGTTGTAATATTGAATACCATTGCTATTTTTGAGACTATTTGACCAATTTGGCTAGATCACCCTGTAAACTGTGTTTATCTGCATCTATTTTAACTGTTCTGAACACTTTTGTATCGTCTGCGATTTTCAGTACTTTGCTTGATACATCATCATCCAAATCATTTATATATATCAAGAATAATATAAGTCCCAACACCGACCCCTGAGGCACTCCAGTCAAAACTGGTTTCCAGTTTGAAATCTCCCCTTCTTCTATTACTCTCTGTCTTCTGTCCGACAACCGTGTTTTTAACCAACTGATCACACCATCCCCTATAGCAACAATCTTTGATGTGGCATTTTATCAAATGCTTTATGAAAATCTAAGCAGACAACATCCACTGGTGACTCATCATCTACCTTCTTTTGTCATTTCTTCTTAAAACATAAAATATAGATTACACAAGACCTAGCTTTTAGGAACCCATGTTGAGATTCATTTATTAGTTTGTGTTTTACAAGGAATTCCAGGAATACCAAACAACTGCCCTAATCAATTGATTTCATTCATCCCCCTCAAAGTTAGTAACTGGTACTGGCAGTGAATTTATATCTTCTGTGGTAAACACTGAGCTGAAATACTCGTTCAGGGCCTCTGCCATTTGAAATCAATCAGATAGTACATTTCTTGCGCTGTTTTCTAGTGGTCTCACCTTATCACGAACTTTCTGTTTACTCCTTTTATAAGCGTTGAAACTCTTGCTATCATTTTATATAATTTTGGATTTTCTAATTTCGGTTGTAGCTAAGTTAAGGACCTTTTAGTAGTTGCTACAGTCTTCCATATTTCCAGTGTTTCTGTAAACTCTCCACATAGTTTGTTTGTAAGCAATCTTTCTTATATACATTTTTTTGATATGTGTTTTTAGGGGAACAAATCTTTCAATAATGCCCTTAATCTCATTTTTCAAAATGGTACAACATTCTGTTGCTGTGTTGTCCTTCATTCCGTTAGTCCAATCTATATGTGCTAAATATCTTCTCATCTATTTATATTTGCATTTGTTAACGTTTCTCCTCCATCGCTTTTTACCATTATTCCTTATTGTACTTGTATACTAAAATGGATCTGGCTACGATCACCAGATCCCAAAGGTTAATATATTTTAACATTATCAACTAATTCGCTTTGAGAAGAAAACTCTAAATCCAACACATTCCCACCTCTGGTTGGTTCCAAAACATGTTGGGTTAGGAAACAGTCCTGTGTTAGAAGTAGAAACGGTTGGTCATCACATCCAGAACTCTCTACTGATTTTCACTGAATATGTCCGTGATTAAAATCACCTATTATAACACATAAATATAAGTTTAATATTTTTGATATATTATTCGTGAAACAATGTTGACATAATATTATCAGGGTGTGCTATAGATATCGCATGATGATGAATTTGATAGTGGTACGAACAATGTAGGAAATTGATGTTAAATGAGTACGGTTGATTGGTGCATAAGTTAGCGCATGCTCATGTTGTGTTGCGTAGAACAAGCCAGTATTAAGTATACGTTTCGCGTGGTTACGTTGGATATGTGTTTTGCGTGGTATCACCGGTCTCTCATAATATTCCTCCTGTAGGCAATTATTAACATAATTTACACACTAAAGTGTAATGGTATAATGAGGATCACACAATACTATGTTTTGGAAACATAGTTTAGGCTTAAAAAAAATATAAAGTTGTTACTTTATTGTTTCTTGACATTTAACACAATAGTGAGTTTAGCTATTATGATTTTGTTGTTGGGCATATACTAAACATCAATATGTCTTTTTCATAAAATATAATGTACTGACCTTCTCATTGATGCACATCACCATCAATTGCAGCATAAATTGTCTAAGCATTCTCTTTCATGCACTATCTATGCGTTTCGCGGGTTTTCAGTTAATGCACAAACAACGTATTCCTGCCTTGTGTTGTTAATAACTAAATTCAGATACATACAGCAACAGTTCCTCAAAAACGAAACACACTTGGATAATAGTTGTATAAACGCACATGTATACTCGAAAATGTATTAACACAATGACTAGCTGAGTCATTACTTGTGTCGACACCTTCCATTAAGTCATTTACTATCGTTATACATTCACAAACATATTATTGATCATAAAAAGAAAATACACGAACTGAATTACCAGTACAGATCATGATAGTGGATAAATAACAACTCGACGCAACATGTTAAGATGAAAGAATAGAGTGTTTTATATTTTTTTTAATAATTACATTTAGCAATACTAGCTGTAATAGCCATCCTGTGGATGACGCTATTTAGACACAGACGACGAAGATGTTGTACCCGGAATATTGTAAATTACCTTTGTTACAACGTTCTCTCCCAACAGTCTTGGTCCATATTGACGTTCTTGAAGGTTGTATTTAGTTTGTCCTAATAGTATCGTTTATTATCCCCTCCGCGAGAGCGGGTTCTGTTTGCCAGCTCGCAATAGAGAACGTTCTTTGACAAACTTGTGTCTGGCACCTGACCACATGACCAACAATGACATCCCTAAAACAATGCATTCTACTACACTCGTAGTTTTGGAAAGGTGTAATGAATTTTTATGTCTGGATGCATGAATTTATCATTTATCAGAGAGCATGTATTAGCGTTTTCTGCCACTGGTGAATAATAATGTATTCCTGATAGGAATAAATATGTACATTATGTGTATGTTGGAATTTTAAGATGTACCCATACATAAATGCTGGTGTATCCGATGAATTATGTTATCAACATTTCATGTATATGTATAATACTTGTACATTCCCGCCAAAACACAGTCCTGTTAATAAGTAAAATGCTAATTTGACTGATTGATAATTAAGCCTGAAATATATAGATGCTGTGTTTCTGTGTATTGTTTTTATAAAGTGAGGGGCTATGTCCATGATGGGCTTAGTCCGTTGGTTTTTTCCCCTCACTCATATCTTACGACTAGTACAATAGTTTTGACAAGTTTATGCCATGTTTTCTTGTAGCCCACAAGGATAGGTGTCGTGAGGTGGTCATATGATAACAGTGAATGTCATCTCAATTGTTGAAGTAATTTAAACTTTAGAGATTAATCACCAACTAGACATGTGAGAGCAGATGTCGTTGCTTCGTAGTGGTATAGCATGGCCCGAAACAAGTTCGTTCAAGCTGTATGTAGTTTGCATTTACAATGGACGGGGAGAGCGACAAAGACAAGATGCTTCGGGCCCTCCGTATTATGGCAATACTCAGGGAATTCGGACAGCCCGAGTTGTGGGACCATGTCTCCCAGCATTTTGTAAAGAAAGAGATATTAGACATGAGTATAGTGTTGTCAATTGCTAATCTTCCTGACTTTATGTACCTACTTAGATCAAGTGCAGCATCCAATATCTCTCAATCGTGGTGAGTACATCTGATTGCGTTTAATTTTTGTATATGACTGAATATGCTTGCATCTGTGTGGTGCGTGGTGATCGCACTATTGATCGAGGGGACTGGACTTACAATTCTGCTACCGACCGCACGAAACTTCGAAACTTGGATAATTTCGTTCACCACACGTAAGAGACTTTGTGGGCTCTCTCGCTTAGTGTCTATGCAAAAAGAAGTAAAAATGTCATGCAGGGCGTAAATATATAGCGTGCAATGGCTCACTAACTCTAGAGAAGGAAAACTCTGAAAATGTATCACTCATCTGTTACCACTTCATCCACTATATAATTATATATATATATATATATGGGACGCAGTGGCCGAGTGGTTAGAGTACCGGACTCTCGACTGGGGGGACTGGGGTTGAAATACCGGCGCCGGCTGAGCAGTGGTTCGGTACTGGTTCGGCTGCCGTGTCGAAACTTGGGCAATTTCGTTCACCCCACGTCTCCCCCCTTCCAACCCGCACCGGCCAGCATGGAAGGGTAGGCCAACAACACCAGCATGCAAAGTACAATGAAGCCAAGGCCCCCAGTCCCCACCAGCATCGAAAGAGGCTATGACCAAGGAGGCGGTTCGGGTCAAGTAGGGCTACGTGCAGGGGGTGCTACGAATCTCTGCGTCAAGAAGAGCCGCCGAGAGAAGGTAAGTAGACTGAAGATAGCAACATATAACGTAAGAACACTACTAAGAGATGAACAGATACAAGAACTGGAGGAAGAACTTAGGGAAACCAAGTTGGCATGGGATGTGATCGGGATCGGAGAAGTCCGAAGAAGAGAGGAAAGCTTCACTACCTTACAAAGCGGCCACCTACTATACCATTCCACAGCGAACAGCGGCCAAGCTGGAGTAGGCTTTCTCATAAACAAGAAATAGAAAGACAATATAGTGAAGGTTAACAGCATCAGCCCCGGAGTAGCAGAACTTGTTCTATGCATAACAAAGCTCTATAAGCTGAAGATAGTACAAGTATATGCACCAACAACATCATACTCAGAAGAAGACATAGACCACTTCTACAACGACATGGATGAGACCTTAGAAAAGCCAACCCACTACACGATAGTGATGGATGACTTATTATGCTTAATAAAATACGTCCGGGTATTATGCATTTATAATTTACATTACATAATGGTAGGAGGTTCTCTTTGCAATAAATCGCTCTGTCTGATCGTCGACAACATCATTCGAGGGTGTGGTCGGATGGTCGTATTCAAGTAAGGACACAGTTGTTTATAATAATAATGTATTGCCTTATATACACCACATGTCAACATTTTTGTCGTGCTTACATCTGCTACAAGTCCGCGGCTCAGTTGGCTTTCCCGATTTATGAATATATCTGCCGATCTGGCCACAGTAGCAGTGAATAAACCGGAGTTACATGGTAGTGCTACAAGAGCGGAAGGAATTCATGCCTGACATCCTTCAGCTATATGAAAGACACACTTTTTCAATGCCAACAAAAAATAGATATGGTGCTTAAAATTAGTATTTTCTTGAAAATTAAATGCAGATATCTAATATGCATTACAACATCTTGACATGTTTACATTATAAAAATGTGTAACTGGAATGTCATCAAAAAACCAGAGGTCACCGTTTAAAATTTTGGTCCAAGGGATATGAAATGTACACTTGTCCACAATGTAACAAAGGTAACTTTAGCTATGGTACTTAAACTATATTAAACAAGTATTTTTTACACATGTTGACTTTTTGGACATCCATTGATAATTTTTTATATAATTGAATACAACAAGGCCCATCTAAAATATATTACACTGTCTTGACATTTTGATATATTATAAAGCTATATGTTACTGGAATGTCAACAGAAAATCATAGGTCACCGTACTAAAGTTTGATACATGAGGCATAATGTGAATCGGTGAATGAATCTCTATTTTCCTTGTCTAGACAAACTGCTCGTGCCTGACATGTTACATTGAGTTCATTAGTTGTACGTCATTGCCCTTATTTGGTGTCCGGTCGTCAAGGTGATCCGCCATCTTGGCAACGCAATCGAATGTAGCAGTATTTTGATGGATAGTAACATCTCTAACGCCTGACAGAAATATACACGCTCTTAAGGTAATCGGCCAAGGATGTGCAGCTGAAAAACTAGTGGACTGTTGCCCTCGTTTGATTGCAATAGACGCGGACGCGTCTTCTTGCAGTTGTTGCGCATAGCCAAAGCCCGTTGGTATGATACGCGGCCGGATGTCACGTAATCGCTAATGGACTCAACTACAGAGGTTCACACCTGCAATGACGTACGCAACAATGACGTTGTCATGCGAACAAACAGATTGTACCACTTCGTCAGCGTTCCCCCAAGCGTCCTATTTAAATAGCCCTGATCAGCAGTGCGTCACAGATAACTGCGTTGCGTGCTTTGTAGCTCACGTCTCAGAAAGTAGGACAAATAACTGTCCCACAGCCACTCATTTTGATAGGCAATTACAATTACCGTGTTAATCTCACACAAAGTGATGTACCTGGAGCCCAATTTGTGTACAGTTATGTATCGCTGTCAACTGTCAACTGAAGCGTTGGTTGGAATGCCGGGTATGTTTTGTTTGTTTACACTCTAATCACGATACATAGTGTCACATTGCCAAAGGAAATCGTTGCGTTGTGATACTTTTTCGCAATTGTTAGTAGTTCCGTCATTATGCAAACAGTGCTGTAGTTTGCTAGATTTAGGGATATCAGAAACAGTATCAGTACCTTGTACTACGCCTATGGTATATATTGGTGTTGCATCAATTGGTCATAGTTAACGAAATATACTGTTTTGTAAGGAAACCGGATCAAATATTTACGAAACGTATCCAACTCACATCTCCTCAATTCGATGTCCGCCACCAGTACCTCCGTCCATGCACGACCTGCAAATGCATCGCAATCAACACCTTCCCAGCTGGTACAACCACCAATTGTGTAAGTAACGGGGTGGAAAGACTCCCCATTAAGGAATATTCCACACAATTTCTCCTATCGTAATACCTACCAGCTTTTCTTTGCCACATTGCCACAGCGACAATCGTCATTGCTAACGAGAGTGACGACAGTGATGACAATTCAGCTGATTCCAACGTCTCCAACCCGCTGCACAAAGAATAGATCAGAATCACAAAATCAGCGCAGCTCTTTGGTTCAACGACGTAGAAGGAGGACAAGAGGACAACCCTTGCTAATATAAAACAAAGATGCCGGGAGGAGTTGGAAAGATCGTACGATTTCGATAATGTTTGAAATATATTATTAATTTACTTGATACTGGTTATAATTAGGAGGCAGACAAGCGAATATACAATATAATGTAACTGGAAATGCTAATTTAAGCGATGTTTATCAGTGAATGTGTATTGGTCAGGCTTCGATTTGGAGTGAATTGAACGAGGAAGCGAGTTTTGCCCAGTGGGTGCATGGCGCATTTTCTGCGGAATCACACAAAATATTACTTGTATATCCTAAATGCGAAACGAACAATTTACGCCATGGGTCTAGTGAATTTGAAATATAGTTTTATATATTACACGGCGTTCCAAATTCATGCGACATTTGGCATCACTTATTCGTATCGCATGCATCTGTTACATACAGGCTGGACAAAAAACAAACGTTCAGAATGTAACTGGCAGCCAACTCCAATTAGCTTGCCGCCCCAATTTTGGGTCGCGACCCAGGGGATAAGAACCGCCGGTTTTACTATTAATATTCTTTTGAGGTCATCAAGGCAATGTTTCTAGTTGACAATTATCGATACATAAAATTGCGTTTTGCTAAAAATCCTTCGCAGAAACTGCCATAAGAAAGTCCTCAATGCAGAATGAACGTCGTTACAATGATTGGCGTTTACGTAGAACTGAAGGCAACTTGATGAGTTAATATGTGGAACTGGCTTAAGATATGTGTCAAGGTAACAGTACGCCGGATTTAAGTACACCTATGCTTTATGTCATCGTAATCCGGACGCATATAATTGTATTGGAAATATTTAATCAGAACACACAATTAATTGGATCATTACAGTAAATGTATTGTGTCCTGTATTGGTATCAGGTTTTTCAGGCATGATTTGTCGTTAATTGAATCACTGACTCACTGTCTGACTGACTAAATGTCTGCCTGACTGTGTGACTGGACTGGTGTGTGTGTGTGTGTGTGTGTGTGTGTGTGTGTGTGTGTGTGTGTGTGTGTGTGTGTGTGTGTGTGTGTGTGTGTGTGTGTGTGTGTGTGTGTGTGTGCGTGTGTGTAATGGCGAGGGAGTGTGAGGAAGGAGTAAGGTTTGCACAATGAATGACAGCGGGCGCACACAAAACCACCGTGGACGAATGAGTGAGTGAATGAGTGAATGAGTGAATGAGTGAATGAGTGAATGAGTGTGTGACTGTGAGAGTTAGTGAGTGAATGAGTGAATGAATCAGTATCGAATCGATTTTTCATTCAGACTCAGTCAGTCAGTCAGTAATTCAATGCACGAAAAAAACAGATATATATATTTATATATACGTATATATATGTACATATATATATATATATATATATCATCAACATCGTCATCATTGTGCAGCCATAGTTTCCCGTGATTGGACAAAGGCCTCATCATGTCGTTTCCAGATTTGACATTTGCGCTAGCTTCTGTCTGTTGATGCCTTTACAGTACTCTTCTTGTTCGTTTCTCCACCGTCTTACTGGACTTCCTTTAGATCGTTTCCCTTCGTAAGGGAAACGATCTATATACACACATATGTATATATACACACACACATGAACACACACAGACACACACACACACACACACACACACAACACACACACACACACGCACGCACAAATATATATATACGCACACACATACACACACACACACACACGCACACACACACACACACACACACACACACACACACACACACACACACACACACACACATAACATGCACTCACACACGGGCCATCACTCGTGACGTGCATTTCCACCCCTAGATGACCATGCGCTCTCACGGATCTACTGATGTGCATTCTCACGTATGCTTGAACGTTCACTCCCACGTATAAAAGGTCATGCACTTTCACGCATACATCAACATGGCCTATTATACATGCATTGTCACTTACGAATGGACGGTTAATTTAACCGTTCATGCCAAAAAATGAAGATGAAAAGTTTATGTTTTACTGCATTTTATTAGTCCATTTGGTTATAATAACATGTATTTTTAGTTTCATGAATGTAGCGTGTTTCTAAATGTTACACCTGAGGTGGTCCCTTTAGAGCCCCCTGGGCGCGAGAGGGTACGTGAACATTGAGAGCTGTGCTGGCCTGTTTGAGTCACATGGGCGCCAGATTGTACATGCAAACTAAACCATTAACCTTGTGTTTACAAAGTACACTGTCAAGTAATTATGTCACAGTAAATTTATATAAAGGTAAATTATTTTGTAGCGCATTATCAAGTTAATATGACTGCTTGAAACACATTACACTTTAGAACTGTTCGTTGCAACACCAACGTGACTTATCTGGCCTCTCTGTAACTACTGCGTTAAGCCTATTGCACCATTGTCAATACGCCGCCATTCCCGAATGCTGATTTAGATGGCTGAGTAAACTGAGGCAACGTCGAGTGAACGAAATTGCCGAAACTTCAAAACGGCAGCGCGAAGAGTCGAAAACACACGTCTACGTGTTCGACTGCTGCCTACCTCAAGAATTACACATGTCACATCGGTTACCTCAGTCTCACCTTTCACATATGTTTCACCTATCACACCTGTCACATCCATCACACCTATCACACCGGTTACACCTATCACAAATGTTACATTAGTTACATATGTTACACATGTCACACCGCTTACACCTGTCACACATGTTACACTTGTTACACGCTACACCTGTCACATATGTTACACCTGTTACACATTTGTCACACATGTTACACATGTTGCAAATGTCACACCTGTTACACCTATCACATATGTCTATCAGACATGTCATATATATATATATATATATATATATATATATCTCCCTCTCCTCGTGCCCGGGTGGCTCTATTGGGAACAGTAACATGTAACTGAATTTTTCCACGGTAAACCTAACGCCAGTCTTTTGAACATTTGTGGCAGAGTTTATGCATATGTTATCTCTAAAAGTATACCATATCTATGTCAAGGACTTAGAATGAAGGAAATGATCACATACGTTCGATTTGTACTCATGGCGTTTTGGAAGAAGGCAAACTTAACGATAATGACGTCACTGGTGTAATGTCAATTTTGTGATGAATCACTTTGTTATGCACCTTTGTTGGCATACTCTCCCTTGGTAATAACACAAAGAACTGATTATTTTATAATTGTTTTGTTAGCGCGTGGAGAGGTCATGAATATGTGGTCTCTTTAGAACCCCCTGGGCATCAATGGGTTATTCCCACGTAACTAAGTACTTGCTACCTCATGTTAACATAGACGAACACTGTCACATTGCGCGCACTGATGATGTTCAGCGAAGGAGAATATCGTTTTCAAAAAAACATAAATAAAACAAAATAAAATTTATTTATACACCACATATCTCTACAAAGCAGATTCAGGGGTGTTTACAAACTAAACATGATGTAAGAATACATTACGTTGTCGTTATAATATTACAATACATGAGTTACATATGCTAACACAACTACACATTTCGATTATTATGTACGCCATATATAACATTAAGATGTATATATGCATGTATTTAAAAGGACAATAAATTTCGAAAAAGCGTGATTAAAGGGAAAGGTTTTCAGGTCTCTCCTAAAACGTCCAGAGTCACGTTGGCTTCTTAGTTCTAGTGGAAGAGAATTCCAGAGGGTGGGACCTGCTCTTGAAAATGCGCGTCGGCTGTACCGCTCCAGGTGATCTCTAGGAACAACCATGAGGAACTGGTCAGCCGAGCGAAGACTACGACAGGGAACATATGCAGATTTACGGTCGGCAAGGTACTGTGGAGTGTTTGCATACACAGCGCCGTGCATCAAGGTCAACAGTTTAAATTGAATTCGCTGCGCCACAGGTAGCCAATGCAGCTGTCGTAGTGCCGCCGTCATGCTGTGTTGGTCACGCCGACGTAAGCAGAGGATGACACGCGCAGCTGATCGCTGGACCATCTCTAGTCGGTGCAACAAGGTTCCAGTAATGCTGTACAGGGCCGCGTTTCCGAAGTCGAATCGCGACGAGACTAGCGCATGTACAAGCGACTTACACGCTGAAAGCGGGAGAGATGATCATATTCGCTCTATGCCACATAGTTGGGCGTACGCAGCCCGACAGGTACGGCTAATGTGTGCGGCTATCGACTTCGTGGAGTCGTACTGTACTCCAAGGTCACGTATGTTGGCGGAAGTGCTGACATTGCAACATGTCGATGGGAAGAGGCGGTGGCTGTGGAACACGGTTGTTTGGTGCTGCAAACAGTATCGCCTCTGTCTTCGCCTCGTTCAAAAGCAGGTAGCTCGACGCTAGCCCTGCTTTCACGTCAGTCACACTACGGGATATCTGGTCGGCGGCAGACGCAGAATCATTACTAACAATGTAATCCGAAACAACAATTGCTGATATTTTGTATTAATATGAGGATAACAATGTATTACGAATTTCGGTCCGAAGCGTAAAATATCGATGTCCGGCGCCAGATGAAACTGTTTATAACCCACCCGCTCCCCACACTAATATTGGAACTTTTAGACCAAATTAGCATACACCTTGCAACAATTGTCAACGTGTCGTTAAAAGAGAGGGTTGTTTCTCTAGAATGGAAAGACGCAAACGTTATGGCATTATATAAATTGGGTTCGATTAGAATGTCAGATAACTACAGACCAGTGGGCTGAACGGCAGTGGTTGGCAAATTGTTAGAAAGGGCTCCTATCGACCAACGGTAAGATCGTTCACAAACGACGCGCCCGAAATGGCTGCAGATGCGGGACAGGTATTCACACTAAAGACATTTGCTCAAGTCATCACAAGATACACACAAGTATTATGTTTTCCTGAAGGTCTGTATTCTCTGCGACGAGAAACAAGTTATTTCAGTTATCGACTGTCTATGTTTTATCCATATGTTTGAACTAAACAATGCTATACCTGCCTAAGGTAGTTGCATGTTGTAATCAACATGGTTGTATAAGTCAAAATATCAAACTAGAACCTCTTCACTTTCCAGAAGTCATAATAAAAATGAATGGAGGAAGTTCGACATTTAAAAAAACATTAGGCGGTGGTAAAATAAAAAAATATATATCCCCTGTTGTTATAGTCACCCATGGCCTTCGTCAATTCCAAACTACGTGTTCTGTAGGTGCATCAAATCAAATAAAATCGTGACATTTATATTGCGCCGTTCCAACAATCGTTGCTCACGGCGCCGTACAGAATGTTCGGGAAAACAGATAAGTTTTAAGGTTTTATTTAAAATCAGTGTTTGTCATTCTTGTTGCAGTCAGCTTTTTCGGCAGCAAGTTCCATAGTGTTGGGGCTGCCACGCAAAAGGATCTATCACCCCAGCGACGCGATGCACGTGGTACACATAAATGATTGTGTTCACTGCAGCGCAACAATCGAGTTGGCTGACGTCTGTTCAAACATTTGGTGATATACTGTGGTGCACAGCCAGTCAATGCTCGGTGCGTGAGTAGAAGTATCATATACTCTACTCTAACTGCTATTGGCAGCCAGTGCAGCTTCATCAATAGAGGTGTGACATGACAGAACTTCCTGGCGCCGTTGACAAGGCGGGCCGCCCAGTTCTGTACTCTTTGCAACCGTTCTAGTTATTTCACAGGCAGTCGGTGGAGTGATGCAGTAAGATCTGCTGCATTTAGAATGTTTTGAAAGCGCTTAGTGTCATTGTCTGATGTATTGTCCATGTGGAAGTTAAAATCACCTGCGATCAGCATGTTTGACGTATACATCGACATGGAGTCCAACAAATCACCAAATTCTAGGAGAAATTCCGCAGTTGTAAAGCCATTCTTGGAGTTTGGCGGGGGGCGATAGACGACAAGAAGACGAACAGACTGAGTGTCATTGCTGAGTTGTAGACACATCGATTCAAATGTCTTTGATTTCGGCATATCGAGATGTTGCGTAATGAAGCCAGACTTGTAGACAACTGCAACACCACCACCGGTGCCGTACGTTCTCGGGACATGTCGTAGTTGGTAACCAGCAGGTGTGATGCAACCAGTAGAGAAGGAGTCATCAGCA
>CM034544.1:27044777-27085152 GCA_020002185.1 Paraescarpia echinospica
GATTGATGTAATCATTTCATCCTCACAAGCCAGGGGTGTGACTACGTACACTAATGAGACTGATGTAATCATTTCATCCTCACAAGCCAGCGGTGTGACTACGTACACTAATGAGACTGATGTAATCATTTCATCCTCACAAGCCAGGGGTATGAATACGTACACTAATGAGACTGATGTAATCATTTCATCCTCGCCATCCAGGGGTGTGACTACGTACACTAATGAGACTGATGTAATCATTTCATCCTCGCCAGCCAGGGGTGTGACTACGTACACTAATGAGACTGATGTAATCATTTCATCCTCACAAGCCAGGGGTGTGAATACGTACACTATTGAGACTGATGTAATCATTTCATCCTCGCAAGCCAGGGGTGTGACTACGTACACTAATGAGACTGATGTAATCATTTCATCCTCGCAAGCCAGGGGTGTGACTACGCACACTAATGAGACTGATGTAATCATTTCGTGATCGCAAGCCAGGGGTGTGACTACGTACACTAATTAGACTGATGTAATCATTTCATCCTCAAAAGCCAGCCAGGGGTGTGACTACGTACACTAATGAGACTGATGTAATCATTTCATCCTCGCAAGCCAGGGGTGTGACTACGTACACTAATGAGACTGATGTAATCATTTCATCCCCCCAAGCCAGTGGTGTGACTACGTACACTAATGAGACTGATGTAATCATTTCATCCCCCCAAGCTAGAGGTGTGACTGCGTACACTAATGAGACTGCAGTAATCATTTCATCCTCGCAAGCCAGGGGTGTGACTAAGCACACTAATGAGACTGATGTAGTCATTTCATCCTCACAAGCCAGGGGTGTGACTATGTACACTAATGAGACTGATGTAATCATTTCATCCTCACAAGCCAGGGGTGTGACTACGTACACTAATGAGACTGATGTAATCATTTCATCCTCGCAAGCCAGGGGTGTGACAACGTACACTAATGAGACTGATGTAATCATTTCATCCCCCCAAGCCAGGGGTGTGACAACGTACACTAATGAGACTGATGTAATCATTTCATCCCCCCAAGGCAGGGGTGTGACTACGTACACTAATGAGATTGATGTAATCATTTCATCGTCACAAGCCAGGGGTGTGACTACGTACACTAATGAGACTGATGTAATCATTTCATCCTCACAAGCCAGCGGTGTGACTACGTACACTAATGAGACTGATGTAATCATTTCATCCTCACAAGCCAGGGGTATGAATACGTACACTAATGAGACTGATGTAATCATTTCATCCTCGCAACCCAGGGGTGTGACTACGTACACTAATGAGACTGGTGTAATCATTTCATCCTCGCCAGCCAGGGGTGTGACTACGTACACTAATGAGACTGATGTAATCATTTCATCCTCCCAAGCCAGGGGTGTGACTACGTACACTATTGAGACTGATGTAATCATTTCATCCTCGCAAGCCAGGGGTGTGACTACGTTTTCTAATGAGACTGATGTAATCATTTCATCCTCGCAAGCCAGGGGTGTGACTACGTACCCTAATGAGACTGATGTAATAATTTCATCCTCGCAAGCCAGGGGTGTGACTACGTACACTAATGAGACTGATGTAATCATTTCATCCTCGCAAGCCAGGGGTGTGACTACGTACACTAATGAGACTGATGTAATCATTTCATCTTCGCAAGCCAGGGATGTGACTACGTACACTAATGAGACTGATGTAATCATTTCATCCTCACAAGCCAGGGGTGTGACTATGTACTCTAATGAGACTGATGTTATCATTTCATCCTCCCAAGCCAGGGGTGTGACTACGTACACTAATGAGACTGATGTAATCATTTCATCCTCACAAGCCAGGGGTGTGACTACGTACACTAATGAGACTGATGTAATCATTTGATCCTCGCAAGCCAGTGGTGTGACTAGGTACACTAATGAGACTGATGAAATCATTTCATCCTCGCAAGCCAGGGGTGTAACTATGTACACTAATGAGACTGATGTAATCATTTCATCCTCACAAGCCAGGGGTGTGACTACGTACACTAATGAGACTGATGTAATCATTTGATCCTCGCAAGCCAGGAGTGTGACTAGGTACACTAATGAGACTGATGTAATCATTTCATCCTCGCAAGCCAGGGGTGTGAGTACGCACACTAATGAGACTGATGTAATCATTTCATCCTCGCAAGCTAGGGGTGTGACTACGCACACTAATGAGACTGATGTAATCATTTCATCCTCCCAAGCCAGGGGTGTGACTACGCACACTAATGAGTCTGATGTAATCATTTCATCCTCGCAAGCTAGGGGTGTGACTACGCACACTAATGAGAATGATGTAATCATTTCATCCTCCCAAGCCAGGGGTGTGACTACGCACACTAATGAGACTGATGTAATCATTTCATCCTAGCAAGCCAGGGGTTGGACTACGTACACTAATGAGACTGATGTAATCATTTCATCCTCACAAGCCAGGGGTGTGACTACGTATACTAATGAGACTGATGTAATCATTTCGTCATCGCCAGCCAGGGGTATGACTACGTACACTAATGAGACTGATGTAATAATTTCGTCATCGCAAGCCAGGGGTGTGATTACGTACACTAATGAGACTGATGTAATCATTTCGTCATCGCAAGCCAGGGGTGTGACTACGCATACTAATGAGACTGATGTAATCATTTCATCCTCGCAAGCCAGGGGTGTGACTACGCTCACTAATGAGACTGATGTGATCATTTCATCCTCACAAGCCAGGGGTGTGACTACGTACACTAATGAGACTGATGTAATCATTTCATCCTCACAAGCCAGGGTGTGACTACGTACACTAATGAGACTGATGTAATCATTTCGTTATCGCAAGCCAGGGGTGTGATTACGTACACTAATGAGACTGATGTAATCATTTCGTCATCGCAAGCCAGGGATATGACTACGTACACTAATGAGACTGATGTAATCATTTCGTCATCGCAAGCCAGGGGTGTGACTACGCATACTAATGAGACTGATGTAATCATTTCTTTGGGATAGAAACGTTTTTAGACGTATATCCAGTGCTTCAATGTTATACAAATTGGTGTTCTAAATGGCATAGGTGTCAACATCAGCTCACGAAAAAGTGGGAAAATGCGCGAACACCAATTCTAAAGGAAACGACATTTGTGCAGTAGAATAGCACTAATAATCACATAATAAAAGTTTCAATGTGAAATCGTTCCAGCCACGCAAAAAAAGTAATAAGTAAGACAGGGATTCTTTGTGACAATTTTTGCCCTGATATTGCGATACACTAACTATCAACCAACTATCACAGGTGCAGTCACTTGCTGCAGTGTCCCTGGTTGTATCTGTAGACCGCCAACTTGGCACAGCTAGCGTAGAAGCTTCGCAGTGCACTGGAAGTCGGCTGCGCAGTCATCACTGTTCCACTTTACTCTGAGCAGTGCACACAGAGTATCCCGACCCAGCTCAGAGCGAAAGCTGGTGGCGATCTTCCGCACCTGAGCCTCCACCGCTCAGTTTTTGTCTCTTCTTCGCATTCTCGACACACTCCGCCCCACTCAGCCGATTCGCCATCTTGAATGAAGTTTCCGTCAACCGCCGATAGCGAAGTCACGTGTTCGCGCGCGCGGGAAAAACGTTCGTTCGCGACCACATATACTTTCATACCACTAGCAGCGCACTAGAAATAAATACATTTTATTGTCGATTTTTTTCGGAGGCGAAATGTACAAAAAAGTGGCACATTTTCACAAAAAAGCCGGAAAACGGGACCGACAATAAAAAGCGGGATTTCCCGACCGAAAACGGTACTGTTGACACCTATGAAATGGGCACAAATCGTATTTTGTTGTGAAGTTCCTATTGTAGATGGTAAGAAGGAGTGAGCACCATTGTGATACAATACCTGGCCAATCACTGCCCACAATCCAAATAAATCCGGCGCTGCAACTCCGTCTATTCAAAGAGGTTTGTGTATTGTACTTGTAGAAGATGACGGGTCAGTCGAGCAGCGTCCAGGCGGCGAGCGGACTGGTCTTGGTGCAGCTCACTCTGGCAGTCTTCAGCACATCCTACAACATCATCCTCTATCTCATCTACAATGCCGAGTTCCGCCGATCCTTCCTCAGCATATTTCGCTGTGTCAGATCATCGACCGTCCATCCGACTGTGTCCGTTATGCCCCATAGATCACCGATCGTCCATCCGACTGTGTCCGTTATGCCCTATAGATCACCGATCGTCCATCCTACTGTGTCCGTTATGCCCCATAGATCACCGATCGTCCATCCGACTGTGTCCGTTATGCCCCATAGATCACCGATCGTCCATCCGACTGTGTCCGTTATGCCCCATAGATCACCGATCGTCCATCCGACTGTGTCCGTTATGCCCCATAGATCACCGATCGTCCATCCGATTTAACTTGACTTAACAGGTGCCAAAACATTCAAACGGTCGCAGAAGCTATTGGTTCATACGCATCGGAAGACGGGTTTTGGGCGGTACCCACCAATATAGATTGTGAGTGGGGACTTAACCCCCAATATTTGGTTAATGTTGTTAATGTTTTTGGTGAGCGTCAAGGATGATGCAATTGGAGGATCCCGAAAAAATCTCCAACACCACCCCCTGGAAACGCGAGAAATCTCCCACCGAAACGCAAAAACAATCAAACTCTACATCCTCACCCTCATCCGTCTTCTGATATTATGCATTTCCCAGAGCAACGAAATACTGACGCTTGGACTCACCCCCCCCCACGCCCATTCACACGCTACGACGCCTGTGCGGCTTATCGAGAGACCAACGATTGTTAACACTTGCGCCGCTTCCTCTTGTGTAATATTATGTATGGATGTACGGATGCAGGAAACATAGGACCCAGTCGGTCCAATTTATTACACTGCCTGCTCGGATTCTCCTCTCTCACACGTCCGACCGGGAAGCAACTCCGGCCGCTGGGAGCAAGATCCAGTAGTCTAATATTCACTACAGTTCCTTCATTAATGCGTAATAAGCAACTCCAGTGGAACCGTAACCTGTTGGTATAGCCAGGTTAATGTATGCACACTTGGTTGTGTTTCCAACGTAGCTTGGGTACTTTTGTTGTTTTCACTGTTACAAAAATCATTGGATACCCTGAATCAAGGTTAACCACATAAATGTGTCTTTCCATTTTTGGGAGGGTCTAGTTACCCGCGCCACTGTTGTATGGAGCAGATAGCTGGGCCTTCACAAAAGATATGGAAAGAAATGTATTCGGGAGTTACATGATAATTTTAAGGATATGTCTAAATGTCGTTTAGAACGTAAACATATAAAAGGTATTCCTTTCTTGTAATTATATATGGTAGTAATAGTCGTTACATAAACATATATCACGATCGCCTACATTTTTATGAAATAAGATTTCTTTCCCTTGTTAAAATGTGATTACGAAATTGTAATTATAATATGGCTGTGCCTATGAGTACGCTACTGCCAGCCACCACTGCGTGAATACTGAACGCATGGAGAACGCGTCGTTTGAGCGCAAAAGTATAACTGTTGAAACTCACTTTTCAATTAATTTTGTTGGCTGCAAAAGTGAACAAACAACAAATATTGTATTAATCAGTAACTTTATTGAAGGACTCCAAAATTGCGCGTAGCTCCATCTGGAGGAAAGATGTGAAATACGAAAGAGAGCGCCACTCCAGAAATAGCACGCGGATTTGAAACGTCAATAACTTTTCAATATTTCTGCATACATCCAGCAACATATTTGTAGATTGCATAATTATATTTACGATTATATAGAAAAGCATGAAATTCCGCGGCTTTAACTCCACGTACAGACTTTTGAAATATTGAGTCCCAAGTTATCCACCCTCCGCGACGAATTTCGAAAATGTCTAAATCGACGAAGCATCTCAATGGGCCGCAAGATCACATGCAAAATTTCAGCCCGATACATACAAAAGAGACGGAGAAGTTGGGGCACAAACAAACAAAGAACGAACTGTTTTATAATATAGACGACATATGAAAATTGGTATTCGGCGATATGACAATACTATATAGCACAGGGTAATAATAATACTATAAGAACGAAAAAAGCATCACCTGTTCATAGCAATTTATACCAGCCAACGTTCTCGGAATTCCCGTGAGTCTCCCCGATTTTGGGTGTATATCCCGGTCTTCCGGAATACACCCAAATCTCCCGAAAAATTCCAGATCTTTGCTGCGGATACTATAAACGATCGTGCACCCACGAGTTTTTAGGTTTGTGTTTTAAGTAACTTGTTTGTACAACGCAGATTTTCACGAGATGGCACATACTGTTTGACAAGGCTGCACAAGTAGGTAGGAGAGACACGGTGGATTGTCTTGAATGCAGGCGTGGAGTTTTCGTAGATGATCCTCTGATTCATTGGTAGCCAGTGTAGTGGTTTCAGGATAGGTGTGATGTGTGTGAATTTCCTGGAGAGCGTGATTAGTCTGGCAGCAGTGTTTTGTAGAGCGCAGTAGCCGGACTCTCAACTGAGAGAACGCGGGTTCGAATCCTAAGCGGCGGTATCGAACCTTGGGCAAGTTCGTTTACTCTACAATGCTTCAGTTCACTCAGCTGTATAAATGAGTACATGGCTATAGACAGTGGTGGATATGTGTGTACGAATAGTCTTCTCGCATTAACTACAGCGTGGCTGAATGCTTCCCAGAGAAGTCGATATGGTGTTCGATTTAACAGGTCTGCCAGGGAGTAAAATGTAAAGCGCTTTGAGCAGTCCTGAGGACGTTGTGGTGATTTGTTGATGCCGTAAATCAGAGCATTGCCCATGTCCAGTCTAGAAATGATGAGAGCGTGAGTGAGCAGTTCCGCACCAGGTTGACTGGTGTACTTACGAATTAAGCAAATATTTCGAATAGACACACAGACAGTTCTGGATACAGCGGCGATGTGTTTATCCACGGAAAGTTTCTCATCAAAGATAACGCCGAGATTCCTGGCGCTATTCGAAAGAGTAACCATGGTGTCACCCATTCTGATCTGTGTGAGGTTGAATTTTGATCTATGTTGTTTGGATCCGACGACAATGATTTTTTCTTTCCATCATTCAACTTCAGGAAGTTCTGCAACATCGATCCATTGACGTAGCTAGTCAGATCAGGCATCAATTTGCTGTATTGCGTCATTACCTTTGATTGGGTTGGATCGACTGAGAGGTATATTTGTGTGTCGTCAGCGTAGCAATGGAAATTTAGGCCATGCTTCTTGATGATATCAGCAATGGGTATCGTATACATTGAGACAAGTATTGGACAGAGGCTTGCGGGAGTCCGTGTGTTAGTTCCTATGTATTAGGTGTTACACTGTCAAGGCGCACTCAGCAGGTTGTGCCACTCAAGTAGGACTGGAACCAGTCAAGTGCAACTTCGCCGATTCAGAATTAGGTAGCTGGTCATGCGGGATAGAAGCATAGAATGGGCGACAATGTCAAAAGCTGCGGATAGGTCGAGTAACACAAGAAGGGTAATCTTGCCGTAGTTCATGGCCTGCAGTAGATCATTGTGAACGTTTACTATTGCAGTTTTTACACTGTGGTGTACACGATAAGCTGACTGGAATGAAAGACAACTGTTTGGCTACCAGTCGCTCCAGTGTCTTACTGGGGAAACTTAAGTTTGATACAGGGCGATAGGATTTGCGCAGCTTTGAGAGAGGGGGAATCTCACCCACGTTCATTGATCACGACATGGGAAGCCTGATGAACCGCTGGTGTATCTCCCGGAATTCAAAAACGTTGGCAGGTATAAAGCAGTTTCCTAAACTAGCTTTTACTGGCAAGAACAGTCCGACGCGACACGTAGTGAGTCTCTCTACTGCTTCAAGCATTTAAGTTTTTCATTGCGATTAAACAATGAACCGTTTCAAGGAATTTAAGCCTGTATAATGGGACATCTTTATTTGATAGATAACAAATACAAAACATGTAATAGCATTTTCATTTAAAAAAAAGAAACCTCTGCTAGGATACTGTCACGAAGGCTTACAAATATGCTGCTGTCGTGAGAGTAACGCACCCACTAGGTTTAAGTTAAACATGTTTAAGTTAAAGATATACAAGTGCTTAAAGTAATATACCGAAAGAAAGTATGTGATGTATTTTGGTGGGATAACTGCATATGTAGCAGTTTATGTCAGTGTAAGTATCTTTGTAAAGTACTAGTAAGTATGTGTTGGTGTATGTAGAGAAACCGAAGAGGCGATGTGTGTATATTTTATCCAAATTGCAGGGTGGCATTTTTCTAAGTTAAGTTGGTAGGTGGTACCTAATACATGTTCTCGCTCTCGACGTATGACTGTGGTCCGACGAGGGTGGCATCATCAGTGTACAGTATGGCCTTGAATGTATTGCTAGGAAGATGAATATAATTTATTTAGAGAGTAAACAGTAGGGGCCCTAATAGTTACACCTGTGAGAAGCCATACATTGTCTATATTGGACTTCACAAATTGTTATTCCTTAACACAAGTGGTTTTGGTGATAGATATTTCATTCTTTAAAAAATATAAATCGTATGTTGTAATCACGCATATTGCATATAGTAATATATTTTGATTTTATTATATCCATTGTAATTTCGGCAAGTGTTATAAGTGACACACTTCTTCTTGTCCCTTTCGACTTCAAAACTGTGATTTACAGTTGTATATGTGTGCATTGTAATTGTTGAAATAAATATCCATCAATTATCAGTTTCGATCGATTCTCAGCCGACGACTGCATTCTTTCGATACCAAACCAGGATTCCTTAGGTACACTTATAAGTTTTGTTTGTTAAAGGTCGAGTGAAAATCAGCAAAACTAGTCGATGTATGTAAGTGTAATTTGTATATAAACTAATTTAAAGCAAAAAATCAGGAAATAAATGTTATTGGATGCAGTAGTTTACCGGTTTTATTTAACTGTTATACTTGTATTTCCTATCTACAAAACGATCCGACAAAGTGGCGTTTCTCAATCTTTAATTCGGTGAATAGGAATAAGAAGAAAATGGCGGCTGGGACAACGGCGTTGTGTTAACACAATAGAATTCTTTTGTAAAGTCAAAAAGGTGACGTTGATGTTTTCTTTCACACGTGCATAGGACTGACATCAATGTAGTTCACCATCATCATCATTTAAATTGCAATGAACACATTAGCCACATAAAAAGTAAAATCTCAAAAAAATGTATCTGTAATGAATATGGTAAAACATTTATTGAATAAGCCTTCATTATACTCATTCTGCTGTACTCTTATCATGCCGTTTTTTTTAATTATTGTTGTGAAATTTGGGGCAATACCTATAAGACTCTTGCATATTATTCAAAAAAGAGCTATTCGGATTTCACAAAAGGCCGTCTTCATGGCTAATACAAGACCGATTTTTTCATCAATTGAAAACTTTAACTGTACAGGACATGGTGGATTTCAGTAGTATGGTGTTTATGTACAAGGTTTATACTAATCTTTTACCGGCAAATGGTATGTTGTACTTCCAGAGAGTTAACGACAGTCATCATAACTCCAGTATGAAAAATTGCAATTTCGAAATAAGATTTAGTAGAACTTTTAAAAAAGCGGAATGTATCAGTATAAAGGGACCTAAGATGTGGAATGACCTGTGTGTCGACATTAAATTGTGCAATTCTACTTATCAATTCAAGAAATGTACAAAGTTTTACTCCTGCAAAGATATGATGAATTCATGTTTTGATTCTGTTTCTTATTATATATCAACTACCATACCTTCAGGTAGTTTAAATCTAACTTAATTTTGTAAAGTTATATATTGTATATGTATTGTACCAGTGCAATTGTATAATATGAGAATTATGTTAACAAGTTTACAACGTCTTGCATTTTCCTTCAACATTCTCTTACTGTTCAATGCTTAACTATATTTTTCATAGTTCCACTTTTTAAAAAGGGTAAGCTCTTATATAGCGGGTTATCCAGTCCTTAGGACTGCTCAAAGCGCTTTACACTTTACTCCCTGGCAGACCTATTCAATCGAACACCATTTCGACTTATCTGGAAAGCATTCAGCCATGCTGCAATTCATGCACGAAGACTATTCGTACACAAATATCCACCACTGTCCATAGCCAGGTACTCGTCCATACAGTCTCACTCAAGAATCCGGAGCTCTTACCGCTGCGCTACTATGCTCCACATGGTGGGTTTTGTGGTGGATTAGCTTACAGATGTGTGCGTTTACATCTTGTTTGAAATTACACTTTGTACTTATGTTGAATAAATAAATTCAATTCAATTTAAAAAAGAATGCGCGGGTATAAACAATAAGCACTAAAAGCGCGCGTAACCCAAATCACCCCAAACACAACTCAAATAACAGCGCCTTTCTTCAAACGTTAATATATGAATTAAACAACCATTGATTACATTAAACTAGCTTCAGTTATATACATCTTAGTTTAAAACGTGTACACATAGTTTTAGATTAAAACACCATTTTGTTTATCATCCTACCCATCTATCTTCCACTCTCTGAACTTGTTTTTCAAATACCCAGAGGTTCTGAATCTGCCCAGAACCAAAAAATAATACTATTATATTTCCTATCATCTGCCTGTTTGTGTTGTTTGCACAAGCCCTCAAACCATGCACGTGCGCATTATTTTCTTTATACTTCATAGTTTATATTTACTGCGTCTTTAACTCTTAAAGGCAAGTTTTAACAAGCAAATATTTTGTAAGTGCATTACAGCACTACACTAAAAGTTATACCTATTAAAAATCTACATATAAACACTATCAAATTCTCCCAACTTTCAACATGACAACTCTATCACTGCTATTCGGGATTTTTGGCCTGCTCACGGCCCCAAAGAAGAGTTACAGGTGACAGGATGTCCAAATTGGAATATCTTAGTCTGCAAGCTAACACAACTCTGGCTTCCTTTCTCCATAAGTCTCAAATGATTGGTAATTCCCACATTGAGAAAGGGCTCAACGATACTACTATCATCAGCAACACCATAAATTTAAGTGAAAGTGTCGGCAAGTGGAGTTTAGCTCTCTGTATAATGTCTAAACAGAAATCCTGTCCCAAAATCCTGAAATTCAAAGCCAACCATTATCATATGTTATTGATCATACTTCTCGCTGGCCAAATCGAAACAAATCCGGGACCAGTTAGTATCCATAGTTGTGCTGAATCTTTGTATCCTTGTGGAGTATGCAGAGATGAGGTAAAGGAAGATGACAGAGCACTCTTGTGCGACAAATGTGAACGCTGCAAATAAACCAAGATTTATTCATCAATATCTCAAGCCCAATCAGTCGCCACTACAAACCCCTTTTATGTGTTGTCTCAACTTGATGACACTAATGACAATGATTATATCAACGATGCAGATAATATCCACCTGAAAACCTCAACTCTATCCAAAGGTTCGTCTGGTACTCGTAACACGCCTACCATCAGAAACAAAAACCATGGCCTCAGGGCAATGATCATAAACTGTAACAGTATCTCAAAAGTGCGACTAAACAAGCAGCCTTCCGTGCAACAATCGATCAACACCAACCAGAACTTATAGTGGGTTATGAATCCAAATTAGATAGCAACATGGCTACATATGAACTATTCCCAGAAAACTACACTACATGTCTACTACAAAGATCACGATGCATAATTAATGGAGGACGAGTCTTTATTGACCACAAAGACTCCCTAATTACCCCCGATGAACCTGAATTAGACGAAAACTGTGATATTATCTGGGCACGCGTGCAATTCAGTAACTCTAAACCACTATATCTGGCCAGTTACTATAGACCATCAGGCAACAAAACTCAGTCATTAGTCGCCTTAACCTCATCAGTAGCCAAGACTATCAATACAATAATAATAATAATCTTTATTGATACATAATGTTAAGTATAGCACAGATGTAGCAGTAATATGAAACATATATACATTACGTATCAAATGGAACGAAGCAACACATTGCTTGTGTTCCTTATTCATGTCATATATGCAATGAAATCTATGATTCGTGTAAAAAAAAAAAAAAACATCTTTATAAAAAACAACGTTATGTGACATCTGTTAAGTTGTAGTAGGTTAGTTAGAATACATGATATGTATCGATAACATATAGTAATAAAGTATATATGAGTAATTAAATAAGACACGAACCATATGTAGAATACGAAGGTGTCCATGAATGAGTCCATGAATGGTACAGTCCCTATGTGAACAAGCACCATGATAGGCCGACTAGAGATACAAAATATCCACCGTGACTTGGGCCAATGTCCAACGCAATTACAGTGCATTTAGTTCATGATCTCGACTGACGGTTTTGATTGTTCCCTTTAGGTCCTTTATGACAATCCTTCCATCATACGACCAACAGTCGAGAATCTTGTGCTGTTTCTTTAATGTCCGGCACAAGAACAGTAGTCTTGCTCTCTTCTGGGTGAGATCTTCCGATATGTAGACATTTGATCGTTTAGTGCGTAGCCGTTTTCGAGCTTTAATGAAGTCATTCTTCGATTTATAGTCTTTGAACTGGACTATTATTTGGCGCGAGTGGTTTTTGTTTGTGGCGGATTTTCTGGGCCCAATCCTATGGGCTCTGTTGATATGGTCCATTTTTAATGGCACGTCCATATCGTTAAACAAGTCAGTGATAATCTTATCAATTTGTTCACCGTCTTTGTTTTCAACTAACAAACTCATGCCAGCACCAAACTTGATAACTGCAGGGGACTTCAATCTACCAGTGATAAACTGGACCGACTGGTTGACAACAAATAGTAAAATTAAAGCAATGCACGAGAAATTGATTGACTTCTTACTTGATAACTCGCTTTCACAACTGGTTACCAACATCACAAGACCTGTCTCAAATAGCATCCTGGACCTTCTGGTTACATCAAACCCTAGTCTCATAGACATTGCCGTTGCTTCCATGCATTTCTGACCATTGCATTGTACTGTTTGATATCAACATGAAACCTAAGTTACAAAAGAAACCACAAAGAAAGATGTATCTCTATGACGCAATTGACCCCCAAATACTGCAAACCAATGTGCATAATTTCGTCAACAACTGCTTAGCCTCAAACCCTGAAGAACATTCTGTCGACACAAACTGGGAAACAATTAGAAAAGGATTGGACAAGATTGTAGATGACAATGTCCCATCAAAACTCACTAAAGGAAAACGAAATCTGCCTTGGATAACATCTGAAATCAAGCGTAAGACGAGAAAACGTGACAAATTGTTCTCAAAAGCCCATAAAACAAACACCCCATCACATTGGAAAGCCTATCGTGAATACTGCAACTATGTTACCAAATGTATCCGCTCAGCACACCACGATTATGTCAACAAAATAAATATTTATTGGCATGTATATGTCTGAAAACCAAAAATATTTCTGGTCACACGTAAAACTCACTCGCACAGAAAACCTAAAAATCGCAACTCTTAAAACTTGTGATATAATGTGCAGCACATATCACGATAAGGCGGAGGTACTGAACATGCACTTCCAAAAACCGTATTTAATAAGCACACACACATACGCGCGCGCGCGCGCACACACACACGCACGCACACACACACAGACACGCGCATGCACAATAAAGGTCTATAATTCTCCATATGCCTCCATTCCTCATTTACACATCACAACTGCCGGCATAGCCAAACAATAATTATTATCTAACTTAAGCCCATCACAAACATGCGGTCCTCACGAAATGTCACCTCGTTTCTTTATAATAGTTGCAATTGAGCTAGATTCAGCACTTAGATGTCTATTCCAACAATCTAATGACCAAGCGACAGTCCCAAAACAGTGGCGCCAAGCACTAGTTACCAATCTTTGAAATTACTGCCGACCCGGAGGCCCGAGACCGTCACACATTTCGTCGGCCCGGTAACTTTGAAAAAGTGCCGGCCCGCAAGACCGGCAAAATTTTAAAAAGAAAATAATGGAACACTCGTCTAGTATCCGGGCCAACAGCGATTTCGTTATTATAACAATGTTTGCCTAAAGTTGATACCTCAGTGGTTTAGTTCTAAAAGAAACACATATTAAACCACTCATAAACAAACTCAACTGGGACTCACTCCACACACGTCGCCTCATTCAACAAGCATCAATGTTTTACAAAATCCACTACCACATGGTCAACATCAGCCCTCCGTCATGTTTCCAGCACGCCACGCATATCTCTAACAGAATTGACCATCCACTTAAATACACCAATACAATAATGCCAACCATCAATGCTTATCAATATGCATTCTACCCCAGAGCAGTATCCATGTGGAACAGATTACCACCATCTGCTGTTCTACATATCACGCCATCATTGCCAGCCTTCCTGTGTGTCGCCATGCCAGCCATCAGGGAAAAGCAACCCTTGCATGGAGTCCACATCCTCTAAAGCTACAAACTTATGTATATAGTGCACCACTTGTTTTTATCCTCGCTTTTGTTTGTTTTTCGTTGTTTTTGTTTCTTTATTTTGAACATCCTTCTACACGATTTGTTTCCTCTTTGTTTGGCAGCCCTGACGTCATGCACCGCACAAATCCCAGTTTAGCTGTGAACAGCTGTGAAGTGATTATTATATCAAGCATCAAACAGGGGTAAGACCACATTAAGGATTCGTCCGCCATTACCGAGTTAAAGAGTGCCCTTGAAAATACCGTTTTGATGTGAATTTTTTCGAGCACTTTGACATGGCACATTGAATACTGAATGTACTACTGCATTAGGTCTTTCACGAGGTAGCAATAAATAATCGCTAGTCGCTCGCGCATTCACACAGTGGCTATTTTACAGCACGCACCAATATTTCAAAATCCGTCACCAGATTGCGGCGAAATTGAGGGGTGTCAGGTTTGGGTGGATTTTTCTGAAAAATTAGGTATGACAATTTCACGAGTTTTCCACAGCACTTGTGTCAATGGAGGTTAAATATGCTGTGAAAATTTCAAGAAAATCGTAACACAAATTTTGAAGGAAATGAACGAAACGTTGTAATGGCCGGCTATGTTAAATTAAAATTTGGTCTTACCCCAACAAGCATCTAGAGCGGATCCAAAATTAAACAAAGGTATCCGCCAGAAGGCACTACCTCAGCCGCCGTCGTCCGAAAGCGGAACTTTGGAAGTGCATGTCGGGTAATATATTCCAGACAAGGCGGTGGGTCGTCTTAGACGAGTGGGGCGAGTGTATTTAGTTTAAGATATGCCGTGAATGGCGGGCACAAAGCGGCGCCGGATGACGTTAAGATGTTCACGGCGTGCAAACGCAAGTTGTGGGAGCGGCGCCGGTACAAGTTCTGCGGGCTTCTCATTACAGCGGTCGTGTTAGCAGGCTTCTTTTTCTTCGGCTACGTTTGCGACGACCGTCTTTGTCATCTGACGGCAGCTGCTGGCGGCTCCGGTAAGTCGACGTCGCGTCATGCGTCACTGACGCACAAGCTGTCGGACGCCTCGACCGATGCCCATACCACCTTCAACAATGCCGACCTAACACGCGACTACCCCTTTGACATCGAGAGTAACGATGTCATTGTATTTCTGCATATGCAGAAGACGGGTGGGACTACGTTTGGGCGACACCTGGTGAGAAATCTGGACGTTAGCCCTCCATGCCGGTGTCATAGAGGCCGCAAACGCTGCGACTGTTTTAACAAGAAGAATCAGCGTTGGCTGTTTAGTCGATATTCAGTGGGCTGGCCTTGCGGACTTCATGCCGATTGGACAGAACTACAGAACTGTGTCGACGAGACGATGAACAAGAAGGAGCAACTACTTCGTCTGCGAAGGTCGGTTATTATTCTAAATATTCCATATTTGACACAAGTTTACAAACTACTAACGTCTAAATGCAGTCTGTGTGTTCCATATTAATAAAAAAATTATTTTTGTTAAATATTTACCAAACATTTTTTTAAGGCAGTGCCTCACGTTTAAAAAACCAGGCGAGCGATAAATAGCTCACCTAAATATGCCAAATAATTTAGTGCGAGCAATTTTTTATTTTTATCTGCTGGGTGACGTTCCTGTTTGTCCGTCTGGTGATGCCACTGATGCCAATTCGATCGGGACATCAAACGTTGCTGTTGGCACAGATTCAAAGGTTGACCACTGCAATTACTGCATGCTGTTACCAGACATGGGGCCAAATGCATTGAAAAGTATTTAAATGCAAATGCTTTTGACATTTCAAATGCAAATACATTTTGTTTATGTCAAATGCAAATACTTTTCAAAAGTATTTCAAATACTTTTCTAATTCTCTTGACGTCCTCCTGCTCATGCACAATAAATAATGACAAAAAAGAGCTATACTTGTCCTTGTTTATCCAGAATTAAGGGAGTTCATTAAGTCAATAGTACCATTCTATAATTGGTCACACATTGTTAATTTGTTCTCCTGTGACAGGTTAATCCTGTTTTTTTCCATTTCCTGTGCCCACTGATGCACAGCCTTCCAATAAAATTAGATTAAGCCACCCACTGTTAATTAAATGCTAACCTGACCCTGTGGCAGGCCAGCTGATACACTGATCTGACAATGACCCAAGTTAAAGCTGAGTTAATGATCAAAGCATGCAACTGGCTGCAGTTCTTCAGCTAATAAAAGGGCTATAGGAAGGCCAGTTTTCTCTGGGTGAATGTCATGCCTCCGTGATCACATAAGTACAAGAGTGACCTGTATCAACTGCCTATACCAAGCAACAATTTAAGCACAGCTGTGATAACAGTTTTCATTGACATAATTAAATGCTATAAGTATTTGAAAAGTATTTGATGTTTTAAATACTTTTAAAATGTATTTAAATGCAAATAGTTTTGGCTCCAAATTTTCAAAAGCAAATGCAAATACTGCATCAGTCACATTTAAATGCATTTGCATTTGACCCCATATCTGGCTGTTACCCTTATATTTATAAACATCCTCCATACTTCCATGAAATCAGTTTATGAAATGATCGTTTATTTGCTGGATTACTTGGACGACACAGTTTACAAAACGATTACCCTGGTAAGCCAAATGTCTTGCCACAAATGCAGCCTCTGCCACAGCAGCCAGGACACGATTTCAATTTCACCCCACCCAGTGCAGACAATTGCAGATGATTAATGATCTATGACTATTAAGCAATACCAGCCGACAAGAATCCTGTGTGTGTCAACGCTAATTTTTGTGACAAGAACATACTTTCTTTCAAACAAATGGGTGTGTGTTTTGCCGCTAGAGGGCACCACGTATAGCAGGTCTGGTGATGTGAGTAATAATGGCAATTGGCATGAGCGATAAATCGCTCCCTACATGAGCGATTAATGCGGTAGGGAACGAGAGCGATCGCTCGCCTAAAAAATAATGCAATGCGAAGGTATGCGCCAACAATATTATGTTTAATAAATGTAAAACAGCATTTTGCATATTTCCGTTGTAAAATTACACTCTTCAAATGGTGCATTCTGGTGTATTTGGATTTTTTTTCAACTTTTCCCTTAACATTGCAGGTTCAAAATAAAAAATGACATGCTAATATGTTTTTAGTCCTTTGTCCGAAGGTCCAAGGGACTATTGCCATCACTCTGTGTCTGCCGTTAGCTGCCGTATCTCAGAAACCGTTCAGCAACTTTTTATCTAATTTTGCATAGACATATCTTAGGGCACTGCCACTATGCACGAGAAATCTGTATTTGATTGAATCATTTTAAGGGCTCCCTATGGCCTCCAAGGACCCCAAAACTGGTGACAATGTAACATTTTGCCTATTTTTAGTCCTTTGGCCGAAGGTCCAAGGGACTATTGCCATCACTCTGTGTCCGCCGTTAGCTGCCGTATCTCAGAAACCGTTCAGCAACTTTTTCTCTAATTTTGCATAGACATATCTTGGGGCACTGCCATTATGCACGAGAAATCTGTATTTGATTGAATCATTTTAAGGGCTCCCCAGGGCCTCCAAGGACCCCAAAACTGGTAAAAATGTAACATTTGGCCTATTTTTTCAAAAACTGTTCAGCAACTTTTTTCTAATTTTGCATAGATGTATCTTAGGGTGCTGCCACTATATACAAGAAATCTGTATTTGATTGAATCAATCTAAGGGGCCCCTAAAGTGCAAAAGGTTTACATTATCTAGTGATGTGGTTTTGAGAAGGGCCCTTGAGATCACCCCCAACAGTAGATGTTGTGTAGTGTGCCAGAAAATCAAAAGCTGTGACTAATTTCTACAGCCTAGGCCATTGAGACATTGACTAATCTTTAACTGGTCACAGCACCTGGGCAGAGTGACACACTTGACCCCTGTTAGACTGAACAGTTGCCTAACACTTAAACTGTATCTTCAAAACTATTGATTTTCTATAATTGCAAGTTGTGTTTATTTTGATGTTCATTTAATTATTATAAAATGGTGTGATTGTGGTGTCTTGTCTCCTGTTAGACTGAACAGTTGCCTAACACTTTTAAACTGTATCTTCAAAACTATTGATTTTCTATAATTGCAAGTTGTGTTTATTTTGATGTTCATTTAATTATTATAAAATGGTGTGACTGTGGTGTCTTGTCTCCTGTTAGACTGAACAGTTGCCTAACACTTTTAAACTGTATCTTCAAAACTATTGATTTTCTATAATTGCAAGTTGTGTTTATTTTTATGTTCATTTAATTATTATAAAATGGTGTGACTGTGGTGTCTATCGGTTAAAGATGTATTGTCTGTAGAAACCCATTAGGTGACAAACATAGAAAATTAATATTCTGTCACCTGTAGGTGACAAACATAGAAAATTAATATTCTGGACAACTATAGAGTGAAATATCCGACACTTTATTTATATCAAATGCATTCTACTGTTCTGTTTACACTTGCCATGCCTTGTGTAGACATGGTACTGTGTAAATCAATTGTATCAATATAGACTAATAATTACAGATTCACAATATAGTTGACACCTGAAACAACCAAATGTCAACCATTAGAAGAGTTGACATAGTTAAGGCACAATAAAGCCTTTTGTGTCAAGACAAATACAATTCAACGAATACCCCTATCTGAACACTGCCTGTTCTTCACCTATTACATTCGCTTTGTTTAGGGATGTGTTTTTTTAAAGAAAATTTTAGTTTCTTTCTGTACCTGTCTACGTATGATAATCATTTGTCTGCCCTGCTCACAATAAACATCACATGAATGATAAAAGGAAGATCACTGCCACTTAATTTGTGGATTATTATTATTATAAAACTGCTCTGCTACTGCTTGGTGGACAGTTAATTAGTGGATCAAGTTCAAATACATCAGCACGTTTTTCACACCTGCATGGTAGTTTAGGCTCAGTAGTGTGCTGGCAGCTACTAAACCTATAGGCTTGTGTGAAAAGGATAGTTGGCAGAAGAACTAACTTCAAAATACCATTGCATCCATTTAGCCAGGCAGCAGTCACACTGTCCCAATGTCTGCTGTTATGTTTATATAATAATTATATAAGCTTAATGACCCCAATACACCAATCTGTTGGCACAATGTCAGATAATGGAACTAGGTTAAACATCTTAACAATAACTGTAATTAGTTCTGTGGAGCTGTTTTTTTTTCAGTGAACAGTAAACATGTAAAAAAATTTCTTCCATCATAACCCTTAATGATCTGTAACTATGATTCACCAAAAAACATTTGATTAATAATTACCTACAGGGTTGTTTGATTTATGCCGGGCAGAAACTGTGTCTGCCTGGCAGAAACAGCAACAATAGGAAATACATGCCATTGATAGGCAAACGTGTTCTTTTTATAGAAAATTTCAGTTTCTTTCTGTACCTGTCTACGTATGATAACCATTTGTCCGACCTGCTCACAATAAACATCACATGAATGATAAAAGGAAGATCACCTCCACTTAACTTGTGGATTATTATTATTATAAAACTGCTCTGCTACTGCTTGGTGGACACTAAGCTGCAACTGTCTTTGAGTTTGTTTACATTTTGACAAACTACTATTATATAGCACTAATTTTTGAATGAATCACACTTTGAGAATGCATGTCATTGTTTGCGGTTTATATTACTTGGTGAAAACATAAACAAAAAGTGTAAAAAAACAATGGTTTGGTGTCGGGATCGAACCGGCATCACCCGATTACAAAATAAATATCAAGGAACCAACGCCTTTACCAACTGAGCTAGCAGGACCGACAGAAATTCGCTGACTGATTTAAGTTGTAATGATAAATTGTACAACTCCTCCTTCATACATCGATATATTCGAGTGATATTATAAGATTATACACTTATACACGTTACTTTCTGTAGCTGGATACGATATATGTTTGCTATGTATGTATATTGGTGTACAATATCTCCCGTTAGTTGCATTCGATATAATTATTCTGAAAACGGGCCCAAGCTCGGCAATACCTAGTCGACTTGTAGGCTCATTCGCATTCATTGTTTTGAATAAAATTGAATTCATGTGGAACCGTAAGATAACTGCTTGTTCCTCTATGATGACTAGTGTTTGTATTACATCGGAATATTGCACAATAAATCATTTTGACACTCGTTCCGACCCGAAAACTATCCATGTAAACATGCTCTGAATGCATAGAAAGGGTCGGCCTGCTGTGAGTGTGAGTCAGATGTGACGTTAAGATACATCGTGATCGCCTAGCTCATAAAATTTTTATTTTCCTGCGGAAAATAAAAATTTCTCGAATGTTAAACTTTGTGTACACATAGAAAACGGATTTTAGCTAATGCCTTGTTTTTATTTCCTTTAATTGCTAGATTCACTTGCTTCACCAGACCTGCTGCATCATCATATACTCCCTGTCACCGTGTCACATGTATTATCATTTTTTTATCAGCATGTAACTTTTCAAGTTGTGCCAACATTTGATGTCCCGAATTAACCTGCTTGATTTAACCTTGTGTAATGGATACCGCCGTGGCTATGCTCGTAATAAATCGCTTCCCTAAATAATTTTACATACTGTTCGCAATTCATCGCTCGCCTTGTTTTTTTCAAATGTGAATCACTGTGTGTAACATTTTCAGTTTACTACATCTTTATTGCACGCCTTTTTCATATGTGAAGTCTTTACAGGTACTTGTACATCAGCATGCTACGTGAGCCACTGCTGCGTTACCTTAGCGAGTGGAAACACGTACGTCGCGGCAGCACGTGGCTAGCCGCACGCCTGAGCTGTAACGGTCGCCAGGCAACCCTCGAAGAAGTTCCGTTCTGCTTCGATGGTAAGTCGTCCCCCCGACAACTGAAGTCAATTCCTTCCATACACGGTTAGTAACACTTATATCTCTCCTGCCTGTTTAGCATTGACCCCGCTCGCTTGCTGTCTCCACTAGACACCGGTAGGTGGCACCACTTGGTGTACGATCTGAACATACACTCTGTATATACCCCCGGTCAAGCATGGAAGCGTAAATTTGATTTTAATCAAACATGTGAAAATATGCTCTGTGTTTAAGTGACTAGCTTACTTTGGCATTATCTTATTATTTTTCACAAGGTACTTATTTTTTCAGAATTCGCCAGGTCAAGGAATAAATCTTTCTTGTTTGGTGCTGCACCAAAAAATGTCCAAGCACATTTGCAATATTGGCAAATGCCCCGTCAGTAACTAATGGATGCAGCCAAGCTTTCCGCTGTTAGGCCAGCTTATTACCTTGCATGTGTTAGTGGACATGGTCACTGGACGTGTCTGGTTATTTTTGCTAATCCAACAGCTTTTGTGAACAATTATACTACAGTGGGATGCATAGTATAACAAAAACTTGAGCATTTCGTTTTATATTTATTTCACATGCCCAATTATTTTAGCGAAGTCTTGGATGTCAGCATTTGGTTGTCATCAAGTTGCATGCAGTCCATGGAGCATTATAAAACTGTGCAAGTTTCGTCCATCTCAAAACTTCCTAATAAACTTATTTTGCCATTGGTTATTTGCAATTTGTCAAAAGGTCATTTGCACATAATGACTAATATAATAAATTGACTATCAGTGTTTATGATGATTTTTGTCGCCAACATTGTAACAGCAGATACACCCTAAGTATTGGACATATTTGCATGCGTGTGTCATTTTGACCTACCCTAGTATCCATTACATGGGTACCTAGCAACAAGGTCCATCAAGCTGTCAAAATAGATGCTGCACAGTGCATTTATGTATAGCTTTCAGACATTCTGGTATGTAGCATGTTGAAATTCTGGCTCCAAAAAAATTCTTAATGACACACCATCAAGAGAACTGTGTGCAGGACAGATTGATCTAGCAGATATCATGATGTCCGTGTTGCTTTGTGCTGGCTTTGATAGCTACTGTGTGTATGTAGCCATTAGGTGTACATTAGACTGTTTGGTTGCAAGTTAAAAGGATGTACCAGGCAGTCTGTTGCTAGTTTTTCATATATTCATTAATATAATGTTCTTAACCGTTTCAGTGCCAGCCAAAATTACACTGACATACAAGAAGTGTCAAGCCATTTTTGTGACTTGCACGTCGTTCTAAACTTTTATTTTTATGCGCAACATAACTCACTTTCACTAATATTATATATGTGCTGAGGCTGTCATCCGACACGTTTTGCATGGTAAATACAGTGTATATGGAATTTTTGTTACGACTTCCGATTTATTTTCGTCGTCAAACTAGCGCAAATCTAAGTGTAACTGTAAAACCAGCAGTCGAACACCTCCCTTTTGTAATGATTAATCTTATTGGTCGGTTTAAAATGGTGTCATAGACACCAGCCAATGCCACCATTTTAAACCAACCAATAAGATTAATCATTACAAAAGGGAGGTGTCCGGCTGCTGGTCATGGACACCAGCCAATGCCACCATTTTAAACCAACCAATAAGATTAATCATTACAAAAGGGAGGTGTCCGAATGCTGGTCATGGACACCAGCCAATGCCACCATTTTAAACCGACCAATAAGATTAATTAGTGACTGGAGCAGATGTTGTTGTTACAGGTGACTGGAGCGGATGTTGTTGTTACAGATGACTGGAGCAAATGTTGTTTCAGGTGACTGGAACAGTCTTTCGTTCAATGAGTTCCTTAGTTGTCATGTTGTTGTTTGAACTTGTTTCAGATGACTGGAGCGGCGTCTCTCTTAACGAGTTCCTCAGTTGTCCCCACAATCTGGCCAACAACCGTCAGACCCGTATGTTGGCCAACCTCAGCCTAGTGGGCTGCTACAACCATAGTGCTATGTCGCCGGCGCAGCGCGACTCCATCATGCTTCACAGCGCAAAGACAAACCTGCGCGAGATGGCGTTCTTCGGCTTGGTGGAGTACCAGCACGCTACACAGTACATGTTCGAAAGAACGTTCCACATGAAGTTCATCGAAAATTTCGAGCAGTACAGTCGCACGCACGCGAAGAGCGCTGATGTTACCGACGCGCAGCGCGAACGAGTCCTGCTGGTGAATCAACTCGACGTTGAACTGTATCGCTACGCCAAGGAACTATTTCTGAAGCGCGTACATAAAATGCGGGCTGAAGACGGAACTTTGGGTCATTATGAGACAGGAGGTGACATGGTGAAAGTATCACGAAATGAATACGAGGAGGACGAAAATTATGACGATGACGTCAACGGTGCGTGAATCTCTGTTGGGGTGGTGACGTTATCTTTATTGTCGTACCAACCCACTGATAGGGTTACGTGATTCGGGAAGCTTTTCTCACAAAGTGCATGAATGAAGGCCTGCTGTATTAGAATGTCGGTGTGTGTGTTTGTCAACTGCCGAAAATAACTGTGTCTAGTCTGGTTTGCATTCATGAGCGATTTCTGCCATAGTTTGTCACATGTTTAGAATTATAAACGAGCTATGTATGTATGTTAACATTTTCATCGTAGATGGTTTACATCTCGGGCATCAAACTTTCATGGATTAATCTACAACCCTTCAGAGGAAAAGTAACACCTTTATTTTGTCAGATTTCCCCTGGTTTAAGGGTTCTTACCGGTTTTATGGTTCATGGCATGTATACTTTGGGATATTGTGGCCACAAGTTTTTCTTTATGACAATAGCAAGAGATAAATTTTGTTAAGTGAACCAAATGTGGGATGTTTTATTTAAGAGATGTCATGCAGCAATAGTAATGTAATTAACATCTGTAGCCAACATTGGTGGCAAAGGTTAAGCTTGACGGAGGTCATGTGCAAAATGTTGTGACACACGCAAACCGCAATCTACTGGTACAGAATACATCAGTTAAATTTAGACTGGTGTCTAAATACTGCATCATTGGTGGAACCAATCGGTCTTGTGTGGATATTTTAAATTTTATGGCTGATTCTTGCCAGCTATTTAGAAACCAATAGGTATCGCTCGTGTTTTTGTGTGTTTTTAAATGGTAGTTATTTGTGTTGAGGGATAATCTAAAGAATGGAATATTTTAATACCAAACTACTTCATTTGTTTCAACAACCATCGGCTGCCATCATCAGCTGCTCACCTGTCACCTGGTGAGCAGAAGAAGCGATTGTCATAAATAAATTCCCTATTGAAGGTGACCGATTGTTACTGGAATGTTGAAATGGGTCAAATAATGGTGTATTTAAAATTATATTCTTTGTTTTTTAAGTTTGGTTTACATGAATAATGACTGTTTCATAAAACTGCATGTCAAAAATTTATTAAAATTTTAAAAACAAGGAAATGAGAAAAAATTTCATTAGCTGGTGTGTATTTTATTGGGATTTCATTGGATGTTTTATTGGGAATTGGCGCAAAATAAACAGTTGAATACATCATGTTGATTTCAGCACCTATGCTGATACACATAAAACAGTTGGCTTTTTTGCAGCATTCAAAACCATGTATTTGTTAATTGGGCTGCATAACTTAATCTACCATAAAATGGTGCTTACAATGTGCAGATGTGTGTTCTCTTCCTGCCGAATTATACAACGCGAACCTCCGAGATCAGGATGTTCACAAGACTAGTCATGTCATGTCAGTCTTGTGATGTTAATCATATGATCATGGGTGTGAACCGAGTCACAAGTCATTTGTTGCTATGCTTGCCTACGTGTGCGTATGAATTGTGTGCTTCATTGGTGCCGACATGTTTATGAAATAAATGTAGTCGACAAGAAACATAGCGTGCTAGCAACCTGAAGCAACAGCAACTATTACCACCAGGAGATCAGTGACCTCCACTTGTCTCAGGTAGGAGGAAGGCCCTCTGGTAAGGCCTAGCACTGCAAGAACACGTAAAAAATAACACTCGTGTTTTTTTAATGCATGCCAGTTAGTAGACCAGAGGTCAAAGGTCCAAGGAAGGGTATTACAGAAAGAGGCGAGTGAACTTTGGCCCCTTGGGGGAGATACACTGCAAAACTTCAAAGGTAGCATATTGATATATATATATATTAGTAGAATATGATTGGCTGGAGGTAAATAGGATCTAAAACAATCTCAGTAAACAAGGAACCAGTTTGTCACGTGTCATACTGGTTCATAACAGGTACGACTCCACCAGTATGTGTAGTCACGTGAATACACGTGTTCTGCCTGTTTTCACGAGTTTTGAACCAGTTTGTCACGTGTCATAACTGGTACAGCTCCACTAGTATGTGTATTCATGTGAATACACGTGTTCTGCCTGTTTTCATGAGTTTTGAACCAGTTTGACACGTGTCATACTGGTTCAGAACTGGTATGTGTCCACTGGTACACGTCTTTGTGTGGAACTGGGGACACTGGTTTGGTTCTAGGGGAATGAGAGTTCACGTGTTCATTCACGTGTGGAACCGAGGAAAATGGTACAGTTCTGGTGGAATGAGTACTAACGTGAATTCATTTGTTCATTCATGTGTGGAACTGGGGACACTGGTGATGTTCTAGAGGATAAAGATAAGATAGAGTTCAAGGTCATAAATCATGTATTATAAATACTAAGTATTTACATTCTTCCATCATGAAATGGTTTATTTATGTTGAGCATACCACTAAAATCGTGTGTACAAATACATCTCTTGTGTACAGTAGAAACACTACACTGCAGTTTTCTCCTATTGACACTGTTATTTCAGTATTTGTACTCTGTCCGCTGTACGAGTGAAGATGTTCACCATAGTAATATTTTTATTACAGTCAGGCTGAGCTAACTGCAATAAACTTTTGATGTTCAGCAATGTCCCATTTTTCCTCATTCCTGTTACAAAATACTATGCCTGCTAATTCCGGGTAACGAAACTGACTGGCCCCTTTCAAAAGTGGGTCAATGGCGCCACCTGAAATAAATTGTAATGCAGTTATTTTTGTTATTCCTGTATATTCTCACAACTGAATCTTTCCGATAAATGCTGGACCAAGAATGGGCGTTCATTGTGGTGGAGTCACTGCAGGCAGTGTTTGTGACATGACGCAGTACCAGTCTGTGCTGATGTGGACATGTGACAGGTCATCTGTATGTGAAGTGTCACCTAGACATTACAGCACTCTCCGTGGGAGGTCTATGAGATATCGTAGACATCACATGTTGTCACCTAGGTGTCACAACACTGTCTTTGTATGGTCTGACATATTGTAGAAGTCACGTGACGTCTAGGTGACACCATGTGACTTCTACCATGTGGTCTATGACACAAGTAGACATCACATGATGTCACCTAGACATCACATGTCACCTAGATGCCACAGCGCTATCCTTTGGTAAGTGGTCTATGACATATTGTAGACGTCTCACTGTGTTCCTCTGTCCCAGAACAGTCATCATCTCGGCCACAGAGGGACCCACCTGGAAGCACAAACCGGTGTGCAACAGTCACAGTTCACTGAAGCTATACTGGTCTCGCATAGTTTAATAAATAACATCGGTAACATTGGTCCCACAGTGTTTAACAAAATAACACCAGTAACATTGGTCCCAGTGTTTAACAAAGTAACATCGGTAACATTGGTCCCACAGTATTTAACAAGATAACATCAGTTAACTGGTCTCTCATAGTTGAACAACTGCTACATTGGTCTCAAAATTTAAGGGCATGCAGATATTTGTATAATTTTATGAGTTTCGGACAGTTTTATAATAAAGATTCACTGGAAATATGTATTTAAAAGATATGGATGATTTCTTAATGCAACTTTAACACGAGCAAATACTCTTCTATTATGCTAACTACCCCCACCCCACACACACACACACTATGTATATAAACATCAAAGAACCTGATTTATGACTGGCCAGATCAATGCAGGAAGGACTTCTAAGGTTAACTGTTTTGGCTTAAACATCTAGGCTATGGTAGATGAGTGTCCTATTAACAGAACACTTGGTGAAAGTGTGACATGATGATTCACCTAGTTACCTCTCCTCCAGCTGTAAATCAACAGTCCTCACTAAGGGGTCGTCACAAAGATCAACAGTCTTCACTAAGGGGTTGTCCCCAAAATCACCAGTCTTCACTAAGGGGTCGTCACAAAGATCAACAGTCTTCACTAAGGGGTTGTCCCCAAAATCAACAGTCCTCACTAAGGGGTCGTCACAAAGATCAACAGTCTTCACTAAGGGGTTGTCCCCAAAATCACCAGTCTTCTTCACTAAGGGGTCGTCGCCTAAATCACCAGTCTTCACTAAGGGTATGTCCCTTAAATCACCTGTATCCATTAAGGGTACCTATCTTTTGGACGGGTGAAAATGAGATTTTGGGCAGATGGAAATTGCAAAATAGCTTATTATTGACTCTCACAATTACTTGTGTCCGTTATTATAGCTTATTATTGACTCTCACAATTACTTGTGTCCGTTATTATAGCTTATTATTGACTCTCACTATTTGTCATACTTGTGCTTATATGTATTTATGTAAATATATAATTTTATACATTACAGTTTGGACTGAATATGTCACAACAGTTTAATCCAGTGGCTGTTGGTTGTAATCTTAGAAGCCATTTTGAATCGCTTGAAATCTTAGGCACTTGTCTAGCATCTGGGCCCAATCTTTCACCGTTATAACCACATTTTTGTCTAAATTTGATTCCTCTGAGCGTTAACCATTCAACACCATCCCAAGCACATCTACATTTTAAAATGTTGTGTCAGTGCACTTTTGAGGCATAAATAGCAACTTGGTTTGCACGAACATAAATACACTGGTGAGAGTGACTATTACCTTGAACCAATATCGAGCTCTAATTGAAATAGTTATTTAAGTATGTATATATTTTTAATTACTGTATTTATTTGTATTTTAGTAATGTTAATATTTTTAGAAACATTCCAAATGTATGCATCCTTTTTAAAATTAATATATATGAACACCTGTATACATATAGGAACAGATTATTTAAAATTTATCAATATATTAATTATATATATAATTAATATGATTATTTTTAAATAATCTGTTCATTAGACTAGATAACCATATATATTTTATTCTTATTTTCTTATTTATTTTACAAACTGTATTTGTTGCCTGTATGCTGTAAAGGGCCACAGACAATTTAAAACTGGATCTGGTGCTATATAAAATAAAATATATTAATTTGAAATGAATTTTTGGATTTTGCGAGCCAGTGAGACCATCCCTAATATTCTGACTAGTGCACAAGGGCAGCAATAGACAGAACAGTGACGCATCGACAGGCAATTCATGCAGGAAATGTAATGGAAATATCAGATTGTTTTATCACGGCAATGACAGCTGTGCACCGTCTACAACTGTTCATGACATCTTCCTTAGATGCCAACTGTTACATAGTCACCCACCATCAACATTCTCCACTGCTGTCATTTCCCACATCTATTCAATGATACAACTCGTCCCATGAGAAACACAAGGTCGCAAGTGACATTTTCAAATGTCTGACATATTCCATTCAGAAACTTTTCCTGCTAATGAAAAATCTATGTTCCATGTGCTACTCTACCCGGTACCCCCTCTACCCCCCCCCCGGGTAGCTGTGTTATGAATATGTTCATGCAGCCCTTTCTCTGTTTGTATTGAATTTACACCAACTATTGCGTAGGCTGGTAATGGGCAATCCAATTTATTAACTCGCAGGGATTGCCACTGTGCACATTGTGCACAGCCAGATACATCCAGATTACTGATTGGTGTACCACAATTTAGTGTATGTATATAATAACAATTCTTCAGTTTAACTAGTAATTGAACCAAATCAAAAACCCTGATTGCTGTTATATCTGATAACATATTGAGTGTCGTAGGTTCACAGTATATAAAACACAAGGGAATAAGACACCCGGTGTGCAGACTGCACACCTTTCATAGTACTAATTAGAGTATTTACAGTTTGATATATATACAAAAGTAGGGGGTAATAACCCCCTGGCCTTCCATGTTTGCACCACCCCGAATGAAAAATCTATTTTTGTGTTTAATCTAGTATAATGATGCCCTTAACATGCCAGAATTAAAAAAAAACTTGATTTTTCGTCACATGCAAAGTTTCTATAATGAATTATGTCAGATATACAAAAATGTCTCTTACAACCTTTCCCATGAGAGGAATTATTACATCATTTATCATGATACCAGTTATTACATAATACTTGTGACCATGAACCCAATTATGACATCATCAGTTATCATGATCGTAATACCAATTAATACATGTTATCGTGAATATGTCAAATTATTACATAATCACTTATGACCATAATGACAATTATTAGATACCATTCTTAACAATCAATTATTTCATCACCACATATCTTAACCAAAATACAATGTTTTATCCACAATTCAAACAATTATGTTAGCATTTATTACCCATATGCCTTGATCAAGGGACTAAATGTTACCTATTCATCTTCATAAATGTACATCATCATTCACGTTGGCCAATATTTTCATAGCCAGTTTACCTTCACTAAACTAACAATTATTAAGTGCAGTGGAAGAGTTAGCCCAGCAAACGTGCTGTTCTTCCTGTTCTGTTAATTAATTATTTACAAAAACAAGGAAGTAGTTCCACAAACAGGATGCAAACAAATACAAGAAAGTAGTTCCACTAACATGGTGCAAAAAAACAAGAAAGTAGTTACACTAACAGCCTTGTGAGCTGATAACAGCAATTTTGCTCTTAAAATCAGTTTTAATCCTTAACCGTGATCTTGTATACTAAAACCTGTCAACACTGGGGCGTGCCACTTTAGCTGTTGTGTCACTGTAATAGTGTCCTAAGTGATATATGACAGCAGAGGTTTTAGCATTTTGGAAAAGCTGCTTAAACTTAACAACGAATATTGTTTAATTTTTGGCACTTATATAGAATCCGGACCCACGTCGATTTCACCGTTATAACTTGAGTTTTGCTTAACTTTGATACCTCAGAGCGTTAGTTCCATCATTCAACATCATCCCAGGCATATTTATTTTACAAAAGTACTGTGTCTTAGTGCACTTTTGAAGCTCTAATAGTGACCCGGTTTGCTCACTGGGGCGCTATTTACGCCTCAAAAGTGCGCTATGTCTTAAATGTAAATATGCCTGGGATAATGTTGAATAATGGAACTAATGCACGGATGTATCAAAGTTAGGCAAAACTCAAGTTATAACGGCAAAATCGAGGTGGGTCCGGATTCTATACAAGTGCCAGATTTTCCTTATGAGCTAACTGTCTTAGTTGAGCAGTCCACTCATCACATGATTATACAGGGTAGTTTTTCCTTGAAACTATTCATACAGTCAAACCTCGCTTTATGGTTCCCTCGGTAATACAGCCACCTCGCAATTAAGGTCACCCTGGGACAGTCCCAAATTATTTCTGTAACAATAAGGTATTTCGACACAAAAATGTCTCAAAAATCCGTAATCCTAACAATCAAATTGGTGTGGCCGATAGGAAATTAGTCCCGCTAATACAGTCACCTCTCTATTCAGGTCACTTTTGCCCAGTCCTGAGGGTGTCCTTAATAGGGAGATCCACTGTATATAATTTTGCGTCAATCCCTTACAAACCATCGCTTACCTTGAGTCCGCTGATGGCATTTCTCAACAGGTGCATATAGGCGCTGTATTTGAGGTCACGTAACTTGGCGAGTTCCTTCAGTTGCCGTGACAACGTGTGCAGCGTAGCGAATGCCTCATGCGGCATGGAGCCGATTTCTTCTGCGGTCCGCTCCAGAGTTCGCCTGACGTCGTCGCCAAAGTTCGTTGACAACTGGGTCAGGTCAAGGGTCGACGGGATGACCCAGATGAACTCCCACTCCGGCTTTGTGAGGTCTTCCAGAACATGGATCCGTGTCTGACAAGTATAGATGAGGGGGGGTCACACCAGTTAGCAACATAAAAAGGGGGGTCACTCCACATTGCAACCAGAGGGCACAATACGGCATTAGTCAAAGAACAGTGTAGGTTAGATGTGAGAAAATACTCATTTTCTCAGAGAACAATAAATGATTAGAACAAATTATCTGATGACTATGTTAATACTAACTGTGAATATGTTAACAAATAAAATTGACAGCTATTTGAGGACTCTTGATAAGCCAAAGCTATTGTTGGACTCTTGATAAGCCAAAGGCTTCCTTGTTCGCTTGCTGTCTGGAGCTTATAGCTCTGGACGGTAATCTGGTTAAATCTTGTTAAATCGGGCTGCGAAATAAGGCCAGTCCGATCATCCTGGACGAGTAGTTTCAGTGACCGGACTAGTCCAAGTTTAGAGGAGCAGTCCCGTTGGACTAGCTGTGATTATGTGAATTAATTTACACCGTGTACATGATAGTTGGGTGTTGTGATGGAATCAAACAAAATAAGACAATAAGGTAGCATTTTATCACATGCAGCTAAATATTCCCTACAACCGTCGAATAGGAAACTTGCTGAACACGGAAATGTAAACGACGGCTGTTTACATCAGGTTTGTATAGGTAGTGCCGCCTAACGACCATGAGTGATGAGTGACATGGACAAACACACATGCGCGGGTTACAGACATAGTTACGTGCTGTCCCATCGTAGCTGCATTATTCCCACATCGGGTGAATATTTTAGCAAGTTACCAAACACCAGCAATGTTACTGATTGTTTAGTTGTCGACTTTGGGAAAGGAAACTCTAAAGAAAAGTATAGGCCAAATTATGCAACTTAGACCGACAATGTCGGTCCTTTGTCTCCGTCGGTGTCAGGCTTCAAATTCTGCTGGCATCGCCTTGTCCACCACTGCCGTTTGCTGTCCCTGGTTAAACTAAAGTTATTTCTTCTGATGACTTTGCAAGTGGTTCTACCAATTGGATCTACGAAATCACATGTATTTGTTTCTATTAACGACACATTTAATTAAACATTTAATTGAAATTAAAAATGGCTTGTTTTCTTTATGAAATAAAGCCACTTTTAGTTTTACTATGTGTCATAACTCTCACATATAATATATATATGATACGACAGTATGATGGTACCTGGCACATTTACTAATAAAACAATATCAAGACTAGATGTTTTTTAATCCTGTCAGGTAAAGCCATTGTGCACCCTGTAAACATAATAATGGGGGTAACTCCATGAAGCAACACGATAAGGCGATCATTCCAAGAAGCAACTATAATAGAGGGGGTCACTCCAGGAAGCAACATGATAAGGGGTGTCACTCTAGGAAGCAACATGACAAGGGATGACACTCCAGATAGCAACCTGTACCTGACCCTCACCCCTGAACAGCAGGGAACAAGGAGGAGAGCAACACCAGATATATAGCAACAAAATAAGGGTGGTCACTCCAAGTAGCAACACAATAAGGGGGGTCACTCCAAGTAGCAACACAATAAGGGGGGTCACTCCAAGTAGCAACACAATAAGGGGTCACTCCACTTTGCAACATAATAAGGGGGTCACTCCATGAAGCAACATGATATGGGGGGTCACTCCACAAAGTGACATGATAAGGGGGTCACCCCAGGATGTAACATAATAAAGGGTCACTCCAGGAAGCAACATGATAAGGGAGGGTCACTCCAAGAAGTAACATAATAAGGGGGTCACTCCAGGAGGCGACATAATAAGGGGGGGTCAGTTCATGTAAAACAGTGATGGGGTCACTCCACGATGAAACATAGATAATAGGGAGTCACTACGGATAGCAATACATTCCAGTTTGAAGCCTCCCCATCAACAACTACCCGTTGTCTTCTGTCAATCAGCCATTTTTCTATCCAGTTAATTATACCATTTCCTATGCCATGGGCCTTTAGTTTAAGCAGTAATCTCTGATGTGGCACTTTGTCGAAAGCTTTTTGAAAATCTAAGTAGATGATATCTACTGGTGATCCATCATCTACCCACTTAGTGATATCTTCCAAAAAACATAACATATTTGTTAAGCATGACCTCGCTTTTAGAAACCCATGTTGAGATGGGTTGATCAAGTTGTTTAACAAGAAAATCCACCATGTGATCTTTAATTAGTCTTTCTAATAATTTACAAATCACCGATGTTAAACTAACTGGTCTATAATTATTTGACTTGTTTCTCGAACCTTTTTTAAATAACGGTATAATGTTTGCTTCTTTCCATTCTAAAGGAACCACTCCCTCTTCTAATGACAAGTTGAAAACTGTTGCAAGCGGTATGCTAATTTGTTCTACAATTTCCACTAGTAGTTTGGGTGGAATACCATCCACTCCAGGTGATTTATTTTCCTTCATAGCCCTAATTTTCTTAGCTACCATTTCTGGGGTTACAATTAACTGTCTTAAATAGTCTGATTCTGCCCCCTGAACTTAGCCTCTGGTACTGGCAGTGAACTAGTGTCTTCTCTGGTAAACACTGAACTAAAATACTCATTTATGTCTTCAGCCATTAAGAATCCTTCTCTGATATTATATTTCCGGCACTACTTCAGAGGACCACCTTATCCTGAACCATCTGTTTGCTTCTCAACATAATGCATAAAAACTCTTGCTGTCATTTTGATATTACAAGCTAATTCTTATATCTCATAGCTTCTCTCTTTGAATTTCTAATTTGTTGTGAAGCTATTTTAGTATGTTTTTATAAATGTTGTAGTCTCGGCTATTTCCTAGCACGCTCTATATATGATCTCCACATCATTTGTTTATACTTTAATTTTTCTAATAGCTTCGAGCAAGTATTTCTTTCTTTCTCTGGTCCGTTTCCCCTCTTTGTTTTGAAGGGAACAAATTTGCCTCCATTTATGCACTCTATTTCATTCTTTAAGATATTCCAGCATTCTTGTTGTTGTCTATTTTCAGTATTATTCCAGTCTATTCCTTGCTAAATATTTCCTCATTTCCTTATATCTTCCTTTGTGAAATTTCTCCTGAACTGCTTTTTATTATTTCTTTCTGATTTTATTTTGATGGTAAAATGTATCTGGTTGTGATCACTATTCACCAGTGGCTCACATATCCTGACAGTGTCAACTAATTCATCCTGTGAGGGCAAAACTATGTCTAACACATTCTCTCCCCTAGTTGGTTCTAGCACATGTTGAGAAAGGAAACTATCTTGTACTAAAACTAAAAACTTGTGGTCCTCACTACCCATACTCTGTAGAGATTTCCATTTTATATGCCCATGGTTAAAATCCCCCATAATAACACAGTCCCGTTTGCTCACTTCCCTTATAGCGTTTTGTATTTTTTCATTCTCTTCTATGCTTATGTTTGGACTTCGATAAACTAATCCAACCGTTAACGTTGAGTTTCCTGTAACTATGTTACACCAAACAGCTTCTTCGCAATCTGCTTCTCTGTCTAATTTTATTTCATAAGCCTGGATAGATTCTTTAATATATAAAATAACTCCACCTCCCCTTCTTCCTATTCTATCTTTCCTAAACATTACATATCCTGTCATTCCCAATTCGGCATCTGATATATCGGTGGTTGCCCATGATTCGGTTATACCTATTATGTGAGGGTCAATATCTTCTACCATAATGTTTAGTTCATTTCTTTTGTTTACTATACTCCTTGCATTTAAACAAACACATTTATACCCAGCTTCAGAACAGTTTTCCAGACTGTTCTTTGCTGAATTATTTTTGCTGCCTTTATCTATGCCTCCAGTTTCAGGCTTCTCTGCGAGTCCCCCCTGCGAATTTAGTTTAAATAGATGCAACCTGTCCCACTGTCAACAGATCGCAGCAGATTCTCTGAGAATACTGCTGCCCCCTTTCCACTTAGATGGAGGCCATCTCTCATGTACATATCTTCTCTCCCAACAAAGTACCCCCATAAATCTATGAATCCCACGCCCTCTTCCTCACACATCTGCTCAACTAGTGCGTTGATCGCCATCCTCTTACAGTTTCTGTATCTTGCCCCCCTTCCTCCCATTACTGGCACATTTACTCTCACTTCCTTTCGTCCCTTCTTCTTTCCTCCCATCACATTTTCTTCTCTCCTCTCCCGTCCCTTTTCCCCGGCTACCTCCTTCACTACGGTCACTTTCTCCCCTGTCACCTTCACGCCTGTCATGTTTTCTGTTTTTTGCTGAACACTCTGTCTTCTTCCATCAGTCTTCTGTCTGACAGTCTTACCAACTGCCTCTGTGGTATCTACCTCTTCACCACCTGTATCGCTGTCGTGTCTCTCCTCGTTCTCTACAGTCTGACTACCTGCTGATCTATCCCCACTGGCCCGTTTTCTCTTCCTCTGCCGAACACTTTTCCTCCGTCCCTCTGTTTTCTCAATGTCTTGTTCCTTCACACCGGTCACCTTCCTTCCTCTCAGTCTCCTTTCTTCAGTCTCTGTGTCACAACTCTGCTCCTTCTGTGTTGTAGAATTCTCAACTCTCTCCGCGTCATCCCTCTCTGCTCCATCTATTTCTATGTTGAGTCTCGCCTCCATCTCCTTCACTATATCCGTCAACTTACACACCTCCTTCATCAGACATTCCACCCTCAAACACCCCATACACCGAAAGGTGAATCCGTCATCTTTGGTCTCTGCCCATGATTTTGGACAGCCAGACAACGCAAAATCCACCCAGCTCTGGCAGTCGTTGCAAACTAGGTGTCGTTTTGCCCTGAGTTGCCGCTTGCAAGGTGCCATATCAGAATTTATTTATGTTCAAAGTAGTTTTATGTAGTCTTTGAAAAGACTTTTCTATGTACAATTTACACCAGATTGTTTAGGTTATAGTTAGTTATATTTGTTAACACACAGTGACACACCGTGCCTTACCTAGTTACGATGTCGATGACAATGTATTCAAGTTAGGCTTAGATACAAGGTAGTCTTTACAAAGACTGTTTCCTGTGTACTATTATACACTTTAAAAGATTGCTATTTCAGGTTTTAATTACTCATCTAACTACACCGATTATCTCAAATAACGCTATTCTATTGTCGTTCACGGTACGCTAACTTCGCCAGTGACCTACTTTGTAAACAACGTTCCGATTACATTAACGTCCCCAATTATCGCTCGCAAATCGCCTACTTTTAATCTACCCTAGATTACTCCCTCTAGCTAACTTTTAACAAAAAATATTGCTTAATATATATCTATAATTACGTTATGTATCCTATACGCTCAATAATATCACTTATCTTGATCAAATATCCTTATATTTTCGCAAATTTGCTGCACCAAATTCAAATCAATTCACCACCGGAAGTCCCCCAAATGCTACGTTGGAGCGTTTAGGGGAAACTTGCAACATTTCGATCCACCCCCCGATCATTCCACCAAAATCTGAGCCACGTCACATGACATCAATGCGTGGTCAAGATCCACAGGTGGTGGATTGAAACGTTGCAAGTTTCCACTAAACACTCCAAAGCAAGTGATAATCTTGCTGCCCATTCAAATCTTGGAGCCATGAACAATATTTTCTATATCTTATCAGAAACTTGTTGGACTTATTACAAGACGGTAATTATTCTGACCTATCCTGTTTGAAGGTGAACCAAATGTCTCAATTATATTGTCATTTTCACTTGCTAATAGTTCTTACCTGTACCATAATGTCTTATCTTACCTTGCCTATCCTCTTTGGGCCTTGTGGCCCATGAGGCTGCTGTGCGACTCCGCCATCTTGCCCTGTCAACGGCTACGTGTCTGGCGTTGCTCCAAGTTGCCCAGCCCAGTTGTTTTCGTTCTTTTTCCACTGTGGTTCTCCACATTGTTTTTGGTCGACCAACTTTTCTTGTTCCTTCCGGCGTCCATGTCGGTGCTGTCAGGCAGTGGTTGTGGTCCTTCTTTCTCAGCACATGCACCATAATGTCTACATATTGCCAATCTAAATAATATATATATATATTTATATATATATGTTTGTATGTGTATGCTCGCATTCATGCAAACAACTGTCTCAGGTGTGTATTGAATCTCGCACCTGTCTCAGGTGTGTCATCAACCCAGTACCTGTAACACGTGTATCATGAACCTAGTACCTGTCTCAGGTGCGTAATGAACCCAACATCTGTTTCATGTGGGTCTTGAACCTAGCACCTGTCTCAGATGTGTCATGAACCCAACACCTGTCTCAGGTGTTTAATGAACCCAACACCTGCCTCATGTGTGTCACAAACCTAGCACCTGTCTCAGATGTGTCATGATCTCAGCACCTGTCTCAGGTGTGTAATGAACTCAACACCTGTCTCACGTGAGTCATGAACTTAGCACCTGTTTCAGGTGTGCCATGAACCCAACACCTGTTTCACGGGTGTCACGAAACTAGCTCCTGTCTCAGGTGTGTCATGAACACAACACCTATCTGAGATGTGTCATGAACCTAACACCTGTCTCACAGGTGTCATGAACCTAGCTCCTGTCTCAGGTGTGTCATGAACCCAACACCTGTCTTAGATGTGTCATGAATCCCACACCTGTCTCACGTTTGTCATGAAACCTAGCTCCTGTCTCAGGCGTGTCATGAACCCAACACCTGACTCAGGTGTGTCATGAACCTGTCTCATGTGTGTCATGAAACCAACACCTGTATCTGGTGTATCATGAACCTAGTATCAGTCCCAGGTTCGTCATGAACTCAGCACCTGTCTCAGGTGTGTAATCACAAATGATCCCAACACCTGTCTCACGTGTGTCATGAACCTAGCACCTGTTTCAGGGGGGTCATAAATCCAACACCTGTCTCAGATGTGTCATGAACCCAACACCTGTCTCAGGTGTGTAATGAACCCAACACCTGCCTCACGTGTGTCAAAAACGAAGCACCTGTCTCAGATGTGTCATGAACCCAACACCTGTCTCAGGTGTGTCATGAAACTAGCACCTGTCTCAGGTGTGTCATGATCCCAGCACCTGTCGTAGGTGTGTAAGAACTCAACACTTGTCTCACGTGTGTCATGAACTTAGCACCTGTTTCAGGTGTGTCATGAACCCAACATCTGTCTCAGATGTGTCATGAACCCAACACCTGTCTCATGTGTGTCATGAACCTAGCACCCGTCTTTGATGTGTCATGAACCCAGCACCTGTCTCTGGTGTGTCATGAACCCAACACCTGCCTCACGTGTGTCACGAACCTAGCACCTGTTTCAGGTGTGTCACGATCCCAACACCTGTCTCAGATGTGTCATGAATCCAAAACCTGTCTCACGTTTGTCATGAACCTGTTTCAGGTGTGTCACGAACCCAACACCTGTCTCAGGCGTGTCATGAACCCAACACCTGTCTCAGGTGCGTCATGAACCTGTCTCATGTGTGTCATGAACCCAACACCTGTATCTGGTGTATCATCAACCTAGCATCAGTCCCAGGTTCGTCATGAACTCAGCACCTGTCTCAGGTGTGTAATCACTAATGATCCCAACACCTGTCTCACGTGTGTCATGAACCTAGCACCTGTTTCAGGGGTGTCATAAAGCCAACACCTGTCTCAGATGTGTCATGAACCCAACACCTGCCTCACGTGTGACATGAACCTAGCACCTGTTTCAGGTGTGTCACGAACCCAACACCTGTCTCAGATGTGTCATGAACCCAAAAGCTGTCTCACGTTTGTCATGAACCTGTTTCAGGTGTGTCACGAACCCAACACCTGTCTCAGGCGTGTCATGAACCCAACACCTGTCTCAGGTGTGTCATGAACCTGTCTCATGTGTGTCATGAACCCAACACCTGTATCTGGTGTATCATCAACCTAGCATCAGTCCCAGGTTCGTCATGAACTCAGCACCTGTCTCAGGTGTGTAATCACTAATGATCCCAACACCTGTCTCACGTGTGTCATGAACCTAGCACCTGTTTCAGGGGTGTCATAAATCCAACACCTGTCTCAGATGTGTCATGAACCCAACACCTGTCTCAGGTGTGTCATAAGCCTCGCACCTGTCTCAGGTGTGTCATAAACCCAGCATCTGTCTCAGGTGTGTAATGAACTCAACACCTGCCTCACGTGTGTCACGAACCTAGCACCTGTTTCAGGTGTGTCATGAACCCAACACCTGTCTCAGGTGTGTCATGAACCTGTCTCATGTGTGTCATGAACCCAACACCTGTATCTGGTGTATCATGAACCTAGCATCAGTCCCAGGTTCGTCATGAACTCAGCACCTGTAATCACTAATGATCCCAAAACTGTCTCACGTGTGTCATGAACCTAGCACCTGTTTCAGGGGTGTCATAAATCCAACACCTGTCTCAGATGTGTCATGAACCCAACACCTGTCTCAGGTGTGTCTTAAGCCTCGCACCTGTCTCAGGTGTGTCATAAACCCAGCACCTGTCTCAGGTGTGTAATGAACCCAACACCTGCCTCACGTGTGTCACAAACCTAGCACCTGTTTCAGGTGTGTCATGAACCCAACACCTGTCTCATATGTCATGAAACGTAACTCCTGTCTCACGTGCGTCATGAACATTGTTGAAATATTAGTTCAGTCGTATCAACATTTCTATGTTTCTAATTCTTCCTTCACAGGCTTGCTGCCTCTTGCAACTCATCAAGTATGTGAACAATGCGATTGAGAAAGGGGCAAAGGTCGCAGATGAGGTTGCTATGTTGTTTGCGGGAGAACTAAACCCTGTTGCACCAAAGGCGCAGAAAAAGGTCCTGTTCCCGAAGGGTAGGTCAAAGGGGTAAAACTTTTCATTAATTGACATTGAGGAGTGTCTGATAGTGTGACTGGTTTGAAATGTATTGGGAGATTTGACACATTGTGCAAAATTACTTTTGAACTACTTTGTACTTCAATCACTTATGTTAGTTACTAATGTCGGTTTTGTTATATTGCTTAGGTAAGGTTAGCTGTGATGTATCTGTAACAAATTAATAATAATCAGGTAGTTTCTTTTATGCCTAAATCATTGAAGTTTTTCATAGATACATATGTGTCTTA